>CM034043.1:16365798-17565798 GCA_019705995.1 Raphanus raphanistrum x Raphanus sativus | reverse complement strand
GAACGTGTTCTTCAAAGTTTCTCCTATATTTGTCGAAAATAAATTCCCCATGGAACGTGTTCCATCTGAACATTTCGCATGTTTTTCCTAGCTATAAATACCCAACTAGCTTCTTTCCACGCCCATATGTCAAAGTAATCCCCATGTAGACAAGTGATAGAGATCCTCCCAGATTTATCAGATATGTAGCAGATGTTATCCTGTCTTCTTCACGCAGTTCTTGTAGATAATATGGTAGCTCCATAACTCCGAACCTCTCTTTTTTATCCACATAGAACACTATATCTAGACTTCCAAAAAAAATCCATGTATAGTCTTCTCCGTGGATATGGAAGAGAGTTTCGAAGTTATGGATCTGTTTCATTATCCAACAGAATTGCGTCAAGAAGACAGGATAACTGTTGCAACCTATCTGATAAATCTGGAAGGATCTCTGCCACTAGTAGTTCTTCACAGAGCCGTGCGAGCACTAATCGCTGCCCAAAGCGACCAAATTTTTTTTTTGGGATGAAAATATGTAAACAATACTCCCTGTGTATTTTTTTTTTATTTGACGTTTCTCAGTCTTGTTCGAAAACTAAGAAATCTGCTGTAATCTCCGTTTTAACCTTTTCAATTGTTTTAGATTATTTATTTAGACAAAAGGACGCTAAGAATCACGTTAATAATACAAGGATAAAAAGATCATCTTCTGTCATTATTTGCATCGTTATCTGTAAACGTCAAATATATTTACACAAAAATAAAGCTCTAGAATGTCAAACTATTCCCGAACGGAGGGAGTAGCTAATAGTTTATTGTAATAGAACAATTCTTTTTTTTTGTCATCTGAATTATATAGAGAAAATTTTCAGCAAATTATATATAGAGAAACTCTTTTTATTTACCCAGATTTTTAGGAAAAAAAAAACAATTGTACTTATTTTGTTTGGTTTCTTAAAGAAACCATGTTTCCAATCTTATATATGTTTTTTCTTACCCATATAAATACTAATGAGGTTATGTTTTATAGTTGTTTAATATAAGATATTAAATGAAATTAATGATAACATCTTTTTAACTTTTTTTGAAAATAGATGTTCTAGATCAATGATTATTTTCTCCTCATGTGATCATGGCTCTGTTTAAAAGATGTTATAAACTTAATTACCAAAGATAGCATCACATCGCTTTTTTAAATATAAAATTATGCCCTAAGCGAAATTTTATTTTTCCCTCATGTAGGTACGGCTCTCGATTTACATGGGGAATACTTTGACATATGGACATGAAAAGAAGGTAGTTGCGTATAACCAGAGATCATTTTCCATACTTGGACGATGAAATTATATTAAAAGTCATTTTAGATATATTGTTAGTCAACTAAAATGATTGGCTAACGATATTCCTAAAATTATATGGTCAACGAAAGTTTGTGATTAAAATGTTTTTACTTGAAAATTAATATTTTATTTCAACCAGATTTGAAAATTGATGATTTAAATGATGTTTTTCCCAAAAGTAATTGCAGTATGGCTACTTTGGGATGTAATAACAAAAACTCATTACAGTAAATTAATATGTTCCTTTATTTCAACTTCTTTTTTATATCCTAACCATTTTCTTATGTAAATCATTGTAGTTTGTTGAGTATATATATTTGAGATGATTTAAATGTATATGGCAGATTTTGAGAAGCTGTGTTCATTTTGTTTGTTTTTCTCTGACTAAATGTGTTCATTTTGTTGACGGAAGATTTAGAAAAGTTTTTTTATAGACATTATTTGCTACATACGTTTTGTTATTTGGTTTTTGATATTTCCATGGTTTCTAGACTTTTAGGCGGAGCTTACGGGACCAAAGCGACGTATAAAATGTCCGTGGCCGAAATGGATTATAAAAACTGATAACATGAAAGCAGCAATTGAAAATTGGTTGATACATTAATAGCATTTTGCTTGCGGGTATTTATTTATTTTTTTCTTGCAGGTATTTAAGATGTTTGATTCAGTGATATATAAAAAATTGTAATTATTAGGTAACAATTTGGTTTATGTATTTTTAGTGGTTTAGAGCACCTTTAATGGTTAACATGCCCAAATGAGTATCTTTGTTGGGATTATGATAGTTCATGTCCAACTCTATATTATCCGATTAATACGATGTTGTCAAATTTAAGTTTTAGTGGCAAACCCGCATGAATTTATTTTTAGGCTCCTTCCCAAAAAACTTCATACTAATTAGAGTTTGACTTCTCTTTATATATTAGACACTCACTAATTAGAGTTGGATTTCTCTTTATATGTTAGGCACTCATTGTCTAATTTTCCAATGTGAGACTTAGTTTGATATTTCATATTCTCCCTTTCAAACTAATCATCACATTCATCTTGTATCCCACAACTGACTCTTTTTTTTGTTCACAACTGACTTCCAAGATCTTTTTGACTTGATCTCTGCCACACACACACCTCTCATTCCTAACTTATAGGATATATCATTCATCTCTCCAAGGGTATTTAGGTGTTCTTTCAGATTTCTCGTCAACCGCTTTGATACCAATTATTAGGATTTTGATAGTCCATGTCTAATTCTATATTATCTAATTAGTATGATATTGTCTACTTTGAGCTTTAATGGCAAGTTCACATGGATTTACTTTTATGTTCATTCTCAAAATGTCTCATACTAATTAGAGTTAGACTTCTCTTTATATATTATACATTTCTTGTCTAATTCTCCAATGTAATACTTAGTTTGATATTTCAAGATCTTAGTAAACTACTACTGGTATTTTATTGTATAATTTGATATCACTCAAATTTGATATCACTCTATTTGATATCACCCAAATTTGATATCACTCAAATTACCCTAACAAGTGATCTTACTCTCTCAAATAAGAGGTTCAATTGTAGTACTTAGGGATCGAATCCACAGAGAGCTAGGACACACACTAAACTATAGATATTAAGGTTAAAATAGGCAAACAGTTTATAGTAAATATGAAAGCAATTAATAAATGAAAGAAAAGTGAACAAGGCAGTTGTTCGGTTGGTTGAAGTTGTAAACAATAAAGAGAAATAGCTAGACCTAGGAATTTATCATTCAAGAGATTCAAAACTACAATGCAAGGATGCTAATGGTTTATAGATTCAGTTCTAGAACTCGACTTCCATAGCAAGTAATCCAGCTGTCGCATGTAATTACAAATCAGATGTCTAAATCGTTGTTCCGGCTCTCACACGCGAACAAGGAGTGAGCGTCGATCGATACTATGGACTGAGTGTCGATCGATACTTCGTCAGACAAGCAATAACGACCTAATCGATTATGTTCAAATAGATTCCTAGACCACCTTTCGTATGTATCTAAATATCTAATCCAGAAGGATTCGGGTTCCGTTAATTGATCACACTTTCGTGCTCTCAATTGTCCTATGATTCTAGATTCAACTAGTCAGTCACACTTTCATGGTTTTCTAACTATTCCAGATTCTAGTATTACAAATCACCTGATGTAGAAGTTCTATAGATAACCTAGCAATCCTAATAGTTTGACATTAAGCTCATGAAATCCCTAAACCTAACAAAATGAATTACTCAGACATGATAGAAGAAACTCAAATCATAATCTGAATAAATAATAGATATGAAATCAATAACAAAACCAATGGAGTTTCAATCAATCTATGAAGGAGAATAGATCTTCTCTCCAAACCCTAAACAAGAAAAATGAATAATAGAAAGCGTAGCCGTCAACAATGGCTTAGAAGTATCATAAATAGGGTTTTTTGTCGTTAATGGTATTTTGGTAACTTTGTGGTGACTCTTGGGCTTCAGTCGGTCATAAAATATACTTGGCCCACATTCTGATGTTCCTGTCGATCGACATGCAGTGTTATGCATCGATCGACATGCAATACTCTTCTCGACAGCCTTCTCTCGCGAGGCAGACTGACCACTCTTCAGTAAAACGGGCATAACTTCTGCTACAGGATGCGAATTGACCTCAGACCGGTGGCATTGGAAAGCTAACTCAAAGCTCTATCTCGTTTCAAAAGATGAGCTAAATCCAAAGGTAGGAAGGTCTCCATAGGCAGCTAAACATCTGAAGCGTCTGTGCAGTTCTACCCTGCGAAAGATTCCAAAAGGCACCAAAATCACCTTATATCTCCAAATCATCCTTGAACCTGTAAATACTCTAAATAGATTCCAATACATAATAAAAAGTATATAAAACACTTATATACCATGGGTAAAAATAGGTAAATTTCATGTTATATCAAATATTAGGCTATATTAAATCTATTTATATAAAGAAGAGTTGGTTCTCTCCTTCTGACACATCAGCATCCATGTCACAAATTCGAGTGATGAGGAGTTGACACGTGTCCATGCATCTAAAACACATCGTTTCATTAAAATTTCAGTTAGATGGGCTTCGATCTGTTCCCTGTTTGGGCTCTCCTTAGACTCATCTTCTCTTCGAGGGTTTCTTGAGTCGCTTCATCTCGACGGCGGCAGTTTCTGCAAATATCGAGAACGCCGAAGTTTTCCTTCGTTGCTTGAGCTTCTCCCTACACAAGTAGTGGAGCTTCTCCACTTAACTGATTCGTTGTCTTCATATTTTCAAGCACTGGGTAACGAATGGTTGAGATATCTCTCCACCACCACTTTGCTCTTAAGTGACATGACTATTCAACAACGTTTCGAACCAACCATTTCCTAATCTCTGCATCGTAGTACCGCAAAGAACCTCACCGGATTGTGCCCACATTCAGATCTGTTTCAAAGTTGTAGGTGAATAAACAAACAAAGAAAAAAAACAGATCAAAGAGACAAGAAAAGTTACTTACCTATTGAAAGTATGTGGCTTTGGTAATGAATCCGAGTAGTGATGCGAGTTGGAACAAGTTTGTGAGGTTTCGACACTAAACTGTTTTAAGCAGACAGAGCAAATGTAGAGACCACATACCATTGCAAACACCAAAACTATCATCCTTACGAACAGAGGTGATCTCTTTGGTTGTTTTATTACAATCGCTGAACCGTCCTGTTTACATCAAACATTAAAACCTGAGAATATGAGTAAACCCTTAGTGCTTTAAAAACCATAACTTTAAATCTTATGAAGAAAAAAGAGAAGATTTTGAAGGCTGATTCCGATGATACAACTAACATGCAGAGAAACACAGAAGCTTAAATCACGAAAGATTAGATGAGAGTGGTAGAAAGAGAGTACCTTCAGGTATAAACAGATGGACTCCACCATTGATGCTTCTGGAAGTTTATGAAACAGAGTGAATGCCTTCAGTGAAAAAAGTTTTCTGAAACAGAGTAACCATGGAAATGAAGAAGAAGAGGAGCTTAGATAGAAGGAGGATCTATTGGTTACTATATAGAAGATGATCTATAGGGGGTGAAGAAGAAGATGCGATCAGGTGGGGAAAGAAGAAGGTGAGGTGGTGAAACGAAGATGGAATGGGGTAGTGAAAGGAAGAAGAAGATTAGGTTTTGTCGGCTAGAGTGAAACAGTCAAAGTATTTTTTTTTCCTTTCGGTTCAATTAACCATTCATTTTATGTAACAATACAAATTAAAATCCATTAGTAGCCCGATAACTAAAGTTCATTAATCAAGAATATGAGTATTGGACCACAAAAGCTAAATATGCATTCGCATACCAATTAAACTGAAAAAAATATTTACTAGACACCTAAAAACATGACAATTTCATATACAAAAGTCAATAATTTTAAATACATTGTATTTATAAAATAATAAATATTTATATTTCATTCAACATCTAGCTAATTGTTAATAGAAACACAAGCAATCTATCTATAACAATATAATTTTTTATCTCTATTTAAATCATATCTCACGTTGACACGTAAACATTTTAAACATTTATTATTTAATATTATTTTGTTTTTATCAGAACATAATGATTTTTGGTTTTATCGATTTAATAAATAAAATAAAATGGAGTGTGGAATCATTTCTAATTTTTTTTAAATTCAGTTCCTTATGGCTATACTACACTAGCAAATGCCGTAACAGAAGTTAAAACTACGATAATATCAATATACACAATACACACACTAATGATTAGCTCATATTGTCATATATGTATAACGCCATAAAAAATGTCTTGCTACATGTAATCTGGAGGCTCATCACATTCAATAAATACAAAAATTATTTTACACAACAACATTCAAAGATGGAATAACACATATCTACAGAGCAGCCAAATGTTCGTATACAATGCTATTTACAATACAACAATACAATATAACTTATAAGTTATAATATAATGTTATGTAAAAAAGAGTTCGGGTTGACCAGCCACTTACATAATTTTAGATAGAAACTAAACAAAATTAGAGTTAACAGTTGTTAGAGTTGTATCTAAGCATCACGTCATGGAATTAAAATAACAATTTTTAATGTTATTTGACAAATCATAAAAGTATATGAGAAATGATTATATGTAATTGGTGAATATTTGAAAGGTATTATTCATGTTAATATTACAATTAAATGATAGTTTTTTTTACAATTAAGCAAAATCAGTATGACACATGTTATTATTACAAGTAAATTATAAAATTTATTTTCATAATTTAAACTAAATATGTTAGTGTATGGTTAGGGAGTACTGTTAAAATATCGAAATTTGAATTTTAACAAATACCATCTCCGGATTACAACTTAGGCATTAAAATTAATAGTTTTAAAGTTTGGATTGCTACAATAAATCCATACCACCATTATACATAAAAACAATATGATATCTCACAATCTTTGCAAAACAAAGTAACAATGACACAGTCACAAACATCATATGAAAAATTGGTCCGAATCAGAGATGAACACAATCACGTAAATTTAAAAACACATTTAAAATATATTTGACAAAATATCAAATCTCGCCCGTAGGGCGGGCCGATCCTAATCTATAATATAATGAGCAAGTATCACTCCTCTTTATGGGACACGTGTCCTTTTTTATTTTTATTTTCTGTCGAATGGGCCGTTTCTTTTTTGGTTTAAACCCATGTCTCAAGTAGCCTTTGATTTGGATTTGTAACTATGTTTTGTTTTGTGTGGGTTTCTTTTGATGTTATTGGTTTGGCCCATTGCATATCTTGTCTGAACGTCTGCTAGGTTTTTTTTCTCATCGAGAATGTTCTTTCACAGAGGGGCGCTTCCTTTTCCGAATCCGAGGAATTAAATTTAGTAACTCGATCTCTTCGCCTCCTCCGTGCACGTTGTTTGCCATCAAAGCGATTTCGTTTCCCATAAGGCCTTCTCCTCCTCCTTTATATAGGTTAGCTCTCATTTGCCTCTTAAACTTAGCTCTCCGGTATACGACCAACTTCAAGTGCTTGCGAACACAAACCTTGAGCTCTCTCAGATCTGTTTTATTCTCTTTCGCATTTAAATTTCATCATATTCCTCTGTCGGTAACGTATCTTTCAAATCGCAGATGTTGTGGGTGAAATACGCTTTGTGCAGGAGTCCGATCTTAGGAACGATGCAGCCACCACCAGGTTTGTGGCCCGGCTCTTAATCGAACCGTAAGAAATCTTTTAAATTTCTTTCAACCTTTCGGTATGCTCTCAAGTTGTGCAGCATCTGGATTAAGCTTTAGACTGTTTTGTTTAGGTTAGGTTTTCCCCTATGAAATGAGTTGAGTGTACTGTTTCGTAATTGATTAATTCATTGTTGTTTTATGTTACCTAATGAGTTTGCAAATGTCTACTTATTTTTTCCACGACAGGGATGTAATTGTCTACTTATCTTTGTGGACGAGGCTGCATCAACCTGTAGGGGGAGTAGATAAATCCCAGTCTGTGATATTGTTGACCACGGTCAATCCTAAACTCTTTGGAGGTAAGGATCACATAATTTCTGTTTCATGACAGGCTGGATTTATACAAGTTTACACCAAGAATCCCTTTTAATGCTGATTGACCTCAATATTTTCTTTCAAAAAAACAGGGAACCATTTTAATGCTGATTGACCGCATCTCTGAAGCTCTCCTCCTTGGTTAAAAACCCTTCCAAAGCTAAGTCTTACAGCTCTCTGATCAACTCTTGCTTGAAGGTGGCCAACCTAGATACTCACTACATCAAAAGGCGTCCTTGAATTCTTTGACAGAGGGAACAAATACCTAGGTCTCCACCACCTTGAGATCGCTACTAGGGGAGGTCATCCAGGAAGAACCTATCTTTTTGGGGTGATGCTCATGTGTTTTGGGAGGTTTAAAAAAGGTAAAAAAAGTCCTCAACAGTTTAACCAACACTGCAGGCATCACTGTCGTTGAGCGAAGCTGGGAAACTATCCAGATCACATTGAGCGGGTTTGACATCTCTATGAAGAAAGTTTATTTGGAATCATATGAAAACATGCAGACTGCACTTCATTGCCACCCCGATGAGCTCAACACCGTATGTAGTGAGTGTTTTCACTTCTTGGTGTCTGAGTTCATTGAGATGATCATGGGTCTCAACATCATCGTCCACCGTTGAGGAGCACATGTATTCACTTTCTTCTCGAAACGGACCAAGAACACTCATTTCCCGTTTCCTGTTGTTACTGAGCGTAGACTCAGATCCTTTGTTTCATGTTTGCACAAAACAAACAGATCCTTTGTTTCTTCATGTTTGCACAAAAAACAAAACAAAACAGATGCCTCTGTTTTTAACACCTCTGCTTCGCTTTCTGTATTTAACAGAAAAAACGTTCCAAGCCTCTAATATGCAAGCAAACATTTCATTACGCCCAGAATTTTAGCTATATAAAAAACATTGTTCTTCATAAAGTAATAGTATGCTTTTGAAAAGAAAAAAAATAGAACGCTTAACGTGCTCTACACGTCAACCCACCCCGACAGCTTACTCTTATTAGAGATGAAACGGCGGCGTCTACGCTTATAGTACAATTATAATGGCTACCAAACACGTGAATCCGAAACAACAATAACAATTGGTAAAATCCAATCTTCTACTATAAGTGTTCAAGGTCAACATATACAATTGGCAACAATAGTGAAGGAAAAATTATTAAAACTTTGCACCAACAGGTTTCAGAAAAAATAAACTTTACACCAACAAAAAAAATTTAATAAAACTCCACAATTAAAATGATGAGATACAATGTGAAGAATTATATTGACGGGACCATAGATCAAAACAATGACTTCAATAGTTTATTTATATTGACGGGATGAGGTAGCACAAGTGGTAAGGGTCTTGGGGGCCAATAGTCATGCTCCTGGGTTCGAACCACCTGGAGGGGAATTACCTCTTCCATGTCACCAAATGCGGTACTGGGTGTTGGGCCTTGTTCTCAGCCCAGGTATAACCCTCCCGGGTGAAGTGGACCGCTGCCTGACCGGGCCCGGGGGAATGATCCGCATAAGTGGAGAACCTCCGGATTATCAAAAAAAAAAAAATAGTTTATTTATTTCTATTTTATTTAGTGGAATTATGTCTCATTAGTTAGTGGATGTGTGGATGTGTTAGTTGCCCACGTTTATATATTAGTTAGTTCATCTATTTTGTATTTAAGGTTTGGTTAACGTAAGATGAAGAGGGAAGAAAAAATTGTGGTAACTTGTTTGTTCTATTTAGTTTGTTCTTTAACAAGCTCTCTTTAGCTTTGAGGAGGAGCCTTTATTGGCATCAAAGCAACTTCTGTTCTAAGGTATCAAAGGGGTGATTAGGTTCACTCCTAACATAAAATGATACAAATTCTTCAACTCAACGGTCATTCTATTAAAGCTCCCACTTTCTACTCCCTAGATTATCATATTAATCTTCTAATAACGTAACAAATGATTGATTTAAAATAAATTTCGTCCTATAGTCAAGTGTTCCAACCACAAATATCCTATCCGTTTCGTAATCAAACAAATGATAAAACAGTAAATCAGAACTCTAGATTCTTGTCTGCAACAGTAAGTCGCTCAAATACTTTTACAGCAAAATCAAACCAGTTCACAATGAGGAAAAGAAAAACCAACGACGAAACAGCCACTGAATGGAACAAACGCCACAGAGGAAACACTCTTCTCAGAGCAGACACAGCATCAACGATCACTGGCTCCTCTAGCGAAATTACGAACCGTAAAGGTAAGCTTCACCAAAAACACCTTTGCTAAGAAGTTGCAAACGTTATTTATGTGTTTAATGATGTACATACAGTCGAGTATTTATACAAGGGTGATCGAATCATATCTTCCCACAATATAAGAGATAACAACAGATCATAACAAATATTGAGAATTATCTACTAAACTCATCATTATCTCCTAATACTCCCTCTCAAGATGGTGCATGTAGATCACGAATGCCCATCTTGCACAATAGATGTCCAAACTGACGCACAGACAAAGCTTTTGTCAGTATATCGGCTAGCTGGTCTGTCGTCCGAACATGAGAAGTAACAATCGACTTATCCTGCACCGCATCACGAACAAAATGACAACCAGCTTCAATATGTTTCGTACGCTCATGGAACACTGGATTAGCAGCAATGTGAAGCGCTGCCCTACTGTCGCAATACAAGTTCATCGGTCTAGTCTGACGAACCCCAAATGCTTCAAGAATCTCCTTCGTCCATTTTAGCTCACTCAAAGTCATTGCCATCGCTCTGTATTCAGCCTCTGCTGATGACCTCGAAACTGTGTGTTGCTTCTTCGTCTTCCACAAAACCAAAGAACCTCCCAACATGACTAGGAAACCAGTCAATGAACGTCTTGTGAGAGGACACGCAGCCCAGTCCGAATCACAAAAGGCAGAAATATGTAAGTCACTGTCTGCACTCAAGAAAATCCCCTGTCCAGGAACCCCTTTCAAGTACCGAACCAGTCTCAACGCAGCTTCCCAATGCTTCAGTCGAGGTTTCTGCAAGAACTGAGCCAACGTATGAACTGCATAACTGATTTCTGGGTTTCGTGACCGCCAAGTATACCAGACGACCCACTAATCTCCTGTACGTAGTAGGATTTGTATAGAACTCTCCATCAAGACGAGCCAAATTATGATTCTGTTCCATTGGTGTAGGCGCCGGCTTTGCTCCAAGCAAACCACATTCTTTAACAATGTCTAGAGCATACTTCTTCTGTGACAAATAGATTCCCTCTTTTCCTCGTGATAATTCAATGCCTAAGAAGTATCGCAAAACTCCCAAATCTTTCATGTGGAATCATCTACTCTTGCTTGAAGGTGGCCAACCTAGATACTCACTACATCAAAAGGCGTCCTTGAATTCTTTGACAGAGGGAACAAATACCTAGGTCTCCACCACCTTGAGATCGCTACTAGGGGAGGTCATCCAGGAAGAACCTATCTTTTTGGGGTGATGCTCATGTGTTTTGGGAGGTTTAAAAAAAGGTAAAAAAAGTCCTCAACAGTTTAACCAACACTGCAGGCATCACTGTCGTTGAGCGAAGCTGGGAAACTATCCAGATCACATTGAGCGGGTTTGACATCTCTATGAAGAAAGTTTATTTGGAATCATATGAAAACATGCAGACTGCACTTCATTGCCACCCCGATGAGCTCAACACGTATGTAGTGAGTGTTTTCACTTCTTGGTGTCTGAGTTCATTGAGATGATCATGGGTCTCAACATCATCGTCCACCGTTGAGGAGCACATGTATTCACTTTCTTCTCGAAACGGACCAAGAACACTCATTTCCCGTTTCCTGTTGTTACTGAGCGTAGACTCAGATCCTTTGTTTCATGTTTGCACAAAACAAACAGATCCTTTGTTTCTTCATGTTTGCACAAAAAACAAAACAAAACAGATGCCTCTGTTTTTAACACCTCTGCTTCGCTTTCTGTATTTAACAGAAAAAACGTTCCAAGCCTCTAATATGCAAGCAAACATTTCATTACGCCCAGAATTTTAGCTATATAAAAAACATTGTTCTTCATAAAGTAATAGTATGCTTTTGAAAAGAAAAAAAATAGAACGCTTAACGTGCTCTACACGTCAACCCACCCCGACAGCTTACTCTTATTAGAGATGAAACGGCGGCGTCTACGCTTATAGTACAATTATAATGGCTACCAAACACGTGAATCCGAAACAACAATAACAATTGGTAAAATCCAATCTTCTACTATAAGTGTTCAAGGTCAACATATACAATTGGCAACAATAGTGAAGGAAAAATTATTAAAACTTTGCACCAACAGGTTTCAGAAAAAATAAACTTTGCACCAACAAAAAAAATTTAATAAAACTCCACAATTAAAATGATGAGATACAATGTGAAGAATTATATTGACGGGACCATAGATCAAAACAATGACTTCAATAGTTTATTTATATTGACGGGATGAGGTAGCACAAGTGGTAAGAGTCTTGGGGGCCAATAGTCATGCTCCTGGGTTCGAACCACCTGGAGGGGAACTACCTCTTCCATGTCACCAAATGCGGTACTGGGTGTTGGGCTTTGTTCTCAGCCCAGGTATAACCCTCCCGGGTGAAGTGGACCGCTGCCTGACCGGGCCCGGGGGAATGATCCGCATAAGTGGAGAACCTCCGGATTATCAAAAAAAAAAAATAGTTTATTTATTTCTATTTTATTTAGTGGAATTATGTCTCATTAGTTAGTGGATGTGTGGATGTGTTAGTTGCCCACGTTCATATATTAGTTAGTTCATCTATTTTGTATTTAAGGTTTGGTTAACGTAAGATGAAGAGGGAAGAAAAAATTGTGGTAACTTGTTTGTTCTATTTAGTTTGTTCTTTAACAAGCTCTCTTTAGCTTTGAGAAGGAGCCTTTATTGGCATCAAAGCAACTTCTGTTCTAAGGTATCAAAGGGGTGATTAGGTTCACTCCTAACATAAAATGATACAAATTCTTCAACTCAACGGTCATTCTATTAAAGCTCCCACTTTCTACTCCCTAGATTATCATATTAATCTTCTAATAACGTAACAAATGATTGATTTAAAATAAATTTCGTCCTATAGTCAAGTGTTCCAACCACAAATATCCTATCCGTTTCGTAATCAAACAAATGATAAAACAGTAAATCAGAACTCTAGATTCTTGTCTGCAACAGTAAGTCGCTCAAATACTTTTACAGCAAAATCAAACCAGTTCACAATGAGGAAAAGAAAAACCAACGACGAAACAGCCACTGAATGGAACAAACGCCACAGAGGAAACACTCTTCTCAGAGCAGACACATCATCAACGATCACTGGCTCCTCTAGCGAAATTACGAACCGTAAAGGTAAGCTTCACCAAAAACACCTTTGCTAAGAAGTTGCAAACGTTATTTATGTGTTTAATGATGTACATACAGTCGAGTATTTATACAAGGGTGATCGAATCATATCTTCCCACAATATAAGAGATAACAACAGATCATAACAAATATTGAGAATTATCTACTAAACTCATCATTATCTCCTAATACTCCCTCTCAAGATGGTGCATGTAGATCACGAATGCCCATCTTGCACAATAGATGTCCAAACTGACGCACAGACAAAGCTTTTGTCAGTATATCGGCTAGCTGGTCTGTCGTCCGAACATGAGAAGTAACAATCGACTTATCCTGCACCGCATCACGAACAAAATGACAACCAGCTTCAATATGTTTCGTACGCTCATGGAACACTGGATTAGCAGCAATGTGAAGCGCTGCCCTACTGTCGCAATACAAGTTCATCGGTCTAGTCTGACGAACCCCAAATGCTTCAAGAATCTCCTTCGTCCATTTTAGCTCACTCAAAGTCATTGCCATCGCTCTGTATTCAGCCTCTGCTGATGACCTCGAAACTGTGTGTTGCTTCTTCGTCTTCCACGAAACCAAAGAACCTCCCAACATGACTAGGAAACCAGTCAATGAACGTCTTGTGAGAGGACACGCAGCCCAGTCCGAATCACAAAAGGCAGAAATATGTAAGTCACTGTCTGCACTCAAGAAAATCCCCTGTCCAGGAACCCCTTTCAAGTACCGAACCAGTCTCAACGCAGCTTCCCAATGCTTCAGTCGAGGTTTCTGCAAGAACTGAGCCAACGTATGAACTGCATAACTGATTTCTGGGTTTCGTGACCGCCAAGTATACCAGACGACCCACTAATCTCCTGTACGTAGTAGGATTTGTATAGAACTCTCCATCAAGACGAGCCAAATTATGATTCTGTTCCATTGGTGTAGGCGCCGGCTTTGCTCCAAGCAAACCACATTCTTTAACAATGTCTAGAGCATACTTCTTCTGTGACAAATAGATTCCCTCTTTTCCTCGTGATAATTCAATGCCTAAGAAGTATCGCAAAACTCCCAAATCTTTCATGTGGAATCATCTACTCAGATAAGACTTGAAGGATGAGATAAGTTCTGGATTGTCTCCTCCTATGATCAAATCGTCGACGTATACCAGAACAAATATCAGTGAACCACTCCGTTTCATAGTAAACAAAGAGTAATCTTTGTAGTTCTGTTTAAAACCAAAATCAAGCAGAGCATTTGACAGCTTTGAGAACCAACATCTAGGAGATTGTCGAAGCCCATAGATAGATTTCTTGAGTTTGCAAACTCTGTTATCACCCGGATGAGAGAAACCAGGAGGCAACTTCATATAAACTTCTTCCTCTAGGTCCCCATGCAGAAACGCGTTGTGGACATCCATCTGAGACAACTCCCATCCCTTAGCTGCAGCTACCTCAAGAACAATTCTTATTGTCGTCATCTTGACAACTGGTGCGAACGTCTCTTTGTAATCTATGCCTTCTTCTTGATTGTTCCCAAGAGCCACCAGCCGTGATTTGTATCGATTGATGATTCCATCCGCATTGTACTTGATTTTATACACCCACATGCAACCAATAGCAGTCTTTCCTGGAGGAAGTTCAGTGATGGTCCAAGTATCTCTTTCCTCCAAAGCTACCACTTCATATTTCATCGACCCTCTCCAAACCTCATACTTGACAGCTTCTTTGTACGAAGTCGGTTCAATATTCTCCATAATAGTTGCAGCAAAACTCTGCAAAGATGGTGAGAGACGATGATGGGACATGTAGTTGTCTAGAGGATAAAGACACGTACCTGAAGACGCGAGGAGGTTTATCACTTAGACGGACTGAATATGTCACATAGTCGTTAAGCAATACAGATGGCTTCTTTGTTCTCATGCCTCTCCCCATAGGTTCTTCTGTTACCGTTGGTGGAACTGTCTTCTCAACACTTACAGACGCAGATGCAGTGTCAACAACTCCCCCTTGCTCAGAGGCTGCTCCCCCTTGCTCAGAAGTCGCTACTACTGCTTCATTTCGCGACTCACTACCAGATGAAGTTACTGGTACTTCTTCGTCATGGTCATATATTATCGACGCAGGCAGATAGACAGGCTCAACCAATGTTACTGCTTCGTCCTTGTCTGCTTGAGCAAATGGATACTGATCTTCTTGAAATACAACATCTCTCGAGACAAATAAATTTTCTGTCTCTAGATCAAACACTAGCCATCCCTTCTTTCCCATTGGATAGCCAAGAAACACGCAACGATTACTGCGAGAATCAAGCTTGTCTTTACCACGCGAAATCCGTCGAGCAAAACAGAGTGTGCCAAACACTCTTAAGTTGTCGTATGAGGGAGGAACTCCATAGAGAAGCTCATACGGAGTCTTGTTTTTCAGTAAAGGTGTTGGTGTTCGATTGATAAGATATGTAGCCGTCAAAACACTTTCTCCCCAAAACCTCTTCGGCAGGTTTCCTTGGAAAAGCAGAGCCCGAGCCACATTCAGAATATGTCGATGCTTACGCTCCACCCTTCCGTTTTGCTGTGGTGTTTCCACACAAGATGTCTGATGAACAATGCCTTCCTTCGCAAAGAATTTACGTAAGCAAGTGAACTCAGTGCCATTGTCACTTCGTATGATCTTAATTTGCTTTTGAAACTGTCTATGAACAAACGAGCAAAACGTCTTCAAAGCCCCTGGTGCTTTTTTTTTCCAACAGTAACACTGTCCAAACTGCTTGTGAAAAATCGTCAACAATGGTCAGAAAGTATCGAGCCCCACTCGTTGAAGGTTCCCTGTAGGGTCCCCAAAGATCACAATGAACTAAATGAAAAGGCTCAACTGTTTTATTGATACTTATTCAAAAAGTGTCTCGAGTCTGTTTTACTCGTAGACAAACACCACAAGATTGTTCTAAAACTCCTAAACTACTACTAAAACCGCCAGTTGGAGCCAACACCGAAAGTACTTTTGAAGAGGGGTGTCCCATACGATGGTGCCACAAATCTCTGTCCTGAAGCTTGACCGCACAACCAGCTTGTACTGCTACTGCACCTTCATAGTGATAAACCCCGTTACGCTCTCTACCCGCACCAATCAAAGTCTTCGAAATTAGGTCCTGTATCACACAAAATCGCTTAGTAAACAGAACAAAACTTGCTACATCACGAAGTAAATGTGCTACAGAGATAAGTGTGACAGAGAGTGAAGGCGCAAGGAAGACATGTCTCAATACGTGACGGTCACCAAGACTCAAACTTCCATGTCTTGTAGCCCAAGTAACTTGTCCATTAGGCAAAGAAATCGGACACGGTGCAATGTTCACAATGTCAGTAAGCAAATGAGCCTCCCCCGTCATATGATGGGAAGCTCCAGAATCGATAATGATGTCATAGCGACGATCTTTACCAAAAAGGAGTAATTTCTCTTTCTTACCAGAGAGTTTATCGGACTGATTCGACTTTTGATTGTTCACGAACTGAGCCAGAGTTGCCCACTGATCATTCGTGAAGTTTGGTATTCCAGGTGGCAGAGTCGAAGCAGAACCCTCTGTTACTGACGCAGAGTCCCCTAGCTGAGCATTGTAAGCCTGAAATCCGGAACCTCTACCGCCACGACCTCATCCTTGAGCATTAGAACCTCGTCCTCGAGATCCTCTTTCTCCTCCTCGTCCTCCATTTGGCTTACCCTTTTCCCACCAATCGGGAAAACCAATAACTTGGAAGCAGTTGGTGGAATCATGCCCCTGCTTTCCACAATGTGAACACACCGTCGCTGGCTTGCCATAACGTGTTGCAGCCACTTGTCCACTTGGTTGAGGCGAAGAAGTTGCCGCAAAACCAATCACCGGTGCTCTTTCTTCTGCTCCACGCATCACACTAAGATGTCTTTCTTCTTGTATGATCTGCGAGTAGACCGAGTCGAGGTTTAACTCTGTCTGTCGACTCAACAAGTTTGATCTTGTTGTTCCAAAACGGGCATTGTCAAGCCCCATAAGAAACTGATGCAAACGTATCCTCTCTTGCATCTTCTCATAAGTCACCATTGATGCGCAATCTGCGCTTTCACAACAACATGTGAAACCCTTCTCAAAATCAGAGAGATCGTCCCACATCACCTTCAGTTTCCCGAAGTAAACTTCCACCGACTCACCGTTCTGTTTGCAAGCAGCAATGTCCGCATGCAACTGATGAATCCGTGTGTCATCACTGACTGAGAATCTTCGTTGAAGACTCCCCCACATCACCTTAGCACTGTCCACCAAAGATATCGATGGCCTTAGCTTTGGTTCAACACTGCTGTATATCCAGCCAATAACCATAGCATTCACCATATCCCACTTCTCTTCTTCTTCTGGCTTTCCAACTGGACGCTTCAACGTCCCATCAACGAACCCAAGTTTTCGCTTGGTCCGAAGCGAATTGAGCATCAACTTTGCCCACCTTTCGTAGTTTCCTCCATTCAAGAGGATCGGTGAAAGTACGTTACCCGTATTTTCAGAGGGATGCAGATAATATGGAGATATCAAGACGCCTTGATTTGCAACCATGGGTCCTATTGCTGAAGACGTCATAGATAGACTCGTATCACCCATCGTAAAAGAAAAAGAATTTTGTTTACAAGATCTAGGATCTTAGCTCAGATACCATGCTAAGAAGTTGCAAACGTTATTTGTGTGTTTATTGACGTACATACAGTCGAGTATTTATACAAGGGTGATCGAATCATATCTTCCCACAATATAGGAGATAACAACAGATCATAACAAATATTGAGACTTATCTACTAAACTCATCATTATCTCCTAATAACCTTCATACGAAACATCTTGAATCAAAGAGAATAACAATACTGCTAACAACTACAATTCCTGCAGATACCCAAAGAAGAGCTTGGGAAATGCGGAGAGCCAACGCCGACGAACCTAATGTAAGCCAATCTCTCCTCAATCGCGCTTACAACAATATTCGTTACTCAATCTCACAAACTAAAAAATCAAAACACCGTCAGAATCAGAGGAAACTGTGGCGACTTCACCGACAATGAACAAAAAAAGAACACGACCACCTCACCGTTTACTCATCATCTCACAACAGTCAGATTCAAAGTCCAGCTTTATTGAAGCCCAAGCATTTTGAACTCATTTAACTTATGTAAACACTATATCAAATACTTAAGCTTCGATTGGTGACCACTACATGAATAAGAAAAATGAATAAAATGAAAAATAAAATTTCATTTGAGGAATTGAGAGAAAAAAAAATTTGTTCATTTTGTACCTCATCAAAATTGCATAGAAAAATTTTTCTTTATAAATTCATTCCTCTTTAAGGAATTTAGTGGTAAAGAGTTGGATCTACCTATTAATAATTTGAAGAAAAAAAATTAACTTACCTGGTATAACTTTTGAGGAACAAATAATTCACCATATTTTTTTTATTCAACATGATTACCAATTGGAGCCTTAGTTTTGTCGGCATATCACAACTTCTTTTGGTCCAAGACTTATCTAAGTCCAGTACAAAAATATAAAACTTAATAATCTTTTTTAAAAAATACTAACATTAGTACTTTAAAGACCAGTTTATTACAAATCTATAATCTCGAGTAAATTAAATTTTTTGATGGAATAAATCTTTAATTAAAATGAAACAATTTTATTACATTTTCCCTTTCATTTTAAAAATATATATACTTACAACTACCTAAGTAAACACATGTTAACCCATAAACCTACTCTCATGAAGTTGAAAGCGATATTAAACCTATTGGACAATTAAAAAATTAATTTTTTTTTTTAAAAAAACACAAACCATATGAATTCTAGACCATTCTTATATCAACTGATCAAGGTGTGTACACATTACAATGTTCCAATCATCACCATTGTAGACAACAGGAAACACAACCATTCCAGAAAATAAACTAAGGGGGGTGTATTGAATTGTGGATTTGAAAAAAAATTGGAGTTTGAAGAGATTTGGACTAAATCTCATTTATATGGATGGGATTTTAAAAAAGGAAAAAAGATTTGGGTGAAATTTTCTCTTAAGTTTCAGAGTAGTTGAGATCATTTGATCTTAAATTTCAGAGTAATTTTTAAAGTTCAATTATTTTATAACGTGAAGTAGTCTTCTACTACTTCCAATTCACTCGCTGCAACGGGTTTGAACAGCATACTATTGACTATATTCAAGAAAGCTCAAGAGCTTACTAAAAGCAAATATAATAGATCAAAATTGTTTATCAAAAAATCAAATTCATAAACGAAAACATGAAAGATAAATTTAAAAATGGAGTGGCAAAGAGAACTTCTAAAAGCAACGTAAACTGTTGCTGTCAAGATCCCATATGCATAGCATTTGTCCACATGGTTGCTGCTATATTTGCAAGGACAGAACCAAAGCTGTAATCTACTACTTTAGCTTGTATATTTGGAGCAAGTAGTCTCATAGAAGAATACTTTCTCAAGCTAAAACACCACTTCTATACTCGAATACCATTTTTTATTATGCTCTGTTTCCTGTGATGTAAACCTTGGAGTACTCAAAAAGCTTTACCCTTCAGACAGCAACTGAATCTGAGACATACCCACAAGAACACAAAAGCTCCCTTATTTATATATTTCTATATCTCTCTATCTCTCTGATCAGTGCTACTTATAAAGATGAGGCTAGGGTGAGAAGACTTGGAGGGGTTGTAGGTTAAAAACGAGTGAGATAAGCGGTGCCGGTTTTTGAGAGCCTCTCTGATGAGCCATAAAGCTTTTCTCTTTTTTTGCTTCTTTATAGTCTCTAACATTCGACCTTGTCCAGAGTACATACAAATAAGTTTGTTAGATATCCTGCAAAAAGAAACAGAGAAACAGTGATTCCATATATGTACACTTTCACCTAATTAGAAAAAACTTCCAACAATACAGCACAGAGACTTGCCATCAACACAGAGACCTGCCATCAACACTTCCCCACCACAAACTCCTTTAGCCTTTTTTGTTAGTGCCATCAAAATAGCAGAGACATGAAAAGAGTGATCTTAAACTCTTGTATGTCAACAAGATCAGAATCACCGTATCTTCTCATAATACAACGAGTGAGAGCCCGTAGATATGGCACAATAACAAAGTACATAAACATTACTCGGATAAGGAATCTTACACTAGCTCTATCTTAGACAGAATTAGGCAGCACAACGATGTGTTGGACACCAAATCAAGTTGAACCCTGGCCACCATTTATTTTCCCATAATCTGAAGCCAGGGGGTGGGGGTGGGGTCCTGATAAGGATTCGATGAACGCTGCAGAAGTTGGGGTGGAGAGAGCTTCATAGATCGTCTTTTGCTTTGGCTATTTTTAATATTGATTTTGGGTCTCTCCAAATAACAGTCACAAAGGTGGGATTTGAGTTAGGATAGATTTGACTGGGAATAATGAAAAAAGTTTGCTTCAAATCCTTTTCATAGTTTTTTCTTTTAAAATTGTTTATCTTTCAATAACAGTAGATTTGATTTAGTTTTTGTAAACTATTAATTGAATAACAGTGAATTACAAGTGATTTTTAGTGACTTTAGATAAATGTCATATTCAATAACACGTGATTTGAAAATAAAATTAGAAATCATTAGTTGAATAACAGGGGATTTTAAAATAAAATCAAAACACTTTAAAATCCATGATTGAATACACCCCCCTAAACAACATCAATCCACGAAACTGTTTAACGCATGAACTCCGAACCTGGTCCCGCGCTTGCGCGGAGGCTATGCAACTAGTAATATAAATGATTATGTTAATTAATAGTTATTAACCCAATGGCACATATTGTAATTATTTAGAAAAAATTAGGATCAGTTTTTATTTGTACTCTTGTTTTAATAATTTAGATATTATAATGAATCAGCATTAAAAAAAATCTAATCTAAAAAGGAAGTTTAAAATATTCCACACATAATACTGAAACATATATACCTAATTGTATATATTAAGTAAAAGATCAAATAGATATAACTTGACTCTTGAACCTAGTCTTTGAAAAGGTTTGTTTCCTAAAAGTAAAAGAAGAACAACTAACCTAGTCAAGTTTGAAATTATTTCATATCTATCTCTTTTCTTGCTGTGATGTGGCACTCTACATGATTGGATAGAACTTAGCGTTTGGTGATTATATAATATGATGATTCGAAGATTTTTTAAACACTCATCCTGCTAAAGAATTTCAAAGAGAAAAAACATGAATACTTGAATGCCTTTTTCAAAAAAAAACAAAAAAACGAATACTTTCTTGTTCTCGTAGAACGTGTTCTTCAAAGTTTCTCCTATACTTGTGGAAAATAAATTCCCCATGGAACGTGTTCCATCTGAACATTTCGCATGTTTCTCCTAGCTATAAGTACCCAACTAGCTTGTTTCCACGCCCATATGTCAAAGTAATCCCCATGTAGACAAGTGATAGAGATCCTCCCAGATTTATCAGATATGTAGCAGATGTTATCTTGTCTTCTTCACGCAGTTCTTGTAGATAATATGGCAGCTCCATAACTCCGAACCTCTCTTTTTTATCCACATAGAACACTATATTTAGACTTCCAAAAAAAATCCATGTATAGTCTTCTCCGTGGATATGGAAGAGAGTTTCGAAGTTATGGACCTGCTTCATTATCCAACAGAACTGCGTCAAGAAGACAGGATTACTGTTGCAACCTATCTGATAAATCTGGAAGGATCTCTGTCATTGGTAGTTCTTCACAGAGCCGTGCGAGCACTAATCGCTGCCCAAAGCGACCAAATATTTTTTTTTGGGGGTGAAACTATGTAAACAATACTCCCTATGTATTTTTTTTTTATTTGACGTTTCTCAGTCTTGTTCGAAAATTAAGAAATCTGCTGTAATCTCCGTTCTAACCTTTTCAATTGTTTTAGATTATTTTTTTAGACAAAAGGACGCTAAGAATCACGTTAATAATACAAGGATAAAAAGATCATCTTCTGTCATTATTTGCATTGTTATCCGTAAACGTCAAATATATTGACACAAAAATAAAGCTCTAGAATGTCAAACTATTCCCGAAAGGAGGGAGTAGCTAATAGTTTATTGTAATAGAACAATTCTTTTTTTTGTCATCTGAAATATATAGAGAAAATTTTCAGCAAATTATGTATAGAGAAACTCTTTTTATTTACCCAGATTTTTAGGAAAAAAAACAATTGTACTTATTTTGTTTGGTTTCTTAAAGAAACCATGTTTCCAATCGTATATATGTTTTTGCTCACCCATATAAATACTAATGAGGCTATGTTTTATAGTTGTTTAATATAAGATATTAAATGAAATTAATGATAACATCTTTTTAACTTTTTTTGAAAATAGATGTTCTAGATCAATGATTATTTTCTCCTCATGTGATCACGGCTCTGTTTAAAAGATGTTATAAACTTAATTACCAAATATAGGATCACATCGCTTTTTTAAATATAAAATTATGCCCTAAGGGAAATTTTATTTTTCCCTCATGTAGGTACGGCTCTCGTTTTACATGGGGATTAATTTGACATATGGGCATGGAAAGAAGGTAGTTGGGTATTTATAACCAGAGATCATTTTCCCTACTTGGACGATGAAATTGTATTAAAAGTCATTTTAGATATATTGTTAGTCAACTAAAATGATTGAATAACGATATTCCTAAAATGATATGGTCAACGAAAGTTTGTGATTTTAAAAATGTTTTTACTAGAAAATTAATACTTTATTTCAACCAGATTTGATAATTGATGATTTAAATGATGTTTTCCCAAAAGTAATTGCAGTATGGCTACTTTGGGATGTAATAACAAAAACTCATTACAGTAAATTAATATGTTCCTTTATTTCAACTTCTTTTTTATATCCTAACCATTTTCTTATGTAAATCATTGTAGTTTGTTGAGTATATATATTTGAGATGATTTAAATGTATATGGCAGATTTTGAGAAGCTGTGTTCATTTTGTTTGTTTTCTGACTAAATGTGTTCATTTTGTTGACGGCAGATTTAGAAAAGATTTTTTTGTAGACATTATTTGCTACATACGTTTTTGTTTTTTGGTTTTTGATGTTTCCATGGTTTCTAGACCTTTAGGCGGAGCTTACGGGACCAAAGCGACGTATAAAATGTCCGTGGCCGAAATGGATTATAAAAACTGATAACATGAAAGCAGCAATTGAAAATTGGTTGATGCATTATTAGCATTTTGCTTGCAGGTATTTATTTATTTTTTTCTTGCAGGTATTTAAAATGTTTGATTCAGTGATATATAAAAAAATTGTAATTATTAGTTAGCAATTTGGTCTATGTATTTTTAGTGGTTTAGAGCACCTTTAACGGTTAACATGCCCAAATGAGTATCTTTGTTGGGATTATGATTGTTCATGTCCAACTCTATATCTATCTTATTAAAACAGAAACATTTTGTTGGACCTAACATTTATTTTGTAAGTTTTTAAATTAAATACACATTTATACTTTATAGTTAAACTTACATTAAATCACTAATGTTCCTTTCTTTATACTACTATCTATGTTTCCAAACAATATACTTATTTCTTTATACTACTATCAATGTTTCCAAACAATATATTTTATATACTACTATCAATGTTTCCAAACAATACAATAATTAATCTTAGTTATTTTATATCCATCATTTTCTCTTTAAAATTTTGTAGAAACGTCATAATTTCATAAATTACAAAATAATAAACTTTAAAGTTGGATTATAAGATTACAAATTATGAAACTATTACAATTTCAATCAAATTAGATTACATATCGGTCATCCATCAGTTCAGTCGGTTAGTCTCGGGTTTTAATAACTTTTAATATGAATATTTTAAAAAACTAAATTGAATTGTTAGATCTCCGGATTAACCGGTATAATCACAATCGGGTTGAATTTAAAAACACTGATTTAAATGCAAAAATATTTTAAATACACACTCTTTAAAAGTTAACAAAATATTTGTTAAGTTATTAGTGAAATTTTTCATCGTAAAATATTCCGCGCTTCCAAAGCGCGGGTCAAGATCTAGTTATCCGATTAATACGATTTTGTCAACTTTAAGTTTTAGTGGCAAGCCCGCATGAATTTATTTTTGGGCTCCTTCCTAAAAAACTTCATACTAATTAGAGTTGGACTTCTCTTTATATATTAGACACTCCCTAATTAGAGTTGGATTTCTCTTTATATGTTAGGCACTCATTGTCTAATTTTCCAATGTGAGACTTAGTTTGATATTTCATATTCTCCCCTTCAAACTAAGGATCACATTCATCTCGTATCCCACAACTGACTTTTTTTTTTCACAACTGACTTCCAAGATCTTTTTGACTTGATCTCTGCCACACACACGCCTCTCATTCCTAACTCATAGGATATATCATTCATCTCTCCAAGGGTATTTAGGTGTTCTTTCAGATTTCTCGTCAACCACTTTAATACCAATTATTTGGATTTTGATAGTCCATATCTAATTCTATATTATCTAATTAGTATGATATTGTCCACTTTGAGCTTTAATGGCAAGCTCACATGGATTTACTTTTATGCTCATTATCAAAATGCCTTATACTAATTAGAGTTAGACTTCTCTTTATATATTATACACTTCTTGTCTAATTTTCCAATGTAACACTTAGTTTGATATTTCACGATCTTAGTAAACTACTACTGGTATATTTTTTTAAAGTGAAACAATTATAAATTGACATTAGATTTTGACCCGCACCCGCACGCCCGTGCGGGTATATATTTCAAAAATATATTACTATTTACTTTTCATATCAATATCAAAGGTAGATAAAAAAAATTCAAATCTGAAGAACTGAACCGATCACGATCCGAAAGAGTAATACTAAACTCGAACCAAAATTGATTAAATATTCAAAATTTTGATATTTGGACAACCGAAACCGTAACTAATTCGAACCGAAGTATTTTGTATATCAAAATGTATTCGAAAAAGATTTATATACTTATATATATTAATTATTTTTAGTTTTAATGTATATAAAAACATCCAGAATATATATATGATACTTTTAGGTTGGTTTAAATACTTGAAAAATATATAAAATAGTCTAATATTAATCTCTAACATAGTGGAAGTATACTCAAAATACCAAAATTTAAACCAAACCAATTTATATGTTAAATTTTAAGTATTCTGACATATGTTATTCAGATTTATATACAATATATTGTTTTATTTATATATTTAAGAAATTCAAAATATATAATGAATTTTAAAAAATAATTTAAATGGGTTATCCAAACCTGAACTGAACCCGCAAATATCTGAATATAATTCGAACTGAAATTTAGAAATATCTGAATGGGGCTGAAATCTTTGACCCCGGAAACCCAAAATCCAAACAGATCCGAAACGAACCCGAATGGATACCTGAATGCCCAGCTCTAATCATTCTTCGAACTGAAATTTAGAAATATATGAATGGGGCTGAAATCTTTGACCCCGGAAACCCGAAACCCAAACAGATCCGAAACGAACCAGAATGGATACGTGAACGCCCATCCCTAGTCACTATTATGTATCATATATATGTAATTATATAATTAATTGTATTGGTCCATCATATAAATAATCATATAATTAATAGCATTTTATATGTATCATTTTATAAATAATTGTATATATATTATATTCTTAAATTTTAATGTAAAATATAAAAACCATAATTTAAGTTGGTATATGAAATTAATCTTTGGAGTTTAAAGAGATGGAGAGTTATAGGCCCAAGAATTTGAGTATTTTTATCGTGTGAGATGAAATGGATAATGATGTCACAAAGTATCTATCAAATTTTTTGTTACTTGCAATAATGTTTTGTTTTTATATTGAGACTGTTTCGGCAACATGAATGAAAACAGCAGTGATAAAATATGTGTAGCATAGAGTCTCTGCATCATTTATTAAGGAACAGTGTTCATTAAATTTCCTAGAATTAGACATAGAGATATCCTATAATATATGAACCATGTTTTATTATCAATACTATCAATACTATTAAAGTTGAAGCATGACCAACTGATATTAGTTGGGTCTAATTTTAAAAAAACACGGAAGCAATGTTTAACTGCTTATATACGTCATATTAATATAACTGCTTAACTAATTATATAACTTTAATTAAGTATTTTAAGTAATTAAATTTACTACATTCCACCACCAAGGTAGTTACCACTAAACTCCTATTTCTAAGGATTACGAAGATAAAAGTAATATTCCTTTTTTAGATCTAACCGTAATGTACTTCATGCTATTATAATTGAGAGGTATAATATTATTTATTAGTACGAAACCTATACGACTTCATGAAACATTCATTCGATGATGATCAACTATCCCACATACAAATCATTAATAGAAATACCTATACAAACCCACTTTTAATAATTTTTGTTAGTTTTAGACAAAAATAAATATATTTTTTTTGTCCGCGTTAGTTTTATAAGTTATAAGTAGCTTTTGACCAGCGGTTTGAAGCCGCGGGATAATTTTTCAGTGAATACTTTATATAATCGTATTTTCCTTTATCTAAAGTAGGCCTGTGTATAAAAAGCATAACTCGAATTTTGAACAAACCCAAAATAATAATAACTTATCTCATACCTGATCTAGAATGTAAAAAATAACAAAAGGAATCTTGTAGGGTGGTAGAAAACATATCCGAATTCAAAGTGCTTTTTAGCCAAATCCAAAAAATCGAAAAAACTAATCCCAAAAACTGATTTGAATATCAAACCTAGACTATTTTTAAGTACATAAAAATTGCTTATATTTTAATAGCATTGATGTATATACATAGTTTGTAAAGAATATGGAATTTAATTGGAAAATTGATATTTTCATTTATGTTTTCTATTGAAAAAGAAGATTTAGATTTCATTTTCAATACACAATTAAAAAAAAAAATAAACAATAAAAATATGATAATTTAAGAATACATACTGAAACTAAAAGATTGATATATTTTCCATTTAGGTGGTAGCTAAAAATTAGGCAGACCTTAAGCTATTTTTGGTAATATCATAGATTTTATGAATTTTATGTGGAGTTGATAAAGATTGTGTGTATCTAAAAATGTAAAAATGTATTTAATATTGTAAAATATCTGTTTAGGCATTTCATCTGTTTTTTCTTTCCCCGAAATAGTTTGATAAATTTACTAACTTTACGCTAGTAATTATAAAACAAAGTTCATGGTATGGTAATGATTTCGTCTATGATTTTGTATATAGTATATGACAATGTTAATCAAATATGAAAACACAAAAAAAAACTGTTTTTAAATAAACCATCACTATTGATTCTAAATACGAAAACATAAATTAAAACACTGTTATTTTATAAATTACTAAAAACACACACACAAAACACGACTATTTGATTATGAAACGTTAGTCAATTAAATAAGTAGTATGCTAGCGGACTTTGAGCGTGGTTATTATGCTCTGTAAAGCAGCTATTAAATAGGGATTAGACTACAATTGGAGGAGTAGATCGAACAGAATATTGGTTGGTTATATATAGAGCAATAAAGTTATTTGGATTAGAGTAGGTTAAATAGCAATCAGCTACTTTCTATACTGAATATTAGGCTATATTAAATAATATAAATGATTATGTTAATTAATAGTTATTAACTCAATGGCACATATTGTAATTATTTAGAAAAAATTAGAGTCAGTTTTTATTTGTACTCTTGTTTTAATAATTTAGATATTATAATGAATCAGCGTTAAAAAAAATCTAATATAAAAAGGAAGTTTAAAATATTCCACACATAATACAGAAACATATATACCTAATTGTATATATGAAGTAAAAGATCAAATAGATATAACTTGACTCTTGAACCTAGTCTTTGAAAAGGTTTGTTTCCTAAAAGTAAAAGAAGAACAGCTAACATAGTCAGGTTTGAAATTATTTCATATCTATCTCTTTTCCTGCTGTGATGTGGCACTCTACATGATTGGATAGAACTTAGCGTTTGGTGATTATATAATATGATGATTCGAAGATTTTTTAAACACTCATCCTGCTAAAGAATCTCAAGGAGGAAAAACACGAATACTTGAATGTCTTTTTCCAAAAAAAAAAAAATACGAATACTTTCTTGTTCTCATAGAACGTGTTCTTCAAAGTTTCTCCTATACTTGTCGAAAATAAATTCCCCATGGAACGTGTTCCATCTGAACATTTCACATGTTTCTCCTAGATATAAGTACCCAACTAGCTTCTTCCACGCCCATATGTCAAAGTAATCCCCATGTAGACAAGTGATAGAGATCCTCCCAGATTTATCAGATATGTAGCAGATGTTATCCTGTCTTCTTCACGCAGTTCTGTTAGATAATATGGCAGCTCCATAACTCCGAACATCTCTTTTTTATCCACATAGAACACTATATCTAGACTTTTAAAAAAATCCATGTATAGTCTTCTCCGTGGATATGGAAGAGAGTTTCGAAGTTATGGACCTGCTTCATTATCCAACAGAACTGCGTCAAGAAGACAGGATAACTATTGCAACCTATCTGATAAATCTGGAAGGATCTCTGGTAGTTCTTCACAGAGCCGTGCGAGCACTAATCGCTGCCCAAAGCGAACAAAATTTTTTTTTTGGGGTGAAAATATGTAAACAATACTCCCTGTGTATTTTTATTTTTTTTATTTGACGTTTCTCAATCTTGTTCGAAAATTAAAAAAATCTGCTGTTATCTCCGTTTTAACCTTGTCAATTGTTTTAGATTATTTATTTAGACAAAAGGACGCTAAAAATCATGTTAATAATACAAGGATAAAAAGATCATCTTCTGTCATTATTTGCATCGTTATCCGTAAACGTCAAATATATTGACACAAAAATAAAGCTCTAGAATGTCAAACTATTCCCGAACGGAGGGAGTAGCTAATAGTTTATTGTAATAGAACAATTCTTTTTTTGTCATCTGAAATATATAGAGAAAATTTTCAGCAAATTATGTATAGAGAAACTCTTTTTATTTACCCAGATTTCTAGGAAAAAAAAACAATTGTACTTATTTTGTTTGGTTTCTTAAAGAAACCACGTTTCCAATCTTATATATGTTTTTGCTCACCCATATAAATACTAATGAGGCTATGTTTTATAGTTGTTTAATATAAGATATTAAATGGAATTAATGATAACATCTTTTTAACTTTTTTTGAAAATAGATGTTCTAGATCAATGATTATTTTCTCCTCATGTGATCACGGCTCTGTTTAAAAGATGTTATAAACTTAATTACCAAAGATAGGATCACAGCGCTTTTTTAAATATAAAATTATGCCCTAAGCGAAAATTTATTTTTCCCTCATGTAGGTACGGCTCTCGTTTTACATGGGGATTACTTTGACATATGAGCATGGAAAGAAGCTAGTTGGGTATTTATAACCAGATATCATTTTCTATACTTGGACGATGAAATTGTATTAAAAGTCATTTTAGATTTATTGTTAGTCAACTAAAATGATTGACTAACAATATTCCTAAAATGATATGGTCAACAAAAGTTTGTGATTTTAAAAATGTTTTTACTATAAAATTAATACTTTATTCCAACCAGATTTGAAAATTGATGATTTAAATGATGTTTTTCCCAAAAGTAATTGCAGTATGGCTACTTTGGGATGTAATAACAAAAACTCATTACAGTAAATTAATACGTTCCTTTATTTCAACTTCTTTTTTCTATCGTAACCATTTTCTTATGTAAATCATTGTAGTTTGTTGAGTATATATATTTGAGATGATTTAAATGTATATGGCAGATTTTGAGAAGCTGTGTTCATTTTGTTTGTTTTCTGACTAAATGTGTTCATTTTGTTGACGGCAGATTTAGAAAAGTTTTTTTGTAGACATTATTTGCTACATATGTTTTTGTTATTTGGTTTTTGATGTTTCCATGGTTTCTAGACCTTTAGGCGGAGCTTACGTGACCAAAGCGACATATAAAATGTCCGTGGCCGAAATGGATTATAAAAACTGATAACATGAAAGCAGCAACTGAAAATTGGTTGATGCATTATTAGCATTTTGTTTGCGGGTATTTATTTATTTTTTTCTTGCAGGTATTTAAAATGTTTGATTCAGTGATATATAAAAAATTGTAATTATTAGTTAACAATTTGGTCTATGTATTTTTCGTGGTTTAGAGCACCATTAACGGTTAACATGCCCAAATGAGTATCTTTGTTGGGATTATGATAGTTCATGTCCAACTCTATATTATCCGATTAATACGATGTTGTCAACTTTAAGTTTTAGTGGCAAGCCCGCATGAATTTATTCTTGGGCTCCTTCCCAAAAAACTTCATACTAATTAGAGTTGGACTTCTCTTTATATATTAGACACTCCCTAATTAGAGTTGGATTTCTCTTTATATGTTAGACACTCATTGTCTAATTTTCCAATGTGACACTTAGTTTGATATTTCATATTCTCCCTTTCAAAATAAGGATCACATTCATCTCGTATCCCACAACTGATCTTTTTTTTTTCACAACTGACTTCCAAGATTTTTTTGACTTGATCTCTGCCACACACACGCCTCTCATTCCTAACTCATAGGATATATCATTCATCTCTCCAAGGGTATTTAGGTGTTCTTTCAGATTTCTCGTCAACCGCTTTAATACTAATTATTATGATTTTGATAGTCCATGTCTAATTCTATATTATCTAATTAGTATGACATTGTCCACTTTGAGCTTTAATGGCAAGCTCACATGGATTTACTTTTATGCTCATTCTCAAAATGCCTCATACTAATTAGAGTTAGACTTCTCTTTATATATTATACACTTCTTGTCTAATTCTCCAATGTAACACTTAGTTTGATATTTCACGATCTTAGTAAACTACTACTGGTATTTTATTGTATAATTGATTTTTTTTTAAAGTGAAACAATTATAAATTGACACTAGATTTTGACCCGCACCCGCACGTCCGTGCGGGTATATATTTCAAAAATATATTACTATTTATTTTTCATATCAATATCAAAGCTAGATAAAAAAATTCGGGTATATATTTCAAAAATATATTACTATTTACTTTTCATATCAATATCAAAGCTAGATAAAAAAATTCAAATCTGAAGAACTAAACCGATCACGATCCGAAAGAGTAATACTAAACTCGAACAAAAATTGATTAAATATTCAAATTATTCAAAATTTCGATATTTAGACAACCGAAACCATAACTAATTCGAACCAAAGTATTTTGGATATCAAAATGTATCCGAAAAAGATTTATATACTTATATATATATATATATATATTAATTATTTTTAGTTTTAATGTATATAAAAACATCCAGAATATATATGATACTTTTAGGTTGGTTTAAATACTTGAAAAATATATAAAATAGTCAAATATAAATATCTAACATAGTGGAAGTATACTCAAAACACCAAAAATATTTAAAATAATTATTGATTTTTGATCCAAAATTTAAACCAAACCAATTTATATGTTAAATCTAAGTAGTCTGACATATGTTATTCAGATTTATATACAATATATTATTTTATTTATAGATTAAAGAAATTCAAAATATATAATGAATTTAAAAAAAAAAATTTAAATGGGTTATCCAAACCCGAACTGAACCCGCAAATATCTGAATATAATTCGAACTGAAATTTAGAAATATCTGAATGGGGCTGAAATCTGTGACCCCAGAAATCAAAAACCCAAACAGATCCGAAACGAACCCGAATGGACACCTGAAGGCCCAGCCCTAGTCATAATTCGAACTGAAATTTAGAAATATATGAATAGGGCTGAAATCTTTGACCCCGGAAACCCGAAACCCAAACAGATCCGACACGAACCGGAATGGATACATGAACGTCCATCCCTAGTCACTATTATGTATCATGTATATGTCATTATATAATTAATTGTATTGGTCCATCATATAAATAATCATATAATTAGTAGTATTTTATATGTACTATATTTAAATAATTATATATATATATATTATATTCTTAAAGTTTAATGTAAAATATAAAAACTATAATTTAATCTGGTATATGAAATTAATCTTTGGAGTTTAAAGAGATGGAGAGTTATAGGCCCAAGAATTTGAGTATTTTTATCGTGTGAGATGAAATGGATAATGATATCACAAAGTATCTATCAAATTTTTTGTTACTTGCAATGATGTTTAGTTTTGTATTGAGACTGTTTCGGCAACATGAATGAAAACATCAGTGATAAAATATGTGTAGCATAGAGTCTCTTGATCATTTATTAAGGAACAATGTTCATTAAATTTCCTAGATTTAGACATAGAGATATCCTATAATATATTAACCACTAGTGGTTTGCCGGCGCTACGCGCCGGATTTTTATAATAATTTAAATAGATAATCTAAATATTAAAATGTATTTAAGTAAATATATCAACTTTTATTATCATTTTTTTTTTCAAAATTATAAAAATATTTTAGTTTTAACTCCTACATTGATTATGAGATTTTTAAAAAATGAAATAGTTAGTAATATTTAAATATATGCATGAAAGTCATATTAATCTTCACATAAAATATTTTATAATTTTATGTATTAGTTTTTGTTGTTTTGCTAACACTTTTTAATAATTATGTTTGCATAGATTGAATGTATTCTGTTTTATTATATCAGATCAGAAAAGAGTTCACACTCATCACATCTCAGAGACACATATACTCACCAAAGTTTTATATATCACACGATGCATAAACATACACAAACATAAGTCCTCTGAAAATATTATATTTTTGTTTTTATTCACTACATAGTGAAGGTAATATATTTCCTGCTACTCACTTTTGTCATCTTAAAAAAAAGACTACTTGAAGAACCCTAAATCCTTCTTCCTTGTAACCATCTCCATCTTCTCAACGTTCGCACCACAATTATTATTCTCTTCTGTCTCGTTGAGCTAAACCACTTCGTATGTTCGGCTCTGTATGAAAAATATTTGCTTTGAATACCCAGGAGAGTAGGTGCTGAAAATCTGTAACCTCCTTGAATAGTTTCTTTCAAAGTTTCCGAGGAGTTTACCTATTTTTCTTTTATTTATTGTAACATCAGGCTATCTACAAACACATGTACTGTATGTAATAAAACTGACAACCATGTGTTTTTAAGAAGTGAGAGTAATTAGTGTCATAAGTCCGTAATTCTTCTTGCAAGTGCACAAATGTACATTTCTATGTTGTCAAACTGCATAAAAGATAACTAACAGGAAATGATTTATATGAATAAGTGAAACACAATTGTTGTTATAATAGCGTTGTACTAAAATCTAGAATGTAGAAAATACAAACAAAGCAAAAATAAAAAAAGAGAAAGCTAACAACGCAAACATCAAGCTTTCAAAGGTTTTCCCAGAAAGAGAGTCAGATGAGAGAATTATCCGTCTCATGAGACAAAGTGAAAGCAAAGCTCATGAAAAATTCCAATGTAGTACATGGTTCAACATGAGTGGTCAAATAATCAATTCCATTAGATACATTACGGTAGTCAAACACAAACAGAAGACCGAAGTGATAAGTCAAGTTCTATCTCAGAGGAATAAGGCAGTTTGTGCCATTGTTAATTAATTGAAACAGCAACTATATCACGTTAATTTTTAAAACAAAAGGAAACAGATTTAAGCGAAAATGAAAAAGATAATAAAACCTAGCAAGTTGTTCTTTGGTCGTTGCAGAACGTCCGGCACTGGAAGCATTAGAAGTAGATGGCTTCTCTCCAACATTGCAAGTGCTACCACTTACCATATTTGTCATCTCTTCATGGTGCCACAACTTCAGGCAGCCTTACTTCAGGAATATTTGCACCTTCCTGCTAATAAGGTAAGGAACACACAGATTATATATTGTAAGTAGCTGCAAATTCAGGAAATTCACATTAAGAAAAAGGACCAACAGTTTCAACAAAGGATAGTTTGTTCATCTACTGCCGAGGTCATGTGATTCAAGATGAAAAGACTCACCTCAGTGAGCCTGCGAAGATTTGTGTCCGTCCCATCAAGAAATGCTTGTGGTATTGCAGAATTGCAAATGTTTATACCCATCAAGAAACCCTTGCAAGATTGCTTGAAAGCTCAATATCACGCAACATTTCCTTTGCTGAAACTCCATTACCTGCATAAAGACAAAGCCAAAACAGATCACACAACACAATCATTCAGAGAGAAACTAATCAAAGGGATCCAAGCTTAAAACTATAACCTGATTGTTTTCTTGCATATCTCGCACCGAGACTGAAAACTCAGTGATGGTCCAGCTCAACGTGCTAAATAGCCGGTTAAGAAAAGGATCCAACCTTAAACTCTATAAATGTTACATATCTCCCAATACCTCAGAAAACGAACCTCTTCAGTGTTGGAGCAGCACCCAGCTTTCAGATCGGTAAGGAGGGTGAAAGATTCATAAGCAACGGTAGACACTTCCCTCAGACAGTTGTTGCCTGAACTTGAGCTGGCGAAGAGCAGTAACAGACCCATGAACCATCATAGCCTGTTGAAAAACAGAGAGACAATTGATTATGAAATCCATAGATTTTGAGGAAATAAAAAATTACAGCAAGAAAAGTTCTTACATTCTCATTGATGAGCAACATGTCAACACTGATGAGGTCTTCACTGGTGATATTTCTGGCCTCCCAAAAATGCAGCAGACGCACCTCCGCGGTGTTAGAGTATCGGCCGGCTCTGAGATCAGCAAGCAGAGTGTATGAAGACATAGAAATCGATCGCTGGAAATTAGAATCCTTTCTGATATTGTGAGAGGTGCGCTCATCGCAGCAGGAGGAGACCAATATTTATAGGAAAGCCTTCTTTGGGTTTTTAAGGAAGACAAAGAGGTACTTTTAAGCCGGGTTGGATCAAACGATTAAAGTCGGATTAAAGAGGTGATTAATTGAAAGGAGAGACGTTACTGATCAACGCCGCCGACTGAAGTTTGAGGATCACATCGGGAGATCGCAGGGATGTGAGGAAGACGAAGTGGCGACAGGAAGAGGGTTGCTGGAGAGATGGGCCTGGGCCTGATTCAAAATCAAAGAGAAAGCGCGTTTTTAGAAAAAAAGGAATAGAGCAATCACGTCGCGACACGTGTCGCAAAATGCCCCATCCTTCTTTGGTGTCGTGGATAGCCTAAGAAAGCAGATTCTTCTACTTTATTGTATTAGATGTTTTATACTATTAAAGTTGAAGTATGACCAACTGATATTAGTTGGGTCTAATTTTAAAAAAAAACATGGAAGAAATATTTAACTGCTTATATATCTATATTATTAAAATAGAAGTACACTTATGAATTACCCTTTAGTTTTTCAACTTATTTACACTACCATGCCACTGACAATTAATGAATCTATTTTTTAGTTTTCTTTGTCTTTTTAGATTAATAAATGGATTTAATAAAGATCTATTTTAAACTAACAAAAATAAAAAAATCGTTGGAATATTAAATATTTATATATATAAGTTACCTTAAATAACTATAGTTATAATAAAAGGTAGATTCTTACCATCGTTGAATCATATATTTTCTGCACTTTTTTTCTACACATGTCTAAAAATATCGAACATGAATTATATTTTATTTTTCATATGTCAATAATTTCAAATTTCAGAACTTTATTATATTAAAATATGATAAAATAATATATTTGGATAAACCTAAATATACTAATAATTATAGAAAAATATCTCACATTTATCAATCAGTATCTACAAAAAAAAGATATTTTCAACTTCAATGCCAAATTTTGACCACAAATTTAAAATTTTATTTCCAAATACATCCTCCTACATTTATGGTATTTGAATTTTATATTATATTCTTTATAATTTTAAAATGGGTGCATTAGTGTAAGGGAGTTATTTATTTTTGAATTTGACTGAATTTATTTCTTTGTTTTTTTCCGATTGAAAATATTATTGATTATAAATAGCAGTAAACCTTATTAACTATCCAATAAATAACATTACATGAACATATTTGTCTATTCACACTACATGATCTTAAAACACTAAAATAAATTTAACACATCTTACTCTTATTATTTTTCTTTCCATAAATGTTTACATGAATCTTAGTTTGATGTTTTCCATTAATATTTATTATTATTTAGTTATCATTAATATTTATTATTAATTTTTTAGTTATAGTTTTAGTTATCATGTATTTATTATTATTTAATTATCTGATAGATTTAGTTATAGTTGATATTTTATGTTATAGTTTTTAATGGGCTTATTTTATCAAACACTTATAATATTATCAATTTTTATAGAGTTTTATCGGGTTAACCGGTGTCGATGAGGTTGATGCGGGTTTTTAGGTTTTTACAGATTTTACCATGTTTTTAATTAATGATTTTGGGTCGAGAACTAAAATACTAAAACATTTAAACTGCCAATAAATTTGTTATTTTCATCAATTAAACTAAGTTGGCATTGTTTCATCTATTCCCTCCATAGCTAAAGAATAACTAAAAGAAATTAATACCTGTGCGGTCGCACGGGTCAAGGTCTAGTATCATATTAATATAACTGCTTAACTAATTATATAAATTTAATTAAGTATTTTAAGTAATTAAATTCACTACATTCCACCACCAAGGTAGTTACCACTAAACTCCTATTTCTAAGGATTACGAAGATACCAGTAATATTCTTTTTTTTTTAGATCTAACCATAATGTACTTCATGCTATTATAATTGAGAGGTATAATATTATTTATTAGTACGAAACTTATACGACTTCATGAAACATTCATTCAATGATGATCAACTATTCCACATACAAATCATTAATAGAAATACCTATACAAACCCACTTTTAATAATTTTTTTTAGTTTTAGACAAATATAAATATATTTTTTGTCAGTGTTAGCTTTATAATTTATAATTATAAATATTTGTTATTATCATGACATACAATTACCAACAGCCCATGAGTAAGAATCATAGCAAATATATATTTTTTAGCAACATCATAGCAAATATATATAACTTAATAATATATAGTTTTCAAAACAGATTAAACTTGAGACCAATACAATAAAAATTCATGAATCAATTAATATAAACAATAAATATAAGTAGCTGTTTTATAAGAAAATTAAATTATTTAATCTATATTAAATTAGGAATAGTATCAGTTGATATTATTAGGGAATTATTATTTATAAAAATATATTCTACGGGTTTTAGTTAAACGGGTTTTAAATAGATTATTTGATTAAAAATATTTATTAAATTTGATTTTACTTAAAGTTAATGAATACCATATTTACCCATTTACATATATATATATATATATATATATATATATATATATATATATATATATATATATATATATATTATTAGTTCAAACATTTTTCAAAAAATTTGTTCTATTTTCGGTGCGGATTGGATTTGATATTGGTTTCCGGATATAAAAATTTAAAAACCGTTCGAGCATATATGCCAGTTCTAATATATTATAGGACTTTGATTTTAAGGTCGATTCTGAATCGGGTTTTTTGGATAAGAATATTCTTTAATAATTATGTTAGGTTACTATAAAAAAATATAATATGTTGCAAACTTTAGGAATAAAGTTTTAAAATAATTTCTGAAATTTATATGACATAAGGGCATAGTTATGCAACTTGACATATTTAATATAGTTACCAAAATTATGTTAATATTAAATATAAACATGATTACAAAAAATAACACAAATATAAAATTAAAACAAAAAATATACTCACATTTTGAAAGCGCGGGTCAAAATCTAGTCAGTACTGTTAAATTTGGAACATGTCCAATTGATATTAGTTGAGTCCAATTTAAAAAATACTGCATATCAGAATATAACTGCTTATATGCATATGTAAATATAACGGTTTAACCAATTATCTAACTTTAAATAATACCGCAATCGGTTTTTCATAGAAGATCATAACATGTACAACGCGGTTTTTGATCATTCAACTAACTGTGTAATGTGACCTTTTAACACATATATCGCTTACAAGTAAATAAGTTGATATTATCATTGTTATTAATATTACACCCACACATAAACAAGCTTTTTGTGTATAAGCGTCTTACATATGACAAATCCATCATGTTATATCCGCCCTTTAAAAGTTTATCAAAATTTAAAGAATCACAAATCATATAGTTTATTCAAATTATGTAATATTTTAAATAAATAAAAAAACATTGAACCATTTTAAAACAAATATAATCAGACTTAAATGGATGTTTATCGGTTAACCAATGTCGGATCGCGAGTTAGTGACGGTCTTTAAAAAATTTATAGGTTTAGCTGGTTTTTAAATATCGGATATTAACTAAATCTGAACCACACTACATATGCCGGATTACCCGTTTGACCGCGGGACTGTATCAAATACAAAACTGGGTTTGGATCGCCTACAAACGCATTAAACAAAGAAAAAATATGATTTTAAAACATATATAAAATTTTAATTTCTAAAAAATAAAGGAAAAAATATATCCGCCTTTGTAAGGGAGGTTAGAATCTAGTCTAACCTATTAATTTAGGTTTCTATTTGAATTTTACCATGGCATGTTTTTAATTTGGACTTATTGAATATGTTGTAACCATTGATACTTATACTATCTTATACCATCGGGAATTCTTCACCATTATTTATTTATTTTTCAAATGGCTATAAACCAATTATGTAATTCTTTAGTTTTTTTTAGGGACTCCAATAAAATAAATATTTTTTTCTCAAGAATTACAAAGTTTAATTAACGAATATATTTTTCTCATGAAGTAGTCAGAATTATGTATCTATGAATTGTGGTGTCGGTAAATACCGACGAAAATTCGTAGGGAATTCTCGATAAATTTCCCATGAAAACTCTATTTTGAATATCTTCAGTACTTTGTCGACAATTTTCAGTAATTTTCAATTTACGATTTTCATCAGAAAATACCATATTTTTGTGTGTAAACTTTTTCAAGCTAATTAAAACTTAAGTTTTAAAACTTAAGTTTTAAGTGTCACCGTAAATCCAAAATATCAGTGAGTATGTTGGAATATGTATCTATCTATACTTTATTTGCGAAGTGATTTTTCGCAACGGAGCTTTCACGTTAAAAGTTAGAGTGGTTAATATCAATATTGCCCTTAATGAATAAAAAAGTATATATTAGCTAAAAATAAAAACGAATTTAAAACTAATAGTAGTAAGAATTATCCAAAATCTTAAAATATATATGTTAAATAAAAAGATAATTTGTATATATATATATATATATATATATATATATATATATATATATATATATATATATATTGTGTTGTAATCCAAATTTTTTTTTTTTTAAAAAGTTTAAAATTAAAAAAACACATATTAATCAAGTAAAATTCTTCATTTATATAATCGAAAAAATATTAAGTGACAAATGCATATTTATTAATTAACATGAATAGAGATAATATGATCATGTATATAATAAATAGTTATATATAATATGTACTCTAATTAAAAAGATATTTTAATAATTTTATGTGTATCTATTAAATTAGATAATTTAACATAAATTAATATAATACAAATTTTTGCCAAAAATAAATAAAACAATTCTAATATATATTATGTTGTTATCTGAAAATAATATTTTTAATTATAAAGATTAAAAAATTAAATTTCATAATGGTCATATATATATATATATATATTGTAATGAGAAACATCATTATAGATACATATATTGCCAATTTAAAATTTTAAGAATATAAACATAACTTATCATGGTAATTATTGAAATAATAATATATGTATTAATAAATATCTATAAGATTATTATGCCTGCAGCGGGCCAACCATCTAGTTTTAATTGATTTGGTGAGCCTTATAGAATGTTTTGATCATTAATGAAAGGGCAATTTTTTCAAATAGCAATTTTTAAGTTTTATCACAAAATAACTCTCAAAAAAATAAAATGACCAAAATATCTTTTTTTTTTATTTTGAAAATTTTAATATTTCTTTTTTATTTTTTTGAAATTTAAAACCCATACCCAAAACTTACTTCTTAACTCTAAACTAAGTCTAGATTAATTAACCTAAATGATATAAATTCATATTTTACCCTTTACTAAAACCTTTTTGGTCATTTTTCTCTTTGATAGCTATTTTTGTGAAAATAAACTAAATTAAGCTATCCAATAGAATTTCTCTTAATGATTTGGTGAGACTTAATATTTGAAGGTGTTACGTTGGAGATATACTAGAAAAAATGTTGGTGAAGTACATGATTTCTGCAGCACGAATCAGTACATAACGTATGAAAACTGTGAATAATTATTAGGTTATAAATCAGTAAATAAGACACAATGCATGAAAACAACGAAAACAAAACAAGAATATGGGAGCTTTTGACAGACTATGAATGAATCCATTAACCTTTACAAGGAGCAAGAGGATAGCCACAGAGACAGTCCTTATTGCCGGCGAACGCACTTGCAGGGAACTTAGTCACCGGAAGTTTTCCGCAAAGATGGTTCTGACTCAAGTTTAGTCTCTTCAACCCATCCACTGTCACGGGCACCTTCCCAAACACTAAATTCCTTGACAAATCCAGCGTCTCAAGCGACTTGGAGATACTCAACTTCTCCATATCGAACTGGAGTTTGTTCCCAGACGCCCGAAACTCACGCAGCTGATGTTCTTCCTTGAACAGCGTCGCGGGGCTGCCTCTGATATCGTTCTCTGAGAGATCGATGGAAACGTAGTGGTCGGTCCTTGTCGGCTTCCAGTCATCTAATCTCATCTTGATTCCACAGTTCGCCAGCTTCAACGAGTAGAGGAGCGACGTCGAGGTAATCCAGTCCGGAATCTTTTTCATCTGGAACTTGTTGTACGATAGATCAAGAGTCAAGATGTCATCTTTCACGTTCATAACAGGGAACGGATCGGTTAAAAGATTATGTGAGAGATTGATGTTGGCGATTTTAGTCAGCTTGGACAAGCTCTTTGGAACTGCTCCTGAGAATCTATTCTTGGAGAGGTCCAACGTGTCGAGGGACTTGAATCTTGATAGATAGCTAGGGATCGAACCAGAGAGATTGTTCTGGCTCAGTTCAAGAAACGCAAGAACCGGAGCGAGGGATGCGATTGATGGAGGTAGTGTACCAGAGAAGCCGTTGCGAGAAAGAGTGAGGACTCGTAGCTTAGTCAAGGGTTTGAAAATGTTCGGGATGGTTCCAGAGAGACGGTTGTCGTCGAGGTTCAGATTCGACATGAGCTTGAGATTACCGATTCCTAACGGTATAGTACCGGTTAAGAGATTACCGCCGAGATTAAGGTAATTTAACCGGGTCAAGTTGGATATTGACTCTGGTATTGGACCGGTGAATTGGTTTCCTTTAACCGTCAACGTATCTAAGTGGCTTAGCGAACCGATGTTAACCGGGAGAGGACCGGATAGACGGCTGTTCTCGAGGTAAACATACTCTAGACGTGGTAACCGGAAAAGAAATCGTGGGAAAGGACCATTAATGTTTTTGAGATTAATAAAGACAAGACCTTCTAAATGCTGGAGTTTGGCCAGCGACGGGGAGATAGTGCCGGCGAGAAATATTCGGGCATCAACGGACTCTATGTTGACAGTGAGTGTTACGACGCGGTCGCTGTTACGGCAATTAACACCGTCCCACGAGCAGCAACTAGTATCATTCTTCCATAAACTTAAAATTCCTGAAGTGTCTTTGGTTATACCTGATTTGAAAGCTAAAAGACCCGCCTCATCATCGGGATTACAATTCGCAGCTCTGGTGGGATTTAGACACCGGGAAAGGATGACTACGGAGAAAATGAGGAGATGGAATGAGTTCATATTTCTGTTTCTTTTTTCTTGTAATGAGATTGAGCGAAGGAATAGATAGAAAGATTCAATTCTTGACCTATTTAATAAGCAATTAGTAAAAGTTGACCGATTTTGACAAATAGATTTGCGTGTGAGCTTTAGTAACTTAGTATGGTGTATACCTTGTTCTAAAACGCGGACGCGTTACCGAAAACTCGGACGCAAAATCGTTGATCGGTGGGTCACCGTGGCGAAAAGGTGCTAGGCGGAGTAGTTAGGCGGTGAAGCGAATTTGTCCCGGATTAGCCGCGTAATTGAGCAAATCGGCGCTTAAATGTGTAAAGCGTTCCTCTGTTTCCTTAAAAAATTTCGAAGCCCAGAATTTTCTCTTCCTAGAAAACGTTAACCTTTCATTCTCAACCTCAAATCAAGTGAATCCAAATTGAATACAATCTTGTTTTGTGAATTCGAGTGAGTAAGTAATCTAAAATTTTCTTGCAGAAATCAATCGCAAGCCATAAAAGAATTGGGGAAGAAGATGATTTTAATCACAACTTTGCCATTAGTTATAAATATTAAAAATAAAAAAAAATAAAAAAGACGCTCACTCTAGTGTCGAACACGTGAACAATAAGTTAATATCATGGCTCATATTCCACTAAGCTACGATATTATATTCATCAAAATCAATAACCACGATATACATAATATTCATAACCTATTTGTTGTTAACTATTAAGAATTTGTTAGTTTTATTTGGACTGTAATTTTTTATTGTAATCTAATTGACATGTATTTATAAATCTATAACTTTTAGTATAAATGATGTGTCTTTCATAAATATATATTAATCAAATTTTTGTATTATATGTATAAAATGTGATGTTATACATAAAAAAGTACAAAAAATTCCTCCCCGCGTACTCTCCGATTTTATTCCGCGTTTTTAATAAATCGCTAGGCCCGTGTGTGCCGCACGCGTAGCGCCTAGCGAGTTTCCGAACAAGGGGTGTATATTACTCCATCCGTTTCAATATAGTTGATGTTTTAGAAGGATAATTGTGTTTCAAACTAGATGAAGTTTTGAGATTTTAAGGTTAATTTTAACTTTATTGAAAACTGTTCAACTAATTAGATTTCACTGTCTTTTTTATTATTGGTTAATTGATTCTAAAAAAATATTTTAAAAATATTTTTTTATAGAAAAATCTAGTTTTCTTAATCTTTGTGCAAGAAGGCAAAACATCAAGTATTATGAAACAGAGGGAGTATAAGATAACTAGATATGAGCCCGTTGCGTTGCAACGGGTTTTGTTTGATGTTTTAATCTAATAAAAAACATATAATAATAAAATATTTTATTATAGTTTTATGATTGCTTTTTGCATATGTTGTGTGAGATTTATTTTATAGCTTAAAGACAATTGTTACACATAAATATAAGTTAATATATGTATTTTATAATCACGGTTCATAGATGAATTGCTATAAAATTTGTACTTAGATTAGAGAAAAAAACTAATTGCCAAATAAAGCCAATCGAGTCAATTGACATCATCAAACACTTTCTTATGTAATAATTTAATGTTTTATTGAATAAGTTTTTAAAAATTTATTATGTTAGGATTTGTTTTAAAATGAAGACATTCTATTTTATAAATATTCTTTTTATTTTTGCAATTTTGAAATAAAAAATACTATTAAATAGTCTTTTACCTTTTTGTTTAGGTTGTAGAATAAGAAAACTACTGTTATATAAAACTTTTGTAATTTGTCTTCTCTTTGAAATTTCAAAAAAACATTGCTATCAAATAATTATTTCTAATTACTAATAAATAAATTTAAAATTACTTTTTTTACAATTTGTATCAATACTAATTTTACACTTCTTTCATTAACTATATAATTTTTACTATCATATTCATCATCAAATTCTTTCTTAAAATATTATCAAATAATGTTTTACAATTCTCTTTTGGTTATGACATAAAAATATAATACAAATCTCTTTTGATTAATATTTTTAGAAAGCAAAACAACTATCAGATATTCTTTTACAGTTTTTAAGATTTTTGAAAAAGAAATTAGTATTACATAGTCTTTTACAATTCTATTTTGTCTAGGATGAAAACAAATAAATAAAATTACTATCAAATAATTATTTTCAGTTAATATTAACTATTTTTAAAAGTTCACATTTTCAAGATTAGGATTTTTCAATATCAGTAATATTTTTACAAATTTTCTTGTTAATTAAAAATCTTTAGTATCATATTTAACATTAATTTTTCAAAGTAAAAATTATTATTGAGTAAAATTTTACAATTCTCTCTGGTCAGGATTTAAAAAAAAAAATCTTATTTGGTAAAGTTTAAAAAAGGATTTTTTTATAAATCTCTTTTATTTATGATTTTAGGAAAAAATATTTTCAAATTTTCAAATTTAACATTTAAGTTTACTATTTATAAAATTGTAATTATAATATCTTAGATTTTTGCTTATACATAAATCTTCCGATAAAGTATATAAATGAAAGTTACAAATTATTAAACATGCAACTGATGTTCTCTCAGTAAATCTTATCTGAAATTTATGATCTGAGACTTTGTAGATTTTATTGCAATCTTGCATATTAAAATTGCTGATTTCAATAACGGCTCATTCGCGTAATCCATCTCCAAATTTTTCAATAAGAGAATGAAGCACACAACCTTAAATATTATTTTTCTACTACATCAACAAACTATATATTTAATAAAAAAACTATTTTAGATTTTTTTAGAAAAATTAAAAAATTATTTACCTTTTCATCGAGTAAGAGAAAATTCATTCCCACTTTCTAGTGAGACGAACTACGGTATGACGATAATCACGTTTTTTGTTTAACTAATCTAGTATTAAATTACTTGCTGAAATCATCATCTATGTAATTAATGTAGGAAGCATGATAATATGAACACAACAAACCAAAATCAATTCTATGAAGAAAAGAAGATGCGGCAAAGAAGATATAGAACATCACCTTATATTTTTCTTGAATCAATATTTATGTTTGGTGATCAAATATGAGAGATTTTACTTCTATATATATATGTGTGTGAATAATCATAGTTCCTCTTGGGCTATGTTTTTTTAAAAAAAAATTAGGACTTAAAAAAGGAAAATTAACATTAAACAATCTTTGACATTTTTTTTTGTTTAAGTTGCCTTTTTATTTCAAAAGTTATCTTTTCACGATTTTAGGAAAAGAAAATTAGTTTTAAATAAATTAGTTTTACAAAAATAAATTAGTTTTACAAATTTGTTTTGGTATAGGTTTTAGGAAAATTAATTTTAAGTAAATTAGTTCAAAAAATAGTTTTATAAATTAGTTTTGGTATAGGTTTTGTTAAAAATAAAATTACTATTAACTTTTTAATAAATCGTTTTATCAAGTGAATTTTTTTAGGTTTATAAAAGAAAATTAACATTAAATAGTCTTTGACATTTTTCCTGGTTTATATTTTTAAACGGATGATTACAAATTTTTAATAAGATTATATTTTTTTTATTGAGAGTAGGAAAATAGGAAAATTAGTGTTAAATATTGTATAAATTTAATTTAGTATATAAGATTTGTATAAAACAAAAGTTACTATTTTAAAAAACTCTTTACGAAATTTTCTTTATTATGAAAGTAAAAAAATAGAAAAATCAATGTTAAATATTTCACAAATTTATTTTGGTATATAGGTTTTGTAAAAAATGGATAATTACTAATTACAAAAACTCTTTTTAATTAATTTGGTTTCATATTTTAACACATGTTGCAATCTAAAATATATAACCGCTACGTGTCGCGATCATGTTAATTAGTAACTTTGAAGAACCAAACTTTATATAATAAGATTAAATGAAAGAATAAAACGTGACAAATAGAGAGTCGGCGTTGTTTTTAAACCGAAACTAATAGGCCACCATCATATGTCAAAGGTTCTTTTGACATTATATAGCATTTCATAGAATGTGAAAAATGGATCGTTCGAGGTTATATACACTTATATTCTATAACGCGGCCTGTTGCGAACAGATGTTGCTGAATCTTTGAATCAAATATACTAGGTGTTTTCGTGTACCATGTGCAGTAATTTTTTTAAAAAATTTAATTTATATTTAAAATAAATTTGGATAAATATTATATATTTTATTATTTTCTTACCAATATTTAAATATAGATTTGATTTAGTTAAATATTAAATTAAGGTAAATGATTTTGTTTATTTGAAATTATAATCTTAGACATATTTTTCTATCTATTTATATTGTTTAAATATATTAAATCAATTTGTATAAAACTAATAAATGATATAAAATTGTATAAATATCAAAAATTTAAACTAAACAATATTTATAAAATTTGTAAATATATAAGAAACTAATGATTTTACAATTAGAAATTTAAATTTTTAAAAAAATTGTAGCAATTTTCGAAAGCTTTAGTAATACAAATTGTATAATTATAAAAAAATAAATAAAATTTCAAATTTTTTAATGTTATATATTAATATATTCATTTTATAGATGATGTATGATTTATTACCATAATTTAAAAAATTTACACAAAATAAATATCAATACTAAATGCAATGTATGAGTTATTACCATATTTTAGAAAGGTTACTAAAAATATAAATTAATAGCAAATGAAATTTATATATGTCATACTTTTCGGAAGTCATGTCATATTTCTTTTGTAAAACTGATTGTAGAGATGACATGTAGCAAAATCACTTCTCAAATAACGTCTAGGGTTTATGAATTTGCGGTAAGATAAAGAAACCATGGAAATATAACTAAGGAAAAATTGGAAAAATATGACATTCTCAACTTGAGTTTGTCGCTCTAGTATGTTATCCAAATTTTTCTATCCTACTAGAACTTTAATTTCTTTAAATACAATTATACCCTCAAATTCATTTAAATTAAATTTAACTAAAATATATAATATTTTAATTTACAGAACTTAATACAATTTATAGGTAAAAAAAGGAAAGGGAAACACTACGACTGCATTTTGTCTTCTTCTTCCTCGTCCCAACTGCGTCTCAACTCGAGCTTCGTCTCTGTCAATCGTACCATTACTCCGGTGGTTCTCGTGGTTGTGCTCAGTGGCGGATCCAAGGTAGGTTTTAAGGTATGTCACCAATTGGGCTTGGCCCAGATTAAAACTAAAACAAATAGGGAAAAAAGATAACCTGTGGTGCTTGAACCCATGTATCTCAGTTATAGAGGGGTCATGAAAGAAGTTAATACACCAATTGTGCTATGTATTTTTCAGTTACACCTTACAAATTTGCTAATATATAATGTTAACTTGTGGCAGGTGCAACTCCTTTATCCAATGTGGGTCCGCCTCTAGTAGTTCTGCTTTATCTCTACAACACATTGCTCCGGTATCACTCTCTCTCTCCCATTTGTCGACTCATCTCCTTCGTTGCAGCCGCTGTCGCTTCACCGTGCTTTGTTGGTCGCCATCAACTTCTCCTCTCACCGGAACCACAACTGCCGTGTCATCTCCGCCGCTACATAGGCTTATCTTCTCCGTTCAAGCAGTCACAGCCAGAGAGCATTGAATCGAGCAGGCCACACGTTCACGCATTGCCCGATTGGTTCTCTCGGATTGTGCAGCGTCGTTTGGACTGAGCCAGACGGATTGAGCATTCATATTCTACACATCGAACGCTCCAAATTACGAAAAAGAAATGGCTAACTTCTAATATAATTGCACACTTGGCCCCTGAGATTTGTTACTTCTGATTTTCCCCATAACTTTTATTTTCACAGATTAGTCCTCGATTTCGCCCCAAAACTTTTGATTCAAGGAAATATCTTTAATGTTCGCCCCAATACTTTTAAATACACAGAAATATCTTTATGATTTCGTCTTAAACTTTCAACTTGCACTTTTGACTTTGTTTTTTTATAACATCATACTTTATTGATAATAAAGATTTGAGTTTACATAATCTTCATGTAGAAGATTTGATAGGAATGTTGGTACATAGTTATGGAAACAAAACCTTACAATTGTAATACCCTACTTTTTGCAAGCTTATCAACACACTTATTTGCTCCTCATGATGTCCATTGAAAACAGACTTCATCAAATCTCATAACCCACCATTTGATCTCCCTGATCCAGTTATAAAAGCTAAAATGTAATGTTTTACCATTGAGAATATCAATTGCTTTGCTACAATCATTTTCCAGTATGATCTTCCGAAATCCCAAACCCAACAATGCTGTAGCGCCATTACGATGCCTTGTAGTTCGCTCGCTAAGGGATTCATAACTCGTTTACATGTAGCTTGAGCCGCTTCTTTATACACACCATTCTCATCTCTGATAATCCATACAACAATACTCTGTACTCCTATATTCAGAAAATATCCACATGTGTTGCATTTAATCCAATCCTTTTGACCTCGTGTCCAATGACCGTCTAGTCTTGGTCTTCCTCCTCTGTTATAGACTGCCACTATAATTGTTTCTGTTGAATACAAGAACATTTAGGATTTTACATATCCTCCAAATATCCACAAAAGAAGTTCTTGCAAATGGGATAACCTAGTAGATGAACAGCTGGATAAACATGCTTCTATTTTTTCTTCTAGCGTTGCATTATGTCCCATTACAACCAAATTCATAAATCCTGAATCTCTCTAGATTTGTTTAGCATAATCACATTCAAATAATAAGTGATCTTCTGTTTCTTCAGCTTGACGGCATCTCCGACACTGGTCATTTTGTATTACATGTCTTCGTTTTAAGTTACTTCCTGTAGCAAGACCCTTTAATAATATCCTCCATAGAAAGTGCTTTAGCTTCATTGGTAATGTTGTCCTCCAAATCTTGTGCGTCAATTGAGAGTTCCCTGGAATCGGTACATGATGATTATGATCAGGGAGGTAAGTTCCCAACCAATATCCTGACTTCACTGTGTAGTTCCCATCTTCATTATAATGCCACCCAACTAGATCATTAGCTGCTTTGGAGCTTATCTTTAGTGCAAATATTCGTTTTACATCTTCTGGATCCACAAATTGCTGCAGTCTTTCCTCATTCCAATCATTGCCCACTGTATTAAAATAGTTGTTAACCTATTCATTGGGATTACCTTCAGAGCGTGGTCTTGGTGGTCGTGGTGGATGATCTGGTATCCAAGGATCTATCCACATATTAGTCGTTGAACCATCCCCAACTGTAATTTTCAGTCCTTTTGTAATTAAATGTCTCCCATGTAGAATTGATCTTCACGCAAATGAAGCCTTCTTCTTTAGGGTTGCTGTTAAGATATTGCCATCAGGAAAATATCTTGCTCTCAAAATTCTCGGCATTAAACAGTTTGGATGTTGCATGATCCTCCAAACTTGTTTACCAAGTAAAGCTTGATTGAACACTTCCAAGTCTCTGGAATCTAGTCCTCCTTCTCTTTTAAGTACACTGATGCGTTTCCAAGAAAACCAATGAAATCTTCTGTTTTCTCCTTATCCCCACCAAAACTGAGCTAGAATTTTATTAATGCCCTCACAAATCTCTTTGGGTAATCGAAATATATTAATCGAGTATATAGGCATTGCTAGAGCCAGTGCCTTTAACAAAACCTCCTTTCTACCCAGTGACAAATGTCTTTGCTTCCAGCTTTGTACAACTCTCTTGATTTTATCAATAATGTAGGCAAACATCTCATTCTTTTTTAAACCAATCTACTCAGGCAATCCCAAATACTTTCCGATCCCCCCTTCATTATGAATATCCAATAGATTTTGTATACTTGTTTTAACGTTTGGAGAAACCTTTTTTTCAAATGTAATAGATGACTTACTAAAATTGATTGCTTATTCTGAAACTGATCTTCAACTTATTGGCTACTTTCACATTAGCCAAAGAGAAGAACAAAGAATCATCATCGAACAGGAGATGATTTACTGAAGGGGCTTGATTGGAGACTTTGATACCCAGTAGAGATCTATCTTCCATAGCTCTATGCATTAAATGAGATAGCACTTCAGCACAAAGAATAAACAGGTACGGTGACAAAGGGTCTTCTTGTCGAAGTCCTCATTCTGGAGTAATGTAGCCTTCAGATGATCCATTAATGAGAACTGAATACTTGACTGAGGTAACACATTTCATTATCCATTGGATCCAAACATTCTCAAATCTCATATGTATCATAACTTTTTCCGAGCCTTAAGACTGTGAAACATCTCATGAGCCACTACTATATTATCTGAGATCAGTCTGTTTGGTATAAAAGCGTTCTGATTTTCATAAATAATGTGACCCAGATGCTTCTTCAAACGGTTTACCAATACTTTTGATATGATCTTGTACGATATATTACACAAAGCGATTGGTCTGAATTCCTTCATACCTGATGGTGGATAAACCTTTGGTATGAGACACAAATTAGTGTGATTGTGTTGTTCATCAAAAATCCCTCTTTCAAAGAAGTTCTCAAATTCTTTCATAATCTCAGGCTTGAGGTCTTCCTAGAATTTTTGATAAAACACTGCTGTAAATCCATCAGATCCTGGTGCTTTGTGTGGTCCAATGTCAAATAAAGCCGCTTGAACTTCATCTTCTGTAATCCTCCGAGTTAAATCATTAAAATCGGATTTAAATAATATGTTCCTTTCTCAAAAAATCTCAACCGCCTTTCATCAATGGAAATTGGGGTCCATTATGGAGATAACTGAAATCGTGGATGAAATCCAAACCGAACTTTCCACAATGTTCCATAAGTCATCTTCAACCACACTAAACGTGGCGAGTTGTCGAAAAAACCATCGGAGAAATAACTGTAATAAAATCGCCTTTTTCATCACCTCTTTGGTCTTCTTTCAAATATTTTTTTTGCATTTTTGACTCTGTTATATGTAAATGCCATGTATACAAAACTCAGAAATTAATTGTGGATCAATCCAAAATTAGATTTATTTATTTTATTATACTTGATAGTATAAAAACTAGTATACAAATCAAAGTAGTGTGAAATCCTACATGATTTAGTTGTTTGTGTGTGCAATTTTCTCTTGAATAACCCAGGTTCAAGTGGAGGGAAGAGTAATTTTGATGATTTTTTGACTTCGGAAATAATATACGGTGCGAGATTCAGGGTAGAATTTGTGTTGAATTAGGAAAGATAATAAACTGAAATATATAAATTTTATTATTTTTGTGATTTGGCTATTAATATGTATTATACATTGACTACTACACTGCACAGTGGGTGGAAAACATATTATTCCCTACACGAAATATTAGGTAATATTTAGAACAAGTTATAACACACAAACAAGATAAGGTCAACCGTAGAGTTATTTTTATAATTTGTTATCAAGCTTCAGATAAACTAACGACATCTTACTAGAATTAAATCGAACGAATTATAGCAAATGTAGAATATATAAGAAATCTTGTTTGCATTATATACCAACAACAGATCTGTGTATAATACTTAGTATCTGATTTCTAGACTAAGTAGATGGCCAAAAGGTAGATATATAAGTCATTATACTTCATTTGGTAACCTCTTGTTGCTTAGATATGTTACTTTTTGAAGTACTTTTTTGTTGCTTAAACCTTTTACATTATTTTGACGTGTTGGTCTGTTTTCAAACCATGTGAATGCTTTTGGATATGCATGTTTTCAGATCTGAGTCAGACTTTGGAATACTTCCCTCTAACATATAATGCACTAGAAGACTTCCTAGAAGTCTTATGAGTGAGTGTCTCCCATATCTCATCTTTCATAACAGACTTGAACGTTTTGGATGAAAAAATCATAGTTGTTCAAGAAAAAAGTCAGATTTGATACTTAGAAGGAGTGTCGATCGACACTGTCGCTTAACACCGACATAAGTAGACAGGCCAACTTGTTCTTGACTAACTTGAAGCCCAAAAGATCCACATATTTACAAGAATACTCCTGACCGATTTTTTACCTAATATTTTTAGTGTTTGCCATTGTTTGGGCAATATACAATCTTTACCACCACTGTTACGCACATCATACAATTTTAAGGGTTTAAAGCATATTGGAGATAAGATCCAATACTCTTTCATAGATTTGTATAGGAACTCTAATATTTTTACTTTATTTTATTTATGTATTCTATTCAGATTATTGCTATGTTTTGCATTACTATGTATGAGTAGTTTCTCTTTATTAGATATAAGGTTAATTAGGGTTTTGATGGATTAGTAAACCATAGAACTGCTAGGTTGAATTATTAGGTTTCCTTCATCAGAACTGTTCTTATTGCTTATGTTATAAAATAGCTAACTAGAACCCTGAACTTATGATTATTTACAACTAAGAATTGTAGGTTCATTACCTGAATTAAATTTTTTGAGCCAGATTGTTAGATACATGCGAGACCTAGTCTAGGAATCTAGTGAACATTTCGATTAGGACAATAACGCTTGCCTAAGGAAGTATCAATTGATACCTAGTTAGTACTATCGATCGACACTCGATCTTTGTTCACGTGAGATAGCTGGAGCATAGGACTTAGTCATCTGATTAGACTCGCAGCGAAAACCGGATATCTTTGCAATAGAATTCAAGTTATAGGATGGTTATTCACACATCTTTAGCATCTATAATTTTATAATCATTGATTTTCGGAAACCCTAAATCTATATTTAATCGTATATCCTCACAAACAATCAATCAATCTACTTTACTTTATTTGCTACTTTATATTAACATTTGTCTAGCTTAATTTTGATAATTGTTTAGTCTATTGTGTGCTCATTCTCTCTCTGGATTTGATCTGTAAGCACTACAATTGAACCTCTTATTTAAGAGAGTAAAGTTGCTCATAGGGTAATTTGAGTGATATGAAATTTGGCGCTATTGCCGGAGAGCATTGGATCGCCATTAGACTTAATTAATAGGTTTTGTCTAGGTTATTTTTATTTTTAGATTACTTATAAAAAAATCTTGTTTTTCTGGTGCATGTTCAGCAGTGCCGAAAACAACAAGGAGAAACAACTTTTATTCTCAGATCCTGCACGTTTGGAACGTTCAATCCGCAAAAAGAGACACAGCATCGATTGACATCAAATCTGCTTGCCGATCGACATCAACTCTTCTTGTTGATCGACACTTGTAGCGAGCACCGATTGATTCTTCTCAACTGGAATCGATGGACATAACCCGCGAGCAGTCATGGTTATGACTCTTGTACTATACATGATGAGAATGGAGACCTGCATGACCACGAGGGTCTTCTGCGTAATGGATTAAGTCAGAGGATAGATGAGGGGGGCATTAATCCCTGATCCCGAAGAAACTGTCCAACAGGCTGATAATGATGAGAATGTTGCAGCCAATGCTCGGGCTTAGCTGATGTGAATGTCAAGGCTGCTCGGCCCAGAACTTTGGCTGACTACAACTGTCCAGATCAATAATATGCCCACAGATCTGCAATCATCTCCAGCTTTCCAGAGGAACAGTTTTTATCTGAAGCCGTCATACTTTACACTAGTGGTACATACAACTTATCATGGTCACCCACATGACTATCCTATGGAGCGGTTTGAGGATATAGTTTTTGCTATCAGAGCCAATGGAGTCTCTGAGTTTTAGACTATCTTCTTTGCAAGCTCTTCAAGTACTAACTTGCTGGAGATGTTTTGCACTGGCTTAAGTAGTTACCATCAGGATCTCTTACATCTTGGATTGACATCAAAAACGCCTTCCTGCGTAATTTTTCGATGACGCGCGTGCTGAAGACTTGAGGAGTACAATTGCTATATTCACATAGGAGCCTACAAAATATTTCTGAATCTCCTGGATCAGAATAAAGTCATACCAGAGGGACTATCCACAACATGTATATCAATGAGGTACAATTGCTAAGTACCTTCTTCACAATCATTTTTTGGCTTAACAGATGGATCCAGACATTGCTAGTGAAGGACACTTCAACACTAGGAATCCAAAAGAGACGGTAAGACTTATTGAAAATTTGGCATCTATCAATAACACCAAGAACACTAACTTCAAGAGGAAGAAATCAGCTGATAATTTAGGAAAAGAGTAGAAGGGTGAAGTTAAGGCCAAGATGGACAGTGTTCATAAACTTCTCATGAAGCAAGTCAGTTTTTCAGGTGGAAAATGTAGTCCTCAATGGCGACAAAGAAAGAAGAAGAAGAGGAGGATGTGAACTTTGTGAGTAGTACTGATTTCCAGAATCAGAGATCTGGGAATCAATCAGAGATCTGGGAATCAAGGTGGAAAGATGAAATTCTATGGCAATATATGGTCAGGAGAAATTACAACCAGAGTTCATAATACCAGAATCCTACAACATCAACAACATAACTTATGGGAGTTCTTCTTACAAGAATCCAGCACCATCAACTCAAGTGAACAAGATAAAGTGAATGCCTGATCAGATTATCGAGGGTCATTATTAGTTGAGAGTGGATTTCAATAGGAAGATAGATGTTGTCTACACCAACATGAACCAAATTTTGAAGCTCTAAGAATACATGTAATTAAAGAAGTTGGTTCAGGCAGATGAATTTGTTAAGAGGCATGAAACACTGATCTAAGGCAAAGGAGAGGATGCACTGAAGCACCACATGAGTTCCATCGTAGATGATGATTTCTGGCAAGTGGTGAAGTATGAGATGCTTCAATAAGGAGACTTTGAAGTCAAAGCTCCATGTTATTCGGCAGTTCACATTGGTGGTTAGTTGACACCAGAAACTAACCACTGATCGCACAACCTGAAGAATCAGTTGGGTCATGTGAGACCGTGAGGATCGAGCAACAAGACAAGTTTTCCGCTCGACACCCCTTCCCCCATGTGCCATACCGTGTTAAAACAAAGAGAATCAATCGATACGAGCAGGAAAGCGCCGACCGCCACCAACTGGCGAGCAACGATCTACATCAGATGTCCATCAACGATCGACACCCTCCTATGACATATCAAGTGCGGTTACCAAGCATCAATGTAGCCAGACTGAATGCAACTCGGTACCCATCCAAACCCTCTGAGATATCAACACAGAACAAAAACAGCATCTGAATATGCAGCAAATCCTATGATAATTGACCAGGCTACTGAAGGAAAAATTTAGAGGAGAAAAAATAACAGGGTTCCCAAGCATCTAAGGAGAGAGGCTAATGAAAAAGAGATGGATAGCTTTACAAAGAGTGTACTAAGGATCTCTTAGGATAAGCCATTCGATGAGGCTTACTACATCCACATACTGGATATTTTTTAGTGAAAGTAATGAGACAGAAGAGAGGACACTGAGCGCATGTTCCATCAGATCAGAGAGAAGATGTAGTTCCATGCATTGTTGGAGGTATTAACTATCCTTGTGTACTCTGTGATACAGATTCTTCAGTCAGTATCATACCTAAGGTGATGACAGACTAACTAAGTCTAAAGATAGATCATTTTGAGGATTCATTTATTTTTGTTGATTACTCTAGGGTTAATTAAGAAGGAATCATTAGAAACCTTGAAGTGCAAATTGGCAATGCTCTAATTCTAGTGGACTTTCATGTCATGGATATTCTATAATAGATTGTAATCTTCTCTATTATTTGGAAGAAAAGGAACTCCTAAAATTTGGAAGAATACTTTATCTCCTTAAAATTTAAGGGGTAAGGAGCTATTAAAATGCAAAACCTCTTGAAAATAATGGGAATAAAAGACTATTAGAGATGTTAAAGCTTTTAGGCTCTGAATGTTACGATTCGCATCGTACCACAATTAATAGTAACAAAAATTTCTACATATCACATATTTATATGTTTTTAGTACTTATAGAACTGCACTGCAGTTGTACTGTTTGTCCCGTACTGCTCAATTCGTTGCTATCTTTCGGAGCGTTGCTGGTAGAAATAACAGTTCCGAGTGATGTCATGAATTATTATTTTCAGATTTTTATTTCCTTATCTTCTTCTGAAAATAACCCATTCTTTTGATACTTTTTCACATTCAAACAAAAGAAAAATTAATAATGTCACATCCACTTAACCATAAGCCCAGTGAAAAAAAATTAGACCCATGTTTAGTGTCCCATGTACATCAAACGAGTTTCCTCGCTGTGAGAAATACCAACACCAAATTTTTTTGGGAAGATTACTAAAATAACGTGAAATTATGTTATTATTACTAGAATAACATAGATTTTTTTTAATTTACTAGAATGTTTTTTATGCCTAAACTACCCTTATTTTCTTTGTTAAAAAAAAACAATTACAGTTTTTCTTTTTTTTTTACTGCATGTCATCAAATTTTTCTTTTTTTTAACGAAACACTAAAATAAATCTGCTGTGAAAAAACTGCAATACTTAATGGCAGATTTATTTTTTACCGAAGACTTAGTATCGCAAACTTAATATCATCACATACTTTCAGAAAAAGTATACCTCACATGATGGCAGATTTGATTGCACTCGCAGATTTATTTTACGTTGGCAGACTTTTAGTGGCAGATTTTTATCCTATAACAGCAGATTTTCTAATATGTCGAAAATTTTGTACTAGCATACAGATTTATCTCGTAGACTTTTTAAAATTTGGCAGATTTTTGTTTTCATGTTATGGCATACTTATAATTTCTACATTTACAAACAACAAACTTTCAGAATAAGTATACTTCATTGTCGACGTTATAATAACACAACTATGTGATCAAACTTATTTTAGTTACAGCAGCTTTTAAAAGATGGCAAACTTTAATCTAGTTAAGGCAGGCTTTCAAGAGATGGCAGACTTTTGATCCAGAATCGGTTAATAAAATTAATTGGTTAACTAATTAGAATAAACAGATTCCGGTTTGCTCTAATTAAACCAAAATTTCGACCATAACTGCAATAAGTTATTAAAACCTAGGTTTTTGCCGTAAACATTCTTCTTCCTCTTCTTCCAATCACGTTCTTTGGACAAGTGGCTATTTCACGTTAATCTCAAGAAAAATTGATGGAGGAGGTTATAGCCGTTTGTGGGCAGTGGTTATTCGAGAAGGATAAGTGGATGTTTCACGTTGATAGCAGAAGAGGAAGCAAAGTAATTCCAGTCAGTGATAAGACAAGGTTTGAAGATATGATCAACATGGTTTATGAAGACTACAGATTAGATAAGAGACATGTTAATATCGAATTGAGTTACATGCTTGGCAGGAAGAGCTTGATGAAGCTAACTCGTGACACACCCCCAGTTAAAATTGAGAATTTTCGACAGCTACAAAGTTTCTTCCGTCTTCTACAATCTGACAAAATCCGTCTATGCGTAGAGGTCACTTTTAGAGACAACATGAAGACGATGAAACAGATCAACCAGTCGGGTTGTAATCATGATGAAGACTCAGACACTGACGGAGAACGGTTTGACTATTGCGATGATTCAGATGGTGCGACATCAGATGATGAAAACTTTATAGCCTATGGATTAGTTCCAGAAGTAGATACAGAGATGGGGAAAGTGACTCCACATGTTAAGCCAAAGGTGGGGATAGCAAGCAAATCGAAAAAGGCTAAGGCTGTGACTCCATATGTTAGGCAGAAACAACTGAATTCACTAAATATTTTTGTTGGCCAAAGTTTTGAGTCCAAGTCTGCTTTAAAAACACGACTTAAGATGTTGACGATAGTGCAACAGTTTGATTACGATGTCGAATACTCAACACCGGATCTGTTAATCGTAAAATGTTGGGTTCAAGGCTGTAGTTGGAGGTTAAGAGCATCACCGACAAGTGATACTCCTCGCTTTACTGTACGGGTCTATGTTTCAGATCATACTTGTTCAATTACAGAGAGATCAGCTCGTTGCAGACAAGCAACACCAGATATTCTTGGATCTTTATACACTGAATTCATTGGTGGAGTGGAGCCAACCGTTTTGCCAAGTCATGTGAAGCAGTCCCTTAACAAGTGCTTTGGAATAAAGGTTTATTTCATTTACTTGTGTACTCAAAATTTAATTTATTTCTAATGGTTGCTTACTATTTAAAATGATAGATGGACTACTGGAAAGCTCATCGAACACTGATGTGCGCAAGAGAATTGGTTAGGGGATCTGCAGAGAGTGGCTACCAAGATTTACCAGTCTATTTGCATATGATTAAAGAAGCAAATCCAGGGACATTCACTCGCCTTGTAGTAGATTCTAGTGACAGATTCAAGTATCTTTTCATTGTATTTGGTGCTAGCATCAAGGGTTTTCCGTTCATGAGGAAGGTCGTTGTTGTCGATGGCACATTCTTGCAAGGAAAGTACAAAGGGACTCTACTAATTGCATCAGCACAGGATGGCAACTTCCAAATATTTCCAATAGCATTTGCGATAGTCGATACTGAAAACGACGAATCGTGGAAGTGGTTTTTCAGACAACTCAGCTGTGTGATTCCAGATGACGAAAGACTTGCTATTATTTCTGTTAGGCACAAATCAATTGGAAATGCGATAGTCCATGTATATCCAACTGCCAGCCGTGGAGTTTGCACTTATCACTTGTATAAGAATGTCTTGAATAGGTTTAGAGGTCGCGAGTTGTTTGGCTTGGTGAAAAAGGCAGCTAATTCATACAGACTTTCGGATTTTGAGACCATATTCGATGAGATCAAAGCTTTGCACCCAGCATTGCATGGTTATTTGCAGAAAGCAGATGTACGGAAGTGGGCGAGAGCTCATTTTCCTGGTGATAGGTACAACTTGACTACGACCAACATAGCTGAATCTATCAATAGAGTTCTTTCAGATGCACGGAGTTTGCCGGTTGTAAGACTTATAGAAGCAATAAGGCAAATGATGACTCGCTGGTTTTCGGCACGAAATATTGATGCAAATTCAATGAACAGATGCGTCTACTGCAGTCAACACCTTCTGGACAATAACTGTGTCCATACTTCCAACCTTTTCAGTTAACGTGTTCATTGCTTTCATTAGGCCAAGCTGGAATGTATCATCTCGAGTTGAGTTAAGGCTGGATCCGCAAGCATGCTACAACACAGTAAACAAATTCAGCAATACTCGTCAAACATATATGTATAACAAAAAGCTTATATACTCACAGTGGATGTCCTCTCTTTTGGCATTTTTTTCTTCATACACTCTTCTTCACTCACCAATTTCCTTTTCTCTTTGTTTGGTACTGGTGCAGTACGTGAGTTCAAGTTCCAATATGTATCATCAAGCTCACCATGTAGAATGTCTGTGATCAAGTTGTGAAGATCATCATCAACCTTGTCCTCTGGCCATTGAGGATATATATCAGCTTCTGGCTTCTCAATGAGATGTCTGACTCTTACCTACCAATCAAATGATGTAAATATATGTTAGTATTTTTATATGTCAAATTATCACTTTTTAATAAAATTAAAAATAGGTAAGAAAAAACATTAACCTTCTGATGGAGACTTTTCTCCTTGATATAAAACTGATCCCAGTTTATACGGCCACGAGATCCAGACCAAGAGAGAAGAGGAACTTTGTTACCCTCAATATGATTCCCATATTCATGTCCAATACCAGGTATCGACTCATACAACCAGATGAGGAGAGCATGCACGCATCCGCAAAGTGTATACTTGTTCCTTTCTTCATATGAAACAATTTTCACTGAATTTACCAGGCTAGAAAATCCCACACGCCCCCAAGGGTATCTATCAAATGCTTCTATGTCTAGGACTCTCTTTGCTTGATCCAAAGGAATTCTACTGCCTGGAGAGATGCCAAGTACTCCAACAGACAAGACACATAGTAAACCAAACATTCTTCTCTCCTCAAACGTCCAATTCCTAACTTTAGTGAACAACAACCGCAACTCAGAAAGCATAGGACCATGTGAAGGAGAAACACCAAGCTTTTCCCAAAATGGTTTATGATCAATCTCCACCTCTTCATTTATGTTGAAAGGCTCGCAATTTAAACTTGTAATATCACCAAACTCATATAGCGAAAACCTTATTGCCTGACCTTCTATAGCACTCCATATCTCATGGATATTATTAACCACCAATTGGTTTGTAAGTAAATGGTGAACCGCCTTGGCTGACCAGGTATAATTCAGCTCTTTCAGCTTCAGAATAACTCCAACAGATGATGTTTTAATAGATTCCCACGCATCTAAACCAATTTCTTCTTTCACCATCTGCAAATTAGCCAAGTGACAGTTATGATTCATGCTTCGATGCTGTAATGGAGATTTCCCCTCTTCATAAAGTCTTGCTGGATATCTTTTTCCACTGTTTGATGTAGTCATCCGTCTGAAAAGAAATGTTAGATGTAGTAAGTATTACAAACCAAGACTGAAGAAAAACGACCAAGACCCAGACCCAGACGATACCCAACTGATATCAACAAATGTACAAACGAAAAACACTTCTATCTACTCTGTGTCGTGTGAAAATCGAATTCATTTGATACTGAATATTAAAAATCGTTTGACAGAGACTAACCTTTGGTGGAAAAAATAGGTGGATTAAAATGATTGATGTGGAGAGGAGCTTGTAAGTGATGAAAGCCTTAAGATTCACGCAGCTGAAAATTTTAGAAAGGGGGTTTAGGGTTCGTCGATTGAGTTTCGGGTTCACTTCTCCTATGTGAATCGAAGGTTTTAGTGGTTGATTAGGGTGCGGAGATGACGAAATCGATGAGAAATCATGATGAAAACTAAAGAGAGTCAAGAGTTTGAGGATTTCACAATTTTGGGATTTAGGGTTCTTGGAGCTACAGAAGAGAAAGATATCGTGGTTGGTTTTTTTTAAAAGAGATTTCACCATTTTTTTGGTCAAGTAATAGGAATGAGAATTTTATCTTAATTGATATTTTTTTACCGATGGGGCATTTGAATCCAGATGAAGCCTTTTTTTTTTTGTTTTTTTGGTGTGTTACTCTAGTAATTTCTAGTAAATTGTATGTCATTCCAACTAATTTCTCAATTTTTTTTCTTACATAATTTTTTGTGGGTCGACAGAAAATATTTCGTTTACCATTATTTTACGAAACTATAAAACATTTTTTTGGGGGATTTCAATTTTTCTTATTTACCCGGAAATAACTAACAATGTTGGAATTGGTTTAGTTAAGAGTCCTTATCTGAATCGTATGCAGGTTGCACGGGTATGTGTACTGGAGACGTCTCGCGTACCAGAGACGTTTTTGAAACGGGGACAGCACGGGGACACGTCGGAAACGTCCTGATGACGTTTCAAACAAGACGGAGACGGCAGTCAGTTGACGGGGATGGTAGGGGTTGGATATGGGACGTTTCCGAAACAGTTTGACATCAAAGTTGTGACCCCTAATGATCTATGATGCAGTAGCTGCAAAATTTATAAAGCTAACACAATCACTTCCTCTAAACGAAGAAGAAGATGATTTTTTTTTTTTTGAAAATGGCTTTAAGATGAAGAAGATGATTATTTTAGCAAAAAAGAAGAAAAAGAAGAAGATTATGATGTGTGGTAGCTTTGAAATTAGCACATTATATTATTGTATACTTCATTTTAACAAATATTATAGATTTATAAAACTTAAATAGTTAAAGGTCTAATTTTTTTTTGAACGTCTGAATCGATTATTATCGATTAATTATGCTATTACAACGATGAAAATATTATAAAGACGATTCTACAGCCGACACTTCTACCACCCTGTGAGAATACACGTCTGACAGCACCACTCTAAGTCGTCCTATGAGATCCATATTCGATGGTATGCCTTGCACCAAGCTGAAGATCTCCTGTAACCTGTTTCACCATAATCTGCATAATTTGGTATTTTCTAGGGTTTAAATCCGAGACTTCCGGGTGTAAAAGCAATTGAATCATTTGTCAAATCACTGGACCAAGGGAACTTCCACACTAAAGGTCTAATTAAAAAAAATTATTAAACTATATTTATTTATTTTATTTTCAATAACTGTATTAGTTATTATCTCCAATTATTTCTTTAATTTACTAGCCATTGTTAAATATCAAACCAACAATTGAACTTGGTGGCTAAAATTCGCTAAATTTATATAATAATAATAAAAATGATCTTGATTGCATATTAACTAAACAGAAAAACTACTACTAAAACATAGTAAAAACTGTTAAACGTTAAACACATTCTGTATCTTTTAAATTTAACTTACAATTTATACATCTATATTTGTTGATGTACCTATGCCCGTACCCGTATCTATATTTTTTTGACTATGCCGTTTTCGTCTATGTTCATGTTCCCATTTCCGGTTCTCGTATCCGTTTCGGTGCAGCTTAATTCGTATGTATTATAAATCAAACTACAAACGATTGTAACCAGAAAACAAGAAAGAGACCACTCTAGAGAACTTAGTTGTTGAATAAGAGTAGTTTTCATAGGACCTAATACTTGTGTAACATAAACTTGAGCCAAAACTCTTATAGCAGGAATCGAAGGAACAAGTTTTGGCTTGGAAACGACTAAAGCTTGTTCTTATAGTTTCTTTTTTATTTTTAGTTGGCAAAATAGACATATCATACTAAATTATATTTAGTTATGTTAGATTCACCATATAATTTTGTATATATATATATATATATTTTTCAATATATTTTACTGGTATATATATGCTGTATCCATACCCATAATTTTTAAATTTTGCCAGTTTCCCATCGGGAAAAGTGCCTATTCCAACCTGAACAATTTGGATCGTGTCAAATACAACCCGAACTAATGGTTAGTGCCAAATACGACCTGAACTCAACTAAAACTTTAAAAACCTACCCGAACTTCTTAAAACGTGCATAAATCTACATTGAAATATTATTAAAAAGTTGAAATTACATAAACTACTATTTTTTCATCGTATTAAATTTTAAAACTTTGGTGATAATTGTTTCTGATTTATATAAATACATAACATGTTTTTACTTATTATATCTTCAATAAACTTATATATTACTAAAATATAAATAATAAAATATTTATAATTAAATTATCTTAGATATACTTAAAATTTTAAAGTTATTTATAAATAAAAAATGTATAGATTATTTTTATTTTTTAAACTTAAGTGATTTTTTCAAAATTATTATTATATATTTTGATATTTTGTTCAAAAATTTTGAAGTTATTTATATTTTGAACCTTTTACCTTTCAAAATTGAACAAAATATTAAAATATATAATAATAACTTTTGAAAAAAAATCACTTAAGTTTTAAAAATAAAAATAATCTATACAAGAAATTTTTATAAATAACTTCAAAATTTTAAGTATATTTAAGATCATGTAATTATAAATATTTTATTATTTATATTTTAGTAAGATATAAGTTTATTGAAGATATAATAAGTAAAAACATGTTATGTAATCACCAAAGTTTTAAAATTTAATACGATAAAAAATAGTAGTTTATGTAATTTCAACTTTTTAATAATATTTCAATGTAGATTTATGCACATTTTAAAAAATTCGGGTAGGTTTTTAAAATTTTAATTGAGTTCAGGTCATATTTAGCACTAACCATTAGTTCGGATTGTATTTGGCACGATCCAAATTGTTCAGGTTGGAATAGGCACTTTTCCCGTTTCCCATCTCCTCTGTCCCCGTTTCTGTCTCCGTCCCGGTACGTGAAACATAATGATCGCAAGCGCGGTTAGAGATTGATACCTTCTATTTTTAATTGATTTCATTTATTTAAAGCATGAGTGTTTTTTGCGTTTCATATTCATGTGGGCATAGTTCCCATATACTTTATTTTTAAAAAATATCTTATGCCAATGAGTTAATAACTAAAAATCAATCTTCCTATATTTACTCTAGAGCCTATATTACAAATCAGCATGGTGTAAAATTCAGTAAATAACCCTAGAAATCAATGATTAGTGGTTTAACATTAAGTTCATGAAATCCATAAATCTTACAGGTTGTTTACTCAGAGATAGTCATGGACCACATTATCAGTTAATGAATAAATTACGTAAAATATAAGATACGAAACTGGAGTTCCAATCGATCTCTAAAGAAAATCTCTGATCTTCTCTCCAAATATAGTTCAGAAAAAAATAAAGCGTAGCCGTCAATATAGACTTGGAAACATTAAATATAGGTAAAAACACATACAAAACGTTTTTGAAAATAAGAGGAAATTTGGGGCAATTTGCAATTATTGAACTTCATTAAAACTCGTCGAGATTTTGATTAGAAGGAGTATTGATCGACAGAGGTATCAGCTGACACTGAATCATAATCTCGACACAATTCTCTCGCGTGGCAGACGGATCACTCTTCAGTAAATTGAGCATAACTTTTGATCTAGGATCCGGATTATCCTAAAAAAAGGTAGAATTGGAAATCTAACTCAAAGCTATATATTAATAAACTTAGGATGCATCTGCGTAGTTCTGCACCTCAAATTGCTCCAGAATCTCCAAAGTTGCCCAAAACATACCTAACTTGGAAAAATTCTATTCCAAACCTATAATATAGACTATAAATAGGAGTTATACCATGGTCTAAAATTGGTAGAAACCATTGAATATCATAAATTTAGGGGAGAAAGAACTTATGGGGAACAATATTCTCAGTACCACAACAACGTAATTAAACTCAAGTTGACGAAAATATTTTATATATTAATATAAAAAGCTTTAAAACATTTTTATGAAGAAGAATCAATCTAAGCTAATGATGAGCCTAATACCAAATAAGGCCGGAGTGTTTTATATAGTGAGCCTGAGGTTGAGTTGTATTGTATGTGTGTGTGTGGGTGTGAATGTCCATCTCCTCTTGTTATCCTCTCCTTTACTACTCCTTCTCGTTGTCTAATCTTGTAGTATCTTCTCCTCTTCTCGTTCACTTGATCCCAACAATTTCAGTGGCTTGGTTGTTTCTGCAAACATCGAGAACCCGTAAAGCATAATTCTCCTTTAATGCTCCACTGGCAAAATTATTACAATTAGATTGCAGCTGGTAAAAATTGTGAATTACATCAGATGGATGTGCAGAATGCTTTCATTCATGTTCTCTTCATTCATGGGAACATGGAGGAAGAAGTGTATATGAAGTTACCACAATGTTTGAATTATTTTGAGAAAAGAATTGTATGTAGATTGCATATGTGTTAAAACAATCTCCACAGTGTTGGTTTGAAAAGCTCATAAAGGCCATTTTTGGTTATCGATTCAAACGGTGTAATGCCTATCACTCACTTTTCTCATTGGTTCGTGGTGGTTCACTTTCACGTTCTAGTTTATGTTGATGATCTTGTGGTGATAAGAAGATTAAGTGAGGTTATCCAAGAGTTTAAGACACATTTGAGCAGTTTTCCCTATGAAAAGATTTGGGTAATTTGAAGTACTTTCTTGGATTGGAAATTGCACGAAATCTGGAGGGTATCTATTTATTGGAAGAATGCTCCAGAAATTATTGTTGATGGGGGTTTACTTGTTCATAAGCCGATCGATTTTTCTATGGAGCCAAATCATCAGTTGGGGAGGTCGACTCACCATTACTCGTTGATCTATAGTAGTGTTGATGAATTTTTTGTAAACTAATTCATTTAGCTGGCACGAGACCTAATATTGTTTACTATGTTCTCAGTCATGCAAATCCATGAGAAGATTATTGTACAGGTGCATTGAGGGTTATTAGTTACTTGAAGGAGTGTCCTGAAATGAGAATTATCTCAAAAAGTTTTTTTCTAGTTTCCATCTTACAGCTTGGGGTAATTTGGATTACGCTTGATGTTCAATTACATCGAGATCTTTGAATGGGTGGTTGGTACAATTGGTAAACTCTCAAGTACATGAAAGTCGAAGAAGTAGGATATGGTGTCGTGTTCATCGGCCGAGGCGTAATATCGATCTATGATTATATTGCTGTAATGAGTTGAATTGGTGTAAGAGTTTGATTTTATGACAGGTATTGGGCATTCTAGAGAGATGGATTTGTATTGTGATAGCCAATTGATGGTTCATATCGCAGCTGGCCTTGTGTTTCATGAGCATATGAAACATGTGGAGCTGGACTGTTATTTTATTAGAGATGACATAAAAATTGAGATCATTCGAAAGAAGAACATATTTACAATGGAAAAATTGCCAAATATCTTTACCAAAACACTTGTTGGTCATCCTTTCCATACACTAGTATCCAAGTTGAACATTTATAATCTTTGTGCTCTAATCTAAAGGAGGGTATTAAGAGATATATCATATATTTACTTTAGAAATTTTAACAATAAACCCTCCCCAACTAATTTTATTTAGGATGAAAATTTCTAAACTAAGTAGTTATCGTAAAAACCCCCAAACTCACTTTATTTATCGAATTAGACCCTCGATTTACAGTACCGGTAAAATAAAAACAGGAGCTAGCGGTAAAAAAAACAGGGGCTACTGGTAAATCCTAACTAAACGTAGGTGAGAGGTTTATACATATCACTATCTTCTTTTTCTTTTGATGGTCTTCATGGTGGCATATTGAGTGGCTTATGCATCGACTATATTTTGCATTTTGGTTTATTTTCTCTCACTAAGAAATTTCATTTTATTTCATCTGTCTAGGATTTTTGGGAGTATAGGTTTAAGTCCCCTTACATAAGAGATCAATTTCGATTTGGATTAAAAGCATGTAATTTAAAAAATAATATCAAACAATAATGAATATATTGATTTTAAAGGATATCTAATTCATCTATTTGCATAATTTTTTTAAAGTGTTAAGTATGAATCCCATAATTGAATCCTCTATAAGGAGAAACCACTAGTGGGGGTGAGCAAGCATTCATCACAACTAGGTGTCGTGTTTATTACATATTAATTTAATTTATATCTATTTGGTGCGCAAAGTACGAGTTCATTGACTTACAAGTTTAGAATCCCTTACTGATTCCCTATTACTCATCTCTTTTCTTCTCTTTTTCAGGTGAAAGTGAGAAAATTGTCACAATTTCTTTTTAAGAATTCATTTATTTTGGGTTTCAGGAGCATATATTAAGCTTCACTTGGATATTTATTCATATGACATTGTATGCGGTTAAAATCGAAAAATATATCTTATTCATATGTTGCATGGATTTAAAAGAAAATATAATTCATTTATTAATTATGAAATGCTAATTTTGAAAACTTGAATTATTTAAAATTTACATAATTGTTTTTTTTTATTTTTTGTTTCTAATGTATAAACCCCTCAACTAAGTTTAGTTAGGGTAATAACCTTCAAACTAAAGATTTACCTATATCACATGTTTTTTTTACCGGTGCTGTAGATTGAGCGTCTATTTTAAATATTTAATTTTATGGGTTTTTATCCAATACAAACTTAATTGAGGAATTTTATTGTTAAAATTTGTTTACTTTATAGTTAGTTACATGGGAAAATCTTTAAAATAACATTTTTTAAGTTTTTATCACAAAAATAGCACTCAAAAAATAAAATGACCAAAATAGCACATTTTTGTTTGAAAATTTTCATTTTTATTTTTTATTTTTAAAAATTTGAATACATTTTTAAAACCCCACCCTTTAACTCTAAATCCTAAGTCTTAGATTAATTAACCCAAGGGTTATAAATGAATATTTACCCTTCAATAAAACTTCTTTTGGTTATTTTCTTTCTTGTGATGCTATTTTTGTAACAAAAACTTGATTTGGTGCTATTTTTGTCTTTTTCTCTAGTTACATTGTATTCTTATTATTAGGATTGTGCATATTTTAAGTTTACATACATATATATGACTGCAAAAAATGTATTTATTTATATGTTTGCAAATTGTTTGAAAGAAATAAGATAATTCTTTTCAAAATCTTTAAAATTCCTACCTATATACAGTTAAGGGACACAATCACACATAACAACTGAGTTAAACTTTTTTTTTTTGAAAAAAAAAAAACTGAGTTAAACTTTTACATCTCGTATAAATATTTAAACTTCAATTATATTTCTTCGTAGAGTTATGGTAGTTTTTATTAAAAGATAGAGTTATGGTCGTTCATAAAAATCTTTAAATCTAAGAGGTGAGTTGAATGATAGGTTTGTAAGAAGGGGCCCACTAATCCAACCCTAAGATGTGTGTTGATAAAATATTTATATCTTGATGTATTAAATCACTGGTGTTTTTGTTGTGTATCAAATTACCTCTTAACTTTCTCGTCGCCATATATTATCGGTCGATGGCCAACTTTATATAGCATTCGCATTTATAATAATTTATATTTTGTAATAATAAAATTTGAGCCTTCTTGTTTGTCGACAAATGAGGACAAACATGACGACTAGAAAACAACAAAAACGAGGGCAAATGTAACATCTAGATCCTGCGCATATGCGTTGTGGTTCGAGAACACTCTTTCCACTTTATGTAAAAAATGCTATCTTTCCATTATGTACTGATCAAAGAGAAAAAGATAAGAGAGTGATATTCGGATCCACTGATCAAAGCTAGCATGTTTTATAATCAAAGAAATGCACTAATGAAGTCGACGAAAGATGTTACTGTAACTGTATTTTAGTAAAAAAAAGATGAAGAATATGTAACTGTAATTGTAACACATCGACTTTTTGAAATACCGAAGAGGTATTGAAAGAAAATTTTACAAGGTACAGATACATTTTAAGGATAACTGTTAAAACAAAGAAAAGAAACTAAAATAATTTTGAAGAAGAAATGGAGAGCAAAAAGGCTTTTTAGGAAAGTATAGGCTAAACATATATATATATATATATATATATATATATATATATATTTTAACCAGCGGATTTGGACTATATTTTTATATATATTTTAAAATGGGTCTGAACTAGTGACGCTTGAGAGTAGGACTGGGCAAAAAATCCGAACCCGAAAAACCAAACCGAATCCGATCCGAAAAAGTAGCACCAATTCCGAACCGAAATTGATTAAATATCCGAATAGGTTCAAAATTTCGATATTTAAAAAACCGAAACCGAACCCGATCCGAACCGAAGTATTTTGGGTACCCGAATGTATCCGAAATAAATTTATATACTTAAATATATACAGTATTTTTATATATAATGTATATTAAAAATATTAAAAATATATAAGATACCTTTAAGTTTTCCAAAATACTCAAAAAATATATGCAAATAGTCAAAATTAAATGTTTAAAATAGCTAAAGTATACTGAAAACACCAAAAATAGTTAAATATCTATTGATTCTTTATCCAAATATTCAAAGAAAATCAATTTATACGTTAAATTAAGGTATTTTGACATATATGTTATGAAAAATTATATGTAATATATTATCTTTCTTATATATTTTGAAAATTTAAAGTATATAATGAATTTTGAAAATTAAAAAACATTTTAAATGGGTTATCCGAACCCGAACCGAACCCGCAAAGATCCGAACCGAACCCGCAAAGATCCGAACCGAACCCGAACCAAAATTTAGAAATATCCGAATGGGACTGAAATCTTTGACCCCGAAAACCCAAAACCCGAATGGACTGAACAGAAATCCGAATGGGTACCCGAACGCCCAGTCCTACTTGAGAGATAATTCCAATACGGCGAATTCGCAATTCGATTCTTATTGGTCATTCAGACTGTTTTAAATGGTGAGAATACATGGTTGCTGCAGGTTTCGTGAGACTAGTCGATTGATCTCGGTCGCCGAATCTCCACGGTTAAAAAATGAACAATAAATATATTATGTCTTATAATTAACATCCCAATTTTTAAAATTAGAATTATTCTGTGTAAAAGAAAAATATATACACCCAAAGTATATACTTGTATCAACAATTTTTATTTGCTATCGTTTTAAAAAATGAACAAATAAATATACCACAACCGTTTTAAAAAAAATAGAATAACACTGTAGATCAATTCACTCAATTACAGCCAACAATTTTTATTTGCTAAATACAGTTATTGTTGTGAAAGGAAGAGAATTTCGTCTATCTCATTAACAATAGAGGTGCTCCTTATATAAGGAGTTACAAAGTGATAACCCTAATGGGCCTAATACATAGTGGGTCACTAATAGGCCAAAGTCTAGTAAACGAAAGTCTACTACAAACTAATGGTTGCTGGACATCCACAAACATATAATTCATAACACTCCTCCTTAGATGCCAGAACCGTATAGAGCTTGTAGTGTGCTTAATGTTGCCTCATTAAAACCTCTCCTGGAAAACCCAAAACCCAATGTGGTAAAAGAGAAACCAGAGACAGGAAAAAGAGTACAACACACCCTGATGAATGTATCACTTTAGTCGACGCATTCTTATCTGGTGTCTGAGCTTCCTGAACGTTGAGGTCGCCTGTGACTTGGTGAAGATGATCAGCTGGATTCTCCTTTGAATGAACTTGTGAATGTTGGACGTTTTATGTCTTCTAGAACTCCATTAAGGTGTGGTTATGATGTACATCTTTGCTGCTGATCACTCCATGCCTTGGTCGGACTGATGGCACTCGAACGGTACTCGGATGGACTTATAATCTGCGAACAAACATTACTCGCAGGTCCTTTCATGTCCCACGGATCCTTTTGGTCATATGGCTTTGCCATACCGTGGACACTATCATATATTGAGTCATTGGACCCAAACACATACGAAATACTTTGTTTCTTACTGACATGCGTTTGTCCATTCGGACATATATCACTCGTATGTGTGAATGGTTTTATCCATTGTAGTCAATCTTTCTTTATTATCATTTGTCGATCCATGTTGTGTTATAGACCTTATCTATACACGTCCATAACCATGAGTGTCTAAAGTCATGTCATCAATAATTATTTTTTTCTGCAATGAAACTCATCAAACTATGGATTCGCAGTCAAATACACTCATGTTCTTTATACATGGCTATCGATCTTTCTTTGGCTTTTAGCAATGCTATATTTATTGGGCCACGACCAGATATACTCCTGATCACTATCTTATGCCATTAGGGTTCCCTTTTATCCACTGATATAATCATAAGGGCTCGTGCTTTACATTGCAGTCCCACACTGTAATCTTGTTACTTAAAATATGAGTGGACTGGAACCGGGTATGGCCTTTGATTGTATGGTCTTTTTGGCGTGGGCCTTAATGGTTATCTTGTGATCATCTTATATGTCACTTAGGCGTGCTGATCTTAATCATACACACACACGGCTATGGTATTTTGCTGCAGCTTTACCATATATAAAACATAGCCTATTTAATCAATTGATAACTTGTATCATTGAAACTATGAACCATTCAACCATTTAACCTTTCTTTAGGTTGGTTCCGAACACAAGGTTTTCTTTATAAATATGTATGGACTGAATTGGATTCGTTCTTAGACAACTCCTTTACTAAGTATCACTTAGTCTCTCATACTATATGCAGCTGCTTAATATTTCAGTCCACGAACAACTTAGGAACAAAGTTTGTTCTTTGAGAATTTCTTTCTCTTCTTTCTATGGTACCTTTATTCTCTTTATCATCAGTGATTCATATATTGCTTACTACACCATTATTTCTTTCATATGTGTCCAGACAAAATCAATCTCGATTTTCTGTAGTAGCATCCACCACATAGGAGCACATCTCCTTATAAATTGATCCTTGGCCCTTGTGAGTAACCTTGTGTAATCAACCTATACTTGAATGTTATATGAAGGAACATAGACACACTAGACCACGTGGTCATGTCTTTTAATCTCACGGATTTTTCTTTCTCACAAGACCATTCACTGGTTTTATCATTTGATGGCGTTTCTCTATGTATATGGCCAATACGCTCATCTTATACTTTAACCCCACGTACCTTTTAATCTTTATATATATGAGTACTCTCACGTGGGTTCATGATCCTCGCTTTATGTATTATATTCAAGTGCTACCTTGTATGCGCTTATCTTATATGTAACTACATTATTGGTATCGATACTTTTTTTGCGTTCCATTGTGTTCCAGACATGACATAATTGATTGCAATCTTATGACCTTTAATACTTTGGTGTTTTGGCGTCCCAAATCACCTTAAGTACCATGGAGTTTGGCGTCCCAAATTCATGTATGGTATCTTGTATTGGTCGACCATTTTCTATGTCTGGGATGGTTTCCCTTATAACCTCGGATCTGTATTCTATGCACCTTTTCTTTTCTTTCCGAGGTTCCCTTGTCTTATGGAACATATTGGTCTATCTTGTATAGACTCTGTAGCAACTTGATTGTGTCTCTCTAGGACATCAATTTCGTTTTGGTGCTAAGCTGGTATGACTTTGGTCATTTTCGGGTTAATGTGTCTGGCATCTAGTTCTGCTAGCTTTTGTATCATTTGATCACATTCTTTGGACGTCTTAAATCATATTCTTTAGTCTGAGGATCTTGCCAAGACAATGATGGTTAATACCATTTCATTTCTCTTATCATTATTTTATTCTTTATCCAGCTTATAGCTTTCTCCTTCTAATGTTGGATAGTCGGATTCATCTTGTATGTAATCCGTGTACCTGGCCACAATCTGATCACCCATATTTGGCTCAAGGTCTCATAAATTCGTGGGAGAAAGTCATAATCTCCTATCCAACATATATTCTCAATTCTCATCCTCTTTTAAGGATCCATCTTGGACGGATCATTCATTTGTGGTGGTTTTATCCAAATATCTCAAGATGGTGTCTGGTTCATGACCCGTAATCAATCTGAGATGGGAATATCTATACTCACTTATATGGCCTGATATATATTAACCTTTTGTACATGTGATACACGTGATGTCCCTAAGAATTAGGCTGGATGTGGATGATGTACCACCAATGAGAGCTTTAAAGATTTCAAGCCGTTTATATCATGGTTTTATACCATGGTACACGAATTTATAGTATGGTCATGGACTATGGGTTTTGTCCTCACTCCCCCTCATGATCATATCTATAATTTTGTGATGCTTAGGATAATAAAGCCTTAATGAGTTTCCCTTGTGTATATGTTACACAACGTGAGATTTTATGGGATAACTCTTTGTGTCTTTATCAATTTCACATCATGTTTCGGATCAGGGTGGCTAATCCGGTCATGCCATAAGTGTTTAATTTTGTGGTCAACCACACTGATTACCATGGCTCTTTGCCTCTTTCATACTGATCCTTAGCATAGTTTATATCAGTAGAGTATGAAGGTATAGTCGTGACAATTTTATTATAAAGCCTTAGGCGGTTTTTCTTAAAATCTGTGAGAAATGTTTTTCTTAGTTTGCTTTGCTCACTGGTTCAAAGTGGAAACCATTAATTCTGAAGTTTTATAACTTAATGAGACTTTAATTTGGGTAAATAATTTCGTGTCCCATTAGGCATTGCCTTTGGCCGTGATCTATTAATATTTCATTGACTATCCTTTTATTAAGATATCATTGTCATTTATCAATCAATGAATTATCAAGCAAATCAAGCAAGATAATATAAGACCAGAATCAACTTTTATTATTGCTATAAAATTTATAAATGACAAGCAAATCAAATCAAAACATAAAACATGAAATCAGAAGGTCTGAATCTTTGATTCTTTAATCATTGTGTAAGCCAACCTCACAATTTATATTTTCCATACGGCTTCCTCAGATTTTTCTTATATATCATTTTCATCCTCAATGTTTTCAGGAGGTTTCATATCACTGTCTCGTTTCTCAATGTATGTTTACTGAATTTTATCAAATCAGTTGATGGTATCTCGAATTTTCTGCTTTCTTTGCCCGGCTGCCAATAGGCATGATAATAAGTCTTTATAGGTCGTGAAACCTTTTGACTTATGTGATAACAACATATCCTTTGAATGAAATGTGGAATAGGTCTTATAAAATAAATCCTCTTCTGTTACCACTTCAGCACATAGTTTAAAACTATAGGTGATTCTCATTTGAGCAGAATGATATTTGTCCACGGATTCAAAATCCTGGAACCTGAGAATCTTTCATTCATCCATGGCCTTTCGCCATAATACCATTGAGAATCTGAAGTTTAGTTTTGACCAGAGGTCATAAGGATCCTTAGTATTTTCATACTGCTCTCTCAGATCCTTAGTGAGATGATAGCACATAATTGTTATGGTTTTATTCTTTTCACTTTCAGTTACATAATTACCTTGATTGATACACTGTCCGAGTCCTCTTGACATCAGGACTACTGAAGTGTTCATTTGCCCTTTTCAATCAATTATCTCCACAGAGATTTTAGGGTAGTATAATCTGAAGTTTCGAAATTCGACATCTGAAATCACATCATCCAAAACAGGTTTTAATTTATGTTAAGTAATCTTTTTAGAAATTTTTATTATTCATATCAATACTTCTTATCACACGCACCAGAGAAAAAAAAATCTAATAAGTGTTGATGCAAGCAAAATAATCGAAGTTATGATGCAATAGGTCACACGACCATTTCAGATTATTACTTCTAGCAATATTAATTCAAAGACACACGGCTAAGATGTGAATCAACATTTAATGGATTCAAACAAACATGAAAATCAATCATACACCTTTAATCAATTCGGATTTAGAGTTTTCAAGGCCTTTTTTAATGATTTTCAAACAAAAGGTTTCAAGGCATTTAGAGATTCCATTTTATGATGCAATCTTAGAAAACATTTCTAGATGATCAATGAATCAGAGAAGTTTTCCATAAAATTCTATAAAAAAAATTCCAGAAAAAGAAATTTCTATAAAAGGAAACTTTCTAAAAATGAAAACTTTCTATAAAAGTAAACTTTATATCTTCGAAACTTTCTATAAATGGAAACTTTATATTTTCGAAACTTTCTATAAATGGAAACTTTATATTTTTCGAAACTTTCTATAAATGTAAACTTTCTATAAATGGAAACTTTATATTTTCGAAACTTTCTATCAAACAATCAAGTAAACAATCGAATTTCAAGTTAATCAAAAATTAGAGTTTTTGATGAAATCGATCAGATTTAGATTTTAAAGGGGATTGATCAATTTCTAGGTTTTATCGATTTGATCATTCAGATCAAAGAGGTTTTCGAGATTCAGCAAGCCATTTAGGCTGTGATTTTAATTGATTAACAATCTCTTGATCGAACTTTTGGTTTAAGAGCTCTGATTTACTCATGGATGAGTTTGGACTTATTAATCTAAGTTGTTAGGGGTTTTGCAAGATTTTAATTGTCATAATCTTTAACACAAAGTCCAAATTCGATCTGTGAGTTCTCTTTTAGAGTTTCAGATTAGTTTACCTATGTTTGAGAAGATCTGAAACCGGACCACCAAAAAGAGAGAGAGAGAGAAAGCTGCGGACTGGTTATTGTTTTTGGGCAGCTGCCGGCGCGTACTGTGGCTGAGCGTGAGGGCGCGTCTGAGATCGGATTGACACAGGGTTTCTGTCGCTGGATACGACTCGTCAAGGGTTTCAATTTGATATCTGGATCGTCGTCTGGTTCCTTACGGTTTGAGAGAAAGATTGATTTGAAGTTGCACCGGAATTAGGATTTTTGAGCAATTAGCGGCGCGTATTGAAACGGAGGGTGACAGTGCGTCTAAGGTCGGATTGATGTGAGGTTTGCGGCGCTGGATTCTTCTCGTCTAGATCTTGAATTTGATAGGTTACTTGTCATCTGAGTATTTACGGTTTGAGAGATACGGCCGTTTGAAGTTGCGGGTAAAACTAGGGTTTTGTGGTCGCTGGTTTTTGGCTGCTAGGGTTTTAGAGGCTATCGTGCTGATAACGTGTTGTGAAAGGAAGAGAATTTCGTCTATCTCATTAACAATATAGGTGCTCCTTATATAAGGAGTTACAAAGTCATAATCCTAATGGGCCTAATACATAGTGAGCCACTAATAGGCCAAAGTCTAATAAACGAAAGTCTACTACAAACTAATGGTTGCTGGACATCCACAAACCTATAATTCATAACAGTTATCAAATTATTTATTGTTTTAAGACTCGTTTCTTTTGTGTTTCCATTCATTACTAGTTTTACATTCCTTCTCAACAGCTGTTTCTTCTAATTCATTCCCTACAATTCTTTTGATTTTTCCCCATAGTTTTTACTATTCCTAAAGTGGTCACCAGTTATACCCAAATATAAATATTGAAAATGGCTGTTAACTTATTAAAATTGATAAAAAATTGATTTTGATAAATATTGTTTGTCTTCAATATTTACATTGTGATTTGTATTTAGCTTTTTAGAGCATTTCCTTACTGCTTGTATTTAAAGATTTTGAATTATAAACTGAATTTTATTTCATGAGAAATAAGTTGAAATGATTGTTAGTCAATTACAAATAAAAAAGTTGTAAACAGAATATCCAGTTACATATAAATATAGTTATAAAAAGAATGATTGGTGTTTCAAGCCGCAGATCTGGTGGAAGGTAGAGTACGTGTGGAGCTGGATAGTTTCAAGCCGCTGTTGTTCTCAATGGATGTCAACTTTGCTGAGGGTGTGGAGCTCCCCGTGAACCTGAGGTACGATAGGTTGGTGGGTTTCTGCAGACTTTGTGCGCATTTGACGCATGATCAGTCACGGTGCCCTTCAAAGATCAAGGAGGAGCCAGAAGTTAAGGAAGAGAGACCGATCTCTGATCATGGCCTAAAACCGCTAAGCTACAAGGCGGCAGTTGGTAATGGAGGTGATTCGATGAAGGATATTGGGGGTGGCAATGATATGCGACCTAGAGGTGCTAAGGAAGACAATAAGGGTAAGGGTATTGCTAAAGAGGGACAAGGTCCTTATAGACAGGACGGACGCTCAAGGGGAAAGTACGGTGGTGGTTATGGAGAGGGACATGCTCGCAGACAGCATGGCTATGGGGCACCCAGGGATGAGCAGAGGCGTTTTGCCATTAACACTAGAGGGGTGCAACAGTTAGGAGTTGGAGATGGTAATACTCTTCCTCCTCCTCAGAAGCTCATGATGGATGCATTCAAAGGGGTCCACTACCCGCAAAGGGAGAACCAAGAAATGAGGACGCAAGAGGGGAGTTCTGGGACGAGGAAAGCTCTTCTTTTTGAGGAATCTGTAGCAATGGTGGGGTTGGAGGAAGCAGAGACATCACAAGGTGGCAAGGTGTCGGAGGAGCGACAAATGGATGTTGAAAAGGAAAAGAAAGAAGCGATAGGGGAAACTAAGGGAGTTGGCGTGGTTGCTGAGAACCAAATCTCGCCACTAGATGAGGCCAACTTAATGGTGGAAGGAGTATTGCTCTCGGACTCTGAGCTTCTAGATGACGAATGGGAGGAGGGTGAAGTTCCGGAGTTTATGGAGGAGATGGAACTGGAACCTCCGGCTTCTGAGGAGGTGGTCAACAAAGACAGTGAAACTGCGATAGCTGATACTGGTGATGAAGAAGAGGCTGGAACAAAGGCGCCAAAGAAAAAAGGTTCAAAGGCGGGAGTTGGAGGAGGAGCTGTTGGGACACACCTAGTACACAAGCTGCTTTCTCCAAGGAAGACAAAGATTGTCAAAGCACCGGTGAAGAATGGAGAGGGCAAGAAGGCTGGAAACAAGCCTTGAGGTAAAGTGCTTTAGTGGATCCATCCTAGAGTACTGTTTTATTTCAAGTTCAACCCCAATAATGTGTGGATTATTATATAAAATCCAGTCCTTTGATGTTGGTTTATGGCCTCTGTTTGACCCGAAATGTAGGGTTGTCTTTCTAATTCCTTCTATTAATAAGATGAAATGTTTCTGGTTCTATGCTGTATGGAGTCGGAAGTCACAATATGGGTTCTTTAGGTGTGCAAGTAGTAGTGGTGGTTTATGTTTGTATTTGAATTATTACAGGCTTAGAAAGGAACTATGCTTTCTGGTATTGCATAATTACTCTGTTGTTGGTTCCTGTTGGTCTTTTTATGTTTGTGGTGGTTCTTGTTGCTCTCGGTTTGAGTGTGAGTTTATGCTGGAACAGAGGCAAATGCAGTGGATAGGTTTTCTGTGGGATAGTAACTGGCTTTGGATTGGTTTCTATGGTAGTGGTATTTCTCACTCGATTGAGTTTGACGGTGGGAACTTATGTGGACGTTCATGTCCGATAGGAGGAAAACATGAGCAGCACAAGTATGTTTTTAAGTCTTGGTTTTGTGGAGTATGGACAACAGATGGGATATCCCTATTTTCTCACGAGGTCATTAAATCAGAGTATCAGTTCTTTGGAGTATATAGGCTCGCTACGAGTACTATGATGTCTTGTAACAATTGGTGCACTATTATTTTTATAATGTTAACCGATTTGGAAGGCCTTATTACGTCTTCTTGGCTCCTAATATCAGGGTTTGGGACAAGGGTTTCTGGTTATTAGTGTGTTAAATAATTTGATTAATGAAAATATTAAGCTGGAATTGTCAAGGGATGGGAAGTCGCTGGACGATTAGTTATCTTCGGGAAATTTGGTCAAAACACAAACCGACATTTCTTTTCTTATCTGAGACGAAACAACAGTTTGATTTTGTACAATCTTTTCAATTTCATTTTGGTTTTACCCACCTTCACACTGTTGACCCGCGAGGAAGAAGTGGAGGGCTGGCTTTGTACTATGATTCTTCCTTAAAAGTGGATATTATATCTTCAAACAATAGGATCATTGATGTGGTAACAGAATATAAAGGGAAGAGAATATTCATATCATTTGTGTATGGTGAACCAAATCAAAGCCTTCGGGATCAGGTCTGGGAGAGGCTCACGAGGATGGATATTATTAGAGATGAACCGTGGTTTGTTATTGGAGATTTAAACGAGATAACGGGAAACCATGAAAAAGATGGGGGACCCTTACGTCATGCTGATACATTTGTGTCGTTTAATAATATGATAGAAAATTGTGGATTGATGGAATTTCCGAGTTTAGGAAACACTCTCTCATGGAAGGGTAGAAGAGGAGGACATACAGTAAGATGTCGTCTTGATCGAGCATTAGGGAATAACGAATGGCATAATCTTTTCCCATGTTCTTTTGTGGAGTACCTTGGTATGATTGGATCTGATCACAGACCAATTGTTGCCACCATTGATGATAAGGTTATGAAATTTAGGAAACAATTCCGGTTTGATAAAAGATGGATCGGAGGAGAAGGTCTTATGGACTCTATAGAAAGAGGTTGGACGATGCAGAGAGGTGGCCAAAGAGGGGGTATAGTTCATAAGATTTCTAATTGTCGTCATGAGATCTCGGTATGGCGAAAGAATAATCCCCCATATGGGAAAGAAAAAATATCCTCATTACAAAAAGCTCTTGAGGAGGTTCAGACTGATATGACAAGATCGTATGATGAAGTGCTAGAGGTTTCGCGTAAGTTGAAAGAGGCGTATCGAGATGAGGAGCTTTATTGGGAACAAAAAAGCAGAAATATGTGGCATATGTATGGAGATCGGAATACTGAGTTTTACCATGCTCTAACAAAGCAGAGACGTATCCAAAATAGAATAAGTGGTTTATATAATGAGGCAGGGGTGTGGACTAATTCGGAAGCAGAAATTGAACAGGTGGCAGTTAAATATTTTATGGATTTATTTCAATCTACCTCACCGACAGATTTTGATGGTTTTTTTGAAGAGATACCAACTACAGTAACTATGGATCAGAATAGGAGACTAATGGCTCCGGCATCGGAGGAAGAGGTACGGACTGCAGTCTTTATGATGCATCCGGAGAAAGCGCCGGGACTGGATGGGATGACGGCTCTGTTTTACCAACAATCGTGGTCGGTCATTAAGCAGGATATTGTTGAAATGGTTAATAATTTCCTACGATCTGGAAATTTTGATGATAGAATAAATTTGACAAATATTTGTCTTATTCCGAAGACGGTTCGACCAAATCGAATGACGGAGTTATGGCCTATTAGCCTTTGTAATGTAGCTTATAAAATTATTTCCAAAGTTTTGTGTCAGAGATTGAAAGACTTACTTCCAGCGCTCATTTCAGAAACACAATCTGCCTTTGTTTCAGGGAGACTTATTTCAGACAATATTCTTATTGCGCAAGAGATGTTTCATGGATTACGTACTAATAATGCAGGTAAGGAAAAGTTTATGGCTATTAAGACGGATATGAGCAAAGCTTATGATAGGATAGAGTGGGCGTTCATGGAGCGCCTTCTTTTGAAAATGGGTTTTTCGCCCATATGGGTTTCCAGAATTTTGAAATGTATTTCATCGGTTCAGTATAAAGTATTGCTCAATGGTCAACCTAAAGGTTGTATTGTCCCAAATCGGGGACTACGACAGGGGGATCCCATGTCACCGTATCTATTTATTCTGTGTACGGAAGCTCTTATTGCAAATATTAAGAAAGAGGAACGGAATAAAAAATTAACGGGGTTAAAGGTTTCACGAGGGAGTCCTGCGATCTCCCATCTTCTTTTCGCGGATGATAGTTTGTTCTTTTGTAAAGCCAATTCGATGGAATGCGAAGTCATCCTCAAACTACTCAAGGATTATGAGGCGGTGTCTGGGCAGCTAATTAATTTTGATAAATCATCATTGCAATTTGGCCACAAGATACCTGAAAATATTAGGGAAGAAATTAAAAACCAGCTAGGAATCACAAAAATTGGCGGAATGGGAAGTTATTTGGGAATCCCGGAGAGTCTAGGAGGACCAAAAACTCAGGTTTTTGGTTATGTAAATGAGAGAATTAACCAGAAGATCAATAACTGGACGGTCCGATTTCTTACTAAGGGGGGAAAGGAGGTAATGATAAATTCCACAGCCACGGCAATGCCAAATTACGTGATGTCTTGTTATCGGTTACCGAAGGCGGTTACTAAGAAATTAACAGGGACAATTTCTCATTTCTGGTGGGGCGGAAGCGGTAATAAGAGGGGTATGCATTGGTTATCTTGGAACAAAGTTTGCAAACATAAAGCTGAAGGAGGATTAAGCTTTCGAGATTTGCAAAATGTTAATACGTCTTTATTGGCAAAACAGTTGTGGAGATTAATTGATAAACCAGACTGTTTGTTCTCTAAAGTATTTAAAGGTAGGTATTTTCGCAATACAGATCCGTTGGATCTACACAGATCTTATTCCCCCTCTTATGGGTGGCGAAGTATCTGCTCTGCTAGATTTCTGGTTAATAAAGGGCTAATCAAAAGAGTAGGAAACGAGAAATCCATATCCGTATGGACAGATCCATGGCTTCCTGCTCCTCGCCCGAGATCAGCAACTCCAAAAAATCAACTCATGGACCCACCTGATATTAAGGTGGACTTTTTTATTGATCCGGTCAATTGTTCTTGGAAGGTGGATTTGCTTAATGCATATATCCAACCAGAGGATGTAATTCTCATTCAAGGTTTGGCAATTAGCCCATTTGGTCGACCAGATTCTTGTGGTTGGGCATTCACAGATACTGGTCAATACACAGTTAAATCGGGATATAAAGTAGAATCAAAATTCTGAGATAAAGGTACTCAGATGACCCCTTATGGGCCAGATACAACCGCGTTGTTAAGTTTTACTTGGAACTTGAATTGTTCGCCCAAGCTAAAACATTTTATTTGGCAAGCTATTAAAGGAATCCTACCGGTGGCAAAAAACTTACGGTCGCGAGGTATTACGTGCGACTTAAGATGCAGTCTATGTGGAGCAGAGGAGGAATCAATTAATCATATTCTTTTTGAATGCCCACCGGCATTACAAATATGGGCATTGTCAAAAATACCTTCGGCACCGGGACTCTTTCCCAGTGTGTCTCTGTTCTCAAATTTCGATTATTTATTTTGGAGACTTCCGAAGGATTATAATTTTGACTCATTCTCTTGGATATTATGGTATATTTGGAAAAATAGGAATAGTAAGATCTACACAAATAAAGCGGGAGATCCGCAGGAAATCCTTAGAAGAATGGAAGTGGAAGCGGAGGTTTGGGCAGATGCTCAAAAGATGATACCAACACATGGTTTAGTTGATAACCCGTCGTCAGACTGGCTATCCGCAGAGACCTCTAGAGTTTGCCTAACTGATGATGCATGGAGCCTAGAAGATCAATTCACCGGCCAAGGCTGGTTCTGCAGGAAAAGTGGAGGAACCGAGAAGATGATGGGCGCTATGAGTCTCCGCCGAAGCTTATCTGCTTTACATGCTGAATGTGAAGCTCTGATATGGGCTATGGAGTGTATGAAGGCCCTCAACTACTCAGACGTAGTCTTTGCAACAGACTGTTCTCAACTGGTGAAGATGGTGTCATCGCCGGGAGAATGGCCAGCTTTTACTACACACTTGGAGGAAATTTCAACGCAGCAAGACTTTCTTCCCTAACTTCACAATTCGACATATTCCGAGGGCGCAAAATCAAGTGGCGGACAAGCTGGCACGAGGTGCTAGACGTTCCCCTTCAGCTATGTTCTATGTCGACTTTATGCCTCCGGCTTGGTTCTCTGAGTTCGGTGCGCATACATCGTAGTTTTTTTTTAGTCTTCATTTGTTGTAAAAAAAAAAAAAAAGAATGATTGGTTGTTTATGGAAATGCGTAAAAAAGATCTGATACGTTATAATTCAGTTATTGTAAAATGAGTTTAATGATTAGTCATACATGCGTATAACTGATGTGCGTCAGGTTTTATTCAATTCAATATATGCAGTGAAAGCGTCCAATATATGCAGTGAAAGCAAACGCGGCAGTGTAGGTGGAATTGATCAATCACATAGGCGTTGATTTGTAAAGGATTAGCATTAGCATTAGCATTAGCATTATGCTATACTTTATCCAATCAACATTTGTTAGAAAAGCATTTAGAAAAGCATTTAAAAAAGCATTTACTAAATGCTAATGCTCTCCAAATGCTCTATTGCCTTGATTGGTAGAGCATTAGCATTAGCATTATGCTCCACATTATCCAATTAACATTTGTTAGAAAAACATTTAGAAAAGCATTTACTAAATGCTAATGCTCTCCAAATGCTCTCTGGCAAATGCTCTCATATGAAGCTTTTGGAAGAGCATTTGTATTTCTAATTTACAAAATTTAAGAAATAAATATAATTAGTTCATTTATTTGATTTAATAATATCATAAAATTATTTTTATATCCAGAAAATGAAATTTTGATTTATAAAATGAATTTATAATATAAATATTTTTCTAAATAGTATTTTACATTTAAAATATAATTTAATTATATAAATTATATTATATTTTAAATGCAAAATATTATTTTTAAAAATAGATATTTTAATTGTAAATTATATTTTGTAAAATAAAATTTTCGATATAAACATAATTTGAAATTAGTAAATAAAATAAATAAATTATTTATATTTTATATATTAATATATAAAATAAAAAGATATATATAATGATAAGCTATTTATTTTTTTTAATAATATTCAAATTATTTATATCCAAAAATAAAATTTTATTTTATTTAATTTATTTAATAATATTCAAAATTATTTTATATCCAAAAATAAATTTATATTTTTTTAAAAAATATATTTTTTAAATAATAATATTTCACATTTAAAATTTAATTTAATTTATGTTATTAATTGAGATTCATTATTTTTAATAACAAATATATTATTAATATATATATATATATATATATTATAATTTAATATATATATATATAGTTTTAAAATAAATATATTATATACCAACTCTTATAAAAAATTAAAATTGTATACTACTTTACCTATCATCTTATTAAAAGTTTTGATAAGAGCATACAGCTTCTGCAGCATCCTGCTTCTACAGCATACTGCTACTGCTTCTTCATCAGCTGTACCAATCGAGACCTATGACAAATGCTCTCATATGAAGCTTTTTGAAGAGCATTTGCATTTACAATTTATAAGTTTAAGAAATAAATATAATTAGTTCATTTATTTGATTTACTAATATCATAAAATTATTTTTATATCCAGAAAATGAAATTTTGATTTCTAAAATAAATTTACAATATAAATATTTCTTAAAAAAATAGTATTTCACATTTAAAATATAATTTAGTTATATAAATTATATTATATTTTAGTTGCGAAATATTATTTTTTAAATAGATATTTTAATTGTAAATTTTATTTTTAAAATAAAATTTTCGATATAAACATAATTTTTGAAATTAGTAAAAAAATAAATTAATTATATCTTTATATATTAATATATAAAATAAAAAGATATATATATAATGATAATTTATTTATTATATATTTTTAATATTCAAATTATTTTATATCCAAAAATAAATTTTTATTTAAAAAAGGTTGAATTTATTTTTTAAATAATAATATTTTACATTTAAAATTTAATTTAATTTATGTTATTAATTAAGATTAATTATTTTAATAACAAATATATTATTTATATATATTATAATTTAATATATATTTTTTTAGAAAATATATTATATACTAACTTTTATAAAAAAAAAAATTGTATAATGCTATTACTCTACCAATCATCTTATTAATAATTTTAATGGGAGCATACAGTTTCTGCAGCATACAGCTTCTGCAGCATACTGCTACTGCTTCTTCATCAGCTGTACCAATCGAAGCCATAAAATGATCAATTTTCGCTATGAATCTATAGGATTTTGTCAAATCGGAACACCTAATGAAACGAGGGTTGGAAGTCAGTTAAGACTACGACCAAATGAAATCAGAATATAATGCACATAAATATTGAGCAATTGTTAAAAATTATGGCAAGCGCAAAAAAATCGTGCAAAGATATGATTAAAGTTTCTATTAATTTGAAGTACAGTCAAGAACTCAATAGAATAAATTATGATTCTTTTTTCACTGGCATCTTCCCAACTACTATAATCTACAGTCTAATAAAATAACTTGGATCGTTATTGGTTGATAATAGTATGCATTGATCTAATCTACAGTCTAATAAAATAACTTGGATCATATTGGTTGATAATAGTATGCATTGATCTGATTCCTTATGAAACTTGTTAGATCAACTACCTCATGATAAGAGGATGCTTAACTTGCAAAAAAAAAGCTGATGCAACCAGGGGCAAAGCTAGGATTTATTACGACCGAGTGCAAAATAGAAAATAAAAGTAATATAGGAGGTATTTAAGTCAGGTTCATTGGAAACCATGGGTGAATAACTACCAAATTAGCCACATCCCTTTTCCTTGTCCAAGTTAAAAAATTAAATATTTTAAATATAGTCATCAATCTATCTTCACCACTGGATGGAATAGAGAAAAAAATTTGGAATGCACATCGGTCATACCGCTAGAACAATATCAATATAAAATTACGAAATAACTTGAAATCTACTCAAACATCATACAAGTAAAAAAACACAATTCAAATGAAGACATTTTTTCAAGATGACTGAAAGACATACAGAAATATGGTACCTTTTTAAAAACTTTTTTTAAGAAAATGATTTTTTTCTTTATTGAAACATACGGTGAGATCTTTTCCATTATAATTTTTGTAGCGAAGAAGTCAAATATTATCAATACGTTTTTTTATTTTGGACAGCGAAAAACTATTCTATTACTCAAACTTGAAGTGGTGTAGATAATCAGATCGGAATATAACAACCAATAAAGTAGAGTTCACTATGGAAAGTGTTGGGTTGAAATCGGACAAGGCAAAATTGGCTTCCAAAATTTCCGTTTAAAAACTATTTACTTAAGAACTTTTTTACGGTTTTTCGGAAAAAGAAAATCTATACGAAAAGTTAGCGGAAAATCTTGTTTTTAAGACAACGACTCTTTAAAGCAACGATTTCTTAATCAACAACTCGAGGAATCGACGATTTGAGAAAACGACGATTTCTTAAAAGCAAACGGAACTTTGATATTAAAGGACCAAATCTCCACAAACAAGCATCCGAGAGGATCATAGCCTTGCGGAAGGTTCGAACACTTGGGCAACGGACCGTAATCCACGATATAAACCCAATCGCGATGGCGATCGGATCACGGATAAAAACTCGGTTGCTATAGCGAACGGATCACGAGACCACGCTCGGTCGCTATAGCGACCGAGCTCCGAACAAAGCTCGGTCGCTATAGCGACCGAGCCACGAGCAAAGTTCGGTCGCTATAGCGAGCGAGTATCCGTACATCGATCATTTTCCGAAACGTCCAAAGTCTTTCGAAACGACGATACGACGTAAAACTATGCATTCTCGATTATCCGTATATCCGTTCTCCGCAACTCACGACTATTCGTTTCTTGATCTCTCGATCAAATGGAATCGTCCGTTTGGTTTGCGATAAAAACCGCGGAAACTTAACCTTATCGGAAAAATCGTAAAAAAGTCTCGAATCAAAAATACGGCCCAAAAGAGGTCCTAAACTTGATTCGAGGCCCACTTGCGATTTCTTAAAAACCCATAAACCTTATGACGGTTTATGCTTGGAGGATAAGCATCAGTTTCCGCGGAAAAATGGAAATTTTCCGCAGATAATCATGAAGATCGGAAAAATGGAATATTCTCATTTTTCGACTATGACGGCTTAAGGGCAAAAGGGGGAAGCGTAAACCGACCTTGGAGGGAGTATATAAGGAGTTCAAGGCGAGAGGCATAGAGGCATCACTTTTTCCAGAGCAAACTAGCACTTAGAGCATTTTAGGCAACTTTCCGTTTTTGTTTTCGAGCTGCGACTCAATTAGGTTTAGCCACCTTCGGGTATTAGAACTAGGGATCTCGCTGACAGCTCTCGTAGCCGAAGCACGTTGTCCTATTGCTGTCACGCTTATACGCAGATTCGGAATAAAACCCTTCTTGCTCTCTTTTTTACGTTTTATATTTTATTTTTCTGTTGTTATCGTGTTCTGATTGCTTGACGTGTGGTTTCTCAGAAATCCGGGACCTTCTGGGAAATTAGGGTTTTCCTAGTTTTCTTATTTATACGAAATATTGACGGTGCGAATTTCGGTTCCCACAGAAAGACCTTGACGTTCTATTTAATGATTCTGAAATCTGATTTTACGTTCGAGGAATATAAATAATCTTGAAACCCGGAAAACATATCTGCATAGCCTCTATTATCTCCAATTTTGTTGCAAACCTCAACTGATCCATATGCAATATAAAATCATAAAGAACATTCTCTTATTTTCCAGCATCATTGTCTCTTAAAGAATTCTTCAAAATTTGATAGTGTAACCACCTATACGGATGAACCGTTAAACCATGTTTCCATCTCAGAAGTCCCAACCTTTTATTCTCTTACAGCAATTATAACACATATACTTTATTATGCGCCATTGTTAAACTAAAGAAAATGCCGCCTAACTCTCCTAGATGAGAAGACTTTCAATCCAAAGACTATCATAGTATATCCCATTGCATAACACCACCTTGAGAACTTCGTCATGAACCATGATGTCTCCAATGCGTTTAGCTTCTAGACCACTAGAACCTCCTTCAATACCTGCAGATTTGATTCAAATGCATGTTATCTTCTCAGAAACCAGTACTCCACCTGAGACGAGAATCCAAGTACTCCAAGATTTATTTCAGCAGAATTTCATGTGTTACAATTAACACTAATCTTCACTAACCATGAATCTTTGATGATGCCATCTTGTCAAGAACTTTCAATTCTTGAAACAAGACCCGTGCTCTTTCCAGTATACATTCAAGCTCACATGAGCACATACTTTCCTCTTTCTCTCTTGAAATAGCAATGAAATTGGGTATTACCTCTTTTATTTTCGCAGAACATTTTCATACTGCACCTGAGTAAAATCCCATTGCATTTCCATCTGTAAACCTTAAATCTCCACGTTCTCTAATTACCAGCCAATTGTAGACTCTCAGATTACCAAGAACTGATATCTTACCCATATAGATAAAACCTGCAGCAAAATTCTCTTTCAAAACTTAAAAACACTGAAATTTCAACATATGCTTTGTCTTGACTGAAAAGGAAACATACCCACAACCATTCTAAGAATTCTTGTAGACTGAAAACCCAAATACTTTTACCAGTACTCAGACAGCCATAAACACCCACAAGATTCAATGTTTTAGGGCGTCCATTATTCGGGCTTGGAATAACATCAAACTTTGAACACCATCTGCATTTGAGTTTACTAAACTGATTCAACCAAAAAAAAAATTGAAAACCATAGGTGAATCTTGACCCATCCCTTGAAAAAACAGCATATAATGTTTTTGTTAACCAAGATTTCTGTCATAGTTGATATAAAAAACTTGGGCAAACCTAAAACTTCAACAAATACCATCACAAACACCTTGTGACTCCTGAGAAAACTGACTTTAAGTCATTACGAACTTGAGTCTTGAAACTATTTTTTTGATTCTAATGGACCAAAATGAGCCATATAACGGGCTGATTCTTGTGAATTACCTTCAGCTTACACCAAACTTTGATCCGACTTTTAGACATTGACAAGAACATACATCTTTTCAAAAATGCTTCATGCTTTATCTCTAATTTCTTCTTATTGTGACTTCAACATCACCTCCAGTGAATCTCTACGGTATATAGCCCCAAAAGTTCTTCCACGGTTTGCATTTACTTCTTGTTTATAGATGTACGCAACAGACATTGGCATTTACTTGACAGAAAACAATGGAGGTGGCAGTGGTCGTGATCAGAGGAGGTGACGGGGGTAACTAGCAAAAATTGTGTATCAACACTTGATTGCAGAGGTTCTAGTGATCTTATGAATTGTTTTGCAACCTCAAAGAACATGCTTCATCACCAAGTTTGTTGTTGTGTTTTGCTTTGAGTTCATGAATTGATTTTATACATTTTGAATCTTCAATGGAAAAAGAATGTGGTATTTTATGATTTACTTATGTTTTATTAGAGTAAAGTATATTTATTAATCTTATTGCAATATATATTATAAAGACTTTATTATTTCTATTAATAAATTTAAGGATATATAATTTTAGAAAAGTGATTAGCTAGACTTATTTTAACCCCTAAACATAAATATATTTTTAACCCCTAAACCATAAATATAAGAAAATATTACGCTGAGAGATACAATTTAACTTATATATTACACTAAAGGACTCAATTCTACTTGACACACTTTAGTCATAGCAATTTTACTAAGATAACCCTTAACTACCGACTTGGTCCCTTTGGTTTCACTTCCCAACTAAACCAATCTCGTTTCTGCAACTCCTAACTAATAAACTACTTTCTATTTATTTTTCTTTTTGAATCATATCCAAATCTATCGTTATCTTTAAAAAGTAAACAATTGTCTTTTTCATTTTTTTTAATCTTATCGACTAGAGAAAAGAAGAAACTCAGAACCAAAGAGTTTCAAAACGGAACCCTAATCTCATAGATCCGACATCCGACGATCTTGTTCCGTAATCCCCGCTCATAAATTCAAAATCGGCACTAACCAAAAAGTCGCCCTTTCGTCGTCTTCTCGATCGGTACATTCTTAGCCGCCGAAGACTATTCTTCCCTCGATAAAAGTAATCCCACCAGTCAACATAAAAGTAATCCGATGTCACAGCCCCACCTATTGCTATTACATTCTCAACACCTTATAAATATCATGTCCACAAAAGTAACATCCACAGTGAATCATCCCCAGCCCACCTAGTGCTATTACATTCGCAATTCCTTGTAAATCTCATGTCCACAAAAGTAAGATCCCCAGTTGACCACCTAGTGCTATTACATCCTCAATCCATTGTAATAAAATGTCCACAAAAGTAATAACCACAGTAGCCCATCCACGGCCTTCACCTTATGCAATTACATTCTCAATACCTTGTAAATATTATGTCCACATAGGTAATATCCAAAGTAGACTATCCACAGCCCCCACCTAATGCTATTACATCCTCAATACCTTGTAAATATCATGTCCACAAAAGTAATAGCCACAATATAGACCATCCACAGCACCACCTAATGATTTTACATTCTCAATACCTTGTGCATCTCCTCACCTAATGCTATTACATCCTCAATCTCGAGTAAATATCATGTCTACAAAGGTAAGATCCACAATAGACCATCCACAGTCCCCCACCCACGGCTATAACATTCTCAATATCTTGTAAGTATCATGTCCACAATAGTAACATCCACAGTAGACCATCCACAGCCCCACCTAGTGCTATTACATCCTCAATCCTTTGTAAAAACATGTCCACAAAAGTAATAACCACAGTAGCTCATCCACAGCCTCCACCTTATGCAATTACATTCTCAATATCGATTAAGATGTAATGTCCACATAGGTAATATCCAAAGTAGACCATCCACAGCCCCCACCTAGTGCTACTGCATTCTTAATACCTTGTAAATATAATATCCAAAAAGGTAAGATCCACAGCCACCCCTCCTAATGATATAATAATGCAACATGGATTCATCTAATACACTAAATATAATTCTCTAAACCCTAAATTTCAAACTTAAAGGATATTCTAAATACTAAATAAAATATTTCCAATTTTAAAACCAAAAGTTTAGCTTAAACTTAAAATATAATGTCAGTGTGTAGATGATAATTGGAATTTTATTAAAAATTATTTTATATATCACCAAATATTTTATATAATTGATTAGATATAAAAATAAGAATTTATTGCAAATAATTATATTTTAGTTAATATGTTTGAATGTAAAATTAAAAGATAAAAGTTGATAATTAAAATAAAATGTTAGCGTATAGATGATAATTGGAATTTTATAAATTATTTTATATATCACCAAATATTTTATATAATTGATTAGATATAAAATTAATAACTTATTGCAAATAATTATAATTTAGTTAATATGTTTGAATGTAAAATTAAAAGATAAAAGTTGATAATTAAAATTTTGCTATCAAACATTTATATATATAATAGTTTAGAGGTTTATATATTTAGTTTACTTCAAACGCTAACCCCAAAACTAAACCCCAAACTTTATATATAATTCAAACCCTAAACTCCAAAACTTAACCCTAGACTATATATATATATATATATATATATATATTATATTTCAAATTAATTACTAAACTATTACTAAAAATCTTTAAATTCTAAATGTAAACCATACCACAATTTTTTTTTCAAATTTAAAATCTTAACCTCATACTTTACATATCTAAACTCTAAACCTATAATCCAAATTTGAAACCACCATAACATAATCTTTAAACTTTAAATTTTGATAATTTAATCCACATTAAAAATAAATTCAAACTGTGGTATAAATTTTTTAGATTGTCTAACGTATAAATTAATAAAACAAGAAATTAAATTTATATATAAATATACCAAATATTTTTTTTTGAGCTAAAGAGAAAGCGTTTAAGGTACAAACAAGGCTGATTTCGCGAGAGCATCAGCCTCAAGGTTTTTAAGACGCGGAACATAATGAAAGGAAACAGATAAGAAGGATTCACATAGGACAGAGATGTCATGTAAAATTCCTTGGATGCTGATGAGTTTTTCCTGTGAAGAAAGCACAGCAACGAGCGTTTTCGAGTCAGACCAGAAGGTGACCGAAGTAAGCCCTATAGATACTGCATCTGAGATTGCAGCTTTAACCGCTAGAGCTTCTGCAGTAAGTGCAGAGCCGACATGCCTGCGTTTTGAAGACTTGGAGCGTGTAGCTCCTGACATGGGGTCCTTGAATATCCATCCAAAACCTCCCCTATTTGTTGCCGAGACCCAGGCTGCATCAACATGGCATTGTGTCTGATTGAGCAAAGGTATGGACAGGGACAACTTACTATCAGGGATTTCGGTGTGAGATGGGTGCTTGCTAAGTTGTGCGGATTGCCAAGTGATGGCTTCCTTGACAGCCAAGGTAACAATGTTCCTCTCTGTGAGCCGCAGGTTCTCAAAGATTAGTTTGTTTCTCGCCGACCAAAGATACCAGAGAATCCAAGGAGCCAGCGCCACTTCAGAGATCCCTGTGGGAATACCAAATATAAACCATTAAATAAAGAAAAGGGAAAAAAGAAACATTGTCATTGATCAATAACATAACTCTACACCGATCACAATCTCTATCGTTGGTTTAGATTTAATCCAACGGATAAGAATGATACAGTTTATTGTTTTTTTTTTGTTTTTTTTTTTCTTTTCTTAGATCGACAGATCTATCTAATATATATATATAATTCATTAGGGCCGGGCACCTTCATATCGTGAACATATATCAAATCCCATGAGCTTTAAGTTGAGTCATGAGTGCATACTTGTGGTTTCCGGGTTGTTCTTTAAATTTCCCACTAAGTTGGAGTGTAGTGGTAGGTGTGCATGGTACTTTCTTCTTCAACCACTTACATTTTTTCAACATCTATAGATTCATCTTCATCCAATAATACGCTTCCCAGAATACTAAATGGATTCCACATATATTCTCAACTAAAATTATAAATTGTTATCTTTTTGTAAGGAATCACTGAAGCTCATATCATCTAAACATTAAAAAAACAAAAACTAAAGCTTGACCTGTATATCTATGCGTGTGATTGTTTTAAAATGAATATATTAACATTTTCAAAATACACCAATTCAGTGGTTGCATTTACAAAATATAATGTCACATGGTTAGAGATCTAAACTCCATTGAGGTATTTACAAAATTTGGTTCTTGTTCGGTTTGGAAAAATAAATGTTCAGTTTGAATATTCGTTCAAATTATATAAAAATAAAATCCTCAAGTTAAAAATTGAAGGTTTAGATAATTGCAAGTTCAATTTGAATATCCATTCAAAATTATAAAAATGAAGGGGTGGATATTTAGAATCTGTTTCACATTTGAAAAACGTCAATTTTCTCAAATAAAATATATTTAAGGTGTATATTTTCAGTGGAATATGTAAAATGTTCATAGAACAACATAATTAATAAGGTTTAGATATTATCACACAATATGCATTTGCTTTAAAATAAGGTTTATCCACTACAAAAAAATGGGGTTTAATAGGAGACCGGGATAGCGTTTTTTAGATTATGTTACGGTTGATAAACCTCTTACTTTTAGATAGCGTTTATGAAAATGAAACGCTATGTTTGGTTGGACGCTTTTTCAAAACATAGTATACATAGCACTTTCAGTTTGAAACGCTATGCATATTTAAAGCGGAAAATAATTGATTTTTCCTCTCACATTTGTTTCACTTTCCTTCTCACTCTATTTTATTTGCTTCCAAAATCCTTAAACCCTAAAACCTATTTTAAACACAATCCCTAAACTTTAAACTCTAAAATTTTAACACCATATCTTAAATTTAACTTCAAAACTTAAATATAAACACAAAATTAATATTTTTAAAAATTAATCTCAAAAATTAAATCAATACCTTAACCCTTTAACCCTCAAACCCTATACTCATACATTTATTTTAAACATCAAACTTTAAATCTAATCTTAAATTAATCATATAGCATAAACTCTAACTAAAAATCTTAAAAACTCTGATCTTTTTATCATTTAATTTCAAATTTTAAATTTAATGTCAAAGTCTAATCTTAAAATCTTAAATTTAGACCTAAAGCACTATATTCCAAACACTAAATTCACTAATCATTTTGTTGATCTTATATCATTAGTTTTATTTAAACTTAAAATTGCTTATAAAAAGTGAAATCTAATCATTTTGTTAGTCTTGAGTCTTAAATGTAAACCCAAAACACTATACTCCAAACCCTATAATTATGTATATAACTTAAATTTATTTAAATAGATACTTCACATTAATTCATACTTTATAAAGAAAATCTTATAAAAATTCTAGTTAGTCACTTTGTTATTTATATATCATTAACTTTACAAATATAAATGATTAATAAAGTTTTAACATAACCTTTATAAATATCATTGTTTTTTAATTTCTTCCTTTTTACATGGGGTAGGAATTAAAGGGGTACATTAGGACACCCACCAGAAAGAAAAAAGAAAACCAATGTCCAGATTACACAGGTGAAGTTTGGATTGTTCTTTTAAGATGTATTCTCGGGTTTGATTAGTGAATCACTTGTTCTGCTGTGAGACTTGCATTTGATTCTTAATATGGCAGAGGAAGCTAGCGGGCATTTGATTCTTAATATGGCAGAGGAAGCTAGCGGTGGTGGTGGAGGTGAAGCCGAGCAAGAACAAGAATAAGAAGAAGAGAGGTGGAGAAGGAGAGAAGACAGAGACAGAGAGGAAGAAAAGGATGCGGCGAGGTGAATGGGAGAAGACAACACATGCGGCTGAGAAGATTAAGTCTAGGTTTTTTTTTTAATCTAGTTTGAGGCTTCTTTTTTAATTTGGGTATAGTTTTTTGTACTCTATACTATTATTTGCGAAGTGACTTTTCGCAACGGAGCTCACGTTAAAAGTTAGAGCGGTTAATATCGTTTATATCCTTAATGAATTTTATAAATAATTAAAACGAATTTTATATGGATAATATTAGATCTTTTAAAATAAGATAATTTTTATATATTTTGTGGTTATCCTGAAATAATAATTTCCACAAAATTTAAATAATTATACATATAAATAAAACGAATTTTGTATTAATAATATTAGTTTAAAAAAAAGATAATTCTTATGTATATTTTGTTGGTATCTTGAAATAATAATTTCCATTATCAATTTAAATAATTAACAGATAAAATATTGTATATTTAAATATTAATCAAGCAAAAAAATTATATAAATATATTTTCTAAAATATTTTTAATATGTAAGTCCTTTTTTAAAAAGAATTTTTTATTAATAATATTAGATTTTTTAAAAAAATAAGACAATTGTTATATATTTTGTTGTTATCTTGAAATAATAATTTCCATTACAAATTTAAATAACTAAGAGATAAAATAAATTATATTTAGATATTAATTAAGCACAAAGTTATATAAATATTATATAAAAATATTTTAATATGTAAGTATTTTTGTACAAATAATTTTATATCAATAATTTTTTAAAAATAAGATAATTGTTATATATTTTTTTTTATCTTGAAATAATATTTTCAATTAAAAAATTAAAATAAGAGATAAAAGAATTTATATGTATATTTAAATATTAACTAAGCAAAAACATTTGTTTAAATATATTTTCGATTTTTTAATATGTAAGTCTTTTTTAAACAAATTTTATATTGATAGTATTAGATTTTTATAAATAAGATAATTCTTATTTATTTTGTTGTTATATTGAAATAATATTTTTATTACAAAATTAAAAAATTAAGGGATTAAATAATTTATATTTCAATATTGATTAAGCAAAAAAAATAAATAAATTATGCCCGCATGTGCGAACATAGCACCTAGAATATATATGTTATGCATGAATTTTGCATTACTACTTACTAAGACATCCATTACTAATTAAAATATTACAATGATAAAATATTATAATGATAAATTATTTTTTATGTTTTATTTGAAAACTCTTACTATAATTTTTAAAAATTTCATAATAGTCTTTAAGTTTATAATGTATGTACGAGTAAGAACTTATAAAATGTATAAGTCTGCATGAAATTTAATTATTCTAAAACAAAGATGTCCGGCCCAATCAAGAGTCCATAGATAACAGAAGAAAGATTATGTTTTGCTTAAGTGCGGATTTTGATTTCAGAGAGATCGTTTCTAGAGTCACAGCAAGGCATGAGAACATTTCTCATTGCAATTATAAGAATTATCCAAAATATAAAATCATATTTTAAATAGAAAAATAATTCCTATGTATATTGTATTTTAATCTGAAAAATATTTTTTAATAGAAAAGTTAATGATTGAAAAAAAGATATAACTTAATATCAATCAAGTCAATTTTTAATTTTATATAATTTAAAAAAATACTGAGTGATATTTAAGATTTTTTATTAATAATGAAAATAATGCATATAGAATTTTTTTTCAAAAAAAATCATTTCTAAGAATTTAAATAAAAATATATAATAATTTGTTAGAAAACGTAAATAGTTTATCATTATAGTTTTTTCTATTAGTAATAAATGTATAAAATGTTTAAGCCCGCATGTGCGGGTAAAACACCTAGTACAATTTTAATTTATCAATCAATTTTAATTTATATATCACTTTTAATTTTAAATTAATTTTAATTTTAAATTAATTCTAATTTATAAATTGAAATTTTGATATATAATTTTTTTAAAATATTATATTTTTGTTATTATTTAGTAAGGTAAATGATAACAAAAAAATAAACGCTATTAGAAAATATTTAATTGCATACACAAAAGCGTTATAATATATAACAATAAGATAGCAGCGCAAAAAACTGCTATCTAATGTGCATGACCTATTATAACGGGCGATGATACAGCGCTTCACAAACCGCTATCATATTGCTAGATAGCATATTTCGTCCGCTAATAAAAGTATTTTTTCTTGTAATGATCGAAAGGAGAGAATGTGTGTGAGCCGAATAATTGGTGTTATAATGAACTAACTAGACTATGACCCGCCCTTGCATATTTTTTGTTTTAATTTTTCTTTGAGAATATTTTATAAAATTTTGTGTATTTTTGTAATCATATTTTTGTTGAATATTAGTTTAATTTAATATAATTTCTGCAACTATATTAAATATATCAATTTGTATAACTATACACTTGTACTATATGTATTTAAGAAATTATTTTTAAACTTTATTTTTAAATTTTGCAACATATTATATTTTCTTAGTATTTACTTAACATAAATAGTCAAAATATTCATACCCAAATAACTCGAATCGATCCGAAAATCAAAGTATAATATTCTGTTAGACCTCTATTAGACATGGCTTGTAGGCTTGGGCAAAAAAACAGGAACCGAAGAACCGAACCGGAACCAAACAGAAATACCCGAATCAGAACCAAAACGAAGACCTTTAAATATCTGAATGGTTCCTATATTTCTATATCTAAAATAACCGAAACCGAACGGGTACCCAAATATATAAATATATTAATTATATATACATATATCTTAACTAAATATATATATTTATAACTTAAAATTTTATTTAAAATCTGAAAACATTTGAAAATAAATAAATTATTATAAACTATCCGAACTATCCAAATTATCGAAAAGTATCCGGATAATTTTATCCAAAGTAACCGAAGTAATCCAAAATATCCAAGTTTTATTTATCTAATTCATCCTAATTATTTTATATTTTATCTTAAATAATCAATATTTTATCCGAACTATCTGAACTTTCCGAACCGGAACCGGAACCGAATGAGAACCGTTTTTGGGTATTTTTCGGTTCCTAGTTTTATTATCCGAACCAAACCCAACCTAAAACTATCTGAACCGAACCGAACCGAAAATGGGTCAAATAGTAAATGGATAGTCTAACCCCCTAATCGAACTACCCAAGATACCGAACCGAAACGATACCCGAATTGCCCTGTCCTAGCTTATATACTCGAACAGTTTTTAAAATGTTATATCCGAAAACCGATATCAAATCCAAAACGCACCGAAAACCGAATTTTTTTTTTTGAAAGATGTTTGGATATAATAATTTTATATAATTGACTTCTTATATGTGAGAGGTTTAGATGGTGTTATTATGATTGGAAAAGTGCGTTGGTTGGTATCTTGATCAATCTCGAATGACTTATAGTATTAATTAAGTTATTAAATTGTTAATATTTGTTTATTCATTAGTATTGAAATAAGGATAATTAGTTATATGTATCGCGAGATTTTAGGTTATTTAGGTGGTCGAAATTTCATTTCCTAAATTATCCTTAACGAATTTTAGTTTTTAAGGTAAATCTGATGGCACAAAAAGTAATATACCAAGAAAGAGTAAGGGTAAATCCATAAAAGGGATCCTGATTTAATTATATTGATGATCATTGTGTTTATTTTGATTGGAATATGTTATGTAATTATGATTAACATTAACATTTCTCACGATTTGTTAACAGTAAAATATATATACTGGCGAGAAAATATACATTGTGATAAAAAGATATATCGATATATAGTGAAAAACGTAAAATAATTATAATTAGGAAAGTTAAGTTTTGGAATTGAACCTATATATCTCTTAGTATCCGTGATTTGTATTTTGAATCTCTTGATTGATAGATCCCTAGATATAGTGCTTTCTTCTGATTTTTACAAACTACTCTTTGTTACTTATTTTCTATTTACTTTAATATTCTTGACTTAGCTTAACTAGAAACTTATAGTCTATTGTGTGATCCACAATCCATGTGGTATACGATCCTAAAGTACTATATCGATACTCTTATTTTAGATAGTGCTTAAGCATATCACTTTACAAACAAATACTTTCAAATTCTAGGTGTGGGGTTTAAGATCCGAATTGTGGGAATCGAAATTCGCATTGTCGATTTCCGTTTAAATTAAGAACGTTAGGAAAACCCTAATTTCCCAGAGGTCCTGGATATCTGCTAAACCACACGCCAAGCAACCAGAATACGAAAATAAAAACGAGAAAATATAAGAAATCGAAAAAAGAGCAAAAGGTGTCTTATTCCGAATCTGGGTATGAGCTTACAATAAGGTATGAGCCTTGTCTACGAGAGCTGTCAGCGAGATCCGTAGTTCTAATAACCTAAGACTAGAGAACGTAGTTGAGTCGTAGCTCGAATAACAAAAACGGAAAGTTGCCTAAATGCTTTAAGTGGTAAGTTTGCTGTAAAAAATGCTTCCTTTGCCTCTCGTCTAGAGCTCCTTATATACTCTCTTCAAGGTCGGTTTACGCTTTCCCATTATTCCCTTAGGCCGACTTTGCTATCTAGCGCAAATATTCAATTTTTCTCGATCTTCATGATTATCTTCGGAAACTTGACATTTATCTTCTCCTGTGGTAAGGTATAAACCGTCATATAACTGATGGGATCTTTCTTGGTAAAATTGTAAGTGGGCTCCTGGTCTCGTTTAGGTCTCTTTGGGCCGTCTTTCGACTTGTCCCGTTTATTACGATTTTTCGATAAAAAATAAGTTTTCACGATTTTGCAATAAAAATAATTTTTCAATAACTCCGATCAAGATGGAGTAAGGGGCAGTATATCCATACTTCGTAAGAGGTTGTATGGAGGAGTAGACAAGAATTCACATATTCGTATCATCCCGGACGTTTCGCATCAACTCGTGCTTCGGGACGGACCGGTCGCCGTACGTCGACAGGTTCTTGCTCGGTCGGTCGCCGTACCTCGACCGGCATGATTGCTCGGCCGGTCGCCGTACGTCGACCGGCCTGACTGCTTGGCCGGTCGTCGTACGTCGACCGGTCCGTGCTTGGTCGGTCACCGTACGTCGACCGGTTCAGTTGCTGGTCCGACAATCAGTTCGTGCGTTCGTCGGTTGTTCCTTTTGTGCACGTTTGCGGATGTTTGGTGCTTGCTTAGGCGTGTTTCGGATAATTTTTCCAAGAATTTTATCGTAAAAATTCTTTTGCAGTAATTTTAACGAAAGTTACTTCTTCGAATAATATTTTGATAATTATTTCAGAAAAGACTTTCCCGAAATAGTAGTCCTTACTGTTGATTTCGAGATAACCGTTTTCAACCACAACAGTTAGTCCCCCAGCCTGCGAGTTTCTGGGAAGATTATTGCGGGCGAGTGATGTGTTTTAAGAAATCGGAATATACGGCTAGGGATATGTTTCATCTTTCTCGGGATTGTTCCGCTCTCGAAAGGACAGTTCATGTTTATGCTTTTATAAGTAGTGAGCTCTCATCCTTCATTTTCTGCACAACTTCATCTCTCTCTAGATTCTCTTTGACTTCTCTCTTAAATCACAAGATGTCTCCTTCCCAAAGTGAAAGAAAAGATTACGATGTTTAGATGGGCGATGTTAACCCTCTCGTACCCGCGTTGGACCCAGCTCCTTCCGACGATACACTGGCTCGTGTCCGGCTCGTCTACGACGCTGGTCCCCATCGATGATAAGGAACATGACACCGAGCTGATGCCCCCTCTAACAGCTAGGAAAGAGATCGTTCTGGCGTTACGTGCTCCCAGCGCTACGCAACTGTTTCCTCCAAAGAGTCGGAAGAGGAGATGCACCAGAGGCAGTAATGGGGAGTCTTCACAGCAAGGAGGATCGGGTCTAGCGTCGGGACACCGCGCAAAGGTATGCCTTTGTCATGTCCTTTCGCTTCTAGGGTGTTGAAATTTTTTCCTTTTTTTTTCAATTCTCAGGACCCTTGTGCAGTTTGTCTCTTTGACCGAGAGCTGATCGGTGATTGCGGGTCGGAAGACGAGCGTCTTTAGAAAGAGTTATTGGAATCGCAGAAGAGATCCTCGAAGCTCGAAGAAAGGCTGAAAGCCATTGAGGATGCCCATTCTTCCGAAACATCCCAATTAGAGGCTCGGGTCAGAGGTCTTGAACGAGACCTTGGGAAAACTGTGAATTCTCTGTCAAGGAGAAGCAAGCCCGTAAAACCAAGTCTTCCGAGGTTCGTCATCTCCAGAGGCAGGTTCAGAGTGAAGAGGGATCGAATAGCCGTGGGGCCGAGATGGCCGCTGACGTTCCCCGTGCTAAGTTTCAAACCCGCTTTGCGAAGATTGCCATTTTCCTTTACCCCTTGGTGGCTGTTCACAACAGGGACCTGGTCTTAGCAAGTATCGACGGTAGTATCAGCGAGGCCCTACTGTTTAAGGGCGAAGAAATTCCGTCTCCATCGGACGAAGATGATAGATTGTTGTTCCGCAAACAGGAGCTGGCTACCGTTGAAGGGGATTGAGTCGATCCTTTCTGCCATGAGGTCGGAGTGTGACTCTTTGCCATGTTCGGGTAAGCCCGAAGGACAGGATCCGGTGGCTGGGGAGGATGGAGATGGAGCGGTTCCGAGTTTGGATGAGGTGGTGGTTGAAGGTGAGGCATAAGAGCCCGAAGATGATGAAGGTCGTAGTCTCTTTTGAGAGATAAATCTTTTTTTATGTATTCATTGGTTTACGTTTATCATGGCCATGTGTGGCCGTTTTTATGTTTCTGGGACTGGCTGCTTATGGCTTTGAATCCCTGCCGCTTTGCGGATTTTTTAAATGAATCTAAGTTTATGTCTCTTTTAAGGTGTGAGTTTGTATTTGTGCAAATGTAGAGTGAAAAATACGATTTGTCATCTCGTATCTAACTCTTTTATTGGATCGTCGTATTTACTGCTTGTTCTGGATGACGGTATTCGAAGAATTTTGTTTTTCAAAAAATTTCGAGAGCGTTGGAACATGGACGAAGAGACATGGTTTAGGATCTCGTATCAATTTTGGATATCATGCCTTTGAGATGTTAGAGACCAGTGTGTTGGGTTTAGGGAAAGATCTAGGTTTACTCCTGGTTTTAGAGGGTGCGATGACTAATTCGACTTGCGTATCCCGTCTCAGTTTCATCCTGATTCTATACCGATTTAAAGTCCACGATGAGTTCTCGGCCTAAACGACTTGTATGGTTGGAACTGAGCATCTCTCCAAGGACAATTTTAAGCCTCATGGAAGTGCTGAACCAAAATTTTGGGTTTCTTTTACAGAGCTATTATCCTTGTGTCGGATGTACGAGAGTCATCTCTATGAGATGGCTAAGTCTGTTTAGGACGTTGCGAGTTTGATGTGATCACCACCGGAACTTGGTGGTAGATTTTACCATTAGGATCTTCGTGAATGTTACTTGTTTGAGGAGTTGTTAATGCGTATGGTAGTTGCGATGAGGATTTCATAATTTTTTAGACAAAAAATAATTCCCTAGGCGTTTGCGATGTCTCGCAGTGCCCGAGGTTAGTACTGTTCTAGTGCCGTGCTGACAGGCTTCAAAGAGTAGGATATGGTCTTTCGACTGAGGACAGTTGCAAGACTTTGTAGGATTAGATATTGTAATTTGCATAAGAAAAGTTTTTAAAATATCGAGTGATGGATCAGATATTTTAAATTTGGGAGTATACGAGTATACGTATCCACTCCCCCTTTTTAGAGAGGGGGACAACTGAATTTATCTATCGACAAATTTCTTACGTACGCCTTTCAGAGATCAAGCTGTCTCGTAGTTAAGTTTTCGTTGAGTGGTTGTTCTTAGTGATAGTATTTTTTTAGATGCATTGCATTCCAGGTTCTCAGAATCTTTACGAAGAGTAGCAAAACAGTTAAGATCAAGAGGTCTAGTGATAAGGTCTGTTAATTGTAATTATGTGACAACACGCTCAATCACTACCTGTTGTTTGTCGACCGGTTCCCTGATGAAGTGATGTCGAATGTCAATGTGCTTGGTCCTTGAATGTTGCATTGGATTGTTCGAGATATTAATAGCACTTTTGTTGTCACACTAACCTAGAAAAGACTCCGAGCCCATCTCATAGTCAGCAGACATTTGCTTCATCCACATAAGCTATGAGCAGCAGCTTCCCGTCGCAATATACTCTGCCTCTGCTGTAGATAATGACATAGAGTGCTTCTTGCTCAGCCATGCGATCAGGTTATTTCCAAGAAAGAAACATCCACCACTTGTGCTCTTCCTATCATCTACAATTCCAGCCCAATCTGCATCACAGCCAGACTTCCATTTGATCCCTTTGAGTAGAAGATCCTTAGATTTACCGTTCCCTTGACATATCGGATTATCCTCTGCACAGCTTCTAGATGGGACTTCCTAGGCTTTGTCTGATATCTCACACGTATCCCAATACTCATCGGCAGATCAGGTCTACTTGTGGTAAGATAGAGTAAGCTCCCAATCATTCCTTGATACACCTTTGTGTCTACTGTTCACCGTCTTCATCTTTTGAAATCTTGTTGGTGGTGCTTATAAGGGTTTTGGCTTCTTTGTAGTGATCAGTAATGCCTTCACATAAGTACTTTGTGAGATGAATATTCCTTCAGCTGTTTGATTGATTTAGAGCCCTATGAAGTATTTCAGCTCTCCCACCATACTCATTTAAAACTGATGAGTCATATCTTGAGTGAAAACATCTACTAGTAACTTGGATGTTCCTCCAAAGATGATATCATCCACGTAAATATGTACCAAATAAACTAGAGATTGAATTGTAAATTTTCAACTTGTTTTGATATAATGAATAACGAATAATTATGTATCTACAACTAGGTATTGCCCACAATGCAGGGATAATAATCTTACCAATATTTATCAATAAGTGTATTGTTAATTCAAATCAATAAAATACATTACTTTTCGTACACTCACAAGTTTTTTCCAAAATATTAATACTAATAATAATTTTTAGATATTAATAATTATTGAAGTTACTAAATATATTAATATTATTGTTATCAAATTCTATTTTTCTTTTTATTCGATAAGAATATCAAAAGACTTATTGTAGTGAAAGAAAAATATTATTTTTAGATAACAACGCAATTATGAATTATTGTTCGTTTTAGAATATGTTTTTCATCTTTTATAAAACCTAAAACCATAACTATCAAGTTTATCGACCTCGACCCACGACCCAAACATCTTCAATTGACTTGATCCCACACAAAATCTTTCTCTCGAGATACTAAATTATGAATCTAATAGCCTGTAATCAATTTTTGATTTTGTCTTTCAATTGAACCGAATAAGAGAAAGAAGATTAGAGCATCATTAACAGTATAATTATGAACAAAACTTGGGTTCACCCCCTGTGGTGAATTGTCAAAATTCACCTCAATTGTTAGCACCAATCAAAGTGCCATGTAGAATTAATAAAAAAAGAAACAAAATTAAAAAAAAATATGTCGACTAAATTTTATAACGCAATCCATGGCTTCTTCTTCATCACCTACACAAAATATTAAAAGTTTTATTTGTTAAATTGGTAAATGTTACAGGAAAAGAGAAGAGAGGAGAAAATACACGTGGAGAGAGAAGAGTGGAGGAAGAGGCAAGTTGTTGAAGGTTGTTACGCGGAAGGAAGAAACCAATAAAAGAGTGACGCGTGTCCTATTTCTAGTGGACGAGTTCTTCATCTCGTCGAAGTATAAAACAGAGTGTTTGTTACGTTTGTTGATTCATTCAGAAATTGAGATTGTATTTTCTTCTTGAACCTTCATACAATTCTGTAATTCTTTTGAGTTCTAATTGGGAAAGATCGTTCTATCTCGGGGTCTTTTACAACTGAACTACGATTTGGTGTTTGTCACGAACGGCGAATCGATCTATCAAACGATAACTGCGTTTATCGTTATCAAGTGGTATCAGAGCCGTCGCATCCTCGGCATCGACGGAGTTGATCGGAAACAATGGCGGAAACAAGATCACAAGCATCGTTGAGAGAATCGATAGCACGTGAAAAAGAGATGGCAGCGGCGTCGCGTTTCGAGGCGATTGAGCAAGCGATGGTGTTGCAGAACGAACGAGCAGCACAGATGGGAGACAATGTTCGAGAGATGATGGAAACGATGAAGGCATTGATGAAGCGGAATCCATGGAATGCTTCGACGAGAGGTACAGCTCACGAACGGGAAGAACCTCAGGGAGCAGAGAACGAGGTCACCAGAGTTCATCAACAAGGCTATCGTCGTAACTACAATGGTATGACGCGACTTACGAAGATAGAGTTTCCTCGATTCGATGGGAGCAAGATGAAGGAATGGTTCCCTAAGGCGGAGCAGTTCTTTTTGATTGATGAAACACCGGAAGATTCCAAAGTCAGTATTGCTGCTATGCATTTTGATGGTGACACAGCGGCGTGGCATCAAGCATTAGTACAGGAAGATGCGGAGGCTTTGATTTTGAGGAATTGGAGAGGATACAGAAATAGACTCAAAGAAAGATTTGAGGATGTGTTGGATGATCCTATTGCAGAATTGAAAGAGCTGAAAGAAACAGAAGGAATCACTGAGTATCATGCTAAATTTGAGTTGATAAGAGCGAGATTAAGAATGCCTGAAGAGTATTTGCTGAGTGCATATTTGGCTGGGTTACGTTTGGAAACACAGATGCATGTGAGAATGTTTCATCCAACGTCAAATCGTGAATGTTTAGTATTGGGAAGACTTTATGAAAAAGCTCACCCAAGAAAACAAGCTAAGAGCAGTTGGTTTCAAAATAAAACTCAGGCTAATCAGCAAAAAGGGATCATCCCATTGAGGAAAGAAGAAGGTGCTAAAAGTAAGGAAGAAGAGGTGAAGCAAATGGGGATACAAAACAAGCTGAAACCGTTCTTATCACAGGCAGAGATGAATGAACGCAGAGCTAAAGGACTCTGTTACTACTCTGATGAGAAGTTTACCCCTGATCATTACTTAAAGCACAAGAAAACTCAGTTGTTTGCCATGGAGTGTGAAGAAGAAGAAAGCTTTCATGAGGCAGTTGAATACGATGAGGATGACGATCAATATCAGGGAGAGGCACAAGCAAGAATCTCTATAAATGCTATCTCTGGTATTACTGATTATACTACAATGAAGGTGCTTGGGTATCACGGGAAGAAGAAGATTATGTCCTCATTGACTCTGGATCTACACACAATTTTATTGACACCAAAGTTGCTGAGATGTTGGGTTGTCAAGTAGAAGATGTGGGAAGAAGGAAGGTAGCAGTCGCAGATGGTAACAAAATTGCAGTGAGTGGCAAGGTTACTGGGTTCAAATGGATTTTTCAAGGACAGCTATTCATATCGGATTTCATGGTAATACCACTAGGCGGTCATGATGTGGTGTTAGGAGTGCAGTGGCTAGCTCCTCTTGGTCCTATCACTTGGGATTTTGAGAAACTTGAGATGAGGTTCACATTTGAAAAACGAAGAGTATTGTTGACTGGTATTAAACCAGGGTCAGTGAGAGAAGTGAAGTATAAGAAGAAGAGGCAGCTGCAAGATGATTCTGATATGCAGTTACATATGATATATGCCTATGATGAAACAGAGGAGACTCCAATCAGTTTGCGAATGTTGGAGGTTAACAAGAAGCAAACGGATGTAGTGAGTGATATTGATCGATTGACTGAAGAGTTTGCAGACATCTTTCAAGAACCTAAATCTTTGCCACCATCTCGACCGAATCATAACCATAAGATTGTTCTGAAAGAAGGAGCTGAACATGTTAACCAGAGACCTTACCGATATGCAGTTTATCAGAAGAATGAGATAGATAAAATGGTTAAGGAGCTACTGCAATCAGGAACAGTTCAACCGAACTCAAGCCCTTATGCATCTCCAGTGGTGTTGGTGAAGAAGAAAGATAACACTTGGAGGTTATGTGTCGATTATAGGAGATTGAACAACTTGACAGTGAAGGACAGATTTCCAATTCCACTCATAAAAGATTTGATGGATGAGTTGGGATGTTCATCTGTCTACTCAAAAAATGACTTGAGAGCAGGATATCATCAGTTGAGAATGGAAGCAAGTGATGTCCACAAAACCGCTTTCAAGACGCATAGTGGACATTACGAATATCTGGTAATGCCGTTTGGATTAACAAACGCTCCTGCTACATTTCAAGGATGGATGAATGACGTGTTCAGAGATCATCTCAGAAAATTTGTTCTCATTTTCTTTGGTGATATCTTGATCTACAGCTCATATCTTGAGGAACATGTACAACATCTAAGAACAGTGTTTGAGCTGATGAGAGTTAACAAGATGTTTGCTAAGAAGAGTAAATGTGCATTTGCAACATCTCGTGTGGAGTACTTGGGTCATTTCATCCAAGCTGAAGGAGTTTCAACTGATCCAAGCAAGATCAAAGTGATAGACGAATGGCCTACTCCTCAGAATTTGAAGAAGTTAAGAGGGTTCTTGGGGTTAGCTGGATATTACAGACGCTATGTTAAAGACTTCAGTATCATAGCTCGCCCAATGACATCTTTAACGAAGAAGGATGCTTTTAAGTGGAATGAGGAGGCTCAAACATCGTTACAACAGTTGAAGTATGCGTTGTGTCATGCCCCAGTTTTAGCTCTGCCACAATTCAATAAACCGTTTGTGGTAGAAACAGACGCTTGCAGTAAAGGTATTGGAGCAGTATTGATGCAAGAAGGTCATCCTGTGGCATACATTAGCAGACAATTGAAGGGAAAGCAGTTGAGTCTATCAATTTACGAGAAGGAGTTGTTGGCTGTTGTGTTTGTGGTTCAAAAATGGAGACACTACCTCTTGACAAATCACTTTGTCATTAAGACTGATCAGAGAAGTCTTAAATACTTACTGGAGCAGAGGTTGAACACACCAGTACAGCAGCAGTGGCTTCCAAAGCTATTGGAGTTTGACTATGAGATCCAATACAAACAGGGGAAGGATAATGTGGGAGCAGATGCATTGTCTCGTGTAGGAGGAGCGGAAGTGTTACACATGGCAATGACAGTGTTGGAGTGTGATCTGCTACAAAAGATTAAAGAAGAATATGAGAAGGATGAAAAGCTTAAAAAGATTATTGAAGAGTTGCAGAAAGATCCTAAGAGTAAGAAGCACTACTCGTGGTTTCAGGATGTGTTGAGAAGGAAGAATAAAATTGTGGTGCCTGAACAGAAAGACTTACGAAAGATGATTTTACAATGGTTACATGGTTCGAGTCAAGCTGGTCATTCTGGAAGGGATGTAACGGTTCAGCGGATCAAAAGTCTGTTCTATTGGAAGGGTATGGCGAAGGATGTGCAGGCTTTCTTACGTGCTTGTACTATCTGTCAACAATGCAAGTATGAAACTGTAGCATCACCAGGCTTACTACAACCTTTACCAATACCTGAAGGAGTGTGGATGGATATCTCAATGGACTTTATTGATGGCTTGCCAAGTTCGTTTGGAAAGACAGTGATACTGGTGGTTGTGGATCGTTTCAGTAAAGCTGCTCATTTCATTGCTTTGACACATCCATACTCTGCAGTTTCGGTGGCTCAAGCGTTTATGGATAATGTGTTTAAACTACACGGAATGCCTAGATCGATAGTCAGTGACCGAGACAGAGTATTTGTGAGTGATTTCTGGCAAGAATTGTTCAAGTTGCAAGGGTGTGCATTGAACTTATCAACCGCCTATCACCCACAAAGCGATGGCCAGACAGAAGTGGTCAACCGCTGTTTAGAGACTTATCTTCGTTGCATGACGAGTGATAAGACTAACTTGTGGAGTCGCTGGTTACCTTTGGCAGAGTTTTGGTATAACACCACCTTTCATTCGGCTACACAGATGACACCTTTTGAGATTGTGTATGGTCAACCACCTCCAGTTCATCTTCCTTATCTTCCGGGTGAAGCAAAGGTTCAAGTGGTAGCTAAGAACCTGCAGGACAGAGAAGAAATGATATTGCTTTTGAAGTTTCACTTAATGCGTGCACAACATAGGATGAAGCAGAATGCTGATAAACATCGCAGTGAGAGATCGTTTGTAGTAAGTGATTGGGTGTTTGTGAAACTTCAACCATATAGGCAACAATCAGTGGTGCAGAGGTCATCTCAGAAGCTAGCTCCTAAATACTATGGACCTTATAAGATTGTGGACAAGATGGGAGAAGTGGCGTATCAACTACCAGCTACATCACAGATTCACCCAGTCTTTCATGTTTCACAGTTGAAAAGATTGGTGGGAAATGTGGCTACTGCTAATCAGTTACCAACGGTTCATCATGATGTTACTCTAAAGGAACCGGAGTTCTGTTTGGCAAGGAAGATGGTCAAGAGGCAAGATAGAGCAGCTACTATGGTCTTGATTCAGTGGACCAATCAAACTGCAGAGGAAGCGACGTGGGAGTACTTATTTGATATGCAGAAGAAGTACCCGGCGTTTTCTTTCTAACCTTGTGGTCAAGGTTGTCGAAGGAGGGAAGATTTGTTACAGGAAAAGACAAGAGAGGAGAAAAGACACGTGGAGAGAGAAGAGTGGAGGAAGAGGCAAGTTGTTGAAGGTTGTTACGCGGAAGGAATAAACCAATAAAAGAGTGACGCGTGTCCTATTTCTAGTGGACGAGTTCTTCATCTCGTCGAAGTATAAAACAGAGTGTTTGTTACTTTTGTTGATTCATTCAGAAATTGAGATTGTATTTTCTTCTTGAACCTTGATACAATTATGTAATTCTTTTGAGTTTTAATTGGGAAAGATCGTTCTATCTCGGGGTCTTTTACAACTGAACTACGATTTGGTGTTTATCACGATCGGCGAATCGATCTATCAAACGATAACTGCGTTTATCGTTATCAGTAAACCCAAAACATTAAACTCTAAATCATTGGATAAATCCTAAACACTAAACCCTAAGCCTTTGGATAAACCCTACGGTAAACTCTTAACCTTTAGAATATCTCTTTATCCAACGATTTAGGGTTTACCCTTAGGTTTAGGGTTTACCCTTGGGTTTAAGGTTTATCCAAGGGTTTAGGGTTTAGTACTTTGGGTTTAGGGTTTAGTGTTTTGGGTTTAGATTTAAAATATAAGGGCAAAGGATTGTAGACACCAATTTAACAAATAAAGCTTTCAATATTCTGTGTGGATGATAAAGAAGCTTTCAATATTATGTGTTGGTGATGAAGAAGAAGTCATGGATGGCGTTATAAAAATTAATCGACTTATTTTTCTCTTCTTTCCTTTTTTTTTTCTTTTCAATTTTGTTTATTTTTCTTACTTATCCTACATGGCACTTTTATTGATGCTAACAATTGAGGTGAATTTGAAAGTTTACTCTAAATGGTGAACCAAAGTCTTGTCCTATAATTAAAATTATAATGAATCTCTCGGTAAATCAAAATACGAATATTTTAATTTTGTAATTGTTTTTGTTTATTTTTAGTAAAACAAACCAGTAATTATGTGACATGTGGAAAAGAGTCTCGAAAGGGGTTGGCATGTTCTCAAACAAGAACAGTTTTTCCTTCTCTTTCTTTTTTTCCCATTAAGTTATTCATTTTAATGATAAGAACATATATGAAAGCATGTCCAATGCAGATGCTTTTAGAAGATTGCGAAAATATATCACACACAAGGCATTAACGAATTTGGTCTCCTTGCGGTGTACCTACTCATAACCCCTTCAGAATCCACTTACTCGGCTTAAACCCAAGTACTCTATGTCCTCTTCTTTTTTAGTGAATAATCGATCATATGATAATAAGAAGACACTTATAGCATCAACAGCATTTTAGTCTCGGCCACAGTTTCTCAAATATTTATTTTAGTGATTTAACACAAATTTCATGTAATTAAACTTTCAAATTTGAAAAACCTGTGTACAAAGTTTCTTTAGGAAAAAAACGTCTCTCACATTTTTTTTCTTTTTCTTCAGTTATTTTATTATTTTTGTTGCGATATTTTCTTTAGAGACACCACCACTTATAATGCTCCAGTCTACATACAAATATTATCATCTTTGGAATAACAAATTTTCACGGGTGGCCGCTTGAACGGAGATATGTTTGTGTTTCTCTTGATATCTTTTGCTGTTGATATATGACTTGAATCTGTTCAATAATGTTACTATTGGAGAAGCTTTAGCAAGAAAACAAATAAAATGCTTTGCACAAATAACAAAACGGATTATCACGGTCGTAAATCTTTCAGCCATTTCTGACGTAAAGTAATTATTTCTAGACAAAACAATCAGGCTTTGGTTACTTTCACTTCAAGGGAGGGGCCAACTTGAAGATGTACCATTATACGTGGTTTTGAACTAGGGTGGAACTTCAAGTTTCGAAGAAATTTTTTTTTTTTTGCAAACAAGTTTCGAAGAAATTTTTATTTGCTTCATAGTTTGATTCTTTGATTCCTTGCACTAGATGTAAAAATGTTTTTGATTGGAAAAATTTATTGGAAAAAAATGAAAAAATTCCACCTCACTAAACCAAAATATTTATCTCAACTCACACGTTTGAATTATGTGACATTATATATCATTTTCCTCCCATTTCCTGTTGAATATATTTCTTTCCTTTGGAGTCGAAAGGAGGAAATCTCGGGGAAAGGAGTTTGAATAGAAAATACTTTCGTATTTGTCCTCGTACGTACGTGTGGCTGAGAAAGTTCACGTGCGTGTAATATATATAAAACCTAAGCCGATCCTAAAATAAAAAAATAAAATGGAGAGAGTTCTTGCAAACTTAGCAAAAATTCGTTTGCAACTTGCTAAAGTTCGTTCCCCTTTCTTCATCTACTTCTTCTACTTCTTTTCCTTTTCGCTTTTAGGGTTCTTGGCACTTAAGATCTCAAAGACAAGAACTACTTCACGTCCTCATGACTTAGATCTCTTCTTCACTTCAGTCTCCGCAATCACTGTATCTTCCATGTCTACCGTTGACATGGAGGTCTTTTCCAATACTCAACTTATCATCATCACTATACTCATGTTCCTCGGTGGAGAAGTCTTCACTTCTTTTCTCGATCTTTACTTCTCTCATTCTAGCAACTTTGTCTTTCCTCGTAACAAAATTAGACATCTTATGGGCTCCTTCAATATTAAGCGTCCGACAGAGGATAGGGGTAGCGACGTAGAGAATGTTGTTGATCATCACAAACGTTCGTGCCAGATAAATGAAAGGGCGTCTAAGTATTTGTACTCGGTGGTTCTTGGTTATCATCTTGTTACAAACCTTGCTGGCTCCGTTTTAGTTCTTGTGTACGTAAGCTTTGTTAAGACGGCGAAGGTTGTTCTTAGTTCCAAAGAAATCTCACCTCTTACCTTCTCCATCTTCACAACGGTCTCCACTTTTGGAAACTGCGGGTTTGTCCCGACAAACGAGAACATGGTCATCTTTCGCAAGAACTCTGGTCTTCTCTGGCTCTTAATTCCTCAAGTATTCATGGGAAACACATTATTTCCTTGTTTCTTGTTTTTCGTCATATGGGGGCTTGATAAGATCACGAAGCGCGAGGAGTTTGGTTACATTCTCAAGAATCACAAGACAATGGGATACTCTCATTTACTCTCCCTTCGTCTTTGTGTTCTTCTTGGTTTGACGGTGTTAGGGTTTGTGGTCATACAGTTTCTTGTTTTCTGCACCTTCGAGTGGAACTCCGTATATCTTGAAGGAATGAATCCGTACGAAAAGATAATTGGTTCATTGTTTCAAGTGGTGAACTCCAGACAGTCTGGAGAAAACATTGTCGACCTTTCTACGCTATCCCCGGCCATCTTGGTACTCTTCATCGTTATGATGTGAGCTCTCTCTCTCTCTCTCTCTCTCTCTCTCTCTCTCTCTCTCTCTCTCTCTCTCTCTCTCTCTCTCTCTCTCTCTCTCTCTCTCTCTCTCTCTCTCTCTCTCTCTCTCTCTCTCTCTCTCTCTCTCTCTCTCTCTCTCTCTCTCTCTCTCTCTCTCTCTCTATTTAGCAGAATCAAATGGACCGAATAAAAAAAACATAATCAAACAAGTACGAGAAATTCTTGGGTTCACCCCTAGAGTGAACCTTTAGGTTCACCCAACCAATAGAATTTCGTTATTTCATATTTATTATCTTTTAAAAAAGGAAACAAAATATTGTCAAATTATATTAATATTTTTAAACTAAAAAATAAAAATTAATATTAATTGCAAACAAAAATACGTTTTAGAAAAATATATTTTTAATACCGTCAGCCAAACACTAAACCCTAAACTCTAAATCATAAACCCTAAACCCTTGGATAAACTCTAAACCCTTGGTAAATCCAAAATGGTTGGATATATTCTAAATCCTACGGTTTAGAATTTATCCAAGGGTTTATGATTTACCCAAGGGTTTAGGGTTTAGTATTTTGGGTGTAGGGTTTAGTGTTTTACTGATTGTGTTAAAATTTTTTTTTTTTTTTAAATCTAAAGATTTAGGATTTATCCAAGGGTTTACCATGGATTTAAGGTTTATGATTTAGCAGAATCAAATGGACCGAATAAAAAAAACATAGTCAAACAAATACGAGAAATTCTTGGGTTCACCCCTAGAGTGAACCTTTAGGTTCACCCAACCAATAGAATTTCGTTATTTCATATTTAGTATCTTTTAAAAAAGGAAACAAAATATTGTCAAATTATATTAATATTTTTAAACTAAAAAATAGAAATTAATATTAATTGCAAACAAAAATACGTTTTAGAAAAATATATTTTTAATACCGTCAGCCAAACACTAAACCCTAAATCATAAACCCTAAACCCTTGGGTAAACCCTAAACCCTTGGTAAATCCAAAATGGTTGGATAAATTCTAAATCCTACGGTTTAGAATTTATCCAATGGTTTATGATTTACCCAAGGGTTTATGGTTTAGTATTTAGGGGGTAGGGTTTAGTGTTTTGCTGATTGTGTTAAAAATATATTTTTTTTAAATCTAAAGATTTAGGATTTATCCAAGGGTTTACCATGGATTTAAGGTTTATGATTTAGCGTTTAGAGTTTAGGGTTTAGCGTTTTGCTGACGGTATTTTAAAAATAAAATCTTTTTTTGCGACTACTATTATTTTATATTATTTTTTATTTTAAAAATATAATAAAACTTGACAATATTTTGTTTCCTTTTTTAAAAGATATTGAATATGAAATAACGAATTCCTATTGATTGGGTAAACCTAAAGATGCACTCTAGGGGTGAACCCAAGTATTTCTCAATCGCTTGACAAATACGTCGAAACAAATTGTTCGTTTATTTTATTAATCACTTTCTAAAGTTCGATTAGATAATTTAAATATTTTTCTGCTTTCCCAATATTCCCATTTTCTAATTTAAAAACAATAACTTTTCAGCAATGTTCTAAAAAGCGGTCTAGGCGGCCGCCTAGGCGGCGTTTAGGCGCTAGGCGTTATAGGACCGTGGCGATTACTCTTTAAACCGTCTAGATAATTACAATATTATAATAATTAAATAATATATATTTTTTATTCATAAATTATAATAATTAATATATTTTAATATATATTCTTATGAAAATAATTTTTTCATATATAAATAATAATTTTTACTATTATTAAGTATAAAACATTACATATATTTAATATATTGCTATAATTTATAAACGCCTAAACCGCTTAACTAATAATCTAGGCGTCTGCTTAGTCGTTCTAAACGTTAGACGTTAGGTCGCTCCCCGCTTAGCGCCTAGCGCTTTCTTGAACACTGCTTTTCAGTGTTCTTATTTCTGATCTGCTGATCTATATTTCAGACTAATTTTTTCCTTCACCATTATATTTACCGTTCATTAAGAGGTGAAAATATATGACTATTTATTTGACTCCCATTTTGCAATTGGGGTCGGAAGAGATAAGTTTTGGACACCACTTTATTAATAATAATTAGGTGTTTTCCTGCACTATGTGCATCAATAAAAATTTTAAATTATATTAATAACTATTTTTATAATATTTTATTTTTTGACTTTTATACCAGTATTTTAATATAAATATTGATTTGGTTAAACATAAAATTAAGATAAAATAAACAATTTCATTTATTTTAAATTATATTTAAGAACATATATATATATATAATATTCTAAATTATATTATTAGATAGTTTTTCACATATTTTTGGGTAAAGGTACAATAAATAAACTTGAATAAATTAAAGAAAATAATAATATGAAATCGTATAATTATCAAAAGTAAAACAAAAAAAAAATTTCTAAAATTAGCAGATATCAAAGTTTTAATGAAACTAAAGAAAATGATAATAAAACAAAATTTCTAAAATTAGTAGATATCAAAAATTAAATTAAATTAAACAAAATTTTAATGATGATATATGAGTTATTACCATATCTTTAAAAATTTACCGAAAATAGAAATCAACACTAAATGTAATTGTCCTTATCATATTTAATCATGTGCATTAATAAAATTATCAAATTTAAATTATATTTAAAATAAAGTTTTGCAACTATTTTATATTTTATTATTTTTACCAATGAATTAATATACATGTTTCTTTAATTTAACATAAATAAAGATAAGATAAACATTTTTATTTTAAATAATATATAAGAATAGATATGTATATATATATATATATATATATATATATAATATTAACACCAAAAGTACAACTATAAAGTTTCAAAGATTTTGTAGATATATAAAAGAAGTTAATAATATTACGATTAGAAAATTTTATAATTTTAAAAAGTTGTAAAAAAGTCTGAAAATCTTTTTAGTTTTTATTTTAAATAATATATAAGAATATATATATAAAATATTAATACCAAAAGTACAACTAAAAAGTTTCAAAGATTTTGTAGATATATAAAAGAAGTTAATAATATTACGATTAAAAAATTTTATAATTTTAAAAAGTTGTAAAAAAGTCTGAAAATATTTTTGTAATAAATTTGTATAATTATAAAAATAGAAATAAATCATATCCCGAAATTTGTAAAATATTAGTATATTTCTATTATTATACTACTCAATGTTATATTTAAATATATTTATTTTAAAGATGATGCATAATTTATTACTATATTTTAAAAAGTTTATCAAAAATATAAATAACCATTAAATGTAATTTTTCATATCACATTAGCCATAATACATGTCATCATTATAGTATGTCATGTCATATTTATTTTGTAGTCAAGTTTGCAAATAATGTATAGGAGATGCTCGGCGACCATCTTGTTTCTTTCTATCTTATTTTAAATATATTTCCAGTTAGTTAAATTGCACATATGTAGTTATATTTGCACACACACATACATAGTAACATATATATAGTTTATAATTTACAAATAAATAATTCAATCTGACTTTTTTTATTAACCATTAGTATTTTTTTTTCTTTTTTGAAATGATTCTAATTAACTATTGTTATATAGTCGTATAGTTGCTTATGGTTACTTATAGTCAAGTTTTACTAATAGTGTTACCAATTTTTTTATTCAAATAAAATCGATAACGTCTGACTGGCAAAAATTCAAATTTAGTATCGTGAAGCTAATTTATTAGACGACAATTTAAATGCATCGGTTTTTATAACTGAAGTAATACTAGAATCGTTTATTACTGATCTCAATTTGGTAGACAATCTGGTCACTGATTTCTTTTTTCATAGACATGTACACGAATATAATTTATATCCGCGATCTATGTGTACGTGCATTAACATTTATGGTTGCATTATGCAAGCGTTCTCACGATATGATTATGTCATGGATAAGTATAAATGTAAAATTGTAAATGTAAATATAAATGGATAAGTATAAATGTAAATGGTTTGACATAGTTTAGATTACGATTAAATCATTTAGCCACCCTTGAACAAAACCGGTAGTGATGGTCTAGTGGCGCTTGAGGGATTTAAAAAAACTCAATAAGACGAATTCGGGGTCAAATCCCACCGGCCACACGGATATGAGCTATTGCTTTCGGTTCATTTGAATGCCCAGGAGAAGGTCTATCCGTGGGTTGTACCTCCACCCAGGGGTTAGGCTTGTGTCATCATTGACCCGGATTTAACCCTTTAATTTTAAAAAGAAAAATATAGTGGAACAAACTTTTTCCTAGCAATGAATTTCAATACTTTTCCACGGAAAAGGTAAAATGTGATTCTTTATTTTATCATCCAAGCACGTGTCTATTAATCATGCGCTCATGAGAGGATGCACCCAAAAATACTGATCTACTATGGCTCCAAATGGTGACCAAGGGAATGTGTGAGAATAACTAATTCCTTAGCATTCCTTACAATTTACACCATTTACAAGGAATATTTGTTACCTATGATTCCTTAACATTCCTTAAGATTTATGGAATAAAAGACTACAATTATTCCTTATGAAATTAGATGAGGAATGGATTTTCCTTTTATTTTATTCCTTTTCATTCCATTTTTCCTATTTCTTTTATTCCTTTTGTGGTTACCAGTGAGAGCCTATATGTATATGTTTTCTGTTAACACAATATGCATATAATTTTATCCTAAATATATCGTCCTTCAAGTAGGGTTGTCGAAATATGTTCAATTCATTGTTCAATTCAGCTCAGCTAGTAAGCTTGGATCTTTCATAAGTTATCTCAGTTCATCTCATTTATTATATGAATTTCAATATATAAATTTGAATTAAGATCATCTAGTCATGGATTAAATGAACTAAATCACGATCAAGTAAAAAAAATAAAAACTGTAAAAATAAATAAAAATAAAATACATAACTTTTTAGTAATATAATTTAAAATTTAAATATTAAAAGTCCAAACTATTAATATTAAATACTGAGTAAAACCAACTCCTAATAATATATTAAATCAAAATTAAATCAATAATTCAAAATTTATTCTGAGTCTTGAGATGATTCATTTTCAAACTTTATATCTATTCAAATTATAACGATATATTTTCTCATGAGAATCTTAGAATATTTTGTTTTATATTTAAATAATAAAGATTTATAATATGATGTTGAAACCAATATTATTTTACTATATATAATATTAAAATGACCAAATTTATGAGTTAATTCATGTTTATTAAAGATCATTCATAGAATTTATGATCTAATTTTAGCTCAATCATTAAGCTCATTTATTAAATGAACAAGTAGAGTTTATACTCATGAAAAATCGAGATGAACTGAACCATCCGATGAACTATAACTGATTTTGACATCCATGCCTTCAAGGTAGTTGAGGATGTTTAATTGTCCTATCTACCACAATAATATTTTTTCTTTTTTTTCTCAGCATCTACCACCATATCTAAAACCACTATTTGCTTGTTTATAAGGATAGCTCCGCATCTCCTAAAGTATGTAAGAATAAAAGATTAGAAAAAACAACACAAAAACATGAGAGAATTTTTCTGAGGATTAAATAACTAAAGAAAATATTCCTAGTAAATAAAGTTAAAAAACAGTATTCTTACAACCTTTTTATTTTTATTAGTTTTAACAATAAAATAAAAATAATTGATGATTTTTATGGTTTTAGATAGAAAATAAAGCTAAATAAAACTGATACTACACAACCAATCATCCAAAGTATCTAGCTGTGTTTGTATCAATATCTCTGTTTCCATGGTTTTTTAACAGCTCTGTTTCCATGTTCTAAAAAAAACTAGTGTTTTATCCAAATCTGAGGATATTTTATTTAAATGTAACTGAAACCTTTTTCATTACAAATAGGAAAATCTGATCCTATAACAAAAAGAAAAATTACATTTCACCAACCATATGATCTTATCTCTCCTCTTTTCTCTCGGTATCTTACTTTATCCTCGTACTACCAATATAATATTTTTCAATATGTTCATTCATCAAATTAACCCCTATAGATACGTTATATCATTTTGTAAAATATTTTTGTACATGATTTTCATTTCAAAATTGTGTATTTGACTAATCTTGATTATGATGAATTTGATTAATTAATACTATATAGTAATTTTGATGCTTCTTTAGAGTGCATATTGTGTTCCATATTGGATATAGTTTCAAAACGAATATTTTTTTTCAAAAAATATTTGCAATTATTTACATATTTGAATTAACAATATTTACGATGAAGATATGGGGAATAGTTCATATTGGCCGGCCTTGGGTTAAATCTCATAAGACAAGGATTTTAGACGTCATAATAACTAAATAATTAGGGAGTCAAAATGTTAAGTGATCCCTTTAGTCCAGTGGTTTACAATTTTTTTCGCTACAGCCTAATTCACGGGTTTAAATGCAGCTTGGATAAATATATATGTTTTTATCTTTTTATAATAACAACTGGTTTAAAACACGTTCGTTTTTTACTCTTTTTTTACCGACACACGTTTGTTTTTCTACAAAATCCCAATTTTTTTCTTTTTAATAATCTATTCTATTAAAATAGAGTTCTGTTTTTATCTACTTATAAATGTTGTAATTTAAGTTTGAAATAGTCCAACTAGATAATGAAACAAGATTTTGAACATTTTAAATATATTTATTATAATTGGGTTCTTTCAAATTTGGTCATCGGAATAGATTGACTTCGACTAACAGTTAACTTAACCAAAATGTACCAACCACTGAAACATTTAAGTTATGTGCATATATCTTTAGTATACAATTTTTAATTTTAACAGAAATTTTTACGTCAAACACTATACACTCAAATAATAGGTGTATAAGAAGTATTTATATAACGTTTTGTATAGTGTTTTATATGGCAGAGTTGGTGTATCTTTGTTAATTATGTGTGTGTGTGTGTGTGTATATAGTTTTCATCTACTACTCAATATAGTTTTCTGTTTATACATGTCCAGTTCGTTATAGTTTTGTATAGTTTGCCTACAGTTTCGCAAATTATACAGGTCCAATCAGTCAACTTTCTTATCATCCAAAACCAAATTAATCATATTCTTAGAAATTACAATAATTAAATCACTATTAATCTAATCAATTGAGTACTTAGCTATGAACTAACTATTAAAATATATCTAATCAATTTAGTAATAACAAATTTTGTATCAAATATTGTGTACAGCATATAATCTAATATTTAAAATTTCATAATAATTTTGATTATAGATTTTAAGATTTAAAATGAAACAGAGATTTAACCGCGTTTCAACACAGGTCAAAAATCTAATTTAGTTTATTTTATATATACATATTGAAGTAACATATATTTGATTGTTCTCAAGCAGATTCTTTTTTTTCTCTGAAAAATTATATCCTCCATGATTATTTGATTGTTCATGCTCACTAGAATTGTTGCATCTCCCAATATTTCATGTTAACTTTTTTCTTTTCTTTTTTATTTGTTCTTTCTTCTTTTTGGAATATTTATAATCTGTATTGGGATTTATGGAATTTTAACAAACATATGATTGTATGCTTCTGAAAAAAATTAAGATAAAATTATGCACGTAAACGTTAATGTTAATTTGAATTAAAAATAGAATTGCATTTTTTCTTCTCTGTGTGTATATTATGATCGTTTTCAATCACTAGTATTTATCTGATTCAGTTTTGTATGCAGATGTTTTCAAAAATAATTAAATATAATATCAGTTGTATGTATAATTTGGTTGAGAGACAGGTTGTAAAATAAATAAAAAGTTATATTCTAATAATAAAATGCATTATTTTAATTTAATATTTAAAATATAATAAAAATAATTAAATTTCAAGAGCATCATCTTTAAATGCGCTTTAGGCGGCATCTCGGTCCGGACCGGCACTGATTATATCTTTAAAATTTAGTAAAGTAGTTATATAATTTTGTGAAGATTATATTCTTATAGATATTAATCCATGTTAGATCTAAATGTTGTGTACATTTGGATCTTCTATACTTGAAATTTTTATTTGAACTACGCGTACGCTGGAAACTTGATAATGTACATCATCACTGTTTTTATAATGATTATATGTTTATATAATTTTTACAAAATAATTCAAAAATATTATTTTTTTTAAATAATTAAAAAATATTATCTAACATAAATTATGTATGCTAAAATATGTAAGTGAAGATGCCAGTATATTTAACTTTAGACAGCAAATGGAGGACAAGAAAAGAATATACTTTGTGATTTCTTTAAAGGTTATATTTCTACTGAATAAAGTAAATATTAAATAAAACATATTAAATTATTAATGAAGTGGTCGAACAATTTTCTAAATAATATTTTTAGAATAGTTCTATCTTAATAGAGTAGATATCGTTTAATGAAATAAAAAGAAAAGTAGTGACTTAATAATTATGTCGTTGCGTTGACAAGGTATCTCCCTCCATACACGTTGTTTATGCCGTTGACCAGCATAGAGAAGTATAAGGAAGAGGTAGAGGAAGATCATACTGGAAATGAAGGGAAAAGAAAGAACAGTGGATTCTTCGTTTCACAACTTTCGTTTTTGGCAATATGCGTCTTTTTTATTTCAATCACTGAAAGCCAAAATCTACGAGAAGATCCACTCAATTTCAACATCTTTAACATCACTCTCGAAGTTATCAGGTATTGTTTTTTTTTTTTTTTGACACCAAATCAGGTATAGTTATTATCTGATTTTGTTTCATATATATACAGCATGTAACCATATTATATTATAAAAATTGTTCTTATTGACCAAAAATATATACTATCTTTATTAGCATAATAAAATGACAAAAATATAGACTATTTTATTAACATAAAAATCAAAAAGAAAAGTATATTTTTGTAAACCCTTTATAATAGATAAGAAATATATATATATATATATATATATATCACTATATATATTTATTTCATTTGGTTGAAAGACATCACAATTACCACTAACTAACAAGAGGGTTTCTAAATACGTGTATAGACGATCTTATGTATTTTATACGAATTGTTGTGCCGGCTATATATAAGCAGAAGTCGTTTAAAACATTTATCATAAGATACACTAATATCTAATATATCGTTTCGTTAAACCTAGTGTTTTTAAACTCGGACGGTCCGGATCATCGAACCCCATGAACCGTCAATAATTCGGATTGAGTTAATGTTAAAACCCAACTAAAATTGAATCGGTTCAAAACCTATATCGAACTGTTAAAATTCGGAAACTGGTGATCCAAAGACCGGCTAAATTCCGGTTCGTAAATAAGCCAAAATTTTGTAAAATGAAATAATAAAATTTTCTTCTTTGTAGGTAAAAATATGATTTACTAAAGATTAATAAAATATCGTCTTGTGTTTTTTTTCTTGACGTCTCTACAATTCAAGATATTGTTTTTGTCTACTTCTCACTTTGTTTAAATTTTATTTTATGATCACTTGTTTTGAAAACTTTAATAACTAAAACATTTACATATGTAAAATTTGTATTTCAAAATATAACTTTTACCAAATGTATATTTTTTTTTTCTAAAAGTGATGAAGATTTAGAGTGATAAGATCTGATAATAAAGTTTAAATGTGTTTTTCATATTGATTTAGATTTGAACTATCAAATTATTTTATTATTTTTGTTACTTTTAATTGTTTTTTTTTCTAAACATTATTGCTATTTATATATTTTATTTGATATGATCTGTTTTTGTAAGAATATATATATTATTTTTTAAAAAAATTATTAAATTCAGTTTAATCTAATCAAACCCGATCGGATCCAGTTCAAACGCGGTTGAACCACAATAATCAGTAACTCAAAAGTTTTTTGGTTCACTAGTCGATTCGGTTATGAAAACACTGGTTAAAACTAATCTTATCAAGATAACGAGAAGAGAGCACGAGAAACTTAAACTGTACTGAATAGATTAATGAAGTCATGTACAAGAGGAGTATTTATACAAGTGTACACGTGTCTCCTAGTATCTATACAAGTATATGAGACACTTATTATACGTAATATACCCCCCTCAAGCCTCTGGAACTGAAGACAGAGATGGTGAAAAGAGGCTTGAAACAGACATGCGACAGAGAATGGAATGAAACGGTGTAGGATGAAGAGGTTTGGTGAAAATATCGGCATGATTATCTGCACTGACCACATGAATGAGCTTGATAAATCTACACTTGACTTGATCTCGAGTAGTGTGGCAATCAATCTCTATGTGTTTCGTGCGTTCGTGGAAGACGGGATTGGTGGCAATGTGAATCGCAGACTTGTTGTCACAGAACAGCTTTGCAGTGTGCTGAACTTTAATCTTCAAGTCGGTTAGAAGTTGCTGCAACCTGATGAGTTCACATGTCGCCAATGCCATACTTCGATACTCAGCTTCAGTGCTACTTCTGCTGACAGTATGCTGTTTCTTGCACTTCCAACTAATCAAGGACTTGCCAAGGTAGACACAGAATCCCGTAACAGAGCGACAGGTATCTGGACAAGACGCCCAATCAGCATCCACAAATGCATTGAGACACGTCTCTGAATCAGCTGCATAAAAGAGACCTTGACCAGGGTTGGACTTCAAATAGCGTAAGATACGTTGAGCAGCACGATAGTGAGCATCCGTTGGAGCTGATAAGTACTGACTGAGACGATGATAAGCATACATAATATCGGACCGAGTGATGGTAAGATACAGAAGACGCCCAATCAGCTTTCGGTAAGAAGTTTCATCAAGAAGAAGTTCACCAGTCGTTGAGCTCAGAGGAAAAGAAGGATCCATAGGCACAGCACACGGTTTAGAAGCTAGTAATCCAGTGTCTGCTAGTAGATCAAGAGTATATTTCCTCTGTGAGACTGCAATACCAGTTGATTTCTGTGCAATCTCCAAACCAAGGAAGAAACGAGCTGGACCTAAGTCTTTGATCTTAAAAGACTTATGCAGCAAAGCTTTAACCGCTAGAACAGCGTCTTGATCATTGCTTGCGATTAAAATGTCATCGACATAAACCAGCAACGCAATGAACGAAGATCCATTGACCTTCACAAAGAGAGAATTATCTCCAGGAGATGGAGAGAAGCCATCAGCAAGCAACACAGACGAAAAGAAATTATACCACTGCCTGGATGCCTGTTTGAGTCCATAAATGGACTTGTTGAGCTTGCACACAGGATTTGGAGGAAGAACTTCACCAGGAGTAGGAGTATAACCCAAAGGTAAACTCATGTAGATTTCTTCATCAATGTCACTATGCAAGAAGGCATTAGTGACATCCATTTGATCCAAACTCCAACCAAGTGCAGCCGCAAGACCGAGGATAAGCTTCACACTCGTCATCTTAGCAACAGGGGAGAACGTATCAGTGAAATCAAGCCCTTCCTGCTGAGTGTAGCCTTTGGCTACAAGACGTGCCTTGAATCTCTCTATAGTGCCATCAGCATTATACTTGATGGTATATATCCAGCGACAACCCACGACATTCTTCCCGGGAGGCAAGGAAACCACAGTGTAAGTATTGTTGCTTGTCATCCCATCAAACTCCACGTTCATAGCTTTAGTCCAGTACTTTGATTTCACAGCTTGCTTAAAAGATGTTGGTACTGTCTCCAAGGAACAGGTAAGAACAACATCTTTGAAAGAGTAGGAAAGGTTATCATAGGTCAGGACAGAAGAAAGAGGATAAAGTGGAGATGAAGAGGAAGAAGAAGTGATATGGGCAATAGTATGATTTTGTAAAGCAGTATTCATGGAAACGAGGGAACAATGATAATCAGAAAGATAAGTGGGAGCTCTACCTGTTCGTCGAGGCCTAGCAGTGTCCAGCAAGATCACATTTGGTGCAGAAGTCACAGTCTCAGGTACCAAAGGAACACTTGGAACCGACGAGGACGATGCAGGGGAATGATTATGAACATGATTATCAATAGCAACAGGCACAGGCAAAGGCAAGATAGACTTGGTAAACAAACTATCAGGTTGAGAATCAGAAGGAATGCTCTTGTATGGATACTCTAGTTCATGAAAGACAACATTTCGAGAGATGAACACATCATTAGTATCAAGATCAAGAAGCTTATAACCTTTGAAACCTGAAGGGTAACCTGGAAAAACACAAGCAGAAGCACGAGGAGTGAATTTTGTGCGATATTTTTGAAGAGTGGAAGCATAACATGAGCAACCAAATGAACGAAGAAAGTCATAGTCAGGTTTCTTACCAGTTAATTTCTCATAAGGAGAAACCTTACCAAGCACCAAAGATGGAGAACGGTTGATCACGAAAACAGCAGCAAGAACACAATCACTCCAATATTGAATTGGAACACTTGATTGAAACATAAAAGCTCTTGCGACATTTAAAAGGTGTTGGTGCTTACGCTCAACAACAGAATTCTGTTGAGGCGTGTAAGCACAAGAAAACTGATGAACAATACCATATTCACGAATCAAATTTGAGAAAGCCAGTTCAGGAGCATTATCACTGCGAATCATTTTCATATTTGCTTTGTATTGAGTACGAACAAGCTTAACAAAAGAAGGCAAGATAAGAGAAACATCACTTTTTGATTTCAACATATAAATCCATGTTACACGAGTATTGTCATCAACAATTGTAAGAAAATATCTATACCCTTCAACAGACTCAGTAGAAAAAGGACCCCATATATCTAAATGAATAAGATCAAATGGTTCCTTAGACATATTATTCTGATGAGGAAAAGAAAGTCTACGCTGCTTAGCTAAAGGACACACAGGACAATGAGGAAGATTATGTAAAGACGACTTATCTAACGAGAGATCAGCAGACATATGTTGTAACTTGGCAGAAGATGGATGCCCAAGGCGATGATGCCAAAGAGAACCATCGACCTTCAAGGATCCACAGAAGTTCACAGCAGGAGAAGTAAAACGTTGATCGAGGATGTACAAATTGTGAATGACAGAACCTCTACCAATCATCAAGCCCTGAGTATGCTCCTGAATTTGACAAGAATCAGAATAGAAATGAGCAGAGTGTTTATCATGATGTAACAAACTACTCACACTAATGAGGTTAAAACGGAAAGAATGAACATGTAAAACATTAGTCAAAATCAAAGAATCAGACAAATGAATGGTTCCAGTATGGGTTATCGGTTCCTTCGTTCCATTTGGGAGGGAAACTGTGACTCCTGTAACAAGTGAAACCGAACTGAACAGAGCCAAGTCAGAACAAACATGTGTAGTTGCACCACTATCAATTATCCAAGAACCAATGGGTAAATGGGTTGAAAGAGAAGAAATGGTATGTTGAAAGGTTAAAGAGAAATTTTCATATCGAAGGCTGAGAGAAGGAAAGGGGACAGTACCACTTGAAGATTCAGTAGCTATGAAACCATTGTCTGTAATAGAAGCATTCACGAGAGATTGAGTAGGTGCATTGTCAGCAATACGAACATGTGACTGCAACTGCTGGATGAGATTCTGCACTTGATCTGGACGAAAAGAACTCAAATCCAAAGCCATTGGAGAAGGAGTCGAGGAAGCAACAGTAACATTAGCAACACTGTTAGGCTTGGAATACGACTGAGCAGGCTTGGAAGGTTGAGTTGATCCAGATTGAGCAGGCTTCTGAGAATTGTTGTTGTTGTAGAAACGATGTCCAGGAGGATAGCCGTGCAGCTTAAAACACTTCTGAACTATGTGACCAGCAATGCCACAGTGAGTACAGATAGGACGTGGACGAGAACGATAGTTGTTGTTCACAGCTGCACAAGCCGCATTCTCAGAAGAACCAGTGTAAACAGCAGACTCAGATTCAGTAGAATTCTGAAAAACGACATTATACACACGAGTAGTGGGCTTGAGACTCTTCTGTCGTTCGTCTTGAGTAACCATATTGAAGACTTCTTCCATTGAAGGAATAGGCTTCATCATTAGGATATGACGACGAGTAGCTTCAAAAGCTTCATTCAAACCCATCAGAAACTTGGTGACACGGCTTCGTTGCTGCAATTTCTCCCAAGATAAAGCGGCATTGCACTCGCACTTACCACAAGTACACACTGGGAGATCCACATAGTTTTGATACTCTTCCCAAAGTGTGACAAGTTCAGTGTAGTAAGTACTGATATCCATGGAGCCTTGCTGAATCGTGCTTAGACGTTGCTCAATCTCAAACACACGTGGAGCATCGTCTTGCTTAAAACGAATCATCAGATTCTTCCAAATATGCTCAGCACTAGACATGAACAGCAAGCTTTGACCGATCTTTTTCGATACAGAATTCATCAACCAAGTAGATACCATGTCGTTACACCTGGACCAAGCACCATAATCTTTATGATTAAGAGGAGGTTTCAAGATAGTACCATCGATGAACCCTAATTTGTTGCGGACGTTCAGCGCCATACGAACAGAACGACGCCAAGCATGAAAGTCAGAACCAGAAACCAAGCGATCAGTAACGAGAGCCAATCCAGCATGATCAGAGTTATGGAGATAATAGGGATTCTCGTATTGATCAACAAGCGGACGCGAATCAGACGGAGACGCCATCGCCAGAAGAGAAGAAACGAAACAGAATCGAAACAAGATTCCGAGGTAATCTTCAAGGAGAAGTTGAAGAAGAAGCTTCGGAAGGTGTATCGGAGACGATAAGCAACAAACAGAGTCGAAACGAAGCGAATCGGAGCTCGAACGAAAGAAATCGAAGCTCAAAGAGACGCAAATCGGAGAACGACAACGAAGTAGATGACGGTGATAAGATCCAGTACACGAGCGAGGATGACAATGATGAAATCGAGAATCAGAGAAGAGATCGAAGCACTCATGATGTGATTCGAAGCTCAAATTCAAAGAAAAATGGCGGAAAAAAAGTTTGTTATGCTCTGATACCATATCAAGATAACGAGAAGAGAGCATGAGAAACTTAAATTGTACTGAATAAATTAATGAAGTCATGTACAAGAGGAATATTTATACAAGTGTACACGTGTCTCCTAATATCTATACAAGTATATGAGATACTTATTATACGTAATAAATCTTATTGCTGAAACAACAAATAATTTTTTGTTATGGCAGCGCATTTGGAAACGTGGGGTTCACGACCGGTTACAGCTGCGAAAGGCGCCTAGTCAACAACAACGGTAGCTGTAAAGACGCCAGTTATGGGTTTGTTGGACGATGGAGTCCCAATGGAAAATTTATACTTATAATAGTGATGTTTTATGGTAGATTTAAGCAGTTCACAGCCAAATCTGGTCGAGCATGGATACTTTATCCATAAAATGTTATATATATGTAATTTATATAATACAAATAATCTTGTATGTCTGTAGTTGTACCGTTTTTGCTCTTGTGTTATGTTAATGTAGTATACAAGCTTGTTTGTAGTTCCCATATATCGTTGATGTAACAGGTATAGTAATGTTTTTTATTCACCAAGATATCATACGAACATAACCAGTCACTAATCTTAGTTTTATATTAGATAATCTCGTTGGCTTGGTTTGGAATTGGTTTTCTCTGTTTTAATATTTTTTTCCCAAAGTTGGGCTTGTCGGTTTGGAAACCTTAAAATCCTGTTTGGGTTATGGCTAAGATTTCTCTTCCCAAATGAACCAAACCTGAAACTCCAAAACGGAAATTTTGGCTTTAAACTATTTGATTAATTTTGGTTCTTGCTAAATGATAGGTCATGGATTTGACCCAGGCATAGTTTATAAATGTTTTAATAACTAATTTCTATGTTTTAGAATCTAATTTAGTATATTTATAAGTTCAGTAGTGATTTGGAAGAAAGTGATGATTTTGGAATATTTTGGAGATAAATTGAGGAAGCATCCAAACTGACCATCGAGGAAGACTGGAAGTCGACATTTAGAAGAAATAATCGATCGATGCACACCTTGTGACATCGATCGATGCACACTTTATGACATCGATCGACAGCAAAGCGCGCAGAAACCCTTTTTTGCTTCCAGCCGACTTAGAACCTAAGATTTCACCAAATTACGAAATTGCCCTAGACGAGTTTTTAAGCTAATATATATAGCTTGCCAATGTGTTTTAGGCAAATCATGCTTTCTTGTTCTCTTTTTTTACACAGCAAAAGGTTTTCTAGGATTTAGTAGAGTTGGATAGAAGATCCAGATAAATTTGTGATTGGAACTCCATTATCTATCTATTTTTCTATGCAGTTTTTATACCTTATTGCTGCTATGGATTGCTCGGCTATGTCTGAGTAGTTATTCTGTTAGGTTTAGGGTTTAAATAGGTTATGAAGGCCTAACCCCAACTATAGATTGCTAGTTGTGATATTCATCAATATAATTGTCGTTAATGCCTGTTTCTAGATTAGCTACCTAGAACTTGACCTTGGAGTTGTAGGATCAAGTTAGCACTTGAGTCTCACCCTGAATCCGTCCTAATTGAACTAGGGTTGCTTTAGTAAGGCGAAAGCTGATCTAGGAAGTCTAGTGAGCACCATTCAACCCGCACGCAAAGCTTGACTAAGAACGCGTCGATCGATATTCCTATAGAATAATCGATCGATGGAGAAAACGGTGTATCGATCGATATTCCTCTAGAATCATCGATCGACACTATCTGGTCAGTAGAAAAACCTAGAAAGCAAACGCCGATCGGTTTGCTCATAAGAGATTGAGCTCTATAATATCATGCATACAACTATCAAGCATCTGTAGAATTATAATCTTGATTACCTAAATAGAAACCCTAAGTCTAGCTATTTCATTTAAGTGTCAAAAACCCACTCAAACCAACTGAGCAACTACCTTGCTCACAACCTGCTATTTACTTTTAATCATAAAAAACTTAGCATGTCTCTTGCGCACAGTATTAAGATTAATTCATTAAGTAAGAAAATCTAACAAGAAAAAAAACAAACATAAAGATAAAAAATAGAAAAAAATGAACAGGGCTAAGAGAGAAAACAATTGTCTAAATGATCTAAAATAAGTGTTTTCGCGAATATGACTCAAAACTTTAAGTCAAATGCTAAGTAACCCATGCTTTTGGAACTTTTATTTTTCCTATTCACTCTGCAAGTTTAAATTATTCATGAAAATTTTATTGTTATTTATCTCGAAAACGCTTGCACGGGATATGAACATGGAAAATAACTTTATAATTTACAGATATATCCGATCAGTGGATCGGCTGTGGTGAATTTTCACCACAGCCGATCCACTGATCATAAACCAAAAAGAACTATACATATCTATATATGTAATTCAACTCTATAATTTTCTTTTCAAAAATCATAAACCAAAAAGAATTATAATTATACACATCTATATATATGATTGAGGTCTCTCATATATTGTCACAAGAAAAATATCTGGTGAGTTTTCCTGCATGTTCTTTCACATCTTCACATGTTATCTTTTTTTTTTTGGTTTCACATGTTGAGGAAATAACTAGATATACTGATCTTCATAATGAATTGATGTTAAATTTTTGTAAAAAGAATATAATTGTCATGCTGTTATACATTAGTAATTGTTACAATTATACTTAGGCGTTTGTACATATAGATGTAGGGGTGGACATGAATCGGATATCCGAGTTTTTGGAGATATTCTGATCTGATCCATTTTGTCAGAATAATCAATTATTTGATCTAATTCGATCTGTAGCCACACGAATATTCGGTGTTCCGGATATTCGGATAATTTTAGATTTTTGACTGGATATCCGATTAAATCCGTCAAATTAAATTAAAATTAGTAAATAAATCATAAATTCCAAAATAAGATAAAATAATAAAAATATTTTATTACAAAAATAAAAATTTATTAATTTTTTAAAATTCTAATAAATAACTTAATAAATTTATTTAAAAAGTACTATAAACTTATATACAATACAATATTTATATAAATTATATATATACGTCTTTACATACATGTATATGTATTCATATAACGGATCAGATCAGATATCCATTCTTAATAATATTACTATTTTTGTGATTTGCTTCGTTTCTTACAGATATTGAATATAAGTATTTTCTTTGCTTCGTAGAGTTACAGATATTTGGAATTTCGGTTCAAATCGAAACAGATAAAAACAAAATTTACAGATATTTTTTCCAGATGTTATACTATTGTGACTAAGTTAATGTGACTATTATGCTTACATGTGATTATTATTATGTGTGTTCATTCTTATCAACATATAAAAATTGGTTATGTTGTTGTAGATCATGCTACTATGAAATTTAAATCAAAGAGAATGACTTTACAATGGATTGTGGTAGGTCATGCTATTAAGGAATTTAAATCAAAAAGAAAGACTTTCCAATAGAATAATGTTATTAATAACTCGCCTATAAAACATGAATATTGAAGCCGAAATCCTAACCGGAAGTTATGCGGAAAAACAGATTTTTATTCCTCGAATAAGTCTCATCTCATACCAACATATGCAAGATGACCTTTCAAAATGAAAAAAAACTTCAATTTCTTATAGGAGTGTTCTATGAAATGACTATCAACAAGAGTTAAGGTCAAAGCTTAAAAGGTTAGTCTATTTGTCAAGTCCAGTCTTACAATTATACGTCGCACTATCAAGAGTCATTACAACTAGAGAACTTCAAATTTTGAAAACATAGCGACAATAGTGTTTTACAAAATATTATATATAGAAAAAAGATGTTAAAGTCACACCATGAATGTTAAAGTAAATAAATTTGATGTTTTATCTAGAAATATATTCAATATTTAGCTGACTATCGATAAAACATATTGACTGGTGTTATGTAATATTAATATTTTTAATTGTGTTGTTTTTAATTTTTCTTACACAATATAAACAATATAGAGAGTTCACAGTTCTATATGTTTCAATTAACTATAGCTAATATTATTATTTTTATATACTGTGTGAAAATATGTATATAAAAAAACTAATGAATAACACTAGTTTTAATTTTCACACAGTAACTCATCAATAACTTTATAGATGGGCTGTGGTGTCACTGAAAAAAATTTGCAGTGACACCACAGCCCATCTATAATATAGAACTAAGCTCTTTCATATTTTGTCACTTCTTATATTTAATTACCAAACATATTTATTGATTAAAAAAAAAAATATTAGGTGAGTTTAATATCACCTTCGCATATTCGCTTGTTCTTTTCGGTTTTGTATGTTACTGTCAATTGATTGGGTATTCGTAATGAATTCTACTTAAAATAACATTATTATATAACATGATTTTGTTACGGATGTAATAGGTTATATAAAAAAATAGAGAAAACGGATGTTTGTAGTAAGACTAAACATGTCCTCCGAAGAACTATTCTAACTTTATTGTTAGGGAGGTATATTTTTCAATTCCAATTCTGTCAATCAATCTCACTATAAATTTTTTTATTTCTTTTTTAGAAAAATTCTATCTTATACAGTGGAATTAAAATAAGAGCAACACTATGGGCTGAACAAGCAGAACTATTTGAAGATAAATATCATCCTGTAAAAAGTAAAAAATAATGTTCTTTGATCAAGACATATGAAGGTGTAATTTGTTTGTCAGCATCTTCTTGGACTAAATTCTATTTGAATTATGATTTTGATTCTGTTACCGACTTTCAAAAAAGGTACAATTTAAATTTTTTGGATGTTCATTTTATTAAAATTAGGCATAATAAATTTACTAACTTGATTTTATACTTTTCTATTAGTTTCAGCTATGATGATGGATGTTTGGTTAATCTTGGCGATATGATTGAAATTCCTTCAATGAATAATGAGATTTCTGAAGTCCAACATTCTATTAATGATGTTTGGGATTTCATTGCATCTGATATCGCTCAGGTAATGTAACTATAAATTATATTTAAACAAATTTAATATTAACAATATTAGAAGAAAGGTTATTATTAAATAATCTTTTGGTTAGGATTTTAAAAACAGAAATTACTATTAAATAATATTAATAATTACTTTTTAACAAAATTATTTATTATTATTTTATTATTATATATACTTATAATTATGACATAGATTAATACATGTCACATTCTTAAATATATATAATTGTCAAGTGTCACGATCATATTAATTAACAACTTTGAAGAAACAAGCAACTTTTAAGTAATTTTATTTTCATAATAATTTTATGTTAAAAAATTATAAACAAAAAATAACTTCAAATATTTCAGTCGAGGCATGTGTCAATTAAAAGATTAGATTGTGAATATGTCAATAAAAATCTGCCATTACTTTAAAATTGTAAAACTATTAGTGATATTGAAAAAAAAACGAATTTTGAAAATGGCACTTTTAAAAATGGCACTTTATAAATGGCAAAATATTTAATATTAACTTGAGATAATTATTGAAAAGTAATTTTTTATAAATCCTAGAAAAAATTAATTGTAAAATATTATGTAATATTAATTTATTTTTCTAAGATACTAAAACACTGTAAAATAATATTTGATAGTCGTTTTCCTTTTCTTAAAAAACAAATTCCTAAACAAAAGAGATTTGTATCATATTTTTAAGTCATAACCAGAAGAGAATTGTGAAAAGTTATTTAATAAAAATTTTAATAGAGAATTTGATGATGAACATAATACTAAAAATTATTTAATTAACAAAAGAAGTGTAAAATTATAAAAACATATTTAATAAAACATTAAATTGTTACATAAAAATGTATAATGTTGTCATTGACTCGATTGAAATTATTTGACTTTCAATTTTTTTTTTTTTTTCATTTAATTTCTTATTTTATGTTGGGTTCAATTTAAACCTTTAGATATAGTGTTTATCCTAATCCAAGTAGAAAGTTGATAACAATTCATCTATGTACCATGGTTATAAAATATAAATTTTAACTTAAACTTATGTATGAAAATATATTTTTAATTATAAAATAAATCTCACATAACATATGCAAATCAATCATAAAATGATAATAAAATAATTATTATTTTATGTTTTATTAAATTAAAACATTAAACAAAACCCATTCCAACGCAACGGGCTCATATCTAGATATTTCTTATTCTAGATACGGACCCGTGCGTTGCACGAATTTTGATTAATGTTTTAGTTTCATGAAAACATAAAATGAGAAAATAGTTCAATTGTATAACTTTTGCATATATTGGATGAAAATTATTCTAAGTATAAAAATTGTTTTTCTCACATAAGTTTTGGTTAGTATTCATATTTCAATAATCATGGCGCATAAATGAATTATTAGCAACTTTATACATAGGATTAGAAAAAAGCCATGCCCAAAAATTCAAATGGGACCCAACGTAAAGAAATACAAATCAGAGCAAAGTATAAATAATTTAAAAGTTTAATCAAGCCAATTGAATCGATGACAATGTCATACACTTTCTTAGTTCTTAATTTAATTTTTGTATTAACTTTCTATATTATTCTTTTTGTTCAAACATATTCTTATGCTTACATGAAAATTTAGAAATGTTTATGTTGTCATTGTCGAATCTTGAATGTATTTTTGTGCATTCGTTATCATTTATCTATTTTGGTTTACATAGTTTATTCATATTTAAAATATCTTCAATTCCTAACTCTATATATTTCTCCATCTTTACTAGTTAAATAGATAAATTCTATTATAAATGTGAGTTTCTCCATTGTATGAATCTATTATAGTGTTTCTATATTTTAATAAAAATGTAATGGAACGATATTTTCATCTCTATATTTAGAAACAAAAATAGCATATCTCAATAATTTCCTCTAAAAGTAGAGAAACTCTATTGCATAATCATACATTGGATCAAATCCATCTCTATAATATAATTTCTCTATCACAAAGAGAGTATATAGATATGAATATATAGGTGAACTGGAAATAATTTTAGTTGTTTAACCATAGATAACATTATGGATTAACATTTTTATCATGCAACTTATAGGTAATGAAACTATTCATATTTTATGCAGTTTGATAATGATATTATTCTTGTAGCTACAAATATATATAATAAAAACCATGTTTTTGAATCTCAATTGTGTAAATAACTGTTTATAAAAGTAACGTGTAGTGCATGCTGTAGTAGACATGTAGAAGACACAACACAATCGTTAAGAAGTTTTCTTAATCTCATTTCAAATATATGATATATATTTTCGAGTCACAATTTTTTATAATGATTATTCGGTTTTTTATCTCACTTTTGATCTGCAGTTATAGTAACAAAAATTTCTAGAAAAGAAATATGCATATAATCCTAAATTCTAATTTTCTGTATTGAACAAATTAATTACATATTTATAAATATATAAGATTTTTAATAAAATAAAAAATATTTATTAATTTTATTGATATGTTTATTTATTTGTAATTAATAGTTTTTAATTTATAGATCAATAAATATCAATGATATAAACAATACTCTTTTTGTTAACGCTGATTAATTATGTTAATAAAAACTATGAGAAACATTACATAGACGTATCTACATCTAACTATTCTACATGTTTTATGAAGATTTATGTCTGACTATATTACCATGAGTTGTTTCATAAGATCTACACCAAACAGTATTCTTTGCACAATCTGAAAATATCCTATAAACCTTCTCTCAAATAAGTTAATAATTCAGCTTCTTTGAAATTCGAAATCTAAATTAAATGATATTAAATATCAGATATATATATTTTGGAGTCTCGTTTTTTTAATGATTATTCAGTTTTATTCAGTTTGGACCCGCATTCATATTGACAAAATTTTCCAGAAAATAAATATGCATATAAACTCTGAATTATAATTTTCTGTATAGAACAAAGTAATTGCATAATTATAAATATATAAGATTTTTAATAAAAGAAAAAATTAAATATTTATTTATTTTTGTTGATAGATTTTTTTGTAACTATTACTTTTTAAGTTATAGATCAATATATATATATATATATATATATATATCGATGATATAAAATAATTCCTTTTATTAACGATGATTAATTATGTTAATACTAGCGTATATATAGATAACAGTTCTACATAGTGTAAAAATAATCTTATTATTCTCCTATAATTAGTTAATTTTCTATGGAAGCCCCATTGGTTTAATCTGTTGTATTATAAAATAATCTGTTGTATTTTAAGGTTTTTAGAATTCTTTTTTAAATATTTTTAAATTACAATTTTCTTTCATAATTCTGTTTGTTTATGATTTTTAAAAAGGAAAATTCGAATTTTTTGAGAGGAAAATTATTTTCATATAGCTTTTACAATTTTATTTGTTTATTGTTTTAGAAAAAAGGAAAATTACTATTAACTAATTATTTGAATGAAAAATTATTTCGTTTACAATATTTTGTTTACAGCTTAAAAGGAAAAATATTATTAAATAATTATTATAATTTTATTTGTTAATGATTTTTTAAAAAGGAAAATTATTTTCATATAGCTTTTAGAATTGTTTTTTGTTTTGCATATAAAAAAAGAAGATATTATTAAATAATTATTTGTAAGATGTTTTGTTTACAATATTTTGTTTAAAACTTAAAAGGAAAAATACTATTAAATGACTATTTATATAATAACACATGTCACAATCTTAAATATATAATTGCCATGTGTCGCAATCATGTTAATTAGTAACTTTGAAGAACCAAGCTTTATATAATAAGAAGGAAAAATATTATTAAATAATTATTATAATTTTATTTGTTAATGATTTTTTAAAAAGGAAAATTATTTTCATATAGCTTTTAGAATTGTTTTTTGTTTTGCATATAAAAAAAGAAGATATTATTAAATAATTATTTGTAAGATTTTTTGTTTACAATATTTTGTTTAAAACTTAAAAGGAAAAATACTATTAAATGACTATTTATATAATAACACATGTCACAATCTTAAATATATAATTGCCATGTGTCGCAATCATGTTAATTAGTAACTTTGAAGAACCAAGCTTTATATAATAAGATATATATATATATATATATATAAATAATAATTTGAATATTTATTAAATAAAAATTCATATTAATACAATTTTATGATCATTTGTATCTTATTATAACAAAATCAATTAAGCTATTGATCACAAACTTTTCAAAGTGGGATCTTCAAATTTCTAATAATTTATAGACGTTTTGAATAATTCAAAATATAACATATAAGAAAAAATATAAATGTTTTTATTATATAGTTAATGTGATTATTTAATATCTTTTAATAATATAAAATTAAACAAAAAGAACTAAGATACAAAAATTGTTATCAAATATTTATTATTCATAATCATTAATTTTTATATATACGTTAATCATATTAGGTAATTTTGTAGCTTTTATTTAAGGAAAGTTATTTAATTTGAATATTTATTTAATAAAAATTCATATTAACACCATTTTGTGATCATTTGTATATTATTATAACAAAACAAATTAAGCTATTGATCACAAAATTTTCAAAGTGGGATCTTCAAATTTCTAATAATTGATAGACGTTTTCAAAAATTCAAAATATAACATATAAAAAAATCTAAATGTTTTTATTATATAGTTAATGTGATTGTTTAATATCTTTAATAATATAAAATAAATAAAAAAGAACTAAGATACAATTTTTTTATCAAATATTTATTATTCATAATAATTAGTTCTCATATATACGTTAATCATATTAGGTAATTTCGTAACTTTTATTTAAGAAAAGTGCGAGGTTGTTTTTGTACATTATTTATCAATTCGATAGTTAGTTTAATAAAAAGTATAATATAAGTTAAGATGGACCAACATATTTTTCTAAGAATAGTATATTTTATATAGTTATTTATTAAATGAGACTTCATAATCATATAGTTCTATGATCAGCGCTTATATAATAAGTTTATAATTTATAAGTGTTCTTGAAAATTCATTGAATGTTTTAATATTAAATATTTATGTAATCTTATATGGTATATATTTAATCTATATATATTTGTTCTATTACTAAATGATATTTTTTACTCATATGATTTTAAAAGCATGTGTATTTTTTATAACAAAAATGTTAAGCCATTTATTGTTGTTTTTTAAATTCAATATATAACATATATGAAAAAATCAAAATTTAAATTTTGTAGCTAATTTGATTGTTTAATTTATTTTAATAATATAAAATTAAACAAAAAATGATAGAGGATATATAATTTGTTATCAAATCTTTATTATTAGAATAATTAATTGTCATATATATATTAATCATTTATGGTAATTCCGTAGGTTTTTATTAAGAAAAGAAAAGAAATTAATCAAATTAGACTATTTACTTTTTCAATTTCAATATAATCATGACACGTATAATTAATTAACATCCTAATTGAGTGATACATGGATATGAAGCTTTTTCTAAATACTACAAAAGTGAGGTTATTATTTTTAAATTGTTCCTCTTTTAATATATAGGAGATTAGATAATAGAAAATAAAATTTAATATATATTTTCAGGTTTTACCTATGGTTGGATTAGAGTTTTTGACGTTGTAATTATCCGAAAAAAATACAGAAGTTTTAGGTTTTCATAACTGAGTGAACTGAAAAACTTGATTAACATGTATTGAGTTAAGCAAGATAGATAGATTAGGAATAGATCTACGTGAGTCGTATAATTCGGATGAAGTAAAACTATAAAAAGTTGTGTAAAAAACTTTTGATATAAAAAAGATATGTTCTTGAAAATACTTTGTGCCTTGAATTTTTGCTGTATCTCTATTTTACACAAGGTTCAAACCAGAACGAATCCTTTACCTATGGCTGTTTTGTAGAACTCTGTCTTGTTCTTTTAATAAATTTTACATTCAAACAAAAAGAAAAACTAAAACTTACACATCCACTTAACCGTAAGTCCAGTGAAAAATAAATAAATTAGGCCCATGTTTAACGTCCCATGTAAACTAAACGAGTTTCCTCGCTGTGGAGAAATACCAACCAAACACCACATTTATTTCTAACATAATTTTTTGTGGTCGACATAAAAACATTTCGTTTACCAATATTTACGAAACTATAAAACAATTTCTTTTGGGGATTTCAATATATTTTATTTACCCGACATAAGCAACAATGTTGGAATAGGCGTAACTTAGAGTATCAATATTGCAAGGTCTTTATGGTTTGGTCCTTAGTACACACATATGTATATCTATGTATATGTATATATTATATATGCGTATATAATTGTTTACTAAGGATTTTACGGAAAGCGAAACCAAAAATTCTTAATTAAGGAATTTTCGGTTTCGGTTTCCGTAAAGTCCTTAGCAAATAATTATATACGCATATATAATATATACATATACACATGTGTGTACTAAGGACCAAATCATAAGGACCTTGCAATTACAACGTTTTAATAATTCATACGGTCCCTAACTGAACCGTATGAATTATTAAAACGTTGTAACCGTATGAATTATTAAAACGTTGTAACCAGACCTCTCTAGGCCTTTGACCTCGCTTACAACTTTTGGGTTTTAGTGAGATGAGGCTATGAAAGTGACACTGTTTCATATTGTTTTCTTGATTAATTAGACAATATGGGGCGTCGAATGGTGTGGCAACCCTTATGCCGTCGCTCTGTTCTTTTTCCCACTGATCAAATGATATTTTAGTTGATATCACTATACCAAAAAGCAGCAACTAACAAAATTGAATTCTTAGTGGACGTGATTACAAATGCTATTAGAGATTGATACCTTCTATTTTTTTAATTGATTTCGTTGATTTAAGCGTACCAGTGTTTTTTGCGTTTCATATACATATTGGCGTATTACCCATACGGTATTTAAAACATTATTTGCTGCTCTTATTTTATTTATGCCTAGATTGATATGGGCTTTAGCGATTCCTTACAAAAGATAACATTTTTTAATTTTAGTTGAGAATATATGTGAAATCCATTTAGTATTCTGGGAAGCGTATTATTGGATGAAGATGAATCTATTGATGTTGAAAAAATGTAAGTGGTTGAAGAAGAAAGTACCATGCACACCTATCACTACACTCCAATTCCAATTTAGTGGGAAGTTTAAAGAACAACTTGGAAACCACAAGTATGCACTCAACTTTAAGCTCATGGTGTTAGATATATGTTCACGACATGAAGGTGTCCGGCCCTAATGAATTATATATATTATGTGAATCAAATGATCTAATACTCTTAACTGGAAAAAAATTCCCTCTCCCTTCGTTAATTTATTAAATCTTTATTTAAATTCGAAATTTGTTTTAAGTCTATAAAACCAAAAGAAACTTGCATAATTACAATCCGATCTAGTACTATCCAAACCCACCAAACACTGATCCACAACAGTCGGATTCTTACTTACAAAGAACTCCGTAACTTCTCCCCCCCCCCCCCCCCCAAAATGTTTAAGTCATTAAGATTTCACTGTCTCTCGCTCATTCTTTCTCAATCGTTTTCTTCTTGAAATTCTCATTTGTAGCGCCAAAAATTCATCTCCCATCAATTGAAATCGTAATTGAATCAAAACCCTATTCATGCCTCCACATACAAAGAACATGTTGGTCCTGTTGAATCAAGTCGAGGCATACCTCACTTGACAGTAGAGATATCTGTTGAGGCGTTACTTCAGAGGAAGGATACATTTTCTTGGTTAAATCGAGCTACATAGCGACCATGTGGTTTATCTTGGTGTTGTAGGATCTCATAAAGATTGTCGGCCATCATTTCTAGGTTCATGATGCTCGCAAATTGTTCAAAAAACTGGTTGGTTAGGACTGCAAATGAATACATCTGTCAATTATGCCAGTTGATGTACCATTGCAGGGCGAGCCCGATCAGCATTGAACAAAAAAATCTTGCACATGGTGGATTACCGGAGCTCTTTCGAGAAAGTCATAGTAAGCATATGTTGCTTGTACTGGGCCAGTTGGTTGTCAAAATCACTGGTTTGGTCGTACATTCTCATATTTGGGAATGAGAGAGTTCTTTGTAACTTGATCAGAGCTATATTGGTCGTGAAGGAGTGTCCATAGAGGAATCAAGAGCACTTCTTCTCATCGGGGGATTGATACCTGGAAGCCTTTCTATGAACGATTGTACTGCTTCAAACTTCTTAAAAAATATCCATTCCAAGTAAGCCATTTCTACTGATTTCTTTGTCACGGCTGCTTCTTGCAAATTCGTATATGTATCCTTGTTGGAATCATCATCGTCTTCTGTCAGATACAATATATTTAGATATGTGGCTCGTCCCATCAGTCGGTTCTCCATTCAGTGGTGGAATCTAACGGCTGCATCGGTTGAACACGGATTGGGAACTTGCGTCGTTTCTTACCAAATTTAATAAGATTTCAATAATCAAATATAAATTAAAACTAAATATATAACATAACAAATTTTATGAAAAGGGGGTCAATGTTTCATACTTTGTATTTAAAAAAAAACTTGTTGTTCATAAAAGAAGAAAATATATTTGCAAAGATTAAAATATGACACTTGAAATGATCAAATAATTAGGTGTATTAACAACTTTCATATTTGATTTATTATAGTTGGATCAAAATATTAAAATAATATGTCAACAATAATAATAGTTTTAATTTTAAGAATGATAATATTTAAACTAAAATATAATTATTTTGGGTTTTCGAACAGACCCTGGCCTAAACGGTTTTGGTCTGAAACACTCAAAACCCAAATGGACCTAATCCGAAAGACACAATTTTAGGGGGCTTATAAAACAAAGCCCAAACTCATCCAGATCTGGAAGGATCCAACTCAAAACCCATACATAAATTTATAATATTGAAACATACATAATTTAAAAAAAAAAACAATACCCGAAAGAAACAACTTGTACCTAAATGAATAACCAATGTTCATGCCTAACTGATTTTAACAAAAAAAAAATCTTTCTATGTGTTTGGCTAAATTAAGTGAAATAAAAATTTCTTTTATTTAGTAAATTACTATATGGAGTGAAAAATTTAAGTGACAGTAAAAGTAACATATTTCTATTATTTTTATTTTAAGTTATTATTTTATTCACAAAAACATGTCTTTGAATTATATTTTTGACTACATAATTTTCCAACAAATGGAAACTAAAAAAATGTTTTAATAAAACAAACTAAACCGAATTTTTAACCATATATAAAATCTAGTTATTTATATTTTTGATTTTATAACTGGCACAAGTTTATATTGATTAATTAATAAATAAAAATATGCACTATTATTATTATGGTAATATAATTAATGATGTGAATTATTATTAAGATAATATAATTAATGAAATTGTTAAACTAAGTAAAATATGTAAATGCAATTAATGTAATATTGCTATCCATATTTCCAAACAATTTTAATTTAGAATACTAGATTTTGACATGCGCTTCGAAAGCGCGGGTATTATTTTTTCACTTTTATGAAATATATTATTTGTTTGTAATTATTGAATGTATTTATCTTAGTAAAACTTTCATTATAATAAATTCGACACATAGACTATCTCTGGTAAACTATGTTTTTGTCTGACATTATTTTATTTCCTCTCCAATCAACATATTTATTTGGCTTGTTGTTAAAATAAATGATTTTAGAATGCAACTGTACAATAATTTTATATTGATATTTTGTTTAAACAATGTAATTAAATATTTACATTGTAATTTAAATTTGTATACAAATCAACATATTTGTATAGTTTGTTGTTAAAAGAAATGATTTTGAATCCAAATGTACAATACTTTTATATTGATTTTATATAAATATTTTAAATATATTTATTTCAACTGAACCAACTAATATTTTGTTAAATTGGCCCCTGAAATATATTTTTTATACATCGATATTTATTTTTCATAATTAGCGTTATATATTTTAAATGTATCATAATATAACTAACGATATTCAAAAGACATGGACCGAATCATGTTATATTGCTATTTTTGTTACAAATATCTGAACTCCTTTTAGATACATTGGTTATTTAGATATTTTTAGGTTCATATACATCAGAATCGAATTCATCCAGATCTAGAATGACCCAAATCAAAATCCACACATAAGTTTATAATATTCAAACGGGACTTGATTTCAAAACAAAAAAAATGATACCCGAAAAAAACAACATGTACCTAAATAGACATATAATGTTCATGTCTACCTGATTTTATAAATTAATAAAAACTATTTTTATGTGTTTGGCTAAATTAAATGAAATAGAAAGAGTTCTTTATCAAGTAAAATAATTATATAGAGTGAAAATTAAGTGGCAATAAATGTAGCACATTTTAATAATTTTCATTATTATTTTATTCACGAAAACATATCTTTGAACTATTTTTTTGGGTACATAATTTTCCACAGATTGAAACTAAAATAAAAATATTTTAGTAAAATAAACTAAACTAAACGTTTAATCATATGTAAAACCTAATTATTTAACATTTTTGATTTTATAATTGGCACAAAGTTAATATTGATTAACTAATAAATAAAAATATGCGCTATTATTATTATGGTAACATAATTAATGATGTAAATTATTATTAAGGTAATATAATTAATTAAATTGTTAAACTAAGTGAAATATAAAAACACAATTAACATATACTACTATTCAAATATCCAAACAAATTTTATTAAGACTACTATTAAAATTTCCAAACACTTTAAATTTTTTTAATCCTCCTATTCAAATTTCCAAACACTCCGATTTTGTACTTAAGTTTTAATAAGATAGATATATATCCACGACAGCTGGCTTCTAAATAATATACCAATTTTTATATTAGTAAAAGGAATATACCTATAAGATATATTCAATAAATTGACGATATATATGGATATTTGACCAAGATTTGGGGAATACTTTAATTTAAATATATTGTTACTATTTAGAAAGATTTTCGTGGATATTAATTGATTAATTAACCAAAATTTGTTAAAATACCGAAATTTTTTTAATAATAATGAGTCCTTTTTAACGTGAACTAATTTCTGTTTAAGGTTAGAAGAATATATCCATGTTATTAATGGAATAATTCGGATTTTATCATGGAATAGTTCACCATTGTCATCTTCTCCAAGTGCATACAATGGTACAGTTTTATAAAGATGTAACATTATGTTAAAAAATAGTAGACTTGTATAGTATAACACAACTTCAACAAAAAGAATTAATAGATGTCACGATCGTGATAATTTAAAAGAATATGCTACAGCAATATTTCAAATCATATGGCCACAGCAGTACAGCACTGATACCTTAGAATATATTAATGTTTAGAGTAGTTTCAGTGATCCACTAAAAAATTCTACGAAAAACTTTGAGTTTTCTTGATGTAGTAAACTTAAAGAAGAAACACGAATTTGTTTAGAAAGAGAAAGAAGAAACACAAGTTGAAATCATATAGTCCTTTGATAGATATGTTTTATTATAGTAGCCACATCTATATTATATAGAAAGATTTTATTATGTATTTAAATCATAGATATTAGTCAAGTTATGAAATGTGATGTTAATATTAAATTAAATGGTAGGAAAACTAAATCTTATCTATCTTATTAAAATATAAATATTGTATTAGACCTAATCTTAATTTTGTAAGTTCTTAAATGAAATGTACATTTCTACATATAGTTAAACCTACATTAAATCACTAATATTCCTTTTTATACTACTATCATATTTCCAAACACTACATTTCTTTATATATACTAATATTCATGTTGAAGTGTAATTAATATTGTGTACAAACAATACAAAAGATTAGATCTCTATCTTTTTAATAATTTCAACAGCCGATCTTTGTCGTTGATATAGATGTAGATCAACCAGTGTGGTTTACAGAGTCAGTATAATCTATACAAGTTGATGACAAAAAAAAATTTCAACAATTTTTTTTCAAATTATTTCGATATATTAAATAATTAAAAATTTCAAATAATTTATAAAACAATGAAAGTAAATAGAACTTATTTTTACAGGCATAATACTACAAACAATTTCAATCAATAATAAATCAATTAAATTAACAGATTATTTAATTTATAGTTTTTAAATAATTGTTATGTAACTTATTTAAGTAACATAATAATTCAATAATAGCATTACATAATATATAAATAAAATAAAAAGTAACTATGAAAAATGTTCAAAATATATGTTATCTAAATAAAATGCCTAACACTAATTGTTAACAACAAATTTAAACCGATTATAACATAACAATATAATTAACAAGATAAATTGCACAAAACAATTATAATAAATTAATTAAGCTATATAAAAATGTGAAATATGATTACGACATATTTTACATTTTAATTATTTTATATCTACAATTTTCTCTATCAAAATTTTGTAGAAACATCATAATTTTATAAATTGCAAAACAATGTATTTTAAAATTTAGATTAAAATGTGAAAATTATTAAACTATAACAGCAAGTCAATTAGATTATATTTCGGTTTCCAACGATTCAATTGGTTAGTCTCGGGTTTTAGTGATTTTCTTTTAAATATAAATATTTTTAAAAACCTAAATAGAATTATCGGATCACCGGATTAACCAGTTTAACTACTGGTTTGGGTCGAATTTAAAAGCAGTGATATAAATGTAAAAATATTTCAAATACACACTCTTTCAAATTAACAGTATTTTGTTAAGTTATTAGTGAAAATTTTCATCGTAAAATATTTCATCTTTAGAAAGCGCGGATCAAAATCTAATAACTTGTTAAAATAGTACCAATTTAAAAAATTACACCTGAAATGAGTTCGTAACTTTTATTTTAACAGAATAGATAAATTATTATTAAATGCGAACGCTGTATAAAATGGCCATCGACCAATATATACTTATATGTCTGACGAGAAAGGTAAGAGGTGCTTTGATACACGACAAAAAGAAACCAGTGATTTGATTCATCGAGATTTAAAAATATTTTATACTCTCGTCTTAGATCTGCGTCAGTAGTCGGTTCCCCTTCCTACAAGCCTATCTTTTTTTTAGATCATCAGCATTGGTTGAGATTCTCAGCTCTCGACTCTCTATTTATTATATTGATATTTGAACAAAATAAATTAAATTTTTATGAGATTTCTTTTTTGGTGAAATCCACTCATAGTCGAGACATCTTTTTTCTTTTCTTCTCTATCATAATTTTCCTTTCTTTTCTTTTTTTCTACATTTTTAATATTTTTTAATGATGAAAGACTTGGTGAGGTATTTTCACTGTCGATACTCTTATCTTTTAGATTTAAATATTCTATTAACCACCATTACTCTATCTTTCAAAAAAGAACTACCATAATTGTACGAAGAAATATAATTAAAGTTTTAATATTTATACAAGTTCTAAAAGTTTCACTCAGTTTTTTGTGTTACCATGTCCCTTAGTTGTATAAACTAGGTAGAAGTTTTAAGATCTGACGAAGAATTATTTTATTTCTTCCAAAAAATTTTACAAACATTTTTTATAACCACATATATAAAAACTTAAAAATATGTACACTCCTAATAATAAGAATGCAATCATTTAATATAAACTAAAAAAACTAGAAACATAAAATAAATACTAAAATCTAGTTTTTGAATTAAAAGAAGATCGTAGTTGCACCTATTTCACGTTATACCACATAGACATGTATTATAGAAAAAAAATTGGGGGATTGTTATAATTATAAACACCTCAAATATTGGTTCTAACAAAAAAAATAGTTTATTTATTTAATCAAATGCAAAACCAGAAAATTATTTTACGATTTAAACCTTTATGAAAAAACAAAAAACCCAGAAAATTAATTTACGATTATATCACTCGTAAGTCTACACGTAACAAAAGAAATCTATGTATATGTATACCTTATAAAAAGTCTACCATGTATACTTATTATGTTGTTTACATCGTGATTTGATATAATAGATTAATTTTAAAAATGTATACAAATAATTTTTGTGAAAATTATAATTAATCAACAATATAAAGGCTAATATGAAGTTTATAAACTAAAATTTTATATAATTGAACAATTTAAAAGAATATATATTGATTTGATAACCATGTTTTAGACAATGTTTATGATTTAGTAATAAAATGTTCTAATATGTTATGTCTTTAATGGTTAGATTCTTAGTATTATATTTTAGATTGAGATTTTTTTTTTGTTTATTGACTTAAATTTGTATGTTATGTTGAATAATTTATATTTTAAATATTTTGATATTTGATATAATAATTGAGACTTTTTTATTATAAGGAAAATATTTAGGGTTTGATATTTTTGGTTTAAGGTATAGTGGACCTGCAATAAAGCCTAATGCATTGTAGACGTCTTTTCAATCTATTTTAATTAGTGGTTACAAAAAATATTTTTAAATTAAATAAAAATCTGAAATCATATATTATAACTATTAAAAATAAAGAAACAAATTTAGTAAATCATGCATTAAAAGTATTAAAACAATAAAGAAAATAAAGAACCTAAAAATAATCGTTGTAGACTTAAGGCCTACTTTTTTTTTTTTTTTGGCATCAAACGGTTATTCTATTATTCAAACTTGAGGTGGTCTGGATAGCCAGACAGGAATAGAACAGCCAAATAAACAAAGAGATCTATGAAAAGTGCGGGCGGTCCTAGCTAGTGAATCAGCAATTCCATTTTGAACCCTTGGAATATAGCAGATCTTGAAGTCATGAAAACACATCTTGTAGACTTAAGGCCTACTCACTAGTCTAACTAAGGATAGAAGTATAAGGTATATCTCTTAATATTAAAAAAAATAATTAAATAGTTAGAGTAAATATACAATATAATTTTTTTTATTTAAAAATAAAAATATTTACCTAATTAAGTTTTTTTTTTTTTTACCTAATTAAGTTGTTCTTGGATTTAATCATTCTAGACATTGTGTCCTATTTTCCCTTTTTCATCTAAATAAACATTAATATTTAGCTTTCCATATCCTCATAGTCCATGGCATGGTATATGGCCTTTATAGTTCATATGATTTCTTGGGTGGAGCTTGTGTAGAGTCTAGATATAACTATTGTTATAACTATTGTTACTACGTTAGGCCATATTATATTGTCATTGGTCATATTAGGTCAAGATAATATCGGTAAGAACGATTCCACAGGGTCGATGGCTAGGATGTGATTGCGATGAATGATGATCATTAAGAATAGAAACGATCAAAGTAAATGGTAGTTCACATAGTGCTTACTTTTGACTTTATTATGTTTTCCTGAAAAGCAAACAAAGTCTAGTCTGTTTTTGTTGGTCTCTCTGTTTACTTTTCTTTTTCATATTTGGTTTTCTCAGATGAGAAGGTTAACCAATTTGAACCGGTCCATAGTCAACGAACTAAACCAGAACAAAATAAGATTGCGTACAACAGTCATATGTCACCTTTACACACTCATACTTTGCTAGACTCATCCAATTGATGAACTCAACCGCCAGAGCGGGCACATCTTTTATCTAATCAATCATATGTTTACTTCCAAGAATGGAGTTTTGTTGTTAGCTTCCTCTTATCCCTGTTTAATTAGTTGATCTTTTCTCCATGCTTGAGGCATCTTCACTGAGAATATTCTTCGGAAACAAAGTCCTCATCTCCTAAATCGACGCCAAGCTCGGCACGATTATAGCTAGTTTCTTAGGCGTCTCGTTCTTGCGCTGATCAACCTGGTCAATGTATTACAGAACTTAACTGTTATATGTCTAGTCATAGATATGACTACAATTTTTAGTGTTTTGTACCTGATAGTCTTTTATGGGAGACTGTACTGCTTTGACCAAATTTTTAATGTTTGATACAGCTTCGAACGTTGTCAAACATTTATGTTTATAAAAAGAGAGTGAAAGTTCGTGATAAAAAAAGAAAAAGAATGAAAGATACTCACTTTGGATAAGTCAGAGATGAATTCATCCTTTTCTTTCTCCACCATGTCCAGTTAACGTTTCAGGACTCCATAAACTGAATATATAAAAGAAAAAACACTATGGTAAAAAATATTAATACTCTGTTTCCAAAACATTAGATTCATTAGATCACCTGATCAAAATACATGTCATATGATATCATATCACTAAAGCCGGCTTCTTTATAGCATATACAATCAATATTTGTGTTACAGGAATTAGAGTTTGACAAAGGGTTTTGACACACAAAGAAACACATATCATTGACAAAGGAAACAAACCTTCAAATATGCATGAAGTTCATGGAAATCATATCCTCTCTGTTTGATGTACTCTGGAAACTCAAGAGATGGAGCTTTCAAGCTCCTACAGGCTACAGCAGTCGCTGATAAACCTGGTCTAAGCCAGGTGAAGAAAGCTTGTTTGTCCTATTAATAGAGACAGAGAGAGAGAATGAGTGCATTCACTGTGATAAACTTCCATCTTTGAGGTCTTTGGCTGCTTCAGAAAGTGCAGTGAAGTATGATCTGCTGATCAGCTTTCTCAAGACAATGCATCGACACAACAAAATGTTTCAGAGTTAGTGTCCGGCAATCCAAATCTCTTCACATATCTATGTGTTAAAGATGGTGCTATGGTCCTTTTTATCTAGACTCAGAAACGTGATCATGTAAAATGACTTTCAAATAAATGATATAGTTGACATGACTCTGTCTTCAAGCTAATTGGTTTTTAGAGAATCTTAGTATTAAAATCACCTTGAGTTCCAAGATGAGTTGAAACTCCATGGGAGTTCTTTCTCGAAACAGTGCACGATAAGTGTCTACCGCTGAATCTTAAGAAGTGCTTTAGCTATGCTTATTTCACGCTCACAAATTCCGAATAGCTGTCAGCACTTAAAGTCTGCAATTATCACAAACGTCAGATTTAAAAGGCTAAAGTTTATACAAACTGTTTTTTTTTTTGAGCAGATGCATTATGATACCGATGCTTCATGCTCAGATAACAAAATAATATTTTTTTTTAGAAAACAGAGACACCAGCAGAGGTACATATCCGTAAATTGGTAGTTATGAGATGGCTAACCTATCTGGCAAGGGAATGAATTTCTAGAAGAATTGTCTTTCTTGCTTATCTACTAACATCTGTGAAACCAAGAATGAAAAAATAATAATCATCTTCCAACTCTAAACAGATAAAAAGAAGGCTTTGATACATAACCTGCGAGAGGGACGACATGCTGATTTACATCGAAACCGCTAAGTCGACCATCTCCATCAACATCAGCTTCACGGATCATCTCTTCCACTTCCTCATCAGATAGCTTCTCACCAAGATTAGTCATCACATGGCACAGCTCAGCAGTGGAGATGAAACCGTTCTGGTCTTTGTCGAAAACCCTGAATGCTTATTTCAGCTCCTCCTCCGAGTCAGATGTGTAGAGTGCAATTCACAGAGGTGAGATCTTTGGATATTTATAACAGATTACGCCGACGAACATATCTGAAATTGAAGACAATTTAAGACGATTAAAGCTCAAGCTCACCGTTACGGTAACTGTATCGCCTCATCGCCGTTCGAAGGGAGAGAAGACGACGAATACATATGGGCCTTGAATACGAACGCGAGAAGCAAAGCCCAAATGATCAGCACGCTGACGTGTCATGCTCTCGTCACGCGAGTTTATGACGTGGATGGCGACGTGGACACCTCAGGAGAGAAGGAAACTGTCTTTTATATATATAGATAGATATCTCTTAATACCCTCCTTTAAATTAGAGCTTGAAGATTCAACGTCAACCAGTTTCACTTTCTAGGTCCATAAAAAATGCTCGACTTAGACAATAGTATCTGGAAAGGATGACACAAGTGCCTTGATAAAGATACATATTTTTGCTGTGTAGATATATATTTCATTCGAACGATATGTTATCACTAATAAAGTAACAATCCAAGTCTAAATGTTTCGTAGACTCATGAAACATAAGATTAGTTGTGATATGAAACATTGTTTGGCTATCACAATACAAATCCATCTCTCATGAATGCTCAATACCCATCGTAAACATCAAACTGTTAATCCAATTCAACTATTTTGATACATCAACCGTATATAGATCAATACTACATCTCGGCTGATGAACACAATACCACATCTTGCTTCTTCGGCTTCCATGATACATGAGAGTTTACCTATTGTACGAACCACCCATTCAGAGATCTTCTCATAATTGGACAGTCAGCCCAATTGATGCACGCTCTAATTACCTTAGAGCTTATCTTTCTCTCAAATAAGAGATCAAATTGTAGTCAGTAAATATCTATTCCACTGGAAGATTAAATACACAATAGACTATTAAAATCAAGATTAAGATACACAATTAATTAATAAAACATAAATAATTTTAAACAATGTAAATACTCGATTGCAAGATATATGGGAAATAAGTTATACTTAGGGTTTTAGGTTATCAGAATTATGAGTTATAGATCATAAGGGTGTGTGATTTACAGTTGTAGAACTCGAATGCAATAGTAAAATATCCAACTCTTGCAGCGAGTCTAATCAAATGTCTAAATGCTATGTTTCAGCTCTCGCATACGAACAAGGATTGAGTGTCAACCGATACTTCTCTAGAAAAGCATTAACGTTCAGATCGATAAGTTCACTAGATTAACTGAATTAGCTCTCTCATGCGCCAAAAAACCTAGCTCGGTTGAATTATATTCAAGTAATGAACTTACTCTCGCAATTGTCAATTATCCTAAGTCCAGGGTTCTACCTACTCTAGAACACAAGCAGTTAGATCAATTCTGTGAAGGATCCTAATTAAATCACCCTCTCAGTTTTATGTATCAATAATTCATCAAAACCCTAATACATCCTAAATCTAATATGGAAACTATTCAGACATAGTTAAGCAAAATATCAAGTTAATCTGAATTGCATAAATAGATAGAGTAAGAAATACAAGAGTTCCAATACAAATCTCTAAGTCTTTTATCTTCTCTCCAAAACCTACAAAATTAAACTGGTTTCTAAAGCATGTTTTCTCTGCCTAAACAATGGCAAAAACCATAAATACTAGGTATAAAGTCGGCAAGGGGGTAATCTTGTAATTTGTTGTGAGTTAGGGGCCTAAATTGGTTTTGAAGTAAGTCGGCATGTCTACTCGTGCGGGTGTCGATCGACCCTTCTTCTTAATCTCGACTCTGACTTCTGATTTCTTGAACATCTATGAGTTTTCTCATCCATAAGCTCTAAAAGTCTCCATAATCTCTTCATTGCTCCAAATCATACCTGGATCTGAGAACACTCTAAAATATACTCCAAACACATATTGTTGACTCTAAAAGACTTTTATGGTTTTAAATGGAAAAATCCATAGTATATCACAAATTCTAATCACCCCAAGGTGTAAGTTAGAAATTAGAATCAGCTTATAAGCTAATTCCCATTTCGTGACACCATTTCAAGTAACAGAATAACAATTAATGTGGCTGTCCAATGATCTTCTCTTGGCTTTAGTATGACTAAGAAAAGATTTAAAATAGTAACCAAGATCAGGTCTCCTGGCAGCTTAATAAATCAGTCTCCCAACAAGACATCGACACTACTTGTTGGCGTAAAAATTGGTTACGATGGAATCAATGTCTGTAAAGCTCCCGAGAAATATTTATACTCTAAAAAAGAAGTAGAAATATTTAGACTAAAAGCTTTGTATAAATAAAAAAATAGTTATACGACAAGTTCTCGGAAAATATTGTTCAACCTCTTAAGTAAACAATTCCCGAGCAACGAAACCAGCTTCGTCCAACTCGCCATCATGCGAGTTGGATCAACATCGTCTAGCTACATTGATATCACTAAAATTACCCTTAATGAGTGATTTTTACTCTCTCAAATAAGAAGTTCAATTGTAGTTATTAGGGATCGAATTCATAGGGAGATGGGGAAGACAATAAATCCTAATAAACAGTGATTAAGCTAGCTAAGTTATGAATAAAGTTTATAAACAGGGTGAACAATGCAGTTGTCTTAAAGAGATTGATTTGAGGTTGTAAAAAATTATGAGAAACCGCTAGAACTAGGGTTTTTGTTTACGTAATCAGGATTATTATCATAAAGAAGAAAAAGTTGTTTATGGGATATTCTAGAACTCGAACTTTCTAAGGTAAAGATATCCGGCTGTCGTATGTGAGACTACTAGTTACTCTAGTACATTATTCAGCGTTGGGATCGAAAATGGTACTCTCGAAATCAACGTCTAAAAACTACTACCCATGAAGAATCCTCTCGGAAAACCTTTCGGAAACAGACCAACGTAGAAATCTCCTAGAGAATTGCCCCGGACATGGGTCGCCATATGGCGACCGGAATTTCACCGACCAAGGTTGCCATATGGCGACCGGGAGAATATCAACCCAGGTCGCCATAAGGGACAATATCAATCCAGGTCACCATATGGCGAACATGACAGTACCGAACCAGGTCACCATATGGTGACCGGGTCGACATTAGCCCGGGTCGCCATATGGCGCCAGGAACAATGTCAGCTCGGATCGCTGTGTGGCGACCGGAACGACATCGATTCGGGTCACCGTATGGCAACCACAACGACATCGGTTTGGGTCGCCATATGGCGACCAGAGCGATCCTTTCCCGGGTCGCCATATGGCGAGCACGGACAAACCACACTGCAAAAAATCCCTTTTTCTCGAAGTCTCAGTAGCACTGTCTCTTGTTTCGACTTGATTGGAGTTTCCGTTGAAATTTTATGATAAAAACCACGGAAAACTTGTTTTCTCGTATAAGCTGTTTGCGACATGACAACCAACAAGCTATGCTTGACACTCATCGATCTGAACATCTACTATGATCCAGTCAAAGTTGTCAAGCCACAGACGCCCCACATGGAGATTAGAGATAATCCAAGATTAGTAGCAGCCTGCTACTGTGGAGTGGACGACGATTCAGAAGCATCGATCGACAATCACGATCTTCCATCGATTGATACGCCAGTTCAGACATCGATCGATCATACTCAATCAGCACCGATCGACACCCCTATTGGAGAATCAATCGACAGTGCCCCCACCAGTAAAAACTTCGTCTTACCAGGACATTTCTATCCAAGTTTCACCCTCAACACTCAAACTCTATCAACAATCAATTATCATAGTGATAATAAAATGGATAAAGATGGTAAATTGGCAGTTGGGCAAATGATCACTACAGAGAAAGTTTTGCAGTGGAGACTGCATTATCGAAGACAAGATGTGATGAGTATGATGAGGATTACAAAGAAAAGGAGGCCATTGAGTATCAAGTTCTTTGCATGGAGGAAGCTAGAACTACCCATAATTCCCACACATCAAAGGGAGAGACATCGATCAACAACACCAACGTCAAACCGATCGATAACAGCAACACGACATCGATCGATGTCAGTAGCAATGCATCGATCGAAGCTCATCATCCATCCACATCCGAGGTAAGAACAAATTACAAATCAGAGTATGGTTATCTAATTCCGGATAAATTGTATACTTTCAGGAAACGAGGAGACAATGTAGACGACACTAAGTCCAGACGTCTTCAATAAGAAACTTCTCAGTAATTGATCGACAGACAACAAGCCACATCGATCGACAATGATCCAAATGAGTCAATAAATGATTGGGAGAATGACTACTACAATTCGAAAGACACCGTCAACATTGCTATCTCTAAGGACGATATGGTCCCTTCGATCGACAGTCACTATGAATTTGGAACCAGCGCTTATGATTAGAACAAAACAGACAATTCTGATCGAAAGCAAGAGATGAGTATGATATCTATAGAGAGGAGCATGGATATGCATGAGCTACTGATGAAAGAATCATTCATGTATCCAGAGAAGACATCAGAGACATTCTGGACTCGGGATCGATTGACGACCTCACTACATCATCGATCGACACCAGCGAGTCGAAGAGATCGACACCAACTTTGGTCTATCGATCGACAGAGATACACCAGATGAACCCGATTTACCAGATCATTGCTATCCGAATTTTGCCATCCAACCCAACACCAAACAAGATGATTACTCAATAGGGAGTTGGGCAGACAGCAGATTTCATGATAGTTTTGCAGTAGATACAGCTAGATCTTCCCACAGTGGAGACCAAATCGAAGAATATGATGAAGATTATTGGGAAGAAAGAGTTTGGGAACACTACATGGAGAATGATAGATTTGCAAATCGTTTCCCAAGAACAACCTGCTCCAAATCAATCGACATCCACCACCCACCATCGATCGATTATCTACTTCATCCAGCAAAACGACATCGTCCATCGATCGACATTACGAGCATCACATCGATTGATATTGAGTCAGACGACTTATAGGACAAAATCAGAATTTCACCGATTAGGGTAACAGATGGGTATATAATGTTGTCAACATCAACCACGAAAATTCAAACTTCAACAACACATACCCTGCAGCCTCCAGCAATAAGAAACATCACCATGGAGACCTGCAACAACAAGAACAATCTATCCAACCATGCAGCTAAACAATCATCATCGATCGCCATCACCACTGCACCATCGATCGATTCCTTTACCAGAGCTCAATCTCGTTTTCATAATTCTTATGATATCAGGAATGCTTCACTAACACCTGATGAATTTGATATTTACAGGGATAGAGATGACTTTGTAAGAGCCGGATGGAAGGATTCTACACATATCCAGAGAGGACATAGCAGACATCCTTTAAGTTGCCAATGGACCGGACAACCTGTTCACACAGCAACGTGGCCATCCAGACATCCTAGATCACGTCCAAGATAACCACCACGTCACCATGACAGAGGATACAATTCCTCAACGTTTCGGTCAACATGGGAACTCACCATCGATCGATATCATTTCTTCACCATCGATCGACGGCGAGTTACCTAGATTGATTGACAGCACAAGAGCCAGATCGAGCGACAGACATATTGAGTTTGGACGACGTGCCTTTGATACCAATGGATCCAGAAGGTTCAGATGGGAAGAGAGGGACGAATTTTGTGTCCACAGAGATGAATTTGGACATGCTAGGGGAGTTGATGGTGAAATCATCCCTGTCACCAAAGAGCACATAAGAAAAATCCTGGAGAGATCATATCTTTTTGAGAGGAGTTGCTTACGCCTTCCGGAACATGCACACCCTTACCATGCATACAGACCAGCACCAGTACCCTACAGCAAGGAGGAGATAGATGATATGGTGATTGATGTGTGGAGAGCTCAGGCACACCTGGAGGAAGAATTCCGCACACTGGTGGAAAATACCTTCCAGCCATTGGATCGCAGCTATGAAACTCTTCAAAGTTATATGGCATTGCTAAGGATGGAGATTGAGAGCATTAGAAACATGCTTGAGAAGGAAGCTATGCCACCAGTATTGATCGACACAGCACCATCTCCATCGATCGATATCGGCCAGCCTACACCCAACACCCAACCAGAATGTTCATCACCTAAAAGAGATGAATGGGAGATTAATTACATCAACACACGGATTGGAGACGTCTACAGCCCTCTCAACAACAATGTCGAATGGTTAAGCAAGAGGATTGATCTTCTACAACAAGAGTTGGCAACAATTCGCGAGAAAGGTCAGGCTCAGAATGCCATTGTTCCGTCGATCGACACACCACCTTCACCATCGATCGACATAAGGTTCGCAGAAATTGAAGCAAGGATGAAATCGTACGAGGAAAAGCACAACAACTACACTTCACCTATCATGCGATACCTGAACACACTGTCACAAAAGATGAACGAGTTGCAACAAGACATTGGCATAGTTCAGACCACCTCGGTCTATGAGGCAGAAACGCGACATCGATCGAAAGGACTAGACCCGGATCGATCGACATCCATCAACCACCACCGCAGAAAACTTGCACAGTAGCAGAGTTGATCAGATCAAACACAAGCTATACGAAGCAATGGATGCTATGGAGGAGAGGCTCAACAAGAGATGTGATGACATTAACGACCCTCTCAACGAAATAATAAGCAATTTATGCAGAGCTACTGGTCTACTGAAGAATGAGATACTCGCTATTCAGAGAACTCTTGAGTACCAAGGACAGATTTCAGAATCGATCGACACAGTTACCACTGGATCGACCGACAGAACTCCCAGCAAAACGACCGACGCACATGTTGTAGCATCGATCGGCACCGAGTCCTTGACAGACCGAGATCAGCTGATTCATGACAAGATCGACGCTATGCAGAATGAACTGAGGGAGCTGTCAGAATATGCATATAACACCATCTACAGGAATACAGGCAGCATTGAACTCATTGAAAGAAGTCTGAGAAACCTCAGAGATGCCACCCTCAAGATGGAAGAGAAACAGCTCAGAAGTGATGATGCCACAAGAAGCTTCATTCCCACATGGTTTGATAGGAGGAGACACGATATTGATGCTTGTTGTCCAATAGTAGCAGTTTCTGCACCAACTAAGTCACACACCACCAAAGTCAAGCTAAATGACTATAACAAAGCGTTGAGTGGGAGGCAACCCACTATTAGGTTTTATTTTATTTTTAAGTTTTTGTTACATTTTTATTTTTATTTTTCGCATTAGTTTTTGCAGATTTTTAAGATCCAAATAGAATGATGATTCTGTCGACCGACACAATCAAGTCGCATCGCTCGACACCACACGACCATCACTAACGATCGACGTATATCTATACGTATCTATCGACGCCATCGCGGTCAGGTTTAGTCATTCTATCTTGTTACATTAAGTACTTATGATTTATTTCTTCATTTCACTCCAGCTGTGTTACACTGGGACAATGTAATTTAAGTCTGAGGGGAGGTTTACTGATATGTGTTTTATTTTAGTTTTTATTTAAAAATATTTTCAAAATTATTTTCGCATAAGTACTAAATGGGGACATTGATATTGATTTATACTTGATTATCTAACCACTCTTTAGCACCATTCTAGATATACTGATTGCAAATAGTACTAAAGATGCTAAAGTGGATCAACCTGTCACCTATACACGCTTGCTAAGATTGTTTGAAGGAACCAAATCTAACCTCCAACACTAATACTGACTTTATTTGCTTGTCTTGGGGCTTGGTAATAACTGAATCGGAATCCTCTTACAAGTCTAGAAGGTAAAAAGTCTGTGTGTTTCTGGTTCCCTTCCTTCTCTCTCACCGGCATCTCAAAGATCTAAGTTTATGTATAAAAGATTGAAATGATTTTTTGAGAGGCAGAGGGATAGGTAAATTACTTGCGACCCCATTATTCTAAATCTCAGGGATGATCACACATTATGGAAACGAGGGATAGGTAAATTACCTGCGACCCCATTATTCGCTACACTTTGCCAAAATGTATGAGTTACAATTGCAATGTCAATGAGATAGACTAGATGACCTGTGTTGGCATCAAACCTATTGAAATTGAAACTAATAAGAGATCCAGAGAAGAGAGATAAGGGGAGAAAGAGATCAGAGAAGACTACATGTGTGTTCAGATACTTGTTTGAGTTGAATCCATGTGTCCTTTGATCGATAATCCCAAGGTAAAGCCTGCACTTTTATTTTATGTTAAGAAAGGAGGTTAGTAGAGGGGAATGTCAGATAAGATTTGCTAAGTTGTGGACTAGATGAATTTGGTTGCTAAGTAAGGATAATGCATAATGAACTTCTGTGATTAGGATGTTTAGATATGAATTGCAAATCCATAGAGTTATGACTTCAATGTTTTGAATCCTTGAGTCCCTACTGTTTTCAAACCTTTTCCAGGGACTACTGAGTTTTTGCTTGAGGACAAGCAAAGGAGTAAGTCATGGATTTCACCCATTTTCTACCATGGTATAAGGATATTTTTATTATGTACTAATATGTTTTCTAGCCTGTTAGGTATGTTTTCAGGTTCAGGAGCGCTTCGTGATGAAGTGATGCTTTTGGAGCATTTTGGAGCACAAGAGATAATACACCCGAGTTGACTATTTAAGACCAAGTCGGAAGTCAACATTCAGATAAGAATCGATCGATACTCATCCAGAGTTGTCGATCGATATAGCTGTGAAGATCCGCGTACTTGAAGATTATAATTGATCGATACACATAAAGTGTTGTTGATCGATAGCGAGGACGAAATGGTTTAGCCGACTACTTCACCAAGACTTCACCAAACTACGAGATTGCCCCTGACGAGTTTTTAACCTAATGGAAATGATTAAATACCCTGCCTAAGTGTTTTTGACGGCAAGCCGAAAAGCCGAAAAGCAGGCGAAAGCAAGCAAGCAGAGAGTGTGAGAGAAAGCTAAAGTTTTATTTGTTTTGAGAGATTGGAGAGATATCATTGAGAGATCTGTGATTGAACTCCATTTGTTTTATATTCTCTATCTAATGCAATTTCTTTACCTATCTTGTGTTATGAATTGCTTAGTCATGTCTGAGTAGTCTACTTGTTAGATCTAGGGTTTAAATAGGTTTGTGGGATTAGCCCCAAACTATACTTGCTAAGTTGTGATATTCAATCAAATAGATTGCATCCTAAGCTTGTTCTAGAGTAGCTAACTAGAGCATAGATGATTAGGATCCTTATATCTTGAATTATCTGTTTGAACTAGTTTGTCTCCTGTTGAGAAGAGCGAGAGCCCTCCTTGAGACCTAGTGTTCATTATCGGCTCACGCCTAAGCATTTCTAGAAGCCGTCGATCGATATCCCAACTGGAGGTGCATCGCTCGATATCTCTAAAGGATATCGATCGACTCTTTTTCTGGTCAACAGACGACAGTTGAGATCAGAGATCTAGTTATTTAACTAGTGAGACATCACTGATTGTTAAGCGGCTGAGTTCTTTAATATCATGCAAACAACTTATTAGGCATTTATAGATATTATAATCTCCATTCCTGAATAAAAGCCCTATGTCTAGCACTCTTCATTATCATTTAAACAACCATCATATTGTTAGTAGAGCAACTACCTTGCTCATTTTAGGATTGTCATTTACATTTCATCATAAAAACCAATTTCACCTAGGATTGATTAATTGATTAGATTTAATTGGTTCCCTAGCTTCTCGTGATTCGATCCCTAAGTACTACAGCTGAACCTCTTATTTGAGAGAGTAAGACACTCATTAGGGTAATTTGAGTGGTATCATTGGTGCAGCTGCTGCTAAGGCAGCAGAAGAGGCTATTCAAAACAAATCATTGGCTGACTACAACTGTCCAGATCAATTCTACGCCAACATATCTGCTACTCGTTCTCCAGATATACAGAGGGCTGATTTCGAGGTGAAGCCTCAGTACTACACACTCGTGGGACAGACACCCTACAGTGGGACATCCCATGAGCATCCTATGGAACATCTGGAGAGGTTCGAGGATCTTATTTCTGCTATTAAATCGAATGGAGTCCCTGATGACTACCTACTTTGCAAGCTCTTCAAGTACTCTCTTGTTAGAGAAGCTTTACAATGGCTTAAGAAGTTACCACCAGGATCTCTTACATCCTGGGTAGACATCAAAAACACATTCCTGCGTATTTCTTTGATGAGGCGCGCGCAGAGGATTTGAGGAGCAAGATTACTACACTCGCACATGAGCCTACAAAGTCTTTCAAGAACTGTTGGGTTCGCTTCAGGTCTTATCAGAGAGATTGTCCACACCATGGATTCAACCAAGTGCAACTGCTCAGGACTTTCTTCAGAGGTTTAGATCTGGCATATCAGACTGCTCTATACACATATAGTGAAGGGAACTTTAACACCAGGAATCCAGAAGAGGTTGTGAGACTTATAGAGAACTTGGCATCTAGTAACAGAACCAAGAACACTGATTATGAGAGGATAAAATCAGCCACTACCCTTGGGAAGGAGCAGATGGACGATGTGATAGCCAAACTGGATAGTGTTCACATGCTTCTTAAGAAGCAGATTAGCTTTGCAGAAGATGTAGAAGCTGTAGAGATTGATAAGGATATATGTGTAGGGGAGGATGTGAATTACATTAGTGGCACTGGATTTCAGAGGTCTAGAAACCAGAGTGGAAACATGAAATTATATGGCAACAGTCAGAGGAGCAATTACGGTCAGAATTCACAGTACTAGAAGACCTACAACAACAGCATCTACAGTAACAACAAGAGTCTTGGTAACTCTTTATATCGGAATCCACCACCACCTACTCAGGAGAGTAAAATCGAAGCAATGCTTGATCAGGTTCTAGAAGGTCAGCAGAGGCTTACTGTGGAATTCAATTGAAAGATAAATTTTGGCTATACCAACCTGAATGCAAAGTTTGACACCTTGAGCGCTCATGTAAGGAAGTTGGAGACACATGTGATTCAGACAGGAGAGGCTATTAGGAGGCAGGAAGCTTTAGTGAAAGGGAGAGAGGAAGAAGTAGTGAGACACCACGTGAATGCCATCATAGACGATGATTTCTGGTAAGTGGTGAAGCATGACAGACTTCATGAGAGCGACTTTGAGATTGAGAACGCCATGAGTATTGGCAGTTCTCATTGGTGTCGACCGACGCCAAGAACTAGTCATCGATCGACATGGGATGATGACTATCGATCGATGTTCGAGTCCCCACATCGATCAACGAAGTCGAAAAGGTCGAATGCCATGAGCAAACCAGGCTGGATTATGACCCACGAGGAGTTTGCAGCTAGATAGCCTCACCCACACGAACCCTTCATCGATCGACATACATAACCTATTATCGATCGACATTAGCAGTCTGACATCAATCGACGTGCACAACTTACATACCGAGTGCGGTTACCCAAGATAGACATGGCCCGAATTAATGCACTCAAAACCCTAACCCAAACCTTCAGAGAGCCCACCAGACGTGATTGTTGATGCATCAGAGCCTATGGAGGTAGAAAAGGAAATTGCAAAGAGAACTTTAAAGAAAAGGAAAGAGAAGGTTCACAAGCACTATAAAAGGGCTAATGAGAAGGAGTTTGAAAACTTCAGAAAGAGAGTTCTAAGGAGTCCAGCAGAAAAACTTTTTGAGGAAGCATATTTCACACACAAATTGTGGATGTTCTTCAGAGAGACCAAGGAGACAGAAGCAAATATTGAGAGGATGTTTCATTAGGTCAGAAAGCAGATGAAGGAGATGATTACATTGAATAAGAAGAGTGATCCTGGAAAGTTTTCTATGCCCTGCTCAGTACAAGGGATAGAGTTTCCATGTGTCCTCTGTGACACCGGAGCTTTAATCAGCATCTTGCCTAAGGATATGGAAGATCAAGTAGGTCTGAAGATAGAATCATCGAAGGAACAATTCACTTTTGTGGATGTACTCAGAGAACTCAGGAGGAATCATCAGAGACCTTATAGTGCAGATTGGTAATTCCCTAGTTCCAATTGATTTCCATATCCTAGATACCAATCGTAGCTAGAATTCTTCTCTACTGCTTGGAAGAGATTTCTTAGCAACTGTAGGAGCAGTTTGCAACATGCAGACAAACCAGTTGTGTCTGACACTCATCGATTAGAAGACTTACTATGATCCAGTCAGAGGTTTCAAGCCACAGATGTCCTGAAAAGAAGTTGTGTATGATCAAAGACTCGTCGCAATGTGTTTCTGTGCAGACGAGTACGAAACAGAGCAGTCCAAAATGATCGATTCCCACACTGTGGCAGCGATCGATACACATGATCATACATCGATCGATACGTATCCACCCCACACGATCGACAGTTTCCATTCTACAAGAATGCCCCTGACGAGTTTTAACCTAACAATTAAGTGTTATGCCATTTTATTAGGCAACACACAGTTTCATATTTCTTACTTTTCACAACAAAAGGTTTTAAGTTTAGAGTTAGAGAGAAGAGCTGACTCCTTCAGAGATTCTCTTGGAACTCCGGATTTCTATCTATTTATCTATGTAAATTTTATTATTCATTGTTATGTTTTGCTTTTCTATGTCTGAGTAATTCATCTTATTAGGTTTAAGGTTCAAATAGGATATGAAGGATTTGCCCAAACTATATAATTGCTAAGTTGCTAGAGATGTTCATCTTGGGAATTTTGTTTAATAGTTGTGTTCTAGAGTAGCTAACTAGATCCCTGATAATAGGATAGTTAGGCGCAAGCGACGGCTTGGTCTTTCACCAAAATAGATTCTCTGAGCTAGGATTGCAAGAAACAAACAAAATTTGACCAAGGAAGTCTAGTGGAAATTATTCAACACGATCTTAAAGCTTGCTAGAAAACCATCGATCGATAATCGTATAGATTAATATCGAAAGGTGTATCGATCGATATTCCTATAGAATCATCGATCGACACTTTTTAAGATCAACAAATGGAAGTTGAGGTCTGAAGATCTAGACAATAAATAGTCTAAACAAACGAAAGTTGATCGACTATTGCCTTTGTTAAGTTCTCATACATCTTGCATGTTGCTTAATATTTGTATCTCTACAATCATGATTTTCTAAATAGAAACCCTAGGCTTAACTCTTTATCATTATTTTTTAAACCCCAATCCAATCAACCGAACAATTGCTTATTCACCACTGGTTGTTTTTATTATTGTTATTCCACCGAGCTTAATCACTGCTTTCTAGGATTTATTTGTGTGCCCTAGCTTTTTGTGGATTCAGTCCCTAAGTACTATAAGTGATCCTTTTATTTGAGAGAGTAATTCACTCCTTAGGGTAATTTGAGTGAGATCAACTATTTATTGTCTAGATCTTCATATTACAACTTCTGTTTGTTGACTTGAAGAAAGTGTTGATCGATGATTCTATAGGAATATGGATCGATACACGTTTCGAGCCGTCGATCGATTAATCTATATGATTATCGATCAATGGTCTTCTAGCAAGCTTTACGATCGGGTTTGAATAAGGTTCACTAGGCTTCCTAGATCAACTTTCATCTGTTTCTAGGAATCTTAGCTCATAAAATCTATTATTGTAGAAGACCAAGCCGTCGCTTGCGCCTAACTATCCTAAGATCAGAGTTCTTGTTAGCTACTCTAGAATACAAGCAATAAGCACAATCATATGATGTATATCTCTAGCAACTTAGCAATTATATATTTGGGGCTAATCGTTCGTATCTTATTTGAACCCTAAACCTAATAACTGAATTACTCAGACATGGCTAAGTAAATCATAAACATAAATATAAATAGCATAGATAAGAAATCTGGAGTTCCAATAAAAATCTTTGAAAGAGTTATAGATCTTCTCTCCAGTGGACGACAGCTGCGGTGGAAGGTGGTGGCTCTGATGAAGACTCGCAGTGAGAGAGAGAGAGAGAGAGAGAGAGAGAGAGAGAGAGAGAGAGAGAGAGAGAGAGAGAGAGAGAGAGAGAGAGAGAGAGAGAGAGAGAGAGAGAGAGAGAGAGAGAGAGAGAGAGAGAGAGAGAGAGAGAGAGAGAGAGAGAGAGAGAGAGAGAGAGAGAGAGAGAGAGAGAGAGAGAGAGAGAGAGAGAGAGAGAGAGAGAGAGAGAGAGAGAGAGAGAGAGAGAGAGAGAGAGAGAGAGAGAGAGAGAGAGAGAGAGAGAGAGAGAGAGAGAGAGAGAGAGAGAGAGAGAGAGAGAGAGAGAGAGAGAGAGAGAGAGAGAGAGAGAGAGAGAGAGAGAGAGAGAGAGAGAGAGAGAGAGAGAGAGAGAGAGAGAGAGAGAGGCTTTCGATCATCAGAATTTCTATATAACGTTTTCGGTCATCGGAATTTTTATATAACGCTTTGTTTTAGATTCGTGAATAAGAGAAAAAGAAGGAAATATCTTTATCTATAGGGAAAGGAAGGGTAAACTGTAAGTTTAAGCCTAATAGACAATTGAGCTAGCAAACTTTCTTCTTAAAACCCAAGAAATTTTGGGGCAGAGGACCGTTACAACTTCGATATTAAATAAATCATAAACCATATATTTCTGATTGAGCACATTTAACCCATTCTCATGTAGATGCACATACGTCAACGCCACAAGTTTAAATATTTTAAAATTTTAGCAACCAAAACAATTGCTTCAACGTAAGACTTCTCCAATGCATATATATTTGTTGATTTTTTTGTAACAGAAAACTCTATTTCTCTTTAGCATAGATTGCTAAAAAGCAATCTAGAGCTTTGAAGTGTGTTTACAAAATAGAATAAATTAAATACAAATTAATTTTTAAATATGTTGTTTCATAAATATATTGATTTATTTAATAATTAAATGCAAATTTAATAAAAATATATAATAAAACAGTAAAGAGAAATAGAGTTTTCTGGTAAGTGCATATATATTATATATTTTTGGTAAGAGAAATATATGTTATAGATGTGACATTTTTATAGTGTAATGTTTCAAACATTAAGAGTTTTCTGTTTGATACTACCAGAAAACTCTAAGAATTGACATTTTTATAGTGCAATGTTTCAAATATATGTGACTGTTTGATACTACCAGATACTACCAGAAAACATATATAATATATAATAAACATTTTTTATATTTTTATAGTGCACTTACTATTTTTATATAATAACAGTAAATATATGTGACTGTTTGAAACATTGCACTATAAAAATGTCAATTCTTAGTGTAAGAAACCATCTATTATATGCTATTATTAACGTTATTGAAACCACTATATCTCCCGAACTATAATAAGTCCCTTATATAATAACAGTTATTTAAACACTATTATATTTGAGATATATGGTAGTGTTACTATATAAAAACACTATTATATTTGAGATAAAAATGTCAGTTTTTAGACACTATTATAGTCCCTATTTTAAAAAACTGTTATATTTGAGACATATGATAGCGCTGTTTTTAACTTGTTTTTAACTTGATATGGTTAATCAAATTTTATGATAGTTTTTGTTTTGATAGTTATATGATAGCCTTTGTTTTGGTCAGATCAATGCTGTATCTACGACTATGTGTCATTAGAACATGTTCATATAGACATGTTTTGTTGTTAGTTATATTTAAATAAAAAATATTCATTTCAAATTTTATTAATAAACCAAAATGTATTTACATTAATACCACAAACATGTCTACATTTTCGTCAAATCTTACACAAACATCATTACAAAATCAGATATACAGACAAGTGGAACACTAGTTCTTACCCTTATATCCCCTCTTTGCTTTAGTGTCAATTGGTATATTCTTGGCCATTTCTTTAATGATCTTTTGAACGATGTATCTGTCCTGAAAGCCTGCATCAATTGGAGCAAGTTCCACATGGTTGGTGCTTGATAATGTTGTGAGCTCCAGATCAATAGTTCTACTCCCAGCCTGCACTTTCCAAAGTTAAAATATCAAAAAGATAGAAAATTGACAGAAATAAAAACAGAAGTATAACATGTTTCTTTCAAAAAAAAAAAAAACAGAAGTTTAACATGATTAAAGGTAAAATATATTATAATTGGTGACTCCTCATAAGCAAATGCCAAACACACTCCTCTCTAGTTCTCCAAAAACTCAATTGTGTTTAGTTTTACACAAGATTTGGATTACGGAGGTTCTAACTTCTAATCTAAGTATGTAAATAATGAGAGTTTTAGTGATATAAAACAGACCTGCCAATAGTTTTTCAGTCTGGCTCTGTGTGCTATATCTTTTGTTCTTAGTCTCTCTCTGCGTACCAATCTCTCACGTTCATCTCTACACCTAGTTAAAAGAAGAACAAAAAAAAAAATGGAAACATTTACGTGGATGGCTTTGATTCAAAATCTTGAAAAGGAGATTTTACCTGTATCCAACGAGAATATATGGAACTCCTGCTAGCTACAAATGATTGTATCTGCACAGCAGTAAACAAGTTTTCATAGTTATTTCTAAGAATCTACAAGAAAAGAGAAACAAAGAAGACACCATACGTACCCAGAACTTTTTTTTTTTGGTAAAATGTTAAATATTATACCATTTTTGATTTTCGACAGAGTTTACAGCGAAAACTAAAAGCGGAAATGCAAAAAGAAACTAAACAGACGGACAAAGGCAAACGATGAATTGAAACCGAAGAAGAGCGACCAAACCTAATAACTAGCTAAACAGCGAGACGCACTAAGACCAAGCGAAGCCAGAAGGTCGGAGATAAATAGCCGGTTGCCACGGGCTACCGAGAGATAGGCGCCCTCAAACCTAGAAGCTACGGCTCCTGCAGCTTCCAACAACCATCCCAACACAACCAACTCGAAGAATCACAGCACAGATGATAGACCCCGGCCCAAGGATCAGTACATGAAACCAGCTCAGCATGGAGTTCAGGACGTCCAGATCAGTTCAGCCGAGGTTCATCCATCCGGCCGTACCATACAGACAGACCGAGCCGTGTACCGGATCAACCCACATGCACCCGGGAAGGACCTTAGGCTGTATCAACGTCCAGACGATGGAATTGATCGACCCACATCACTTGTTTCTCGTCCCTTTCATCATTCTAGGGCCAACAGTCGATCCAGAATCCATGATCATCGTGATCATCGTGATCAACACCCGGATCATCGTGATCATCACCCGGATCATCGTGATCATCACCCGGATCATGCTGATCACGACCTTTCCGACCACTTTGATGATTTCATGATGATCGATGCTTCTAACTTCTCCAAAAGAATGTTTCTTAAGCTCTCTAAAGATTTGGGTCAAGAAAAGTTGCCATCCGTTCATGAAGATTCACTGAACAGCCCGCGGACAGCCCTTCGTGCGTCCTAGTCCATACCGTGATGAACTTGATCAACACAGCAAGGTTCATTGAACCTGGACAGAATAATTTGAAGGATTTAACTGCAGTCAACATGAGATTTCGTGCCTGGACCAGATCTGGTCAATATTTATATTTTCTATGGAATATTTTTTTTTTCTAGGATTACATTTCCCATGATTATTTATGTCTTTCTTTGACTTGTAATCCTATAAATAAGGCCTATGAGCCACGAAATAAGACAGACCTTTTTCCCCTTTTTGTGAGTTTTAACTCTTTGTTCTTGGTTGAACATTTCTTAGTTTCTTGATGAGGTTATCTCCAAGTCTCGATCCTTCCTTTGTTGGACCGGTGCGTCACATCCGGCAACATTTGAAGTCTGGTAGTATCATTGGGCCTTTCCGCATCCCATTGTGTCACCATTCATCCCACCAGTTCTCTATCCTTCCGGATCAGAGTCCATATCATCCTTACCGAAAGAGTGATCCCGATTTTGGTTCTATCAAGTGGTATCAGAGCCACTCTTCCGGTAACTCTTTTCTATCCATTTTTCTCATCTCTCCATTTCTTCTAAACACTTCTTCATCTATCTATCTTGAACCCGGGCCCCTCATTACCCACCATAGTTAAAAAAAAAATAAGATCTAAGTTTATGCAGTAAAAAAAAAAAAAAAAAAGATTATAAAAAAAAAAAAGTTTCAAAGTTTGATTGTTTTTGGTGTGGTGGTGGAAGAGAAAGCCTGCTGGCCGAAGAGAAATCCGGCCTTTGAGGTGGTTAAGGCGGGTTCCCCTTTTGAAATCTCTTATCTTTCTATCTTAAACCTTTGATCTTGCTTGGATTTGCCCATTGGGAATTCCTTGATCTGTTCTCTTAGAACCTTGAGAAGAAACTGTGTGATCACCATAAATCTGAGAGAAAACACTTGAGTGGGTGAGATTAAACACTTGAGAGAGTGAGGAATTTTATCTACTAACTTTTGTGTTGAGATTTTCAGGTTACAATGTTTGGTCTTCACCGGAGAAGTAGCAAGAAGAACTCCCCCCGACCATCTGTCTCTCAAACTCCATTTAAATATTCTTTGAACAATTTTGATGAGTTTGTTAGTGTGCAGGAAAAGCCAAACCAAAGGTGCAAAGAAAAGGTCAAAGATGTGGCTGATCCAAAGAGGCGATCCTTTCAGTTTGATGTCCAAGAGATCTGTGACAACTTTGAGAAGGGAATGATGCAAGCCCTCGAGGACGTCAGCAAGAGCCACAAGAAGAGCACATCCACACGTGCACATGTAGCTGAGCCATCCTTTTTCATCAGTGAGAAAACTCAAGGTGAATCTGAAAACCATTTTGAAAAGCTTAAAGATTTTTCAGATTCTTTACCCAATTATGATGAATCTGATGAAGATCTAATTGAAAGCTTGATCACTTGTGAGGATAAATGTGATCTTCCTTCTCTTGAACCTGAGTTTGTGTTTGAAAATGAGCAAGCTAATGTAGAACTAACTGTTTTGCAACCGGAGCTTCCGAGTAGTCTTGTTTTGTCTCCACAGGTTTTTGAGGAAGAGCCATTCAACCATCCACATCATGGACGACTTCCTGGCACTAGGATATCTTTGGATGATATTCCAGATCCAATCTTTGATGAGGAGGACGAACTTGGTCCAGTCTTTGATGAGGAAGCAACAAGCATCACACCCATAGGTATGGAGAGTCATATATGCTTTGATCCCGGCACATCTCCTCTCCCTTTGTCTCCTGATCTTCAAAAGCACAGTGAGAACTCTGATTTGTTTAATTCTCTGCCTGTCATGTTTGTCAAGATTAGTTCTCATGATGTGACTCGTTTTGGTCTTGACAAGATGAAAGAATTTTGTGTTTCAAAGTCTGTTTTTGAAAACATGATTAATTTTTTAAAAATCTTTAAACCTGATGAACTTCTTGATCATAACTGTTTTCAAAATGATAAAGGCATCAACTCTGAAATTATCTTGACCTTTGATCAGTACTTGACACATAGCAAATGTTTTGATCATTTTGAAGAAATTCTTGAGCTTGATTTGCAGCTGCCTGATTTCTATGCTAGAAAACCGTTTGACTCATTTGTTTTCAAAGGCATTGGCTTTGATCTGAGTTCTTATATTCATGCACTGATCACTGATAATTTATTTGCATCCTCTTGTGCCTTGGACGGAATTTTGGTTAAGAAGTTGCTGGAACATGAATCACTTAGAACTGAAAATGATTTTTGTGATCTTGATTCTTGTGATTATGTTTTGCAGCCTGATCTTGTGTGTTTTGAAACTGATAAAACTCGGCATCTTTTGAGATCATCTCGTGATCAATGTGTTGTTTTGAGCCTTGATGATATTTTGGTTTACAACACATTCTTTGATAAGTCTCTTAAGTCTTTGATAAATGTTTCTCAATCTGAACTTAAGCTTGTGTGTTCAGATGTTGAGCAGGATATGCACTTTCTGAAAATGTCTAATATTTTTGAATGTCTTGAGAAAATTCTGGTCTGTAATATCTATTTTGATGATCATCTTGAAAGGCTGAAATGTGTGCTTCTTGTTCTTGGAAAATATATCTTGATTTTTGATTTGAACAAGTATCTCTCTTGCACATATGATCCTGGTCTTTTAGTGTTTGTTTTGAGTATCCAGGAAAGACAGGTTCAGCCTCTGAATGAAAGCATTGATTGTGCCCAACAGCCTGAGTTTTGGAGAAGCATTGTTGTCCAAACCGGCTACCTTGGAGATGCCAGCGACAGAGGTTCAGTCCACGAAGGGTATCTCGACTTCCAGAAGGTCTTTCGTCTCGACTCCAATTTTCCTGGAAAGCCAATTCCCCAAGGTTTCACTGAGGCTTGGAATCCCTTGAAAATCTTCACGGAGGAAGGAGTTATGACTTTTTCAAACAGGCGGTTTCCCAGTCCATCTATCTGCGAGTACCCAGCTTTTGAAGCAGATTCAAGCCTTGTGAAGAAGCGGCCTGAGCCAAAGCCAATCATAGGATTCAAGATGAATCTCTCCTCTTTCCATAAAGCTCAATATCAGGAAAAATGGCTTTGGGATTATGAAGATATGATCCTTCCACCAAAACCGGCCAGACCAAAGGCAGCAAAGTGTTCACCACTTGAGAAACCGTTGGAGCTGCTGATTCTCAAAGAACCAAAGGTGTTTCCTCAGTCAAACCCACGTCATAACCTAAAGCACTGTAAGGATTATGGTTTGATTGTCTCTGCTCTTCATGAAAATGTTTTGAAACCGAGAATTTCTAAGCAAAAACAAATCTTTACTTGGTTGAAAAACGTTTTGCTTAAACCTTTTCATGAATTGTTTTCATTGAGCTGTGCTTTGAAAGAGATTTGGTGTAGGAACAAGCATGAACCGAAATTGCTTAGACCAAAGAATTCTTTTGATTTCGTTCATGATGAGAATTTTACAAATTTGGCATTATCTCATTCTTTTCCTAGCAGTTTCACACCTTGGCCTGATTTTGAATTTGATAAACCGATTTTTGGCACTCAGTTTACTTGCTTGATGCTTGCCCACGTGCTTGATGATTATCCTAAGAGCTTGGATCCTATTTTTGATGTCTTAAGGATAGAGAAACCCTTTGATTATTTCTTTGTCAGATTTGATGTGGTTTCTCTAGTTGTTTTGGATGAACATGATAAGCATGATCAGTTTCTAAGGAGAGCAAGCAATGATGGATGCCAAAGGACTTGGACTTACTTGATGAAAAGGACTTCTAAGCTCCAAGGAAGTTTCTGTCCAAACTTTTCATTCACTGATTTTTCTTTGAACTTTAATTCCTCTGAATCTGATTTATTTCCTTTTGATACAGGTACAATCGATTTGAGGACAAATCCTTTTGAAGAGGGAGGGAATGATAGACCCCAGCCCAAGGATCAGTACATGGAACCAGCTCAGCATGGAGTTCAGGACGTCCAGATCAGTTCAGCCGAGGTTCATCCATCCGGCCGTACCAGACAGACAGACCGAGCCGTGTACCGGATCAACCCACATGCACCCGGGAAGGACCTTAGGCTGTATCAACGTCCAGACGATGGAATTGATCGACCCACATCACTTGTTTCTCGTCCCTTTCATCATTCTAGGGCCAACAGTCGATCCAGAATCCATGATCATCGTGATCATCGTGATCAACACCCGGATCATCGTGATCATCACCCGGATACGTCCTGGGTCGGGACACTTGATACGTCCTGGGTCGGGACAGTATCACTCAAACGGACTTAGGGGATATGAACTCGCCAAAAGAGAGAACTAATGGTTTGAACGGTGACACAAAGGGTTGCGGAAGGCCCAATGATACTACCAGAGGTGAACTCCGAAGAGAACTGATGGATTGAACGGTGACACAAAGGGTTGCGGAAGGCCCGATGATACTACCAGAGGTGCTTGATTGTCGCCTGATATGACTCACAGGTCCGACAAGGAAGCAAACTCGATCTGTTGCCGGATGTGACGCACCGGTCCAACGAGAAAGAGAGTGTTACTTGGAGCTAACCACACCAAGAACAAGAAAAATGAGATACCCTCTCAAGGTTCCAAAAATAATCACTCAAAGCTTATTTTATTTCATTGATCAAATGACCTTTATATAATAGGCAAAGCATACAAAATGTTTAGTCAAAACCTAGAAACTTGTAAACTAATAAATATTGTAGACTTGACTAAAGACCAAAAACCAAAGACCAAAGACCAAAGACTTTTGACTGAACTTGGGAAATTGTGCTCGCGAAACTCATCAGCTGGTCGCGCTCTTTTGCATGATCGACGGTCTCTGAATTGCCGTCAGATTGATATATTATTCGACCATGGCTTGCATTTTCTTATTGGGCCCTTCTTTCATTGGGCTGAAATATGTTTATAAACATATTTTTCATAAATCATCAAGCCCATCTCGTTTGATCCAAACACATAAGCCAAGTTTTCTCGAATTGTTTCTGCTGCTGATTTAGGGCACATCATTCCCTCATTCTTTAAAAAGATTTGTCCTCAAATCTGTCTTTCTTTAGCTTCAGATATAATGATCTCTTGGCTTTTCGTAGAACTCTTTTTTTTTTTTTTTTAGAAAAGAAGATGAAAGGTAGAAGATGGATGAAGAAGATGGAAAGATGAGAAAAATGAACTGATAGTACCGGTTGAGTGGCTCTGATACCACTTGATACGTCCTGGGTCGGGACAGGATCACTCAAACGGACTTAGGGGATATGAACTCGCCAAAAGGGAGAACTAATGGTTTGAACGGTGACACAAAGGGTTGCGGAAGGCCCAATGATACTACCAGAGGTGAACTCCGAAGAGAATTGATGGATTGAACGGTGACACAAAGGGTTGCGGAAGGCCCGATGATACTACCAGAGGTGCTTGATTGTCGCCTGATATGACTCACAGGTCCGACAAGGAAGCAAACTCGATCTGTTGCCGGATGTGACGCACCGGTCCAACGAGAAAGAGAGTGTTACTTGGAGCTAACCACACCAAGAACAAGAAAAGTGAGATACCCTCTCAAGGTTCCAAAAATAATCACTCAAAGCTTATTTTATTTCATTGATCAAATGGCCTTTATATAATAGGCAAAGCATACAAAAGGTTTAGTCAAAACCTAGAAACTTGTAAACTAATAAATATTGTAGACTTGACTAAAGACCAAAGACCAAAGACCAAAGACCAAAGACCAAAGACTTTTGACTGAACTTGGGAAATTGTGCTCGCGAAACTCATCAGCTGGTCGCGCTCTTTTGCATGATCGACGGTCTCTGAATTGCCGTCAGATTGATATATTATTCGACCATGGCTTGCATTTTCTTATTGGGCCTTTCTTTCTTTGGGCTGAAATATGTTTATAAACATATTTTTCATAAATCATCAAGCCCATCTCGTTTGATCCAAACACATAAGCCAAGTTTTCTCGAATTGTTTCTGCTGCTGATTTAGGGCACATCATAACCCTCCGGAAGTGAACCTACAAGAGAAGCAGCAAACCCGAGAGCCGAACTGCCGCACAGAGACAAGAGAATAGCCGCATCGACCATCGGAAAACAAAACCATGTCACCATTAATGGGCAGAACGAGGAAGATGAATGACCTCACCGCCGAGAGCCCCAAGGAAGAGGCGAGGTAATAACAACCGGGAACACCGGAATGCCGCTCACAAACGGAGTCGATGAAGAACAACCGACTACACGCACTACCACCACGCGCTGCCGGACCCACACGCGCCGCCACCACGCGCCGCCTCTAGAACCATGCGCTGTCACCGGAGAAATCGGAAGATCGAGTTGTACGCGACTTCCGAAGAACCCCACGCGCCTCCACCAGAGACCACCGGTGAAGATAAAGGGGACGGACCCTAGACTCGCGAAATCTCAGATCCGAACCAACACCGAAGCTTTGGGTACCACCGCCGCCACACTATCACGCCGGGAAGGTACACATGCACCGGGAAGGCCTCAACGACGCCACACTCACCTCCACTCGCACAGAAACTCAACCTTAGCAGAGGAAAATCGATGGGAAGAAAACCCTAGACGAGACCTACGCCGGTTATGAGAAGGAGCAGCCGACGTCCTCAAGCGGCGCCACCTCCTAGCTTCCGACTAAGGAACCTCCAGAGTAGACGGATCTGAACCCAGATCTATACCAAGGAGAAGTTATACCCGCCGCAGAGAACACAGAGGGAGAGACGGAGAAGAAACGAACAACACGGGGAGGGGGGCTCCGGCGGCCGCGCTAAGGACAGCGGCGACCACCGGAGAAGCTTCACGCTGATGTCTTGTCGAGTAGAGAGAAGGAGGAGAAAACTTTTAGGAGTAGAATTCACGTACCCAGAACTTAAGCAGTTTCTCTCTCTCAAATCTCTCTACCGATCATCCAACTGGATAGCAAACAGCAAGAAGCTACGATAATAATATATGGAGCTTTAAGGAAAACTATAGCTCCCGAGAGGTTTTCAACTCTATATAAATCCTACTTTCAGATTTGTCTTGACAAGAGAACAAAATTCAACATTTGCATCCACATGATGTATTTCTTCCCCATAAGCTCTTCCTGGATCTTCAGTCGCAAGGTTTTCGAAACAATAACCCCAGTAGCACCTGATGAAAGACATCAGTGTTTACATTAGTAGCAAAAATGTATACACTCTTCGAAACACTGTTTCCTAGACAGCGACTAATGAAAGTTAGTAGAATAAAAATGAAGATTTACCTGCGGTAAATATACAACTGTATATCCGTAGGTAGAAAACAAAGATTCAGGTAAAGTAGCTGCGAATAAGGAGAGATGCAGAGATTTTTTACAACAGGAGAAGAAGAGGTGGAGAGGAGTGGTGGTTATGAGGAGCAGAGGAGGAGAAGACGGTGGTGATGGGAGAAAGAGATTGGGTTTCAGTGCGAAAGAGTGACCTTTTGTAGTTTTGTTGACTTTTTTTTTCTAGTTCAAATTTGTTAACAAAGCTTTTAAGTTAAAAGTTATAAAAGTGTTAATATTAATATTACCTTTAATGAATCATATATAGTTAAAAATAAATTTTATTTTACTAATATTATATTTATCTGTTATATTAGATAATTATTTATAATTTAATATAATAAATTGTCAAAATATAATTTTAAAAGTAAGATAATTCTTACTTTATACAAAAACATTTGTTGTGACAAAAACAAATACAAAAACATTTGTATAATGATATTTTCTAAAATATTTTTAATATGTAAGTTTTTTAAAAATTTAAACACAATAATAAGCATATTGTTTTTTTGATAGATAAAAAATTATCATATATAAATAATTTGATGTTTAATTTAATTACTTTAAAAACATAAATAATAATTTGTCATGCTATTTTTGAATTAATAAGATATAAAATAATAAGTATTCATAAGAAAATTATACCCGCATGTGCAGGTAAACCACCTAGTGTTATTATAAAGAAGAAAAAAGTTTGGTATTTCACGGTTGTCTAAATTTTACTTAAATATATGTGGCTTTGTAATTTTTAATCCGCTTACTAATTTTTCACAATAGCCTTAATTAACTGATATCAATATATATCAAAATCAAAAAATTTATCTTTCATAGCACTCTGGAAAATAGAGCTATAAAAATGTTCTATCAATACCTCTCTTTTTATAGTGGTGATTAACTATGATATGTATATATTATTTTATTTGAAATAGTTATATAAATATTTTAAATATATAGTTAATGGTATACCATGAATTTTACTAGTTTTCAGCCATCATATATAATTTTTTAGTATCTGTTATATGTGTTTTGAAGTATTTTTAAATTATTTATAGGTTCAGGTGTTTTAGAGCAATGTGGTGAATATCATACATTTTTAAACTAAAGATAGAAAAAACTCGTACATATTCAAGAAACCTCCCATAGTCGACATTCCATGACATTCAGATGGAATGTCGATCGATTGACGGTGACGCGAAAAGACGGGTCAACTTGTTTGTGGCTGACTTAAATCCAAAAGATCCACGTAATTATAAGATTACCCCTATCCGACTTATACCTAGTATTTATGTGTTGTACCATCGTATTGGACACCACATGCTTACACCACCCTCTTGTTTCATAGCATACAGTTTTAGAATTTTTGTTAGATCTGAAGAGACGATCCAAGACTCCTTCAGAGTTTGTATTGGAACTCCAATTTTTTCTTACTTATTCTGTTTTTACTATTAAAGTAGGATCCTATTTTAAAATTTTAAGATTATGCCCTTACATTTCAATTTATTTACAAATCTTCCCATTGAAGTTTAATTTAAACCAAAAAAGAATATTCTCTATAACTATGGTAATTAATACTTTCTATATTTTGTTAATGATAATAATTTTAATTTTTGTGCAGTATATACTTTCTATTTACTTTGAAATTAATTTTTCATCTATAATAATATTTAAAGATCGGATATGAATATATACATGCAAATTAAAAAATATATTTTATGCAATTTTTTACATAATAATGATATGCCAATTTTGAGTGTTCAATTTTTTTAAACTTATCTTAAAATTAAGTTTTAGATCTAAACATAAATAAAAATACAAATTATCATAGGAACCAAAAAAAAAGAAAATAATATTTTCATATCAATAATAAAGTTTCCTATTACCATTGTTTTATTTTCTTCAAATGATATAATACAAATTTCATTAAAGTCTAAATAGTTACTTTTTAATTTTATATAATATTAAGAAGTATGAATTATTTAATAAATATTTCAATTTTTTTTTGGTTTTCAGCGGGTCATCTCATATCGGATCTTAGGTTAATAGCGGATTTTTAGATTTCTACCAGGTTTTCTAAGATTATAATTACAATTCTTTTTATTAAATTGAACTGAATTATACACATATCACTCGATTTATCGGTTCAGTCATAGGTCTGGGTTGGATATGAAAACACCGTTTGAAAATCAATTATTATAATAGAACAAATTTTTTAAAACACAAATAGAAAACTTTAAAATTTTTCATTTTCTAATCAAAATTACAAATTTAATTAAATTTTATTAAAATAAAAATATACCCGCGTTTTAAAAGCGTGGATCAAAATCTAGTTTATGCATTATATTCAGACCATTGATATGCTTTGCTTTACTATGTCTTAGTAGTTTCTCTTGTTAGATTTATGGTTAAATAAGGTTTTAATGGATTAGCCAAAATGATTAGACTAACATGTGAAATCTGGATATCTTTGCATTAGACATCGAGTTCTAAGATTGTCATTGACGCACACCCTTAACTTCTATATCTATAATTATGATTATATGAACCCTAGATCTAATTATCTTCTCTTATACTTACAACCAACCAATCAATCAAACTGCTTACTTGTTTATTGGTTTATAACATATTGTCTAGCTTTATCATTGACTATTTGAATTTATTGTGTGTTTACACTTCATGTGGATACGATTCATAAATACTATAATGAAACCTCTTATTTTATTTGAGAGCATAAAAGTGCTCACAGAATAATTTGAGTAATATCATTTAATTTTAAAACATAAACCACTAATTCTAGTAATATATATCAACTGAAACATTCGTCTAGTTCTATATTAACGCTTCTAATAATTCTCTAGGACAGAAATAAAAAGACATTTTACTAGGTTTTTACATTTAACAAAATACTAGATCGTGACCCACACGAATGTTTGCTTTAACTTGTAAAAATGGTATAAACTTATAAACAATTGGTAAATATGATGAGGTTTTAGAAATAATATTCCACTTTATAGACTATTGATACACTAAAAATGAATCCTTGCTACTGCCAAGTTAACAGTTGCAATTGTAGTATTTGAGATTCAAATCCAGAGGACCAGTCTACACTCTAGTTATATGAGTTCCGAAATCAAGCTAAGAAAAAAGATAATAAATTGGTTTGAAAGTGACGATAGTTAACAAGCAAATAAGACACGAGATTGATTCAATTAAACAAGAGCTAGCCTAGGGTATTTCATTGGATGTTGAATTGGAGCCAAACAATTATTCAAGCGCGATGAAGTGTTTTCTAGAACTCGGATCACTCAGCTAGAACACTCCACTGTCGTGGCAGTGATCGTTTTGCAGATCGATCTCACCATCTAACTGTCGTTGGGATGAGGATCGATTGCAAGCTTTAGAGAACAGGCCCGATCAGTTCACTTACCACCCTAATATCTACTTTCGCTGATTAGGGATACTAAGCTCATTCAATGCATGTCAAGTTATCTCCTAAGCGGTTAACTAGGCGATGAACTAGGGATCTAACATCAAGTGATCAGGTTAATGAAAGCAGTAAGAACAATATGAATGAAGAACAGTTATGAATCGCTTATCTATGTTTAGCTCATGTCTCAACACCCTAAAAACCCTAGGCGAGCAGGGCTACTACTCGATCATGATGCAGAGAATCAAAGACATAAATCCTGAATAAAATTGCATAAGAACAGAGTAGAAAACAATAGGGTTCAGATGATCTTCTCTATGAGAGGATGAATTCTTCTCCCTTACAAGTTGCAAATCGCAAATTCAGTGTTCTCTTGTAAAAACTAGCGTAAGAAATTAATAAAATGATAGATGGCGTTTTATATGGAGGCGCCAATCAGAAGAAAAGAGATTAGGGTAACAAGGTTTTAATTCCCGAAATAGGAGTTTCCATATTCGTCGGGAACAATCTCTGGATCACTCCGCCTGCTTGTTCCGCTTGAGAAAGAACAGTCTCGGGACTATTCTACTTGAGTGTTCTCCGCATGATTGCTCCAAAGGACATCTTTTCATCATGCACCACCTTCTCTCCTCTCTTCTACCAACTCAAGACCTGTAAAATGTCAAAAATGACTATATTGACACAAATTAGTAACTTGAAACAAATGAAAACATATATACAATGATATGAAAAGCACCATATATCAACTATTGTTTGATAGTTATTGTATTTAATGTATTTGTTACACGAATAAAGAAATAGTAATACCTTCATATATTTTTGTTGTAAATATTAAATTAATAATGATATGTCTATCATATTTATGAACAACATATTTTTTGAAGAGAGAAATATATGTTTACATATGTATTATATATAACCTACAAATATAAATAACAGTAATAAAAAATAAATAAATACAGTGGTCCAATATAAAATCTAGTGATCTAAATGGATCATAATATAAAATTAAATAATGTGGCCAAATTTTATAGTAACAGTTTTTTTTTGGGGAAAAATAGTTTATTTAAATTTAACTAATTAGGTGATGATTTTTTACATTAGTTTTTAGTTTTACTTTTTGGTTTTAATATTTTGATTTTAGATTTTGGTTTTTGATTTTGTTTTTCAGTTTTTCGTTTTGGTTTTTAGTTTTTAGATTTTGATATTGATGTATTATTAATGTTTTTATAAAATAATTAATTCATTGTTATAAAATAACAAAATAAATAGCAATAAAATATTTAAAATTACCATTAAAATTTTACAAAATATAGTTTTTAATATAAAAATACCATGTTTTTAAATTATTTTATTTTAAGTATTATTCAAAAATATAAATAATAAAATATCTATAAATTATATAAAAACAAGATATTTAAAAATTTGAAACTTTTAAAATTTTTATTACAGAAGGTAAATTTCATTTTTAAAACTTGAATGCTTATTTTCAAATTAATATGATATATTGTATTAATAAAATATTTTAAATTCTTATAATTTCTAGTTGTTTTATGTGTCTAATAATTATTAAAATTATTCAATAACTTTATTTATAGAAATTAATACCTAATTGTTTACATTTAGTATTCAAATATCTATATTTATTTACAGATATAAAACTCTAATAAATTATTTTATATTAATGTGTAGATAATAAAAAATGTATGAAAATATTATTCATTCAATTATTAATTAATTAAAATATAATATTTTATATAAAACAAAAAAATCGTCTTTATATTAAAACCCCACAAAAGTTAGCTTTGACTTTTCTTCACAAATTGGTTAAAATTTTTAAAAAATAGTTTCTCTAAATTTTAAGGAATCTAATTGTCAAAAAACTTGATTGGCAACTCAAATGATTTTTTACAAAAACAAACAAATAAAAGCTAAAATTTGATTGGATGAAAAATGATTTTTAGAAAAACAAAAACCAAAAACTTACAAAAACCACAAACAATCATCTTCTTAATGTTTTCTCTATCTCTCTGTCGACAAGATGATCTTTCGTCTTCTCACCTAAATCTTAACGAAATCAATTCGTTAATTTCTTCTCGGAAAGATGATTCTGTTTTCTCAAGGTTCAAGTTGATAATTCAAATTGTTTAAGATAGAAGGTTAGATTCTCTTTCTCCTCTGTTCTTTGTTATATTGATGTTATTTTCTAGATCTTTTTGTTTCAATTTGTTTTGTAACCGAATGTACTCTGTAAGTTAACTCTAGATTGTACATATTTCATAGATCGAGAACATATCTCAAGTACTTGTTCCCATGGCAGTCTTCATAGCTTCAACCTCGTCTCTTCAATCAGTTTCCGATCTTCTTCAGATATGTTCTCCATGTCCATCAAATCAGTCTTCTTGCAGACAATCACCAAAGCTTTATTAATAAACAGTGAATTTATGATGTGAAAAAGATCAGCCTGATAACCAATTATTAAACCACATGAACCTGAAATGTCCACAGAGAACAGAACAGCAGCTCGAAGATGCGCCAAGGCAGTGATACTATCCATGTTCTTTATACGAACGCACAGTCTGCGGCAGCGGCAAAGAAAATACAAAGAAAATACAGTGCGAAGAAAGCAAATTAAACGGTACGGAAAATTGAAGTTGTCGCGAGTGAACGCCGGAAGAACAAAAGATGGAATTCAGTTGCCGCTGAAATATTCCGCGTTTCTTTTACTCTTCCGTCACTGCCGCAGCGTCAAGAAAACAGATTGGATTTGTTACATGAGTGATGTGGTTGATTTTTTCTTTGCCGTAATGATAAGTAATTTTGAGCCGCCGCCGCTGGACGCTACGTCAGATCTCGATGACGTTACGTTGTTCGAGAATGTAGTTAGTAACCTCCACGAGATTTAAGTGGACAAAAAGTAAAAGATCTTGGTTTAAATGAGGTTTTATCTCCATGCCAAATCAATCTAAAATATAGGAGGAAATATGTAAATTAGTTATTTGCTACAATGATAATCAAAAAGATCTATAAAATCTATACTATTAAAAGTACAGTTTTGAGGTACCAGGGAGCTTCCACATCAGCTACATAAACTTCTCCAAAAAAATACCATGTGGCGTTAATATTACTTTTAAAAAAGAATATAATATAAGAAATATTACATTAAAATATCCATAATGTATTATTACCATTTTATATTTAAAAGTTGAATAAATAAATAAGAAAATTAGAACAAAAAATATATACAATATAAGAAATGGTAGTATAACATTTTTTACATTTTGTTTACATTTTTATTATTTCGAAAAAAATCTTAATGTAATATTTCCCAAAAGATGCCACCTAACATTATTAAAAAAATAATAAGTAAATATGAAATATAAATAAAATGAATAATGATTAAATATAAAATATAAGAAATAAATGACAAATAAAAAAAATAAGAAATAACATTTTTTACATTTTGTTTACATTTTTATTACTTCGAAAAAAATCTTAATGTAATATTTCCCAAAAGATGCCACCTAACATTATTAAAAAATAATAAGTAAATATGAAATATAAATAAAATGAATAATGATTAAATATAAAATATAAGAAATAAATGACAAATAAAAAAAATAAGAAATATAAATTTTACATAAACATCTATCGTAATATTAAAATTTGATATAAAAGAAATAAAATTAGAATAAGTACATACACAAGATAAAAAATAAAAAATAAAAATAATTAAATTTTCAATATAAGAAATAGAAAAACTACATCAAACATATATCTGAAAATATGTAGTAAAATAAATAATAATTAAATATGAAATATAAGAAATAGACATATTACATTAACCATCTATCATAATATTAAAATTTGATACAAAAACAAAACAACTTGAATAAGTAAATATACAATATAAAAAGTAAAAATAAGTAAATATACAATAGAAAAAGTAAAAATTACATTACACACCTATCTTAAAAAAATTACAGTTTTACATTTTTATTATTGCCAACTATTTTTATAAGTAAATATACAATATAAGAAAAATAAGCATACAATATAAAGCAAGAAAACTAGAATAAGTAAATATACAATATAAGAAAAATAAAAAATAAGTAAATTAATATACTATTAAGAAATAGAAATATAACATTAAACATCTATCGTAAATAGAATATTAAGATTTGATATAAAATTCCAAAAAATTAGAATAAGTAAATACACAATATAAGAAAAATAAATAAGAATTAAATAAACAATATAAGAAATGGAAAAACTACATTAATATTTATCTGAAAATGTATAATTGTACACTTTTATCATTTCCAAATATTTGTATAAGTGAATAAACATTATAAGAAAAACAAGCATACAATATAAGAAATATATATACCACATTAAACATATATCATAATATTATCATTTGATATAAAAGGAATAAAATTAGAATAAGTAATATACAATATAAGAAAAAAATAAACAATAAGTAAATATACAAAATTAAAAATTTACATTAAACTTTTATCGTAAAGAGAAATACAAATATTACATAAAATATAGTAAAAGCCTCTTCTATACAAAAAATATGTTTGGATAATTTCACATTTGTGTTACAAAAAAAAAGATAAGTTCACATGCAAATAGTGCAGAATCAACTTACATGAAATATTTCTCATATGGCTTCATCACTCATAGTTTCTTCATCTCTAGGCATAAGTGTCTTGCACATTCTCCAGAAAAATGTAATTATGCAAAAAAATATACTCATCATTCAATTTTGCGAGTGAAAATTATGGATTTTTTATCATGCACATGACTGTTTTCAATTTTCTCCTTTCAGATCATTACACAAATGAGCAAGAATCATTCTTTTCTAAGAACAAAAAGAAAAGAAAACATAACGAGTTACAACTTTCTGGAATGATGGTAAGTATTATTGAACAATAATTAAGAAACCAAGTCCAGATCTATCATAAGCAAACACACCAGCCATAAACACACACAAGCAATGGTAAGACACAACCAAATCTTTCATCATAAACAATTGCAACACAAGGAGTGAGGGACACAACCATCTATCATAAATAAACACACCATCCATAAACACAGCCGCGATTAATATTACAAGTTAAAGAGTATACCATATTTATCTTTAAGATGTACACATGACAAGATCTTGAAAGCAACAAATAGTGGCGTTGCCAAAACATAATGAAAAGGACCCCACCGCCACAAACCGGAACTTTAAAAGTTACAAAATAACATGATGTTAACAAAGAGCACATGTGATAATCACAAAAGATTTCATAGATTGAACACACAGCGAAATCTACCACGAAAAATCATGGCACGAAACTGCTACAAGGGTATAAATATAAAAATGCAAAAAACAAAGTCAAATGATGATAAAAACTTCTACTTTAGACATCGCTAAACACAGAAGGATCCAATTTTTATAGTTGTACATCAACCGATTCATATAATTATCCTATCTTTAGCTATACAAAAGAGAAGTCAATGCAGCAATTACGAAAAAGAAAGAAAGAAACTGATCACCATGATTGAAAAAGAACATGAACAAGCTTGAGAGTGAGAAGAAGGGTGAAGGAAAAGAGCAAACTATGCGCTGAAACTGATTCTCTACACCAATATTTCCTTACCCTTAAGTCTCTAATTCAATCAGAGAGACCCTTTTTGACACATCTCACAATTCAAAATTTGATTGTATGAAATTGATGATTTTTTCGAGAAAAAATTCAAGAAACAAACACATAAGAGAAGAGAAAAGGATTGTTATAAAAAAAGGTTTTTCAAGTCATCAACATAGGGTGACTTTCCATGACAAATACAAATGATGGTAAACTTAGTTTATGATAATATTATTTTATTTTTTGCATGTGATTGTGTATAAAATTCGAAAAACTAAATTAGATTTATATTAAGGATACAACTATTAGTTATATGTTTCTTTGTTAAAAATAATCGAAGTGACATGATGTTAGAAACTAAATTAGAACAAACTTTAAAAACATGATTTTATTTTTTATTTGTAATTTGATTTGTAAAATAATAGACAAATTTGACGTGATAAAATATAAAATTAATTTACGGGTACGATTCGTTTACGTCAACGTGGAGATGAGATTAGGATCTGGTTTATGTTTTTGGTTATTGACACTTGATTTGGTTAGGTTAATGTGGATAGGAGATTGAGATCCGGTTTATGTTTTTGGTTTTTAATTGACATTTGATTTGGTTAATTTGAAAGCCAATTTTCAAAAACAAAATGATAGGAAAAAAGTAGTTTTAGTCAAAAGAAAAAATATATATAATATCAAATGTTCTGATTATATAATATAAAGTTCCGTTGGAAAATATTTATTAGATCCCATAAATAATTAGAAATTAAAGTTCAAATATATACAAAACTTTCAAAAGATAAACTATCACAAAAAAATACAAACAAAAAAAATTCAACTATCATAAAAATGTTTACATCAATGTAAAATAAAATAATTTAAAACTCCAAAAATATTTAAATTCTTTATTATGCATACTATAAATATAAAATATTCATAAATTTACAAAAATATATAGTTCAGAATACAACATCCAACGAAATAATTGTATACAAAATATTTGAAAAATCAAAATTGTCCTGGGCGTCGCCCGGGTTAACCCCTAGTATTTAAGAATAATTAGGAAAAAAAAGATAAGGCAATGTAGTTAGTAACCTCCACGAGATTTAAGTGAACAAAAAGTAAGGTAAATTAAATGACACGTTATCTCCACGCCAAATCAATCTAAGTTATAACCTTAATAAGGTAAATTAGTTACATAAAGTGAAATATTCTTTTGGATTTCATAATTATGATAACAACATAAGTGGTGTGCTATAAGGCGAGAATATTTATTTAAGTGACCCTGTTATGGTAACGTAGTTTTAAACTAAACTAGATTTTGATCCGCGATTAGAAAGCACAGATTTTTTTAACATAATCAAAGTTTAATATGAATAAATAATTTAATATTTTTATATATTTATGTTACAAAGTCGTATTATATTGAAAAAACAGAATATGTTTAAAACTATATATGATTATTTTATTAAAGATTTTTGTATGTACATTCTTATTGTGTAACTATTTTAGGCCTGATATATCTTCTGGACCGAGAAACTAAACCAAAATTTATTTGAAAATAAAGGTTTGGTTCGGATCCAGATCCAGATAAATACCTATTTGGTATTTTTTGGACCCGCGGGTCTTGGTTTTAGTCTTTGTCTGGTCTCGGTTCGAGTCTAGGTCTACTCGAGACCCGACCGGGTACCTAAAATACCTAAAAGGTTTTGTATATATTAGGTATATTCACTTGGGTATTTCAAATATATTTTCTGTATTACAAATATTTTTTAAAGTTTTGGGTTTGCTTTTAGGTATAGTTTCGGGTTTTGAATAAAATTTCAAATTTTGAAAATATATTTTGGGTATTGGGTTAAAATTTTGAGTGTATTTTTTGGTTCCTGTGTCAGATTTAGAGTAAAATTTTTGGCAGGGGAAGTTTGGTATTTGAAGATTTTCGGATATTTTTTTTGCGTTTTTGGGTATTTTTTTAGTTTTCAGACATTTCGAATCTTTTTTGGGTTTTAAATATTCTGACCTATTATGTACTTGAAAATTTTGAAATAGCTAACTGGTTTTAAATGTCTAGGAGCTAAAAGATCGAGACCCGATAGGAACTAATCTGTATTCGATCCAAAGATCCAAATGCACATGTTTTTTCTCTCTCTAAATCTCTCTCTCTCATTATATCTTATATGAATTTTTTAAGATTCATATTTTAAAAATTTATTTGACAGATTTTTGGCTAATTTAATAATATAGTTTATATGGTTTTTTATATTTAAAAAAAAAATTCTTAGTAACAAATTTTAGTTATAAATACTCTTTATAAAACCAATTTAAAATATTTAAAAGAGCATATCATATGGAATAAGGGATACTAATATAATTCAGTTAAAAATATTTAAAATATTATATAGTTAAATTAATTAATGACATGACCAAAAACTAATTATGCATGGATCGAACAATTTATATGTGGATGGCATGGAATATATGTATGTAAAATGATAATTGATGATTAATTAAATAAGAGAGACAAATTTATAATTAATTTGATCTATTACAAAATTATTTTGTTAGATATCCAAATTGTAGGAGTAAATAATAGGTAATATTATATTTTATTAATATTGACATATTGGTTAAAGGTAAATATTGTTAGAGAAATATATGGTAACAAATTGTTAGTCTAAATCTAAGGTAAGACCAAAATATTAGTGGTCTAATAAAAGGGTGCAATGATCTTGTATAAGTAGATTTTTTTTTTGGAAATGATTATCTTTTAATAATATAGACTAGATTTTGATCCGCCCTTCAGAGGGCGGGTATATTTTTGTTTTTAATTTAACTTTCAGCAATTTAATTTTTATATTTGTAATCATATTGTGTTTTTTGTAATCATATTTTTGTATACTATTTTTTAAAAAAAATATTAGTAAAAAGTTTTGATAATTGTATTGAATTTGTGATGTTGCATAACTATACACTTATACCCAATTTTTGTTTAAATTGGATCAGGACCTGCAGTATTGATAAACCCAACAATCTGGTTTGTAATTTGGTTGTGTTTTAGGAAAAAAAAATATTATTTAATAATTCGGTATAACTAAAAACTGGTTACCAGTTGAACTAATGGTTGAACCAATACGTAATTTTTAATTATTAACGCATATGCTTTTTAGTTGTATTATTAGAATATGTTTGTATTCTAATTAGGAAGTTGGACTTTTTATTTTTTTATGAAATAAGATTATACAATCTTGTGGATCATGAAATTATTAACAAAGTTAGTTGTTGTGATTTGGCATTAGTTTATTGTGTTATCAATTATCTATTATAATATTTATGTTTTATATTTAGATTATTTTAGATTTAAAATTTAATTTTCTTATTCACATTAGACATATTTCAAGATTTTCAGTTTAGGATATAACTCGTAAACTGAAATTTTATACTGCTAGATTTTGATCCGCGCTTTCAAAGCGCATGATTATTTTCGAAACATTTCAAAATTTATTTGATATAAATATATATTCTTATACATTTAGATTTATAAATGAAACGGTATATTGAGTATTTTAAAATCCGACCCGACCCGCAATTAAATTGACAAATTGTGTGGTCTCGTATGTAGTTCGGTTTAGTTTTTAAAAAATATTTAAAAATCCTATAACCCCGTAAAAACAACTAAAACCCGTGATCTGGCTATCAGTTGAACTGATAGATGATCCAATATAAAATTCGGTTTGACTTAAATTATTATAGTCAAAATAAATTTTCATTTTGTTGTAAGGGTATTAGATCAATATTCGAGAGGATGCATACTAAAAATGAAATATATGTGGGCATCAATAATTTGTATATATCTTTATTATAATAATGATTTATGTTTGTAAATATAATTTTTATTTATTTAATTAGTTTACTTTTATTATTCACATGTTATTAGATTTTTTTATGTTTTTATGACTTACTTTAAATTTAATTTCATTATTCGCAGTAGAAATGTAAATATTTAGTAATTTTAATCTTTACATATATTTTTATTATATATATATATAATTATGTTTTACAACTAATTAAACCATTGATCAACACTCTCTTGCATCAATTTATGTTAATGTAATGTTTTATGATATAATTGTGTTAATATATTTGTTGAATTAGTTAATATTTGATAAATATATTTTTGTGTTTGAATAACCCGTAAAAATATATTCATAAAATATCAAGTAACATGTTTCATCTTGTTTTAAATATTAATAGTATCGAACTATTAATATTTTTTATCATATATATATATATATATATATATATAGATTTATGTATATGTATATCTAATTTAATAAGAATTATATTTTTATGTATTTAGTGAGTGTTTTGAAGAAATTGTTTTTTTTGCATTTGGATTAATATATAGTTGTATATATATACGAATTAATAGACATATATAATTATTTATTACATTAATAAATAAAATATAATTTCTTTTTATTGAAATTTCGGGTTTATATAAATTAAATTCATTAATTTAAAAAAATAGATTAGTTAGTTAGTTCCTTAATTTTAGGCATGATGTATATTTAATTTCAACTAAATTAGATATATGAATATATGAATAGAAATAATATGAAAGATAATTAAATTATATATATAGATATATGAAGAGAAATAATAGGACCAACCTAGACTTTTTTGATAGTCCAAAAAGTAGTCGATAAATATTGCTTCTGTTTTAATAGTATTGATTAATCAATAATAATTTTTTGGTATATTGAATAATCAATATGACAATTGATTTGATGGTCTGTAAAAGAATTATGGTTTGTATGTTGTGAAATTTCTAATTGTAGTACTGTATTTCCGGTTTATGGGTTCATTCTTCTGAACAATGATGGTTTTGGGTGTGTATGATTTGGTTTAAAATTTAGTATACATTTTGTACGGATTACATCTATCTAAAATATAACAAAATTACAGGCCTTTTGATATGTTAGTCATTTTCTTATTTAGGTCCCTTCGGGTAAGTACATGCCCATTCATGTATCTTTTCTTTTTTTCCGTCAATGATTTTATATATATAAAAGGGTCAAGCCCAACAAACACAGCCAGCAGCCCAAGTACAATCCGAAAAAAGGCAAAAGTCCAAAAGCCCATAGGCTACAACAAAACACTAAAATGGGCCATCGGCACAATCAAAAGAAACCGAGCAGTTGAGCCCATGAGCGCGTCAAGGAGGCTGAGGGCTGGACACGTGGGAGAATCTACACCGTCGGAGCAGAATGCGTTGCCCCCGCCTCGACTTAACCGCCACCACCTCGAAACACCGCCGGAGCACCACCATCGTAACCCTCATTTCGTCGGAGCTTCAGAAACCTGCAGAGCTTCATCTGGAACCAAATCTATTCTTGTCACTCTGTTTTCCGTCGGAGAGCTTCATCGCACCGCGATATCTCATCCGACAATACAGACCGCAAACCCGACAGAACCCAAGAAACCAAACTCGCTCCATAAACGGAACCCAACCCTAAACAAAAACAACAACTGAAGCCGGCGAGGCAGAGCTAGGATATCCCTCACCCCCCCGGAGACTAGAGCCGACGATGACGAAACTGAAGAAGATTCTCATCTCGGAGACAAGAGCCGGTGGCGACAGAGCTTTAGGAGCTTCCATCTCCCGGAAACTAAACTATACGACGATGTGCCTCATCGCGCCAACTTCAAGACGACCGCGTCTTCCCTCCACTGAACAGAATCACCACGGATGGGGACTGGCCAGAGCTCAGACAAGGCGGAAGACGGAAGAGGCAGAGAGGAGGCGAAAGACAAACGGTTTCCTAACGACGGATTCATGTATCTTAATGATTGAAAAAATAATTATTAATAGTTTTTTTTGTCTTTGTTACTAAACAATATTTTAGTTCTTTTTAATTCTGTTATCAAAGTTTACAAACAAAATGAAAATATATTCTATTTTAATAAGATAGATACCATTAATTTCAATCAAATTTAAGTCAAAGTATCAAAATATTAATTTAATAGAGGTCATGGGACCCTCCTCCCATATATATGTCTTACTAGGTTATTTTTCCGTGCTCATGCACGGGTATAAATATTTATAAAATAAATATACTATAATAATTAATTACTATTTACTTTTAATTTTATATTAATTTATAATTGTGTACATAATTTATATTAATAATATTATATTACTTTAGTTAGACATACGATTTTAGATATGTTATAGGTTGTCTGTTTTGTTATTTTTACAGTCGATTTAGTTATCATTTAGATATATTAGTTTGCATTTATTTCTTTGAATTCAATTATAATATTTTTTATTTTAAATATATTAAAATTTTAATTAATTTCCGTATTTGCATTTAGGTTGGTTGGTTGTCTTATATATGTAAATATATTTTAGGGTGATTATTTATAAATTAAGATATATTGTGCTTAGAATGAAATAAAAGATAAACTAAAGTGTCGGATTCCAAATTAAATAAATTAGTATACCGATGATATTATGAAGTCTCATGCCTACATATATAAATTTTACAAAAAACTAAATTGTAACGATTGGTTAATATTTTATTTTCATTTGTTATTATATTTTGAATCATCCTATAATTTTATTTATAAAATTAATTATTACAATAGAATTATATATTCTTATTGTAGTTTAATCTATGCTATTATATATAAGTTGGATTAGTCGAGTTACTCATGTTGTGAGTATATTAAGTTGCATATATTCTTTCAAATTAAAACTTAAATATAATTATTTTTACTATAGTTAAGTCATATCAAATTATTTTTATTTATCGTTTAATGTTCATCTATTTTCATATATTTAAAAATGGTCAATAGGAAGTTACATACATAAATAACTGATATATTTTTGGAAGTTCATGAACACATATCAATATCTATAGTAATTAAAATATTGTATAAATTTTAAATAATTTTATGTCTTAGATTTATTGAATGGTAAGCTGAAATTGATTTTAAATAATCTTAAAAATCTGAATTCAGATTTGCTTTCGTATTTTGATTATGGTTATGTTAAGTTCCACAAACATAAAAATATAAAATTTAATATTTAATAAAACATATAATTTAATAATGATAAAATATAATATGTCTATCTTGTTATAGTATATCGTGTTATTTTAATTTAAAATATTTTGTAATTATTTGACCAAAAGATGTTTACTGTTATAATATATTTTTCATTTCCTAATATCTCTTAAAAATAAACAGTACAAAATTGTGATTGTATTTGAGAAACTATATTATGTAAGTAAAATATAATTTATAGATATTTTTCGTTGTAATTGAAAGATATTATAGTAAAATAAACATATGGAAATAAATAAAAAATTTCAATAATAAACTATTTTTAGTCAATTAAACATATATTTGTTTATGTTACTTAATTATTCTATGTAATCATCTAAGAAAATATATAGATATATAAAAAATATTTCTAGTACTTTGAAATTGCATTGTTTAAAATTATGTTTTATAATAATAATTTTTTTTCCTAATATAAAAATTATCTATGTGAAATTTTCTCTTATGAAATCACATTATATACAAATATATATATATATATATATTTCATCTAAGAAAACATAGATATAAAGTATTTTATTACTTCAAAAGTATGTTTTATGTTATTTTTAAATGGAATATTACTATTTTGTGAACTTTTCTTTTTAATAAAATCATATTATATAGGCATATATTTTAGTTTTTAAAATTTCTTTTAAACTTTATAAATGTTTCCTTTTTATTATATATGTTATTTAAATTTTTCAAAAAGGAAACTAAATAAAAAATCAATAAGGTATCTGTGTAATAATTTTTATTCATTAAAGATATATGTGTAATCAACCATCGTGAGAGTTAATGTGAACACGCCACATAAGAAACTGACTTCTCGAATAATATTATTGAGATTCCATTTATCAATACCTTTGGAGTGAAAAAAAAGATATATCGTGGGGAAAACGAGTATATCTAGAAGGGATACTATATTTCCTGTTAGTATACATCTATGTGGCTGAGAATGTTTATGTACGCCTTATATATAGAGACAACATATGGCCTCATATAATTCGTAGACCGAACCAAGAAATAAAATGGAGAGAGTTGTCGCAAAATTAGCTAAATCTCGTTCCCTTTTCTTCATCTACTTCTTCTACTTCTTGTCTTTCTCATTCTTAGGGTTCTTGGCACTCAGGATCTCGAAGCCAAGAACTACTTCACGTCCTCATGACTTGGATCTCTTCTTCACTTCTGTCTCCGCCATCACTGTCTCTTCCATGTCCACCGTCGACATGGAAGTCTTCTCCAACACCCAACTTATCATCATCACTATACTCATTTTACTCGGTGGCGAGATCTTCACTTCTTTCCTCCATCTCTACTTCTCTCACTACGCAAACTTCGGCTTTCCTTATAACAAAGTTAGACATCTTTTGTGTTCTTTAAGTTCGGACAGTCCCATCGAGGATCGGCGACGCGACCTTGAGAATGTTACAGATCATCTTAAGGGTCCTAGCCAGATTAATGAAAGGGCCTCTAAGTGTTTGTACTCGGTTGTTCTTGGTTATCATCTTGTAACAAACCTAGTTGGCTCCATGTTGCTTCTTGTATACGTAAGCTTCACCGTGAAAGATGTTCTTAGTTCCAAGGCTATCTCACCTCTCACCTTCTCGGTCTTCACAACTGTGTCTACGTTTTCAAACTGCGGATTTGTCCCCACGAACGAGAACATGGTCATCTTCCGCAAGAACTCAGGTCTCCTCTGGCTCTTAATTCCTCAAGTATTTATGGGAAACACTTTGTTTCCGTGCTTCTTGGTATTCATTATATGGGGACTTGGGAAGATCACAAAGCGCGAAGAATTTGGTTATATTCTCAAGAATCACAAGAAGATGGGATACTCTCCTTTACTCTCCGTTCGTCTCTGTGTCCTTCTTTGTTTGACGGCGTTAGGACTCGTGATGATGCAATTTCTTCTCTTCTGTACCTTTGAGTGGAACTCTGAGTCTCTTGAAGGAATGAACTCCTACCAGAAGTTGGTTGGATCTTTTTTTCAAGTGGTGAACTCCAGACACACTGGAGAAACCATTGTCGATCTTTCCACACTTTCCCCAGCTATCTTGGTACTCTTCATTTTTATGATGTGAGTTGATTCATTTCTCTCTCCCCTCATTTGTTTTTGCATTTGATTATACTAAAGGCTTCGAATAATTCCGCCCTGTTCAATGGAGTTGATGAAACATACCGAATAAGATAGTGCAAAAGTACAATCTCTTTTTGGTACGTTTCATCTGCTCTCCATATACACTGATCAAATTATTTGGGGGTATAATTTAAGGGAATCACGTTTGTAGAAGTTGACATACGCCTACATGCATTGATATATACACATAAATGAGCACATTAATTATAAAAGTCCAAATTCATATAATTTAATTTCTAATATCATATACTATAGTGAAATGAAATGTAACACAATTTATATGGATTAACTGGTACACATTTATACTTGAATACATAATTCAATGGTAATGTTGTCTTCCAATTATTCGAAAATAAATCAATCACATATACACTATAAATAATTAATTCACAAATTTTAATGGGGTCATATACACATGTTGTGTCTTCATAGGTCCTCCCATGTGTGAAGAAGAGGTACATGCGTTGTTGTTTAAGGCATGGTGACCACATGGAAGTTGGTCGACTTTTTAATATCATGGATCATATATTAAGATCTTTGACAGAGTTTGGAAAATCTTTAACTAAATTTTAAATAGTGGGAAATAACTTTTTCTGACAATAAAAAGACATTTTATTGGTAGACAAAAAATTGCATGAGGATTTGAGTGTAGCGTTGATTTATATCACTGCAACAAAAATAGTTCTATAAGTTATTATTAGAGTTTGTTGCGCGCTGATATTTGTTTTTACATTTTTATATATTCATGATATTTATGTTTTATGATAAATATTATTTCTTCCATTTCATAATAGATGATGTTTTGTCACAATGCATATATATTAATAAAATTATAATTTTATTAATAGTATCAAAAAATAATATAAAACTAATTTATTTAACTATAAATAAAAATTATAAAAATACATTTGACTACACAGTTTTTGATAAAGTTAGAATTATCTATATTTATTCAAACATCATCTATTATAAAACAAAAAAAATTATCTAAAACTTCATCTATATTGAAACGGAAGGATTATATATTTTAGATGTGTCATCGTACAGCACTATTAATTGTATTAAAAATCCAGACTGAATCAAGTAATATGATTATTTTCGGTATAAATATATGAACTTATTTCAAATATAATGGTTATTTGGATATTTTTGGTTCCTAAACATCAAAATCAAACTCATCGGAAGGACACAACTCGAAACCTACACATAATTTATAGTAATATTCAATTAGGCCTAATTTCAAAAACAAAAAAAAAACATGATATCCGAAAAAAACAATTCGTATCTGAATGGATGTCTGAATGTCCATGCCTAACAAATTCTGTAAAAGGTAACTATTTTATGCGTTCGGCTAATTTAAGTGAAATATAAATATTTTTTATTTAGTAAAATATTTATATAGATTGAATAATTAAGTGATAATAAGTGTAATAATTTTTTATTATTTTTATTTAAGATCTTATTTTGTTCACATAAAATATGTCTTTGAATTATGTGTTTTTATACGTAATTTTTAACTGATTGAAACTAATTTTTTTTTTAGTAAAATGGACTAAACCGAATTTTTAACCATATGCAAAACCTGATTATTTTACTTTTTGATCTTTATAATTGATACAAAATTAATATTAATTAACTAATAAATAAAAACATTCACTATTATTATTATGGTAATATAATTAATAATATATTATATTATTAAGATAATATAATTAATGAAATTGTAAATTGAGTAAAAAACAGAATGACAATTCTATTTACACTTTAGTTTTAATAATATAGATAGTATGTACGCGTCGGCGCTCTAATTTTCTAAAAGAAAATTATGAGAGGATGTCATAAAACTTGATTGTTTTTCTTAATTATTCCTTGATTTTAAGTTATTTTCTAGAAAAAAGAAAAATACATTTACATGTTTGTAGTAATATTTGAAAACATCTATTTTCATGTGTTATGTTCACGCTTTTTAGAGTATGTAAATACAAAAAAAAATATAAATCTTTATACTCAGAATCACATGTTTAATTAGAATAATAATATAAAATATACGTTATAAATTACAAAGCGACTTAAAACTTACTATAAACAAATGAAATCAAAATATTAATCAGTCATATGATTTAATTAATTTGTAACATTTATATATGTGTCTACGCAAAGGTGAAATAACCTAGGTTTTATTTTGACTAAAGGCTTTCAAATCAGTTTAACAATAATGTACGGTTTAACAACCATAAATTTTGAGAAATAACCTTTTTGTGTAAAAATCATGTTGAAGAAAACATCTTCCTCCCTACATGGTTGTTAAACCCATACATTGTGTTGACCAGGTATCTTCCTGCCTACACATTGTTCATGCCGTTCGCCAAAGAAAATAATAAAAAAGAGGGAGAATATGATTCCACTAACGAGAAAAAGGTAAAGAAGAATGGTATCTATGTGTCACAACTTGCCTTTCTGGTGATATGCGTCTTTCTCATATCGATCACCGAAAGTAAGAAAATAAGACGAGATCCACTCAATTTCAGCGTCCTTAACATCACTCTCGAAGTTATCAGGTATTAATTTCTGTCTATATGTTAACATATTGCATATTTATACACATGGATCCATATAAAGAAACCCTCTCAGACTATATATAAAGAAAACCTCTTAAATTACTAGAGAATTTACATGGATCGCCACTGACATTATTTCAGCCTAACCAAATACAACTTACCATGTGTACTTCTCTTTTCCGAATGTGGACCTCACCTTTTTAGAATTAGTCATGATTCATTAATTATACATACACTACTTACATAATTCATATACTGCGGGCCTCAAAATTTTCGAAACTAAACCAAATGCCGCTAAAAACTATATATATTATTGAGAAATATCCTAGGATACCCTTAAATATCACCAATATAATCTCTAGAATCAAAATGACAAAAATATTTTATAAAGAGATCAATAGACATTTATACTCATAAGATTAACTAATCTAGACATTTTGATTTAGAGTTAATGAGTGAGGTTTTGGGATTGAAGTTTAAATTTTTATAAAACAAAAAATAAATATTAAAGTTTTGAAAATATTTTTTTTTAAATAGTTTCAAAAATCATTTGCGAATTTCAAAAAGAAAATTAAAAAATAAGAAAACAATTTCGAGAAAAAAACTTCATAATTTTTTTACAAAAAGTTCTAATTTAAATTTATATAATTCGAAAGTATAAAAAGAAATTGTTTTATTTTATTTTATATATATTTTAAACTTTCATTTATATATTTAGGATATAAGAGTTCTTTTATCTATTAAATAAAATATTTTGATCAATTTATTTTTTCGAGACTCTTTTGTAACAAAAACTTGAAAATGTATATTTAAGAGAATTACCTTATATTATTTCATTGTTAGACATTTAATATCTTCTCTGTTCCATTTTATTTGTCGTTCTAGTCTTCGACAGACATATTAATAAAAAATTAAAGTTTGTATATCTACTAGATAAAAACATCATTACCAATACATCTAACCAGATTTGAAAAATAACTTAGAATAAAAGGTCAATAAATTTTGCATTGAAATCATAAAACGATATTTATTTTGAAACAAAAATTTTGCTCTAAAACGACATCTAATTCGAAACGGAGGGAGTAGTAACTTGTTTTGAAACCACAAAATATGTGCTATGTAGTATTTATTATATTTTATAATTTCAGATATGTTAGTTCAGAAGAGAAGTAATAAAACATCAAAACTAAAATTTTGTTATTCATTTTTATTACACGCAAAACGTGAATCTTACCCTAGTATTTATTATTTTATGGCAGTGCTTATGGAAACGTGGGATTCTCGACCGGTTACAGCTGTGAACGGCGCCTAGACATTAGAGATGGTAACTGCAAAGACGCAGGTTATGGGTTCGCCGGACGATGGAGTCCTGTTGGAAAAACCATATTAATAATAGTAATGTTTTATGGTAAATTTAAGCAGTTCTCGGCCAAATCTGGGCGAACGTGGATACTTTATCCCTCCTCTCTCTAACATGTAAAGTAATAAAATAAAATATCTATCTCCCCATCATTTTTTCTTGCGTGATGTACATGAACTATAAGCATGTGTTATGCAAATTAAAACCAAGTAGCAATCATATTAGACTTTTCCGAACCAGAATCAATCAATCAAAGACCGATTATAAATCGGAATATGAACAACAAACTAGGGCCCCTCATTAATTTGTCCAAAAGCAATAATACAAGAAAACAATAACGAGTGTTTCAGAAAAAAAAAACTGCAGCATCCAATGCTAATGTCGTAGCCTCACATCCATCTATGGTCTATCAGATTATTCCAGTAAGGATGTCTAAAGATACGAATATTTTTGTCCTCACTAGAAAAGTTCTCTGAAAGAATAATGTGGCTTATGACCGTTTTGAATGCAATTCGACAATTGTCTATCATCAACTGGACGCTGAAGTCTGAACTATCATTAAGAAATAAGTGATATATAAGTTACGTGTTGAGGTTAAAAATCGTTTAGTGGGTCTAGCCACTATAGACAAATCCTTTCAAGAAGTGAACAACGTGGAAGCAAAGAAAATACCGGTTGATTGATTTTTGAGATCTTCAAACCCTCAGGTAAGTAAAAAAGAACCAAGACACTTTATGAGATAGCAAAATAGTTTATTTGAAGTTAGTCGAGAGGGAAAGCGGTCCACAAAACTTTTTGAGATATGTTAACGTAAGATCTGATATATACTAGTTGACCATAAAAAATATGCAGTTCTTTTTTGAATGAATGTTAATTTAATCAACCCAAAAAAACATTTGTACAAAAGATGCAACTGTCAATTGTATCTGTGATTAACTAGAAGTAGAGTAGAACTAGAGCAGAAGCAAATATTTAAACTTTTAAAAGAATCGGATCAACATCTTCCGGTAAACCAAATTTCCGTGGCGTTGTTGTATCGACCACCAGAACTCCCTCTAATAGAGATTTGAGTCAGTGCAGTTGCAAACCTGCTTGTCAATAAATTTGATGATGGATGGAGGAAGTGAAGCTTTCCCATGCCTCCTCTCATTTCTCTCCTTCCAGATAGTATGGACAATAGTTTGAAATACATACCTAAATAGGTACATGGTGGTCTTGTGTATGATTGTATCCACTAATAATAGAACCAGTTTTTCACTCCACTGATTCGTATAGTGAATTCCGAACAGCTTCTGAGTCAATACACTCCATCTTACCTCAGAGAATTGACAAGTGAAAAACAAGTGATTCCATGTATCAAGTGGACAGTTGCAGAGTATACACTCTTGATTTTGAGAGGAGTTCCACTTCTGAATGCGGTATTGTTTGGCTATTCTGTTGTGAGTTGCAATCCACGTCAACACTAAGTATTTAGGAGTAAATTATGAAAACCAAACTTCCTTAAACCTGTGTACTTTCGGGCCTGCCATTCGAGTGACTAACTATGTATGGCGAGTACTAAAGTCTGTCTTGAATATATTCTTGCCCCACTTCCAGAATCAGACATCATCTTGTTGTTGCAGACACCGTGTAGTGCTGATTTTCAGAATCTCGTCCTCAATTATCAGCAAGTTCTCAGATCGATGTTGCATGACGATAAAGTGGTCATCCCAAAATAAGAGTTTAGGCCAGACTTTGTTGATCCCGAAGAGGCCGAGGCCTACTGGGCTGCTCTGTGCAACATGATAACCCCCCCCCCCCCCCCCCCCCCCCCCCGAAAGAGGCATCGTACCCCTCCCGTCCTAAATACAAAATCGATAACGACTTGCCAAGCAAGATTTCACACTCGTTCCTTGGCACAATTCGAGAATTTTGTCGAGTGATTGATGAGGTGGAATTCCGAGTACCAGGGCTGGGGGGAACGCGCCGATGACCTTTCCGGAGGGTTACTTTACATGCTACAAGTCGTATCTCGTGCATTGCCGTTTGTGGTTCCCAATTCTAGAAGCCATGATCCGAGACTTGAACCGATTCGAGTTGTCGATAAGCCAGTTGAACCACTGGTCTTCAACACCTTATCGGCATCTTGGTTCTAGGTTATGAGCACGCAATGTTTCTTGACGCCGATCACTTTGAGTCCCTCCTGGGCCGCAACAGATATCTCCTTTGCGCATGCGTGGAACAAATGTTTTTTCTTTGTTCGAATAAGCGGTGCATCTGTTAAAGAAAGCTGCATCCCTGTGTTCCGTAGGGAGTGGAATTTTCAACATGGTACCATGGTCAGATATCTTCCTCTTTTGTCTTTTGGGGTGTTTTGACTTTCGTTTTTGTTTTGCAGTTATCAACCCTCTCTCTCCACTTCAAGGGGACTTGATCGCTAAGAGAGATTTTCTCACCAACAGTCCGTTCTTTTGGACTTCATTTACTCCAAGAGTTCGAAAGACGTTAGCACTCCATAGATTGTGTGTCCATTCCTTTTTTTTTTTGACAACTAAGGGGTGCAACACGAGGACTTCCCGGGAGATCACCCATCCTAATACTACTCTCGCCCAAGCACGCTTAACTGCGGAGTTCTGATGGGATCTGGTGCATTAGTGCTGGTATGATCGCACCTGTGTGTCCATTCCTAATCATCTGTTAATGTAGTGACTGACTCGGACATGGATGAAACTACCCCTCACGTTTCTCCATTCGTAAGGAGAGGAACAGATCCCTGAAGAACAAAGGGAGCGCCCTCGATGACAGTGACTTTCCCTCGGATGATCTCCCGCTTCCTAGATGGGGTCAAGGGTTAGTTCCCGACGAGATTCCTCTCCCGGATTGCGTCTTTGATGATTTATTTCCTGATCTTCCCTCCAGACTTTGATTCCCCACCCGCCATAGATGAGCCATCGAGGGTTCAGGTTGTCGTAGAGGGTGCCCGGATGATTAATGTGGTTGGTTTCTCAAACCTGGCTAGCTTTTGATGTCGAATCCCCTTCTTAGCATTTTAATATCTTGCAGGACATGCAAGTGTTCAACTCGGCCCTCGAGATGAGTCACAGCGAGGCGCGACTTTATCGCTTTAAAGTCGAGAAGTCAGAGAAACAGCTCACACGTCTTTAGAGCAAAATTTCTGAGAGGCATCGACAACTGGGCAAGGATCATGCCCGGGTGGTTCGTCGCGCGGAAAAGAGAGAGAAAAGAGAGATTGTTTCCATTGTCGGTAACAGAGCCCTCTCAGTTTGCGGTCGAGTACGCGAAGCTCAAAGAAGCCCAAGGATTGGTGGGAGATTTTCGCGAATATCATGGCTCGGTTGGTTCTTTGTGGAAAACACAAGATGCCGACTACTCCTTCCTATCTAAACTGAAGGAGATGACAGGCTTTATCGACGTTTGCACCCACGCTGAATCTGTGGTTCCTCCGATCGAAGGGAGAATTTGGGGACTCTAGGACCCTATTCCAGTCTCACCAGATACGGAGGAAACCAGGATCGATATTACTGGCGAAGACGGGGAGGTGGATCAGCCCCCTAGCATGTTTGGGGGCTCCATATCCAAAAATAATCGAGCTCGACCCTTTAAGGATGGAGAGGGTTCCCTTTATGATATGATTTCGGTTTTAGGCCAAGTGTGGCAGTTTATTTTTACCTTTGGAAAAATAATCGCACTCTATATTTATCGGGATTGGCTGTTGGTGGCTTTGAATCTCTGCCGCTTTTGTGGTCTTTGATATATATAATGAATAATTTTAAGGTTTCAAGAGCTTTGATTTTATACTTTCGATAGGGGAAGAATATGAGTAGTCACTCAATATCTAACTCTTTTAATTAGTCGTTCTGTTCGTTGCTACTTTAAGACGAGGGTGTTCGAAAATTTCTGATATTTTCGAAGTTCCATGAGCGTTTAGATATGAACGAAGAGACATGCTTTAGAATCTCGTATCAATTTTATATCATGTCTAGAGATGTTAGACACCAGCATGGCTGAGTTTAGGGCAATACTTAGATTTACTCTCGGCTCTAAGGCTATGCGACGGCTAATCGCCTTTTGTTTTTCATGTTGGCGATTTTAACCTGATTCGTACTGATTAAAGTCCGCGAATTGTTGTCGGCTTAAATGACTTGTGTGGTAACAATTGAGCTACTTCTAGATACTGTGTGGAGGTGCTGACGAACATTTTGGATTTCTTTTATAGCGCGATATGTTATCTTTGTCGGATGTAAGAGGATCTTATTTTTTACGAAAGATCTGACTACATAGGAAGATCTTTTATCCACACCAAATACGATTTCATTTAAAGAACGTTTTTGATTCGACCATCGGGGCCAATCTATTAGCGTTTTGTTTTCATCGTCAGGGACGGACTGTTCGTTTGATGATTCGAGTATGGAATAATATTTTCGAGAAGTAGCAACGTCTCGCTTTTTCCGGAAATATGTTTTTCATTAGGATAATCGTGATTTATTTTGATGAAGAAAATGATTGATAGAGTTTGAAATCGTGTTTCGGCCGCGAGTCTAGGCTTTGGCCGAGAATCGGTTATATTTGTTTGTACGGAAGTTTTTTCTTTGTATGAAAGTTCTTTTCGTATACCAATTTTTGGGTTTTTGTGTTAATGCTTGTGAAAAGGCTGTGATATACTATGGATTTTACTTTATTTTAGCCATGGTATATAGGATTTTTAGGATAGATTAACTATGTTTTTGAGTCTAGATAGCATATTTACAGGTTCATACTTGATTGGAGAGAAGATAGTGATTTTTGAGCATTTTGGAGTACTTTAGAGATTTCACCGGAGATAACCATATCGACCAGCATTTGAGGTCGACACAAAGGATTTATATCGATCGATGTACACTCAGTTACATCGATCAATGCCAAGCATGCAGAGGTCCAATTTGGTCACAGCCGACTTGAAGCCCAAGACTCCATCTTATTATCAAATTACCCATGACGAGTTTTAACCTAATATTTATACCTTGCTTAAGTGTTTGAAGCAAGAGAGCCGGAGTTTCTGTAGCCATTTTAGTTTCCAGACCTTTGGTTCTGATAACCTGTACCACTGATGAAGTTGACATCTTCTTCTTCATCTCTGTCACTCTCAATATCTACAGCTTCCATATCCTCTACAAAGCTAACTTGCTTCCTTAGCAGCTTATGAACACTATCCAGCTTAGCTTTAACATCTTGCATCTGCTCCTTTCCAAGGATAGTGGTTGATTTTCTCCTTTCAAAATCAGTGCCAAATTTTCTATGAGTCTCACAGCTTCTTCTAGATTTCTGGTGTTGAAATTTCCCTCACTAGCAGTGTCTAGAGCCATCTGATAAGATAAATCAATGCCTCTAAAGAAAGTGCTGAGTAGCTGAACTTGGTTGAATCCATGGTGTGGACAATCTCTCTGATAAGACTTGAATCTGATCTAGGAGCTTCTGAATAATTTTGTAAGCTCCTGTCTGAATGTAGCAATTTTACTCCTCAAATCTTCAGCTCTTGATTCATCAAAGAAGTTTCTCAAGAAATCATTCTTGATGTCATTCTAGGATGTAAGAGATCCTGGTGGTAGCTGTTTAAGCCAGTGCGAAGCATCTCCAGCAAGTGAGTACTTGAAGAGCTTGCAAAGTAGATAGTCCTCAGGGACTCCATTGGATCTGATAGCAGATACTAAATCCTCATATCTCTCCAAATGATCCATAGGATGCTCATGTGGCAGACCACGGTAAGGTGTCTGTCTCACAAGTGTAAAGTATTGGGGCTTCAGCTCGAAATAGTGTCTCTGGATAGCTAGAAAACGAATAGTAGATCTATTAGTGTGGTATTGGTCTGGACGGTTGTAGTTAGCAAATGTTTTTGGTTGAGCAGCTTCATCTACAGCATTAACAGCAGTTGTAACTAAATTAATGGGATCATGGATTGCAGCCCCCTGATCATCTATCCTCTGACCTGCTGCAATACGCAGATGACCTTCTTGGTCATGCAGGTTTCCATTCTCGTCTTGTGTGAGAATAATAGGTGCAACCATATCTCGCAGCTGAGTATCGATCGATGTAACCGAAATGGTATTGATCGATTTTGGGTGGGTGGTGTTGGTGACTGAGAAGTGGTCTCGGTCGACGGTGAAGAGCAAGTGTCGATCGATGTACGGATGTCGGTGTCGGTCGATGTTGGGTTACAAGAATCAGTCGATGGTACAGTGATACTATTGATCGATGCAGAACATTTTTCCTTGCGGATCGTGCGTTCGAAGAGTGCGGGATCTGAGAATTGTAGTTGTGATTTCCTGTTGCTTCTGGTACTACTGCTGAGCATGCACCTGAGAAAAAAAAAGAAAAAAAATTCTCAGTTAAAGAAAAACCTAGTCGAAATCTGACTAATCAGGATCTAAGGGCGAACAGATCTCACCGGGAACAGCGCCAAATTTGATCTCACTCAAATTACCCTGACGAGTGAGTTACTCTCTCAAATAAGATGATCAGTTGTAATACTAATTACTGATCGAATACACATAGACCTCGGGCACATAATAAATCCTAAAACCAGTGAGTAAGCTAGGTCGAATATTATAAATCAAAACAAGCAGTTGTGAACAAGTAATTGTTCAGATAAGTTGATTTTGGATTTTAAACAATAACTAGATTATGGACCCGCGCGCCCGTGCGGGTGTAAGTTACCAGAAAATATATGTTAACATTTTTCTTTTTAATATCTGGAATACTGTTTTGGTTTTTTGGGATGATGTATTTTGTTAACTTTGTTTAGTGCCGAATTAAAAAATATGATGTTTTAGAGGTATTAATATTATTTTGTAATGTATAGATTAATTTGTTATTAATTTCTGATTATTATGAAAATAGAGTTGTTGTCTATTTATGTATTGTAAGCATTTTATTGTTTTAATAGATTTTAAAATCACTTGAATTATATAGTTTTTAAACATTAATAATAAAAACTATTTGAAAGTGAGAATAAATATATTTGTGCACAAAAAAATAGATTTCTAAATGGGCCAGATTGTGATAATAATATGAATGATTTATCAAATTTGAAATAGAGAAACATGGCCCATCTTCATTCTGCAGGAAGCCCATATTTTTTTTTTCCGGGAAAAAAACAGAAAACATTGAAGATATCGACGATTTTTCAGTTTCCAACTGAAACAACTCTTCGTCTCTCATCTTTGTTTCTGGAAGTGTCGTATCTTCGTGTTGCTCTCCTCATCAATCTCTTTGTCGAAAAAGGTCGATTTACTGAAGCATGATTGAAGATAGATCGATTAATAACTCCATCCGAATTTGGCTTCCAGGTTAGAGATTTTTTAATAGTTTTTTTTTCTTTTTCAATATCAGTCGCAAGTTCATCGATTTGTTTTTCTGAGTTATAACACGGGTTTAATCAATCTCAGGTTTGGATAAGCAAGACCATAAACCGGATAGATAGATCCTGTCTCCTGTTTACTAATGAAATAGAAACATCGTAGAAGCTCTGTTTTGAATCCAGCTTGGGATTGTTATTGTTCAGGAGTCGCTGGATCTGAGAAATTTATTCAGGTCAAGGTAATTTCTGTTTCAATCAAACCGTCTTTCATTATCTCTGCACGTCTGATGAAAATTCATTATCTTAGACCAATTTCTCAACCCAATCTCTTCTCTTCAGTAGACAGTGATGGGTTTCTTCCCAACAAAGCTTCGGAGTTGAATGATGAAGCTGGATATCGGGTTATGGTACGTCATGCTGTGGTTTGTGTTGTGAATGTTTCTTGCATTATCAGAGAACTGTCACTTATATATATATATTGGAGCTGACTGATTGAGAATTGAAATTTTGGTTTTGTTTAGGTCCCTGAGGAAGCTCGAGAACTTGAAAGGCAACTCAGACAGGTCAGTAAGGAGAAGAATGAAGCTGTAAGAGGCAAAGACTTTGAGAAGGTATCGTCTTAGAGTTTTTCTTAATGTAGATCAAATCCAATATTACTGTTTTTACAATTCACTGAGTTTCTTCTCACGACAGGCTGGTTCTCACCGTCACCGATAAATATAGGTTAGAGCCGAGATAGCTGCTGTTTTAGCGACAGGCAAAGAAGTGAACAAAGCTGAGACCGAAGCTGGCCAAGAAGGAGGAAGTCGTGAAAGCCATTAGCAGAGCCATCAGACGTGCACATGTTGGTCTCAACTTTTGCGAACCACCCCATAGCAAGTTTCATCTTCTCAGAGGAAGCAATTACCCGTCTCGACGTGAGTGAGTTCATGGAACGTCAGGATATTTTAAAAGGTCAATACTGATACACGGAAGGTGGTCAGCTCGGGAGGACTACTTGGACTTTTCTGCACACTCTTGCTGCGCAGGTTGAGTTTTACACTCTCTTTACTATCTCTAAACACTCTCTTTACTTTTTTTCGAGTTAAAAGATAGGTGATAGTGTTTTATGGTTCACTTTAGGTTGCCCTCTGTTCAGTAATTTACAGTGATATAGAGACCACATCAGAAGTTTATTTCTTGTCATCAGTATCCAGAAAGACAAAACAGGGAGCAAAAGAAGGATGTTTAAGAACTGGTACAACTCTTCGTACTCTATCTAATTTATAGATGTCAGTTTATTAGATCGAGTTGAAACTGGTAGTAATACAGCCTTTTAGAGAATGATTTATTTCATGTGTTCTTTTATCATTAAGCTTCTTTTGATTTATTTTCGATCTGTTAGATGGAGATACCTTGTAGAGAATATGCGCTCATCACTTCAAACTTCATCCTGGGGTAAACTTTTTTAAAAGGATAATTACCATTTACTGTAGTTGATTTAATCAATAGTTAAATCTTCTTTGTTTGTTTCATGATAAATCGAATACTCCACAAGATGAATCTCAGGAGGAGTTCTCACAGTGGCTTTGCCATGTACACAACACCGTAAATAGCAGGTAAATTTAAAGGACACAGTTATAAATATTGTATGTGTTGTAAAATAGATCAATTTTTTATAATTTACATATTATTGTACTAACACTTTAAAACGTATTATAAGGTTTATGGAGGTGGAGTAACCGAAGTACCAGGAACCAATCTGGAGAAAAACACAACAACTTACGGGACAAAGCACTTCTAATACGGTTAGTGTTATTCTAATCTATTATAACTCTTTCCTAAACTGAAAGAAAAGTAGGACAGTGTAGAATATGTTATTAGATTGACGAACCCAGGATTTAGTATAGGAGTTTCATATTTACTTGCCTCAGTGATGCATATAGGAGTTTATGATATATAGTGATAGTCTTATATGGTGGTGGTAGTTATGTAGAAATCCAGTGAATAGCAAAGCTTTATTTCGATTAGTTATTGGAAATAAAAAAACAAATGTTCTTCGTATCTGAGGAAATAAAATTTCTGAACCAGCATAAATTCTTGAACGACAATTTCCATCCAACCCATCTTTTGACATCTGCAAATATCAAAAGTTTAAATTTAATTAAAAGCTCAAAATTAGACAGCAAACATAAACCATAGCAGATTTCAAATTCTCAAAAACACATACCTTATGATCTAAAATGTTAAAGGTTGTTGAAAACATGTTTGAAAACTACATTCATAGTTTTTTCTGAGGTTTGCCATCTTCATCAAGTATCAAAATTTTCAAACCTTTTTTCGAAGTGACTCTAGATACAGCAACATATAGCTGACCATGAGAAAAGACAGGTCTTGGTAGATAAAGACCAACTTTAGATAGTGACTGCCCTTGGCTTTTGTTGATTGTTATTGCAAAAGCCACAGCTAGAGGTAGTTGTCTTATGCGCATTTTGAAAGGCAATCTGGTGTCTGATGGAGTTATCAACAATCTAGGGATATCAACTGTTTCACCAACTCGTTCCCCTGTTAAAATCTTTGCTGTAACCATGAAATCCATTAGCTGAGTGATCTACAGCCTCGTCCCATTCATCAAGCCATCAGAAGGCGCTATGTTTCTCAGAATCATAACCGGACAACCTACCTTTAGTCTAAGAGAATGATTTGGTAAACCAGAAACCTTAATCGTATTCAGGAAATCAGGACTTAGAGCTTCGTTGTTAACAGAACTTGTATCAGTGGGATCAATGCTATCGGCACTGTTATCATTTTTCTCCTCACCTGAAAGCAAGTAACAAATTTAGGACAATATGATACACACATATTAAAAGCAACATAAAAAAAATTTATAAAAGAAAGTTACCATCTAACTGATCGAGCATATACTCATTTACTCTGTTAACATCCTCGTTAGTTGGACATAGGATAGCTCTCTCCTGAAAAAACTTGGGGTCTTGTGTTCATGCAATGAATTTGAATCTCCATATATCTCCTCGCTGATTGCTTGTATAGGATCATTAGATTCCGTAATAAAAAACTCAGAGGGGATTTCAATCTCTGCCTCACCATCATTAGGCTCAGAAATTTTTCCATCACCGACCTTTAATATCCACTCTGAAAATTCCTGTAGATCCTTTGACTCTTCTATTGACAATCCGGCTGATAGCAATCTCATATTCTTGGTGAGCTTGAGCACTTTGCAGTGCTCCCAAAGATACGATGAGTTGAGTGAGGCCATCACAATTTCAGCTCGGCCAGCTCCATTTATAACAGGCAACACCTGTCTAAAATCACCACCAAAAACAATAACCTTTCCACCAAAGGGCTGTGTGTCGTGCTTCCCCACAATATCATATAAACTTCTATCCAAAGCTTCAAAACAATGCTTGCTCATCATAGGCGCTTCATCCCATATAATAAGTGAAGATGCTTTCACTAAATTTGCTTGATCAGATCCAGGCTTCATAGTGCATGACGAAAACTCGTCTAGATTAAGGGGAATACCGAATCTCGAATGAGCTGTCCGACCCCCTTGCAACAACAACGATGCAATGCCACTGGAAGCAACGTTTAGGACAATATCTCCTCGAGATCTGATAGCTGCAGAAAGCAATTTCCAGAGGAAAGTTTTTCCAGTCCCACCAAAACCGCTAACAAAAAACATTCCACCATCTCTTTTATTAACTGCCGAAAGAATCTGGTCATATATGTTCCTTTGCTCGCAGGTCATCTTTGAAATATCTCTATCCAGAGTTTTTAACAAAGATGAACGGCAATAGCTGCGCTCGTTTAACACCAAGACATTATCATCGTGACTGCTTAAGACTGGCAATTTCGGCATAGTTGTGAATCTTGTTAAAGAAGTACCATTACGCTTCAAAACTTTCTCTATCTCGAGCAAAGCATACTTCTTTTTATCATCATCACCCAGCAATAAACCTACAATAAAAACAAAAAGAAAAGGCGTGTCAAGTAACTTATAATTCACAACATATTAACCACGCATTATGAAACAATCTGTGCCAAAATCAAAAGCTAACCTGGTCTATTTAAGTCTCTTCTCCTGTTATACTCTATATCTTCAGATAAAAACTGCCAAGTGCTTTTCCATACAGTCTCTGGTTTCGATAAAGTGTTACTCATAAGCATCATAACGAACACTTTCCTTAGCTCACTTGCTGTGCTTTCAAAACTTCTTCTTACAATGTCATCAATGTACTCCTGATCATCATCTAATAACCCACGAGCATAACATGCTGCTTTGTAGCTCGGATACAGAACATTCTCATAAGTCTTGATGTCCTCATAACTGGTGGGTCCTTTGACAACATTCAACAATACACGCAAGAAATATGCATCTTCCTGCGATCTAGGAGCATAAGTAATCCTTCCTAGAGCAAAACCTCGTTTCCTTCTATTCCACATCTTTGACTTTTTGTTGTAAGTAAAGAAGTTTGGAATCTGAGCATAGGTCAATGTTCTTGCAAGCTCGTCGATTTTACACAACTCAAACCAAGCTAAAAACATGGTATTTTTAATGAGCTTGCGACTGACGACGGCTTTCAATTTATCTTTCCCTCTGAACGTAACCAGTTGCTTATCGGGGAGGTGGAAACTAAGCTTCTCAACAGCAGTTGAACGATAGTGAATGTGAAATTTGAAAACTCTCCACGTTCCTTCACATGTGGAGACATACCTGCAAGATCAAATTGAAGGTGAAGTAAATCGCAGGAAAACAAAATAAATTTGGATACTGCAACTGTCTGTGATGTTAATATACCTGCAATCGAAGAATTCCTTGAGTTCATTCCTTTTTTTTTCCATCTTCTCCTTAGTAAGCTCGACATCTCCTAACTCACTTGTAACAATATTGTCTGGGGGTTCCACGGCAACTGTGACACGATCCTGTCCTTTATTAATGTATTTGAATAAATACTTAATAGACCCAACTTGGTTGCACCACTCAACGTTAATATGAGCTCTGAAAAGAAGAGATAATTTCCTGTTATAAGGAATGACATATCGATTGTCACACTTCACCCCATTCTTCAAAACAAAGTGTTCTGACTCTTGACGCCTTCTGTAAACAGGAAATCCTTCACTATTAATAGTGGTCTTCTCAGCAAATGGTTTAGGATAGTTCTTAGAGCAACGTCTATTCTCCATACATGGTGATTTCATATTAGCTGGTCCACATGGTCCATGAATCATCATATCCTTAATCACTTCATAAAGCTCGGGTTCATCTTTTTTATTAGGAATCTCTGCCGAAATGGTATTATCAATATCGTCTGTTGTAGGAAGCTTAATTTTCTTCATGAATAAGAGAATGTGAGCATGTGGTAAACCACGTTTCTGGAACTCAATGGTGTACATAGCTGTTTCAAAGGAAAAAAAAAATGAAAATCATAGATACAGAAGTTAAAGATAATCAGCAACTTGAAACGAAAATTTAAGCCAATCCTGAACTTACCAGATCGTGTCTGTCCCAAAATATTCTTCTTGGTTAATTGATCCATCAATGAATCAAGTTTGATCTTGAAAATCCTACAAATAATGTCTGATCTGTCTTCAGCCTTTAGCTTCCTTGCCTTAACATACCTTGTGATCTCTGGCCATTTGGGATTACATGTAAAAGTGATGAACAGATCTGGGAATCCAAAATGCTTACATATTGTCATAGCATCCAAGTAATTGTTCCTCATATATCTTGGACTTCCGACAAATGAAGCTGGTAATGTGAACTCTGATCCTTGGTCACTCATATCCACTTTCCCTGCATTCTCAGACTCTTTAATTGAATCATAGCTATCTGATCGCAAGGAAGGTTGGTTTAACTTCAAATATCGCAGGCGATTAGACTCAATTGTCGTGAATGCATCCACCACAAACTGCTGAAATAGCCTTCTAGAATGTAGGAGAGAATGAGACTCATTCTTGCGTTCATGCATCCGAAAAGCAAAGAATTACCTCATAGAGATATTAGGCTTCTTATGTTTCTTCGTCTTTTGTGTAACTCCTTTCTTAATACCGAGTCTGAATCCATCTTCTCCATATGTAAATAAAAGAGGATACTGAAGCGCAAGATAGGCGGCATGAATCTCGTTTATTCTCAACAGTTTTCCTGATTTTTGTTGTAGAACAATATCCCTTCTGTCCATATCAAGATTAAAATCTCCAGGAATGAGCGCAGCAACCTCTGAGGCTGTGGGTGTGTCATATGTCCTTCCATCCTTTAACCTCTCACTAACAATCCTCATATGACAAGAATTATCAGGATCTGTGTTAAAGCGATCCCTTGCTGATCTAAACTGCTTCACGTATGGATTGACTTCATTCAACATCTTCATCAATGCTTCAATAATATCATTCCTGAGGTGATCCTTCTTCTTGACGCTGAGTTTCTGTTTAGCAGAGCTGTAAAACATATAAATAAGATCAATTGTTAAACAGAAAATGAAAAGGTCTGTTAAAGATGATTTCAAAACTCGGGTTTAAAATCCATACGTGATCTTATTTTTCATTATGGATACTTGTGAAAATAGTAATATACCTTAAACATTTAGCACGATTTTCGACTTCATTCTCTGTGTCAACTATGTATAGCTGTCCAAACTTTGGTTCGCCTCCATCAGGTGGTGATAAATTACCCAGTAAATGGTAATTTTCTCCTTGAAGCTGAAACATATCAGGGCATGTACCTTTTTTCAAAGACCTCTCTACTTTACCACCAAGGGAAGTGAAGGAAAACACCATATTATAAGGTCTTATATGTTTCTGGAAATGTCTACTTCTTGGATCATCTCCTTCCAAAAGCTTTTTAAGAATTGTTGGTGGTTCTTTCAATAAAGGTAATTGCACTTGACCTTCCATACAACAGAGTGAAAAAGTAGGATTCTTTGCATTTCTCCGTTTGTTTAGGCGTTCTCCATACCACATAATAGCACCACAATGAGAACATTTGTAGTCAGGATCACCTTCATCTAAATAGTCTGGAAAATTAGAAAAAATTTATTTGTAAACTATAAATAAGACATTTATTTTATGATTCATAGTAAATAACACACGAAATTGATACCATTTTCATCCAAATATTTCTTCTTAGCTGAATTAGGCGCCATTACAACTTCACACCGGGGTTCTGAGAGACTGTCCTTATTACTGTTTCTGTTTCTGTTCAGCTCAACCTCTGTTTCGAAATCCACAGTTTCATCAAAATCAGAATCCTCATCTTTTGTATCAGTATTCTCTAAAGAAGAACAATCAAAAACTTGTTCGTTATCTGCATCAATTAGCCCTGGAGAAATAAAAAGGAGTTAAATTTCCAAAATATTAAACTACAACATGTAAAAAAATAATAATAAAAAGACTGACTACCTCCAAACAAATCAGTTCCAACTAAGCCATCATCTTCATCCAGGGTCTGGGACGATGCATTTAAGTTTGTTGAGGTTGCAATCCTTTTTTTTTCCTCAGATGTGCTATATTAGTAATGTCTTTACATTACATGAACTTTTTGATTGATGGCATCCTTTAGATTTCATAGCTTTGAAGCTCCTCTTTTGTAGATCCTCTGTTATGAAACCAATTTAGGTTGAAGTGAATATAAAAACATACAGATTAGACTAAATATTTAAGCCATAAACAGGTTAAAAGAACATACTCGACAATGAGGTTAAACAACTTCTGTCGAACTCTGGGGTGTCACTGACTTCGTCTATGATGGTATCGATACCTTAGAAAAAAAGAAAAAAAAATAACATATCAAATTTTGTAGCTTTACCACGATTATAGGTAATAAACAAGATTACAAGAAACACTTACCAAGGACACGTCTTCTTTTATTTCTTGGTGTCTGAGGTGAATACTTGCTTATTTGTTCATGAGGTGGAATTGTATAGCTTGGAACAGTGCGGTTTTCAAGGGTTTCGAATAGTCTATAATAAATAGAACTTAATGGAATAGGCTGTTTTGAGATGGCAAGAGAATAACTCAGAGTCCTACCAAGATCATGCATATCATCTAATGGTGTGGTTATTTTTTTTTCACAGTGTCAAATCCGATTTTATCATCCTCTCTTTTCCGGTTCACCATTTGAGAGAGACGATGTAGAAGTGATGCTTCTGTGATGGAAAGACTGAGCAAAAGGGGGAAGGATGAGATTGATTTTTACTTGATTTGTTTGGAGGTAATGATTTATTTTCGGGTAGTAATTATTGATTGACAATATATGGTTAGCTAAAATTTAGGAAAGTAGTTAATATTAGCGGGTCAATTAAAAAAAATGATTTGAAAATTGATTAGATAATTTCAGTAATAAATGTCTCTCTTCATATGTTAATTAATAAATACACTATAAATCCATCTAATTTAGTTAAAAAATTTACACTTTTGGAATTGCAATTAAGTCCTCGCATATTGACCCAAAACTTCTAATTGTGCATTCCAAACCCTGTTAAATGCAAATGGACAAATGTATGCACTATATATATAAATGCAACCTAAAATGACTTATAATAATCTAAAATATGAATCTAAAAACCTATAAAAACATGAGATATCAGATATCGTCATTGATATTATTTTGAATCATTTTTTAAAATCTTTGCAGTCACGTTAAATATAAAAAATGGAGATGTGAGGAGAAGGAAGTTTATTGCACAGATTCGACCATGTCAAGTCAGGCTTAAACAGGTAACCTCTGTTATTAACTCATAACTACAATGTTATTTTAGGTCTTTAGTTAGGAGGAATGTAGTATATGAGTTGATTGGTTAGTTAGGCTTCCCCTTAACTTGTGTTTAAGACTGTTCAGATTAGTAATTAGGATATTTTCGATTTTAATAACAACTAGGATGTGACCCGCGCTTTGCGCGGGGTGAAAGAAATAATGAATAGTTTTACGTAGGTAATATTAATTTGTTAATTATTAATCTACATATATAGTATGCATGTGTAAAATATGATAAAAGTGAGAAAATGATAACACGAATATATGCATTAGAGGATACAAATAACAAACATCATGTCTTATGTTGAAAAGTTGAGGATCGACATATTGGAAAAAAATAAGATTATAGTATGGATTTGTATTTGTTTCAAAATAAAAGAATCTATCTAAATTTTGGAATGGGTCTTTCACTTAAAACTTATAAGACATAATTATTTTCATAATATAAGTGCAGAATAATATTAAAAACATAAATAGACAATAAAACTCGATAATAATAAAACAGGAAAAGAGCGAAAACAATTAAAAAAACATTAAAACATCAGAATCGCCGCTTAGTAAAATTAAAATCCATTGTTTGCAATCATATAAAGAGGAAAAACAAAGTTTAGTAGCATAAATATTTACATATTTAATTAAGAAACTAAGTGAATTAAATATAATACCTCTTCCTGAAAGCATAGATTTCTCCGTGACTTCCATATTGTCATTTTCATTGTGAAGATTTTAAGGTCGTAATTATGGAAATATTTTGAACATATGTTACGTTTTAAAATCGATACATTAAGAATGTTTCAGTTACGTTTTCATTTATATAGTTTTTGTTAAAAAAATTTGAAAAATTGTTTTTGTTTCCAAAAAAATGTTACGTTTTTACTTTGCTTCGTGATGGGCATTTAAGATGTTTGTTAAAATATATGCATTATAAAATATGCATTATTAACATATATTTCTTAATATTATTTCAATTATATGTTGGTCTCCTTCCTAAAACATCCATAATGTGTGTGTTTTTGTTTTGACTTTTTTCGTTTGATCTTTTTAAAAAAACATATATAGTATGCATGTGTAAAATATGATAAAAGTGAGAAAATGATAACACGAATATATGCATTAGAGGATACAAATAACAAACAACATGTCTTATGTTGAAAAGTTGAGGATCGACATATTGGAATAAAATAAGATTATAGTATGGGTTTGTATTTGTTTCAAAATAAAAGAATCTATGTAAATTTTGGAATGTGCCTTTCACTTAAAACTTATAAGACATAATTATTTTCATAATATAAGTGTTTAATAATATTAAAAAAAAATAAGACAACAAAACTCGATAATAATAAAACAGCAAAAGAGCGCAAAACAATTAATAAAAACATTAAAAACATCAGAATCGCCGCTTAGTAAAATTAAAATCCATTGTCTGCAATCCTATAAAGAGGAAAAACAAAGTTTAGTAGCATAAATAATTTTTTTTTTGAATTGAATAGCATAAATATTTACTTATTTAATTAAGAAACTAAGTGAATTAAATATAATATCTCTTCCTCAAACCATAGATTTCTCCGTGACTTCTATATTGCCATTTTCATTGTGAAGACTTTAAAGTCGTAGTTATGGAAACATTTTGAACATAGGTTACGTTTTAAAATCGACCTCATCAAAAATGTTTCAGTTACGTATTCATTTATATAGTTTTTGTTAAAAAAATTTGAAAAATTATTTTTGTTTCCAAAAAAATGTTACGTTTTTACTTTGCTTCGTGATGGGCGTTTAAGATGTTCGTTAAAATATATGCATTATAAAATATGCATTACTAACATAGCTTTCTCAATATTATTTCAATTATATGTTGGTCTCCTTCCTAAAACATTCATAATGTATGTGTTTTTGTTTTGACTTTTTCCGTTTGATCTTTAAAAAAAAAACATATATAGTATGCATGTGTAAAATATGATAAAAAGTGAGAAAATGATAACACGAATATATGCATTAGAGGATACAAATAACAAACATCATGTCTTATGTTGAAAAGTTGAGGATCGACATATTAGAAAAAAATAAGATTATAGTATGGGTTTGTATTTGTTTCAAATAAAGAATCTATCTAAATTTTGGAATGGGTCTTTCACTTAAATCTTATAGTACATAATTATTTTCATAATATAAGTGCTGAATAATATTAAAAACAAATAAGACAATAAAACTCGATAATAATAAAACAGCAAAAGAGCGAAAAACAATTAAAAACATTAAAAACATCAGAATCGCCGCTTAGTAAAATTAAAATCCATTGTCTGCAATCATATAAAGAGGAAAAACAAAGTTTAGTAGCATAAATATTTACATATTTAATTAAGAAACTAAGTGAATTAAATGTAATACCTCTTCCTGAAAGCATAGATTTCTCCGTGACTTCCATATTGCCATTTTCATTGTGAAGATTTTAAGGTCGTAATTATGGAAACATTTTGAACATATGTTACGTTTTAAAATCGATGCATCAAGAATGTTTCAGTTACGTTTTCATTTATATAGTTTTTGTTAAAAAAATTTGAAAAATTGTTTTTGTTTCCAAAAAAATGTTACGTTTTTACTTTGCTTCGTGATGGGCATTTAAGATGTTTGTTAAAATATATGCATTATAAAATATGCATTATAAAATATGCATTATTAACATATCTTTCTTAATATTATTTAATTATATGTTGGTCTCCTTCCTAAAACATCCATAATGTGTGTGTTTTTGTTTTGACTTTTTTCGTTTGATCTTTTTTAAAAAAACATATATAGTATGCATGTGTAAAATATGATAAAAGTGAGAAAATGATAACACGAATATATGCATTAGAGGATACAAATAACAAACATCATGTCCTATGTTGAAAAGTTGAGGATCGACATATTGGAATAAAATAAGATTATAGTATGGGTTTGTATTTGTTTCAAAATAAAAGAATCTATGTAAATTTTGGAATGTGTCTTTCACTTAAAACTTATAAGACATAATTATTTTCATAATATAAGTGTTTAATAATATTAAAAAAACATAAATAAGACAATAAAACTCGATAATAATAAAGCAGCAAAAAGCGCAAAACAATTAAAAAAATATTAAAAACATCAGAATCACCGCTTAGTAAAATTAAAATTCATTGTCTGCAATCCTATAAAGAGGAAAAACAAAGTTTAGTAGCATAAATAATTTTTTTTTGAATTGAGTAGCATAAATATTTACTTATTTAATTAAGAAACTAAGTGAATTAAATATAATACCTCTTACTCAAAGCATAGATTTTCCCGTGACTTCTATATTGCCATTTTCATTGTGAAGACTTTAAAGTCGTAGTTATGGAAACATTTTGAACATAGGTTACGTTTTAAAATCGACTCATCAAAAATGTTTCAGTTACGTTTTCATTTATATAGTTTTTGTTAAAAAAAATTGAAAAATTGTTTTTGTTTCCAAAAAAATGTTACGTTTTTACTTTGCTTCGTGATGGGCGTTTAAGATGTTTGTTAAAATATATGCATTATAAAATATGCATTACTAACATAGCTTTCTCAATATTATTTCAATTATATGTTGGTCTCCTTCCTAAAACATTCATAATGTGTGTGTTTTTGTTTTGACTTTTTTCGTTTGATCTTTTATAAAAAACATATATAGTATGCATGTGTAAAATATGATAAAAGTGAGAAAAGGATAACACGAATATATGCATTAGAGGATACAAATAACAAACATCATGTCTTATGTTGAAAAGTTGAGGATCGACATATTAGAATAAAATAAGATTATAATATGAGTTTGTATTTGTTTCAAAATAAAGAATCTATCTAAATTTTGGAATGGGTCTTTCACTTAAATCTTATAAGACATAATTATTTTCATAATATAAGTGCTGAATAATATTAAAAAAGAAATAAGACAATAAAACTCGATAATAATAAAACAGCAAAAGAACGAAAAACAATTAAAAAACATTAAAAACATCAGAATCGCCGCTTAGTAAAATTAAAATCCATTGTCTGCAATCGTATAAAGAGGAAAAACAAAGTTGAGTAGCATAAATATTTACATATTTAATTAAGAAACTAAGTGAATTAAATATAATACCTCTTCCTGAAAACATAGATTTCTCCGTGACTTCCATATTGCCAATTTCATTGTGAAGATTTTAAGGTCGTAATTATGGAAAAATTTTGAACATATGTTACGTTTTAAAATCGATGCATCAAGAATGTTTCAGCTACGTTTTCATTTATATAGTTTTTGTTAAAAAAACTTGAAAAAAATGTTTTTGTTTCCGAAAAAATGTTATGTTTTTACTTTGCTTCGTGATAGACGTTTAAGATGTTTGTAAAATATATGCATTATAAAATATGCATTATTAACATAGCTTTCTTAATATTATTTCAATTATATGTTGGTCTCCTTCCTAAAACATCCATAATGTGTGTGTTTTTGTTTTGATTTTTTTCGTTTGATATTTAAAAAAAAAACATAAATAATACAATAGAAATATAATTGTTTATCCGGCTGAATTGTTTGGTTTTTTCAGAAATCCGTATTGTTTTTAAAAAGAAATCTACAGTTACGTACATTCCAAAGTTGTAGTTAAATCTTCTGGCCGACATGAAATCCGTGAGGCAATTGGCCGTTATTTATATCAATGATATGATATTAACTATAATTAAAATGTAATGAAAGATCATGCTGTAAATATGTGACATACCAATGGCAAATGATGTAATTAGTCTAGTAAATTAAGGATTAATCAATATTAAGACTGAAGAAAAATGTGAGGATTACACCTATGCAAAATGGCAACATGGTAATAATTTTACTCTTTTAAGGTTGTTCTTATTATTTGCTCCTCTATTAATAATAAGGGGATGGAATAAAAAAACATCTTATTATTGGAATAGAACTTTAAAAAAGTAAAATCGAAAACACTGCAAATAATGTATGAAAAATCAGAAAGTAGCATAACTAAAAAACTTGAAATCATAACACGAAAAGGAACTTGGTGAAAACTCGTTGACATTAAGCTGTCTTTGTCATTTCCGGTTTGATCTTCTTGGTGCACGGTTTCTTGGAAGTAGATGAATGGTCAAGAAGATCAGCATCTTCTTCTTTGCGTTTTGAAAAGGGAGTTTTAGGATCTTCACTTGAAATTGAGTCCAACATCAACACCTAAAATGATTAGGAGCAAACAAAATAAATTATCCTTGCAATACACGATTAAAGTTATAAACTTATAAATATAAAATTGGTTTGCAAATCTAATAAACTTACACCAGCAGATGACATGGTAGATGAAGATGTTCCAATGTCAGTAGTTGCAATAGAATTGGTCTCAATACTTAGAACTTTATCCCCAGAACAAACCTCTAATACCATGAAGGTATCTGATCCATTTGTGGTATTATCTGCGCATACTGAGACACCAAAACAGAAAGACTTCCCAATCAGACCAAGAATTGGTTCTGGTAGTATCTCTGGATCTTCAATCTATTACACATTTGAAACACTCTATCAGATTTAGAAGAAGTATATTCACTTAAAAACATACAGATCAAACTTACTTCCGCATAGGAGCCATCCCATAGGTCTTCAGGCGAATGGCCAATGATAGACTGTGCAACTGAGCCTAGTAACATCAAATTACATGTCTCTGTGTCATCTTTGACAACCAGATGAAGCTTGAACCTAATCAGGAAAAAAAATAATTAAAATTCACTTCTTCTGAGCAAATAAATCTAAACACAGAAAAAAAAACTTACTTAGGTCCCACATTAGTGATATTAGCATTACAGACTTCACAACGTAACATTGGTTTGTCAAGTTTTGTAAGCTTCTCATAATCAATATTTGGGAGCTTGTTCACACGTTTCCTGTGACGGTTGCAGCCAATGTAAAACCATGCATAATCAGTGTCAATTTCTTCAATACTGCAAATGATCTTACAAATCTCCACCTACAAATGTATTTCAGTTGATATTAAAATTTAGTAATTGGCAAGGAAGCAATAAGGTATGCGTTTAAAACATGACAATAATAATAAACTGTAAAGTTTTCAACCTGACTCCCGTCTATGATTTCAGAAATGGACCTGATCTCAGCATCATTCCAGTCATAAGCTATGCGTTTACCATCCTTCTTTCCAATAGATTTCTCAATAGGAGCAAGTTGTAAATGAGCATCAGATAGGCTACAAAAAAATATAAATCATTAAGCATCATTGACGCAATAGTTTGTGTAAACAATATAATGTGAAAATACAAATCACAAACCTTTCTGTCAACTCCAAAACTTCAGGTTCTGTTGGATTGAGATAGAGGCGTGATGCACCAAAGGCGTTTGTGATTTGTGCCTCGCCTAGTTCATATTAAAATTTAAATTTAAACTCAAGCAGAATAAATCGTACAACAACCTTATGATGAATCAAGTTACCTCTGAAAAATTGGATCTTTGCAAACCTTAGCAAACAAACAATAGTTTGATCTTTAAACTAATCCACGAATGCTTCTATTTGCCTAGCATAACTTTCCCACAGACAACATGCAAGGTCGTTTCCCCTGTATAATTAAAGGTTTGCGTCACGATCTGTAAAGGCAAAAATATTTTATTGGAATGTCAAGTCAAAATAGAGGTAATGAGAACTTACTGTGAGTCAATTAACCTAAACTCGACCCTTTTCTTGTCTACACCTTGTGCTCTAACGGTTTGAACATTACCAAGCTCATGAACTCTACCTATCACATCTGAAAGAAAACCCAAATATATCAATTTTCGCCATAGTAAATACATCTTACAAAATAAGAATAAATAGAGAAAATATAGATAAATTTAATACCTATAAGGTAGGGAACCTCTTTACTTGTTGCCTTTTGAACGTCCTGATAATTGGCAGGAGAGAGGAAGAGACGATCATCCTTTAGATCAGAACCTCTTACCACAGTGTCATCAGCAATGGTCATCTTGTAGCGATGTCTGGTTGTTTTGAACTTGCCACCAGCTGGATTGAGTTGCATATTTTCAATAACTCCCCATTTTCCTTGAGATAGCTCACGTTGAACACGGTACATAAGGGTTTTTTTGCAAGAGGCCTGGATTTTATTTCCCTATGAATCATAAAAATGGTATTATTAGGTCATGTTCTAAAACCGTTAGGTGAGTATAATCGAGAAAACATATAGAAACGGATGAATTACCCATTGGTCTGCTAAAACCATCTCAAATATATCACCAAAAGCAGTGTTCTGCCTCCAAGAATGTAAACACTTGACCTGAACTCGCCAGTTACTCTTAAATGGGCGTAGTTTTGTGAGAGGATGAAAAGTAGTGAGAGTTGACATTTTGAGAGAGGCTTTTTGAATGATATGGTTGAGACGCAACTTTAGCAAAGGTATATATAGGTATGTAAAATTAGGTTATCAATCTTGCAAATTACGCCGTCGGTAATTATTTATTGCATTAGTTTTTATTAATTAGCATTATACAGCGAATATACTAACAGATTTTATTCCCAAATCTGTAAATTTGTTAGAAAGTTAACGTAATAAGAGGAAGATATGATTTAAAGGTATTTAGTTAGGCGTGATTTGCAAGTATTGTAATCAAAAAAAGATTCTTTAGGTAGTAATGTAAAAGATATGATATTGTATTTGTTAGGTTGATTGGCTATAATATAGGAATCATTTGTGGAGGACAATCTAGTTTAGGAAAATCGTAAATATAGAAGATTTTATTCGGAATTTAATACATGCAATTGGTTAATAAGTATATTGTTATAAAAAATTTAAATATAGAAAATATGATATCTCGGTTTACATTAATTTATATGTTTCTAATTGATTGTTATGATTCTTCAGTGAACCGATGCAAACCTGAGGTATGACATCCTCAGAATTGGAGATTGGCAAAGAGGAAGGAAGGTAATATCACAAATTTATACAATGGTTGGTTTAGCAACAATTTGTAATTGAATGGTTTAGTAATATTGGAAAACTTTGTATTTTATAAATTACAAACAATGATATGTAGGGAACCAATGATATAGTGGTTTAGTGAAAGGTTATGAATAATTTAAAAGTGGTTCAATGATTTAGCAATGGTTTATTAATTATGAGATCAATTTTGGTTTCATAAGAAATGGGCTTCATCAATTTTAAAGGAAGCAGCCCACGATTTTTTCAAATTTTAGTCAAAACTCAGAGTTTTAGTATCAGTGGCACAAACTTGTAATTTTTCTGCAAAAGTCTGGGTTAAGTACATTTTGTACTCCTGTTTTAATAAATTAGATAATAAAAGAGTTAAGCTTAGGGTTTCTATTCAGGATTTCAGTATTATAGAGGTATTGGATATTAAAATGCATGCATGATATATTAGAACTCAAAATAAGCATTTGTCGATCAACTTCCGTATTTTTAGACTATCTACTGTCTAGATCTTCAACCTCAGCTGTCGCTTGTTGGTATGAAGAAAGTGTCGATCAATGGCTCTATGTGAGTATCTATCGATATTATAGACTAATCGATCGATGTGCTTCTAAAGAAACTTTAAGATCGGGTTGGACTATGTTCACTAATCTTCCTAGACCAACTTCCTTATGTATCTAACAACTTAGCTTAGAGAATCAATTCAGGGAGAAAACCAAGCTTCCGCTTGCGCCTCCTATCCTAAGATCAAGGTTCTAGTTAGTTATTCTAGAATCAAGCATTAAACACAATTCTCATGACGAATTTCTCTAGCAACTTAACAATTTCATATTTGGGCTAATCCCCCATGTTCCTATTTGAAGCATAAACCTAACAAGGTGGTTTACTCAAACATAGTAGAGTAAAGCATAGATAAAGATAAAGAAAACTTCATAGATAGATAAGTAGAAAGCAATGGAGTTCCAAGACAAATCTCTAAAGGAATAATTCTCTTCTCTCCAACTCTAAACCTAAAAATCTTTACAGTGAAAGGAAATCTATGAGAAGCGTTGTGGGAACCGAAATTCGCACCGTCAATATTTCGTATATTTTAGGAAAGTAGGAAAACCCTAATTTCCCAGAGGTCCCGGATTTCTGAGAAACCACAGGCCAAGCAATCAGAACACGACGATAAACGAGAAATAAAATAAAAATCGTAAAAAGAGAGCAAAAAGGATTTTATTCCGAATTTTTTGTTTGAGCGTAACAACAACAAGGTAACGTGCTTCGGCTACGAGAGCTATCAGCGAGATCCCTAGTTCTAATACCCGAAGGTGGCTAAACCTAATTGAGTCGCAGCTCGAATAACAAAAACGGAAAATTGCCTAAATGCTCTAAGTGCTAAGTTTGCTCTGAGAAAAGTCTCCCCCTATGCCTCTCGCCTTGAACTCCTTATATATTCCCTCCAAGGTCGGTTTACGCTTCCCCCTTTTTCCCTTAAGCCGTCATAGTCAAAAAATGGAAATATTCCATTTTTCCGATCTTCATGATTATCTGCGGAAAGTTTTCATATATCCGCGGAAACTGATGCTTATCCTCCAAGCATAAACTGTCATAAGGTTTATGGGTTTTTAAGAAATCGTAAGTGGGCCTCGAATCAAGTTTAAGACCCTTCGGGCCGTCTTTTTGATTTGAGACGTTTTTTACGATTTCTCCGATAAAGTTAAGTTTCCGCGGTTTTATCTTAAACCGAACGGACGATTCTATTTGATTGAGAGATCAAGAAATGGTTAGTCGTGGCTTGCGGAGAATTGTTATACGGATAGTCGAGAATTCATAGTTTTACGTCGTATCGTCGTTTTGGAAGACTTGGACGTTTCGGAAGACTTGGACGTTTCGGAAAATGATTGATATACGAATTCTCGATCGCTATAGCGACCGAACTTTGTCCGCAGCTCGGTCGCTATAGCGACCGAGCCTTGCTCGTGGCTCGGTCACTAGAGCGACCAAGCTCTGTTCGGAGCTTGGTCGCTATTGCGACCGAGCTGTAACCGAAGCTCGGTCGCTATAGCGACCGAGCGTGGTCTCGTGATCCGATCGCTATAGCAACCGAGCTCTTGTTCGTGGCCCGATCGCCATCGCGATCCGGTTTGTGCCGTGGACTGAAATCCATTGTCCGAGCGTCCGAAACCATTGCGAAGCTACGATGCTCTAATAAATCATTACTTTCTTAAATCACTGATTTCTTAAGTCGTAGATTAAGAAATGGTTGATTTCCTAAGTCGTTGATTAAGAAATCGTTAAATTTCTTAAGTCGTTGATTAAGAAATCGTCGATTTCTTAAGTCGTTGACTACGAAATCGTTATTTTAAGAAATCGTTGATTTCTTAAATCGTTGATTAAGAAATCGTTATTTTTAGAAAATCGTTGTCTTAAAACAAGATTTTTCCGCAAGTTTTTCGTATAAGTTTTTCGTATAAGTTTTCTTTTCTCGAAAACGTAGAAATTCTTAAGTAAATAATTTTTTAACGGAAATTTGGATGCCAACTTATCCTTGTCCGATTTCGACCCCAACAAGCGTTGAAAGTATTGAAAGAGTTGTAAAGCGCGTGTTTTGCAAATACAACGGCAGAGCACATAAATATATTGAGTTAAAACTCGTCAGGGGTATTTTTGTAATTTGGCATGATCATGGGCTTCAAGTCGGCTGCAACTAAATTGGATCTCTGCGTGCTCGATATCGATCGGTACCATAAGGTGTGTATTGATCGATTGTCATGTCTCTCTGTCGAGCACTTGTGCTGGTCGACCGTCAGCTCTGATGAAATCTCTAAAGTACTCTGAAATGCTCCAAAATCTCTACTTTACTTCAAATGATTCATGAATCTGTAAACATACTAAATAGACTCCAAAACATAATAGTTATATCTTAAAACATTTATATACCATGGTTAAAAGTAGGTAAATTCCATGATATATCACCCGTAGTTTTGTACCTGACCACTTGCTCTCTCAAACTTCTCTTCATACCGTGGAGAAATATCTCCTCTAATACATCGATGGGGACATGTGGTACCTCTGAAGAGAGCTCCTCAAATTGCTCCCGATACTCGGAGATGGTTCTTGTTTGTCTCAAACGCAGCATCTGACCGATAATGGTTCCTCCTCGCGCCAGCTTGAAACGCTTTTTCAACTTCATCTTGAAGTCCCTATAATCTAATAGCTCCTCTCGATCCTGAATCTTCCGCAACCAAGGTACATTACAACCCACTAAGCATTCCAAAGCCAGAGAAAGCTTATCTTCTTAGTCAGTCATGTTCAACGAAAAGCATTTCTCAACTCGGAAAATCCAATCTTCCGGATTTTTCCTTTCAAATTTGGGCAACTCCAGCTTCTTGGGTGGAGATTCGAGCTTCTGACGAGGTGTGTATCCAGATGAATCCGCCTTGTAGGGAGGGTTGTTCATCTCTGCAGATCTGAGCAATCATCTTTTCCGGAGCATGCAGAATCCCGTTTTCCGATCGGATCTGGGAGTTCCTCAGCTATGGGTTGGATCCTTCCTCAGGTGTTTTTGATGTAGTTCCGTTCTCCACTGATTTACCACATTCCACGCGCTGAGCACCGGTCTGTAACGACTGTATCATCGCCGTCAGCTGGTTCTGTCTCTCGTCTGCCTTTTTCTTGAGATCAAAGAACCTCTGATTAGTGATTTGAGCCGCTTCCTTTATTTCCTCCACAACGTGCGTGACGACGATCATCTGAATCTCGATCACAATGATTCTCTCCGTGTTGGCAGCGTCCGAATCCTGTTTGGGAGCCACATAGCTCTGATACCCATGATAAGCAAGCTTATCCGATGTAACAAGAAAGGGGAGAAAAGTAGAAGAAAGGGGAGAGAAAATAGAAGAAAGAGGAGAAGATAAGATTTGTTTGTTATGATCGTATTTCGATAACCTCCAAATGTTTTCCAACTCGATAATATAAAGAGAATGTAACTACTAAACGACAACGTTCAACTTCTTATTCATTAGTCAATTAGACTCTTAAACCTCTGTGCCAGAGGGAGTCTTAGCTCCTCTTCTCATCTTCTGCACTTAGCCACTGTATTTCATATTCTTAGATCGTTGCTTCCTCTGCACAAACGCGAGCGGCACAGCTAACTTATCATAGACCTAGCAACAAACCACTTTTGTACCTCCTTCATTGATCTGTTTCACTAGAAAAGCTTGGGGCTTCTTCTTCTCCGGTCGAGATTTATGTATAGCTAGCCTCACATTTGCTTCCAAGTGATCTATTGCTTCCGGTTCTGCTTCTTAATGTCATCGCCACTGCTGATGATAACAAGTGTCCGCCGACAATGACCAAACTTCATATTTGAATGCAAGATATGTCGGATGCCATTGCTGTTGTCTGAGTTTAAAATTAATAGATTGGAAAGAGTTTGAAGGAATTTATGAGATTTGTGGTTGTAATCATCCTTATTTATAGGATTAAAGGACGTAAATGAAAAGCTTCTTTACTATTGTGAATGTAGAAGCCATTATAGTGGTGGTTCAATGAGGCGGTGTAGTTAAAGCATGTTAACCAACAAAGACAATAAAAGATTCTTCACAACGGTTCGTCTTAATCTCCATTGTTGGTCTAGCTCTTGATTTCACAGATGAAAGAGGATGACTAACTTTAATTTTCTCTTCCGTCTCTACTGAAGAAGGTTGTATCTATCTATCGGGTTTGGATATCGACATAGAGAAAAAATAATATAAGAAGAGTAGCCCATTAATAGAAAAATCCAATAGAGCAACAAATGAAATAAACAAAATGCAGCGTTTACAAAAAGAAAGGACACATATAGTGTTGTGTTGCAGGTCGAACCTGTCCCGTATGATCCGCAACCCGAGGGTTTCAATTTTTTTGGTCAAAAACTCTGACTCGCACAACCCACGTACAGATAAATTTATATCCGTACCCGTCCTGCTTAATTTTGTAGGTAATCCGCGGGACCTGCGGGTTATTTTTTCTAAAATAAATAATTAATTTATTTTTTCTAAAAAATATAAATTAATATAATTAAAATTAAAATTTTATATATTTTGTAAAAAAATTTAATTGTTATTTCTAAAATTCTCGTATTTTTTTACAAAATTATATACTTTTCACAAAAGAAATCATTAAAAAGAATTGTTTTTATAAAAAAATGTGCGGATTGCAGGTATTCGCGATTCAAAATCGACTAACCCACATCTGCTCCGCATAAAATACTAATATCTGCGAATCGATTTTTGCAAATGGTTCGACTCACATCCGTCCTGCAGCGGGTTAAACGGGGCGTGACCTGTGGACTAAGATTCAAATTCCCAAACCTAGACACATAACGACTTTTTTTTTTTGACACATAACGACTTGATAATGTGGTAGCCTATGAAAGAAGTAAACATTTCTTTATATATATTTATATATATATAAATATATACATATATATACCAATATTTAACTGATTAAATATATGTAAAAGATTTAGATAAATTATGAGACATTTAACCATAATTTATCTAAATCTTTGGAATGTCAATGCATTTGTGTTCAGAGTTTGTTTATGATTTGATGGTTAAATGTCTCATAATTTATCTAAATCTTTTACATATATTTAATCAGTTAAATCTTTTACATATATTTAATCAGTTAAATCTTTGACATTCCAAAGTTACGAGAACCAAAACTATATTAACACGATTGCTAGAAATCCTTTAAATATTAATTTGACATCAACATATATATCTAATACATACACAAATCCACGTTCAGTTTTAATATTTATACAAGTAGGTTCTGATATTATTGTTGGAATTCATACCAATTTATAGCAGTATATAAATCAACCTGTAAATTTATATGCCTAAAATTTAATGTAAATACTGAAACAAATCTAAAATTTAGGGTTTTAAGTGTATATGATTATTTGCAGCAAAAGATAAATAAACGAAATCGAGATTTCTTTAGCACGGCGTTTGGAGTCGTGTCTCTACCAAGCATCTACAAGAGTTTGTATCAAGACGGCTGCTAGTACCGTTGAGATAAAATCTCAAAAGTTAACAAACTCGTTTGTCTTTATTTATTAGTCTTAGAATTTTAGCCGTTGCAAGCTTTTGTGTATTTTGCAGTGCATGACTCGCTGAAGAAACCGAGTCTGGTTCGGTTTAAGACCCGGATTTGAGAAAAATCGGTAAAACCAGCTTAAAACCGGTAAAATCGGTGACCCGGGTTGATTTTAAAATCCGATTTTTAAAAATTAATATATAATTTAGTGTTTTATATTATTAATAACTAAAATTTAATATGATAATTAATGCTCAAATATTATTATTTAATTGATTTTTTATTTTCTTAAGAAACAATGGAAAAATAGATTTTTGACTCTCATATAATATATATACTATATTTATTTTGCCATATTCATAAAATTTGAGATGTTAGTTGTAAAAATAAATAAATATGATAATTATAACTGTAAATCATTTGTTCTTTTCAATTCAGTTCACATAGTATTCACATATATATATAGTTAGTTTTATGTTTGTTGTTTATTTTTAGTTAATAAAAAATAGAAAGTGTATTATATGTAGATATATAATTATATATATTTATTTTTTTATAAATAAAAAACCCGGTTCGACCGATTGAACCGGTCCAACCAGTCAACCAGTAACTACACCGAGTCGGTGTCCGGTCCGGTTTTCAAAACATTGGTATTTTGTGTCGTTTGACTATTATGTCACATACGATGACTTTATATAATCAACACTTATTAAAAATTGACTAGGATAAGATTTGTGTCTTGCGTATAGGATGAATTTATATAAAAATTATTTAAAAAATATTGTATGAAAAAATAAAATTTATATTCTTGATCGAATAAATATTTTTGGCCTTTAAACAATTTTTTAAAAACTTTTTTTTTAACTAAATTTGTTTACTGACGAGCCGATCTCATTTCTAAAAATATTTTAGGTCAAAAAAAATAATTATCGCATAAGAACCTAAAGTTTAGGCCGAAGAATCTCAGACCAACTATTTAGTACAGTGAAACTATGTCAGCTCAGTTTTATATCATGGTTAAGAAATTTAAAAGTTAATTATGGTTATAAGAAGTTTACGTTCACGTGTCAATCCTATCTATCTTCAATATTTTCTAATTTTATGCTGTTTTTTTTTTAATTTTGGTTATTTCTCGATATAAATATTGATTTAGGAATTTATTCTCATTTTATTCTTTTGTTTTGGCCTGAGATTTTTTTTTAAGAATTAAAATTGTTAAAGAGATACATACTTAGGTTAAGATCAACATCTTGTGCAGAATAAATATTTTATATTTATTACTTATTTTATGTTTTTCTGCATATTATTAAATAATAAAATAATAATTATATATTAAATAATGAAGAAATCATTTAATATTATGTAATAAATAAATTGGTGTGCGCATATAAATTAAACGATCACTCTTGTTTGTTTGCGATTATTTTAGGTTAAATATATCAAAACAATCAATCTTGTCTCTGTATATGATGTATAATTAAATTTAAATGATATTAACATAGGTTTTTTTCCATCTAAATTTTAATTAAAGGGACAAGCTCAAGGGCAAAGGCCACCAACCAATACAGCAACAAAAAAAAAGCCCAAACAGACAGGCCAGCTAAAAACAACAATACTGGGCCTAAAGCCCAACAAAAAGAAAACTCTAGCAGAGGCATGCCGTCACCGACACGGCCATGCAAACTCTGCAACTTCACCGGATCCCACCAGACCGTGAAAAGAAGAAACCACCACTAATCTCGCCGGAACTTCACTGAAACCCACACACATCTCTATCCTCTTCATCGCTTAAGGTTATTCACCGGTGAGCATCAATCAGTCGGAGACGAGATCTCATCCGCTGCAAACCATCAAGCGAAGACAGATAGAATCACAGAACCACCGGGAACCACTTCCAAGAAACAGATCCAATCCTTAGATCTATTGACACCGCCTTCACAGAAAAAGGCCATAGATGCCGGCGACTCAGAGCTTAGAGAGCCCGACGACGACGGAGCTGTATAAGCATCCACCTCCTGTAAACCTAGAAACGCTTAGATAAAAACAAAAGTTAGAACCCAAAGATCCCTCTCCCACCCAGAAAAAACATACAAAGAAAAATGAAAGAGAATAAACAAGAACCGGACCAACGATGGCTATGGGAGTCCACGCCGTCGGCCGGAATCACTGTTCACGGCAAAAGATTCTTAGAGAGAAGGCAGAGATGATAAGTTTTGAACACGTTGAATGATATTAACATAGATATATAGTATATTTTTAATATGGATATTTATTAAATGAAGTTTTTACTCATATTATTTTATGATTATTTGTATATTTGTGTAACAAAATTTTACACCAACGAATTATTTTTTAATGTGGGATGTCAGTGGTTTCAATAATATATAATCATTTAAAAAAAACAATGAAGATTTCAAAATTAAAATATTAAATTTTCAATATATGTTAAATGCAAATATCAAAATATAACTATGTATTTTCATATGATGTATAGTTTAATTTAAATGATATGAAATATATATATATACTAACATAAACACCTATTAAAATAAAATTATTTATTTATATGGTTTTATAATAATTGTATCTTATTACGTTTAAACCTCAATCACAAAAGTTTATTTGAGATGTTTAACAGTTTTAGTAATTTATACTCGTTTTGAAAAAATCAAAATACAACATATACAAAACAATATAAATTTCTATTATATGATTGATGTAATTGTGTAATTTATTTTAATAATAAAAATTAAACAAAAATGATAGAAAGTATACAGATTGTTAGCAAAATTTTATTACTTAAATTCATTAATTGCCATATATATATTTTAATCAAATTAGGTAATTCTGTAAGTTTTATTTAAAGAAAGAATAGATAATAAATTTCATATTTGATAAATGAATGTTTATAATAGACATTCTATATAATTTTACATTTCCTAACAATTTAATTTTGGACTAACAAAATTTTCAATTGATTCTCAAACCACCACACGTAAGTAAAATTAGCATTTCAATTATGTAACAACTCAGCATGTATTTTTTAATTAATACAAACTATAGGTTATAACTTTTTAAATGTTTCTCCTTGAATATATAGGGAATCTTAATCACATTATTGGCCCACGGAAATACAACTATATATTACATATATCGTAATAAATATTCATATTAAAAGTATACTATATAACTGGTTTCTACCAAAACATATAACCATCTAATATTAATACGACTTTTAAGCGTCGACGTTACGACTCTGACAAAAATAGATACAAATGAATTTATGACAATCCCAGCATCCTTAGTGTGGCGGCTCAAATAGAATGGAATGTGTTCCCCTTTGATGTGAAAATTGCATTCTTACATGGAAAGTTCAAGGAAGATGTGTATGTTGAGAAACTAAAGGGTTTTGAGTTAAATGAAGTAAGAAAGTTTATATGCTGAGAAAGGCATTTTATTGTCTTATACAAGCAACAAGGACATGTTCAAGTAGGATTAAATGCTATTTCATGAGACACAGTTCAATAGTTGTGGATGGGTTCAGTCGGGCGATCGGTTTGGGCCTAGCGAGTTATGAAAAAATAGGGGATTAAACGGGATTAATCAGAGAGTAGTTTTAGGGAAGTTTTAGGGAGTTTTGGCTATTGTATAGCGGTTTTGGTGCACTATGGCAACACCATAAGTTGAATATTTTCAAGCAATCCTTCTAAACCCATCCACAACCACTGATTAGTGTTGTGGAAGTCCATGAACCATCCACTAGCCATATATTATACAAGTTTATGACTTGGAGTTCCTCAGTACTATATTCTTGTAGGATGGGAGATACCATCTCATCTACACTAAATCAGACTTGACATTCGCTTTCCGCGTATCGAACTATCTCCAAAGGATCTATGTCAGTCACCTAAAGAGTTTATCATTATGAATCTTTCAGATATACCAGATTATCCAGGAATAAGAGTGTCTATCCAATTCTGGTTCAGCAATGTTATTCTTCCTGCGGAAGGGGTAATCCATTTATGTATATCCTCTTGTTCTATAAAATATCAACTACAGTTAGAACTGTACAAGATTTTCGTATGTCTAGTAACAGAGATGAAGTTGATTCTTATATAGATGAACTCCTCGTCCAGACCAAAAAATTGTCAACGTCACCACAAAATAAATTGATAAGTTGAGAAGACTGTGAGGAACTTAGCATCATTTAGCTTACAGACTTATCTTACTGAAGTTTGGGACTACCTCCGTTAAAGTAAACGTCAGTGGTAAGTAACATTGTTCTTAGATAGGAACGTGTGAATCCCGCTGGTAGTTTACAATGTAGTTGTGGATTAAAAGATGGATTCACGTAATTGTACAAAGTGCTTGAGTTGCTTATGGGTTAGCTTAACTCCCCAGACTCTATTTCATAAATCAATTCGTAAAGGCAGCGATTGCTCCAAGAAAATCTTACCCGTTGTGTTTGGGAGTTTTATGCGTTCTAACTTCGGTTATTTTACCGGTTTGGGTTTGGTCCGGTTTAAATAATCCAGTTCTAAAAAAAATTCAACTGAAATGAACCATAATTAGTATGGTTTAGATTGGTTTCAGATTGGTTTATATTTGATTTGGTTTGTGTTCGGTTCGGTTTAATCAGAATTCCTCGAATTCAGTTCTTTTTAGAGATATCATGTTTTAAAAGATAAATGCATGGTTAGAAAATCTTGTGACTATGAAAAGTAAATTATGTAAACTAAATTCAATATAAAACTGGAAAAACCTCTAAAAACACAAACAATTATAAAAATACAACCAAATCAAAATTAACTAAAGTAAATAAAAAGTAAAATAAAAAAATTGTTAATAATATTTTTTAAAAATAATAGTAACTATGTTGTTAATTAAATGTAATATAAAATTGAAACAAAAACTTTAAAAATCACAAAAAATTATAAGTACACAGAAACCAAAGTTAACCAAAGTAAATAGAAAATTTCATAAACCAACATTGTTAATAAAGTTAATAATGAATTTAGTTTTAGATTTTAGTATATTGTATATTGTTAGTATGTTTAATTAAAACAATAACAAAAATATATTGATTTATCGGTTCGGTTTAATTTGGTTCGTGGTTCGGATTGGTAATTTTTTAAACCGAACTATTCAATAATAGACTTTGCTTTGGTTTGGATCTTTCGAATCGGTTGGTTTGGTTTGACTCGGTTCTATTCATTTTTTTGCCCACCCCTAATAAGGTGATGATTGTTTATGGTTTTTGCTTTTGTTTTTAGTTTTTCTATTTTTGCAAAAATCATTTTTCATCCCATCAAGTTTTAACTTCTAGTTTTTGTTTTTGTAAAAACTATTTGATTTGCCAATCAAGATTTTTGATAAGTAGATTTTCTAAAATTTAGGGAAACTAGTTTTTGAAAAGTTTAAGCAATTTATGAAGAAAAATCAAAAACCAACTTTTACGAGCTTTTATAGAAAAAACAGATTTTGTTTATTTATCTAGAAAATATTAAATTTTAATTAATAATAATTAATAAATAATATTTTTATAAAGATAAAATTTTCATACAATTTTACATAAAATATCATTCTGACAATATTGGAAAATAATTTATCTGTTTTTCATATCTATAAAACAAATTGAGATATTTATATATAATACTAATTCATTTTAAAAAATAAGTTCTTAATTTTTATAAATAAAATTAATGAATAATTGCAATAATTATTAGACACATTAAATAATAACTAAAATTATAAAACATAATATGTTTCATAAAAACAATATATTATATTAATGTTAAAAAAAAAATAGCCATTCAAGGTTTTGAAAATAAAATAATTTATATAAAAAATTGGTAATTAGTTTCAAAATTTTAAGTTTTTTATAATTTACAGATATTATTAGTATAATATTAAAAACATTAAAAATGTTAGTATATTTTTAATTTTTTAACTAACACTGTTAATGTATTTTTAATTTTAATATTTTAATCCTTTGTTGCTATTTCTTATTATATTAAAATTAGTGAATTGGTTATTTTTGACAAAACTAAAATTAAAATTCACAACAAAACTAAAAATTAAAAACCAAAACCAAAAACTGAAAATTTAAAATAAATCTCTGAAAATTCAAAACTAAATTCTAAAAACCAAAGAATTAAGATCTGTTTCAGTCGAAAATGACTATTATAAGTGATTTCTAACGTATCATAAGATTCCCGTTCTTGAAATCCCTACTTTACCAAGTCTGAATTTACTGAAGACGCTCGTGTGAGAGATATGTGGATGAGATTCTCTGTATACCGTTTGCAGTATAGGTGAAGCTTAACCACACAAAAGAGAAAGATATGGATAATTAGATTATCCAACGAAAACCTGCCACATCAGCAACAACAGCCAATCAGAGAACAGAATCATATCTCACATTTTCAATCTGAACCAATCAAAAGCATTAGCAAATCCTACTCTCCACCTTATAGCAGCAGTTTCTTCTCTTCCTTCCCTTTCACTTAACATTTCTTGGTCTTGAAGCACAGTAAAAAAAAAAAAAAGCTTGGACTAAAAAAATGGCGTCTTTGGGTGTGTCGGAAATGCTTGGTACGCCCCTTAACTTCAGGGCAGTGTCAAGACCGTCTGCTCCATTGGCGTCAAGTCCCGCCACGTTCAAGACAGTTGCTCTGTTCTCCAAGAAGAAGCCAGCTCCTCCTCCAAAGGCCAAGACCGTCTCTGCTGCCAACGACGAGCTTGCCAAGTGGTATGGTATGTGTCTTCTGCTTCTCTTACCAAACCATCTTGTTTTTTTTTTTACTTCCTCTTATTTCATCAGTACATCAATCTTTCTGTGAACTGTATTTGCAAAGGTCCTGACAGGAGAATTTTCTTGCCGGATGGTCTTTTGGACAGATCAGAAGTCCCAGAGTACTTGAACGGTGAAGTTGCTGGAGAGTAAGACACTTCTTCTTCATGTCTCTGACTTTGTCTTTGTTGTTTAAGGCTTTATTGGTCTGAATTTCAGCTATGGCTATGACCCATTTGGACTTGGCAAGAAACCTGAGAACTTTGCTAAGTAAGCAGATTCTCTGCTCTAATCCTGTTTCTTTGGTCTCTATCTCTTAAAATATAAACAATATCATTAAGACTGGTTCTGTAATGCATGTATTTGTTCAGATACCAAGCCTTTGAACTGATCCACGCGAGATGGGCTATGTTGGGAGCAGCTGGTTGCATCATCCCTGAAGCCTTAAACAAATATGGCGCTAACTGTGGCCCTGAAGCCGTCTGGTTTAAGGTTTGTTTTGGATACTTCAATTTACTTAACATTCTATATAGCCAAGGAAGAATATGTGATGTGATGGGATCTTACTGGAATATATCGATGCAGACTGGTGCCCTGCTTCTTGATGGAAACACATTGAGCTACTTTGGCAAGAACATCCCAATCAACCTTGTTCTCGCTGTAGTTGCTGAGGTTGTTCTCCTTGGTGGAGCTGAGTACTACCGAATCATCAATGGATTGGTACATTTCTTTAGATTTTTGCTGTTACATATTTTGACAGGACTGAAATTCTGAAATACAAAAAACTTGGGCAGGACTTCGAAGACAAGCTTCACCCAGGCGGTCCATTTGATCCTTTGGGACTTGCTAAAGACCCTGAACAAGCAGCTCTTCTCAAGGTTAAGGAGATCAAGAACGGGAGATTAGCCATGTTTTCCATGTTCGCTTTCTTCATCCAAGCTTATGTTACCGGAGAAGGTCCTGTTGAGAACCTTTCGAAGCATCTAAGTGATCCTTTCGGAAACAATTTGCTTACCGTCATCGCTGGAACTGCTGAGAGAGCTCCCACTCTCTAAGACATTTCTCATTTTAAGCAGTTTCGAAGATGCTTTGTACACTTTGTTTGATGAGAGTTTCTGTTGACATTGTGAAAAAAACTTCCATCTGCATCTTCTTGATATATTCCAATGGTACTTAATTATTGCTTCTAATGGATAACCATCTGATGGTGCATTCGCGTCTTGTCATATACAGATTTCATCATTTTATTTTATTTTGATTTGCAGTGATTATATTATATTACAGACAAATTCTATCCTAAACTGTATCTATCATTACTCATGTTTAAAGCCTGCATGATACAATTTTGCACATTGTTTAAGAAAAAAAAAAAGAACCAAGTTTGTTTGGTGTATTACAACAGTACATACATAGATCATGATGAGTACAATAAGATAATCAATCCCCTTGTTATTCTTTTGAACAGTGGATATATTTGGATTTTGTTATAAGCAATTTGCTTCCACCCATCAAAATGAAATAAATAAAACATGTAATCTGGAACATGCATAGTCATTACCCATAAGATATATAATCGTCTATTTAGAATAACCCCAGAAATCCATCTCACTGGGCAACGAAAGCTGGTTCGACGTAGAAACTGGCTGAACAACAGCCGACGAATTGTTGTTACCATCCTCAAACCTGATCCCTCTAGGGGAATCTTCATTTCCCACATGACATGTCACAAGCCTATCCATCATTGACCATTCACCTAGACCTTGTTGATGGTTATGATTAGCCCCTGTTTCGCACGTGCCGACCTCTAAACCCTGCTCACATGCTTGCTGATATTGTAACCCTTCACTAGCCGCACTCTCACAATCCCTTTGAAGTCCTGAAGAGTAGTCAAATCCAAGCGATGGTGGCTTGTGGAAGATTGGTGGGTACTGATGAAGAGCAAGGTCAGGCTTGTTGAGTTCGAATGTCGTGGCTCCGTGGTTGCGTACTAGTTGGTAAGGACTGTCTCCGTGCATAAAGCTACGAGCTTGGAGTTTGTTGTTGTTGTTGGACGCATCGTGGTTGTATTGGTCGGCAGAGTTAATGCTTGAACCACCGTCATTCACTACCTTGAACAAATTCTTCTTCATGAATACCCTACAAACCACCCATCCATCTTCCTACAAGATCCAATCATATATGTACGTAGCAAACTGATTAAATATAATAGAGCAATTTTTTTTGGTAAAATATAACAGATCAATTTCCTAACCAGTTGATTGAATTTAACAAATCATGACATACAGAACAGTCTCAAACTATTTTAAGACTGCAATATTCTATGTCAAAATGTTGCACAAAGAGTCTTATAGTAATCAAGAGCCTTAATTTCCAATCGTAATGAAAATAGTTGTAAGATCAGATACTATATACGGTATAGTTTATAGATTTAGAAAAAAGGCCAAATTTACCGCCCGGCTGATATTGTCAAAGTAATAGTCTAAGAACTTTGCAAAAATTTCTCAAATAAAAGACATACACTAGGGTTGCCTTCAGGATCATCAGCATCTTCAAGACGGTACTCATGCATGATCCAATCAGTCTTTTGGCCATGAGGAGCTCTTCCTTTGTAGAACACGAGAGTCTTCCTCATTCCTATCTTCTTGTAAGAGTTCCTTATGCACTTGTCACGTCCCGTCGCTTTCCAGAACCCTGCGTGAGTAGCACGGTTTGTCCTTGATCCCGTCGGATATTTCCTATCCTTGTGGCTAAAGAAATACCATTCGTTCTGCGGCGTTGACCCTATCTTGCATCTCTCTATGTTCAAAAAAAAAAAAAGCATACAAGGTTAGAGATTTGGTTTATAAATAGTGTTCATGTATATAACTACTAATCAAGAAATGGAAGAGCAATCAAGATTTATAAGCCTTAATCTCAGAAAAAAATCGACTAACAATTAGTAAAAATTCGAAATGGATGTGATATAGATAACAAGCAATAAACAGTATGAATGTTCTCGAAAGATGGACTAGATGAGTAAATAGTACCTTGTAAATCCCAAGGCTCAAGCTTGTTTAAGTCAACCTCTCTGATAACTTCCATCTCAAACTTCTGGTAAGAGATTTTCTTCTTTAGGTAGTAATGGAGAAGCTCTTCGTCCGTCGGATGAAACCGAAACCCAGGTGGCACGCCTCCGTTGGACGAAGAACTCATCTTGGTTACGTTTTCTCTATCAATCAACCAATCAATCTCTTAAAACATTTAAGCACTGCCTTTCTTTCTAAGCAGCTACAAGTTCTTGATTATATATATACGCAAACACTCACACGTAATTGTCAACGGAGTTAATTAAATGACAATATGAAATGTATATGGTCATGCATGTAGATGATGATGGTGAAGTTGACGGCCGGAGACCACGCCGCCGGAGATGCTCAAAAAGCTATCGTAGAAAGCAAGAATCGCCGGAGATTAATATGACAATTTAATATGATGCCTCAAACGCACCTTGTGTTCCAGCGTGTGGTACACTTGCGTAAAATCGACTGCTACATGTGTCTCTACGCCATGTTGACTTATTATCATTAATGAACGATCCCAATAAAAATGTAAACACTAGACTATTAGTGTCATTAACCCCGTTTGATTGCTCCGTAAGCAAGGGGTTGTTAGAGAAACAAACGCCCATATGGATATGGGGATCTTCAACTTGGATTATACGGTCCATGTTTACGTATACATCTAGATATAATTAATATAAATACTAAAGAGGAATATATACACAGAGGTATGAAACTATATATATATATATATATATATATATGAATTTGAATATGCCATGCACCAGGCAATGGCCAGGGTCAGGGCTTTTTCTGCACATGTGACTACCTATGACCTCCGATTCTTTCTGATTTATTTCGTTTCTCTAACTTTCAAGCTTCCTATCTGTTTTGTTAGGTTGATTCATTGATTCAAGCAAGTAATAAATACGTACACACATATTCATATATATATATATATATGGGTAAGATATGTTTATATATGAATGAACTGAATGACTACGGGATTTGAGATTTGAGATAATCAAATTTGCAGTAGCTATATAAGAAATTCTATAAACTAAATTCTATAAACTAAAGATTCGAGAAGATAACCCAAACCAGAGAATGAGAGCTTACAAAAAGGATAAAAAATCGATAGGGCCGGACCTGAATAGAAGCTGATAAAGCATTAGCTTGAGGGCCGGTAAAATTAAAAATAAGTTAAGGGCCAAATTCTTCAAGGAACAGTCAGTTCTTATGGTGAAGTTGGTTAATTTTGTGTACAAGGTGCCGAGTTTGAATCCATATTCTGTATATTTTAACACTAATTTTTTTAAAATATAATTTATACGGCTAAATTTTCTTTTGTTGCTTCTAACCTCGTATATATCAGAGGCCCAGCTATGTAAATCGAGCATAATTAATGGATTAAAAAGTGGATTTTTAAATTCAATAAAAATAGCATGAAAGAAAATTAATGATAAACCACTAAGCTTACCTCTGCGTCAATGATGAACTTCTCAAAAATAGTGTAGTGATTTTTTTTGTCGCGATCAAATCAGGACTAATTGAGACTTGTGACAGTCCACCTTATGATCATGTATGTAAGACATGACCAAAATAAAGGTTTGGAACAACTCCAATGGTCACTACAAGAAAACACGCAGATACTATTCCGTATTCCGACGACATACCGAGGAAAAAGATCCTCGAATAAAAACTCCTCGAAATTTCATTTTCCCTCGAAATTTCTTCGAAATTTTTTGACGAAATTTCGAGGAACAATAATTCCGAGGAAACTGTGAGGACGAGGGTTCGTCACAAAAATCCTCAAAATTTTCCTAGGGACGTAGTCGTCGAAATATTCTGAGGGAACCTTTTTCTCGGAATTTTCAAAAAAAAAAAATAAAAAAAAATATTGTTTTTTTTAATGAAATTCGAAAATATAAAATATAAAATAAAAATTGAAATTGAAAATATATTCAAAATTGTACAAATTAAAATTTATTAAAAATTAGTTTTAATAAATAAAAATTTTAAAAATCCAAAAATAGTTTTTAATCACAAAAATATAAATATATAAAAAAATAGTTTAATAATTACTATATATAGTTTTTAGTATACATGATTTATACATATATATATATATATATATATATATATTTATATTTATAAAAAATTACAAATCGTTTATAAATATAGAAAAAGGTTTTTAAATATTTTTAAAATTTATAAAAAACGTTTTATTATTACTGTAAACTTTAAAAAACGCTTTAATATATATAAAAATAGTTTAATAATTACGAAAATAATTTAAATATATAAAAAAGAGTTTAAATATATAAAAAAATAGTTTAGTAATTACAAAAAACGTTTTAAAAAATCATATATACATTTTTAAAATCAAAAACGTTTTAAAAATCAAAAAACGTTTTAAAACATGAAAAACGTTTTGAATTTTAACCAAAAAACAAAATAAATCGAAAAAAAATAAAACAACAATTTCATAATTAAAAAAAAGTTTTAATATATATAAAATAGTTTAATAATTACAAAAATAGTTTTAATATATAAAAAATAGTTTAATAAGTACAAAAATAGTTTTAATATATAAAAAAGAGTTTTAAAAAATCAAAAAACGTTTTAAAAATTCAAAAACGTTTTAAAAAATCATATACACATTTTTAAAAATAAAAAAAAACGTTTTAAGAAATCAAAAAACGTTTTAGAAAATCATATACACATTTTTAAAAATCAAAAAACGTTTTAAGAAATCAAAAAACGTTTTAAAACATGAAAAACGTTTTGAATTTTACCCAAAACACAAAAGAACTAAAAAAAATATATAACAACAATCCAAACAACAATCCAAACTTGAAAATCCTAAGCTATCCATTCAATCCTAGAATTTCCTTCCTAACAACCTAAATTTCGAGATCTAACATCCAAAGAATCGATCTATGAAGAGAGGAAGAGAAGAAGGATGAACTTACATGATAGGAAGAGAGGAGAGGAAGAGAGGAGAGGAAGAGAGGAGATTTGCCGCGCAGAGGAAGAGAGGAGAGGAAGGAGGCCGCGCAAGAGAGGAGAGGAAGAGAGGAGAGGCAGAGAGAAATGGGGAAGAGAAGAACGTAAAACCTAATTTATGAGACGTCCGACGGACACTGTCCGTCGAAATTTCCTCACAAAATTTAATAAGGTTCCTCGAAATTTCCTCAAAATCTTCTAATCTAATTTTCGCGAAACGTTTGGCGGCTAGGGTTGCCGGGTTAATGAAAAATATTCGGAGGAAAACAGGTTCCTCGAAATTTCCTCACAATATTGTGAGGAAATTTCGAGGAAACAGGGTTTGGGGTTTTGAAAACATCGATTTTTTTCCTCTATGTGATTTCTTATACAAATGTAATTCATACTAATGAGGTTTCTTTGTATAGATGATCATAAATAATGAAATAACACAATTACAAAAATAATTGTAAGTATTCCCTTTAACGTTTATTAAAATGTATAAGTGTTTCTCTTATGTTGTGTGGTTTCCGTTCAATCCGAAAAATATTATTTTCGGTTTAAAACCCTAAAGTTTGACTTCATAATCTGCCTAAGACACTTAATGAAGGTTATATACGTGTTATTCAATCCGCAAAACGTTGTTTTCGGTTTAAAACCCCTTATTCCTCGAAATTCCCTCGGAATATTGTGAGGAAATTTCGAGGAAACATGGTTTGAAAGCAGGTTCCTCGAAATTTCCTCACAATATTGTGAGGAAATTTCGAGGAAACAGGGTTTGGGGTTTTGAAAACATCGATTTTTTTCCTCTATGTCATTTCTTATACAAATGTAATTCATACTAATGAGGTTTCTTTGTATAGATGATCATAAACAATGAAATAACACAATTACAAAAATAATTGTAAGTATTACCTTTAACGTTTATTAAAATGTATAAGTGTTTCTCTTATGTTGTGTGGTTTCCGTTCAATCCGCAAAACATTATTTTCGGTTTAAACCCTAAAGTTTGACTTCATAATCTACCTAAGACACTTAATGAAGGTTATATATGTTTTATTCAATCCGCAAAACGTTGTTTTCGGTTTAAAACCCCTTATTCCTCGAAATTCCCTCGGAATATTGTGAGGAAATTTCGAGGAAACATGGTTTGAAAGCAGGTTCCTCGAAATTTCCTCACAATATTGTGAGGAAATTTCGAGGAAACAGGGTTTGGGGTTTTGAAAACATCGATTTTTTCCTCTATGTCATTTCTTATACAAATGTAATTCATACTAATGAGGTTTCTTTGTATAGATGATCATAAACAATGAAATAACACAATTACAAAAATAATTGTAAGTATTCCCTTTAACGTTTATTAAAATGTATAAGTGTTTCTCTTATGTTGTGTGGTTTCCGTTCAATCCGCAAAACATTATTTTCGGTTTAAAACCCTAAAGTTTGACTTCATAATCTGCCTAAGACACTTAATGAAGGTTATATACGTGTTATTCAATCCGCAAAACGTTGTTTTCGGTTTAAAACCCCTTATTCCTCGAAATTCCCTTGGAATATTGTGAGAAAATTTCGAGGAAACAGGGTTTGAAAGCAGGTTCCTCGAAATTTCCTCACAATATTGTGAGGAAATTTCGAGGAAACAGAGTTTGGGGTTATGAAAACATCGATTTTTTCCTCTATGTCATTTCTTATACAAATGTAATTCATACTAATGAGGTTTTTTTGTATAGATGATCATAAACAATGAAATAACACAATTACAAAAATAATTGTAAGTATTCCCTTTAACGTTTATTAAAATGTATAAGTGTTTCTCTTATGTTGTGTGGTTTCCTTTCAATCCGCAAAACATTATTTTCGGTTTAAAACCCTAAAGTTTGACTTCATAATCTGCCTAAGACACTTAATGAAGGTTATATACGTGTTATTCAATCCGCAAAACGTTGTTTTCGGTTTAAAACCCCTTATTCCTCGAAATTCCCTCGGAATATTGTGAGGGAATTTCGAGGAAACAGGGTTTGAAAGCAGGTTCCTCGAAATTTCCTCACAATATTGTGAGGAAATTTCGAGGAAACAGGGTTTGGGGTTTTGAAAACATCGATTTTTTTCCTCTATGTCATTTCTTATACAAATGTAATTCATACTAATGAGGTTTCTTTGTATAGATGATCATAAACAATGAAATAACACAATTACAAAAATAATTGTAAGTATTCCCTTTAACGTTTATTAAAATGTATAAGTGTTTTTCTTATGTTGTGTGGTTTCCGTTCAATCCGCAAAACATTATTTTCAGTTTAAAACCCTAAAGTTTGACTTCATAATCTACCTAAGACACTTAATGAAGGTTATATACGTGTTATTCAATCCGCAAAACGTTGTTTTCGGTTTAAAACCCCTTATTCCTCGAAATTCCCTCGGAATATTGTGAGGGAATTTCGAGGAAATACCGAAAATCATTTGTTTCGTCGAAATTTCCTCGAAATATTTCGAGGGTATTTCGACGAACAAGGGGTTTTAAATCAAACCCCTCAACTGTTCAAAAAAAAAAAAAAAAAAAAAATCAAACCCCTCAACCGTGAAGGGACATTCCGAGGAAATTTCGAGGAAACCCTATTGTCCCTCGGTATTCCCTCGAAAAATACCGAGGAAATGTGTCTTCCTCGCAATTTCCTCGAATTTTTTCGAGGAAATACCGAGGAAACCACATTTCTTGGTTTCCTCGGTATTTCCTCGATTTTTCGTCAGAAAATTCCGAGGAACTCATTTTCCTTCGGTATGTCCCTCAGAATACCGATGTTTTCTTGTAGTGGGTGTTACTCACCATTGGAATCCTTACCAATATAAAACTATTTTTTTTTTGAATAATGAAAAATTGTAATCTAAATTCTGTGTCCAGTGGTATTACTCATTATGGAGTCCTTAACAATAAAAAAATATAAAATTTGTAAAACATTGAAATTGAATTTTTTTTTTACAGAGAAACGTGTCATATATTATAAATGCTATCAAAAGAGTTGAGGCATTGAGTTTCTCCGTTCATCTATCACTAATTTGTGTTGCTCTGCCAAGGTGTATGCACCTAGAATTGAGAAAAAAAAAATACTTTGATAGGAAGGTTTTACCTTCACAAATGCCAATTAAATGCTGTAAATGTTGCCTGCTTTCAACCACTTCCTCAACCAGATTTTCTACAATGGTTCCTTTCTGCAAGGTAGACAACAATCTCAATCAAGCCAAAGATAATGAATGCGTCTTTCAGCATTCAATATAGTGTTTTTTATTATTATTTTAATCTCAAATGCACAAGGATTTGTTCTAAGGATTGGGTTAAGTTTCCCGTTGCGGGTGGTCTGAGCTCCAAATACTAGGGTGAACGACTTTTTCATGTCATGTCTAGGGTCCATGAGAATATTATCCTTCTCTTTCGAACATAAGAGCCAGTCCAATCTGGAGAGGTATCGTCAAGTTTCAAAGTAATCAATCTGCCCATTAACTCCTCAAATATCTAATCTATTAATTTAGGGTCCTATTTGAAATTACTGTGGCATGTTTTAAATTTGGACCTATTAAACATGTTGTGACTTAATATAAATTTCATGTTTACAATCTTATATATGTTGACCAATTTAATTAAATTAAACCAATTAGTTCACAACTAAACCTATTAAATTAAACAAGATTCTCCAAAAAAATTGTCGTCGTTTCTAACTTTGAAGAACAGTGAAAATAACCTAATTGATGATTCAAGTAACGTCAGAACCTGATTGATGATTCATCCGTCAAACCTTTCATGTGATTCATGTTATTTTCGATCTAAATTGGAATTAGAATTTAACTTGGATCAAGTTGCTTACGTTTTCAAGTAATGGGTCATTACAAAGTTTTAGTTGTCAAGTTTATATCTGTTATGTTTGTGAGTTTTGTTGCTTCGTTATGAGTGCTGAGGATGCTATTCTGAATTGTAGTTGAAAATCCAATAATTATTAGAGTTAAAGACTTCAACTTTTTATGTTCAAAGTTGATTTGTTGCAGGAATCCAACTGTTTTTATATCCTATAATATATGTGCTAATATGTATGTTCGTGCTTTCATGCTTGATATGTCTTTTGGAGAAGCCAATAGAACTGCAAGGAAGTATACAATACTGTTCCAACCTACTAATTGTGCTGCTTTACTTAACAACTCGCCTACAACTAAAAAAGTGTACTCTTTTGTCCCTCAAAGCGCCACTTTAAAACTGAGAGATGTTCATGAAAATAAAGGAAACTAATGAGCATTCAGCATTAGTCTGTTTTTGAGCAGTAACATCAACAGATGGATATAATTACTATGCGAAGGAGACTGATGAGCATAGACAGCTACTGAAATTATGAGACTGGTGTGAGGTGTTTTGATCATTACGTGAATTTCCAAAAGAAACGAAAGGCTCAGGGTAGTGTAACTTTGTTGATCTGTCTTTGCTATCTCTCTAACACGGAGCTTAGAGGAAGTGCCTGAAAGGGATTTGATGTAAAAGTAGCTGGTGAAAATTTCACATGCTTGAATATATGTATTTGCTGGGTATGTGTGCAAAGAGAGTATCCTTGCTGCATATATATTATATTTATATGTACATATTCCTTTATTATTATTTTATTATATATGTATGTGATCAGGCTGGTAGAACAATTTGATGGTTTGAACGGAGAGGAGGAACATGTACTTATGAGTAGAAAGAAACAACATTTTTGTTCACAAACTAAAAAAGATTTTCAAATCATTGATAAGGAGGTTGTATGTATTAGGGAGGAAACTGATTCAACAATGAAATTTCAAAACTCAGTTAAATATAGATATACATACTCTTAAGTCTCTCAAACCTCAAACACACACAAAATTTAACAAACTTGGGGACATAAGGTGAGAGATTTGACTTAGCTCTTATGGCAGGTTGTGAGGTACACAATCAAGGAACATGAAAATGAACCAAATGTGTTGGAGATGGTAAATGCATTTGAAAAACTTTAGGGAATGGTAACACTACTTGAACTGCTTATAATATAAACTAAATATGAAAACTATAATTGTATTCAAAATGCTGAAATGCAGGTTACATATCTATTCCTTATTTCGACTAAAAATATTTATTATTTCAAAATGATATTGGTATATTTGATATGATATATAACTTTGAGATATACCGATTTTCTAAACGGATTTAAAATAGAAAGACATTCAGTAACGCAAAACAAAAGTCAGAAATTTAATCGAAAATATAGCTACCTAAATCAGAATTAAAATAAAAAAATCATATCCTATCCAGATTCACGTGCTCGAACTCGAGATTTTATCGGGTTCCTAATATTATTATTTGAATCAAACTAAATACCAAAATAACAAAACTTAAACCAAACTCAAATTCATAAATAACCAATTATACTATATTTCTTGAACCAAAAACCAAAACCTACAATTGAACTGGAACCAAATTGAAAAAAAAAAAATCTGACGCGAACCAAATTTTATAAAATATCATAGAATCATAAAATCATAATTTAACAACATCAACTATAAATATAAATCATCCCGCACAACAGAAAATGAAAAACAAGCTATGTTGTAAAAATTAAAATAATCTAATATTTTGATGCCTTAATTTAATTTAAAAAACTTAATATCATAACATCCAAAATATCATATATCATAAAATTTACAAAAATAATAGGATATATGCTACCATGTATACAATATTAAAATAATAAAGCTATATAATTTAAAGAAAACCGTGTCACACAATATATACCACTAATATAGAAACTATACATTTTAAACATTTATAATAATAGCAAAATTATATATTTATAAAATAAAAAATATCCGCACGAATGTGCGGGTCAGAATCTAGTTATATGACTTATTTTTGGGTTCACCTTCTAGACTCACCAATCAATAAAAATCAGTTATTTTGCAATCGATATTTTTAAAAAATAAATAAAATATTATCAAGTTATATTATAATTTTAAAGTGAAAAGGTTAATAAATAAATAAAAATAGTAATATATGAAAAAAAATTAAAAATATTTTAACGTAGTCGTCAAAACACTAAACTCTAAACCCTCAATTTTAAATTTTAAACTCTTGAGTAAACCCTAAACTTTTTTCTAAACCATAAATTAAAAATACTAAACACTAAATCTTAAAAAGACTAAATCCTTAATCCTAAAAATGTTTTAGAGACTAGGACTAAAGGTATAGTATTTTAAGATTTAGTGTTTTTGATTTAGAGTTTAGGATTATCCAATGGTTTAGGGTTTAGGGTTTAGGGTTTAGAGTTTAGGATTTAGTATTTTGATGACAGGGTTAAAATATTTTAAAATTATTTTTTGGCATATACTAGAGTTTAGAGTTTAGAATTATCCAAGAGTTTAGGGTATACTCAAGGGTTTAGGATTTAGTGTTTTTTTGACGAAGTTAAAAATATTTTTTTTAAAATTCTTCTTTCGTAACTACTATTATTTGTTATTTATTTTTTACTTTAAAACATAATATAATTCGACAATATTTTGTTTTCTTTTTTAAAAGGTATCTATTACAGTATTAAATAATTAATTTATATTGGTTGTTGGTGAACCAAAAAGTTCACTACATGGATGAACCAAAAAATAACTCATATTATATTGATATCTCTTTTTTTTTTTTTTTACAACAATAAACTACTCTATCGTGATTCCACCGGTTCAGCTAGCCAAACCGGAGGTATCGAGTCGACATATAACATAGCTGATGGTGAACTCCTTGCCCCATGAGCAAGCTTGTCCGCCATTGTGTTTTGCGCCCTTGGAATATGTCGTATCTTGAAGTTAGGGAAGAAAATCTTACTTCGGCGAAATTCCTCCATATGCGTAGTAAATGCTGGCCATTCTTCAGGTGAGGACACCATCTTCACCAATTGAGAACAATCCGTCGCAAACACCACTTCTGAGAACTGCAGGGTCTTCATGCACTCCATTGCCCAAATCAGCGTTTCACACTCTGCGTGTAAAAGAGATAGGCTACGTCGGAGATTCATTGCCCCCATCATCTTGTCCTCTGAATCTATCTTTCGGCAATACCACTCCTGTCCAGTAAAAACATCTTGTTCCTTCCAAGATCCATCGACATAACATACCCTGGTTGAGCCCAAAGTCTGCCAATCGGTGAGTGACTGAACATTTCTAGCAGAAGGGGGTATCAATAATTGAGCCTCTGTCCATAGTTTTTCCTCGAGATCTGCTATCCGCAGTATCTCCTGAGGATTCCCATTCCTGTTTGTGTAAATCTTACTGTTCCTATTTTTCCAAATATACCACATAATCCAAGGGAAATAAATGGAATCCACATCTTTCGGTACCCTCCAGAATAAGTAATCCAAACTTGTAAAAATTGATGTTGAGGGAAAAACTCCCGGGGGAGATGGGATCCTTGATAAGGCCCATGTTTGTAGAGCTGGTGGACATTCAAAGAGTACATGATGCACCGTTTCTTCCTCTGCTCCACAAATGTTACATCTAAGATCACAATCAATCCCACGTGTCTTTAGATTTTTGAACACAGGTAGTGTTCCGGATAGTATTTGCCAAATAAAATGCTGCAATTTTGGCGAGCATTTTAACTTCCAAGAGAAAGCTAGTAATGGTTTAATATTAGGTCCGAAAGGTGTTATCCGTGCCTCCCTATCCGGGTACTTGGTTTCCGTTCGAAATCCTGATTTCACCGTGTATTTCCCAGATTCCGTGAATGCCCAACCATATGTGTCAGGCCGTGAATTTCGGCTAAGTGCCATACCTCTAATAATCTTTACATCGTCCGGGTGTATGTATGCGTTGAGCAGATTAACATTCCAAGACTTGTCAAGTGGGTTGATGAGATCCTCCACCGTTAAAGATGGATTTAAAAATTGAACAGAATTTTTTTGTTGTGCTGATCTCGGGCGAGGAGCTGGGATCCAAGGATCATTCCAAACAGAAATCGACTGCCCGGTTCCAACTCTTTTGATTAGCCCTTTTTTAACCAGAGATCTAGCTGAACAGATACTTCTCCACCCATAAGAGGAAGAATAAGATCTGTGTTCATCCAATGGATGAGAGTTTCGGAAATACCTTCCTTTAAAAACCTTAGAAAACAAACAGTCTGGCTTTTCTATTAGTCGCCATAGTTGCTTTGCCAATAAAGCCGTATTGAAATCTTGGAAATCTCTGAAGCTCAAACCGCCCACTTCTTTATGTGTACACATTTTTTCCCATGAAAACCAATGTATACCTTTTTTGTTACCGCTGCCCCCCCACCAGAAATGTGCTGTAGTACTCGTTAGTTTTTTTGTGACTCCCTTCGGAAGTCTGAAGCAAGACATAACATGTGTTTGCATAGCCGAGAAAACTGATTTAATTAAAACTTCTTTACCACCCCGTGTAAGGAACCGTACTGTCCAGCTATTAACCTTCTTATTAACATTTTCATTTAAAAAACCAAAGATCTGAATTTTTGACCCTCCGAGACTCTCGGGAATACCCAGATAATTTCCCATACCACCTAGATTGTTGATGCCTAATAAATCATGAATAACCACTTTGGCCTCTTCTGTAACCTTATGACCAAACTGTATCGATGATTTCAAGAAATTAATTTGTTGATCTGATGCCCTCTCGTATTCTTTAAGCATCTTGAGTATTACACCACATTCCTGTACTGTTGCTTTGCAAAAGAAAAGACTGTCGTCCGCAAAAAGCAAGTGAGAAATTGCCGGGCTAGCCCGGGCGACCTTTAAACCGGTTAACCGCGTCTCCCTCTCTTCCTTTTTAATATTCGCAATAAGCGCTTCCGTACATAAAATAAATAAATATGGTGATAACGGATCTCCTTGTCGTAATCCTCGTTCCGGGATTATATGCCCCTTAGGCTGTCCATTTAATAGGACCTTATAACTAACCGAAGAAATACATTGCATCATCAGTGCCACCCAAATTTCCGAAAACCCCATCTTTAATAAAATCCGTTGTAGGAAACTCCATTCTACTCGATCATATGCCTTACTCATATCCGTCTTGATTCCTAGAAATTTCCCCTGACATGACTTATTAGTTCGCAACCCATGAAACATTTTCTGCGCAATGAGAATATTATCCGATATCAACCTCCCAGAAACATTTTGTGTTTCCGAAATCAAATTTGGTAGTATTACTTTGAGACGTTGGCATAACACCTTAGAGATGATCTTATACCCGACGTTACATAAGCTTATGGGCCTAAGTTCTGTCATTCTATTCGGTCTCGCTGTCTTTGGAATGAGACAAATATTTGTCAAATTCAATCTGCCATCAAATAACCCAGTTCTCAAAAATTCATTCACCATACTGACCACATCACCTTTAATTATTGACCAGGATTGTTGATAGAACAATGCTGTCATTCCATCTGGTCCCGGAGCCTTCTCCGGATGCATCATAAAAAGTGCTGCCCTTACTTCTTCTTCAGTGGCCATAGCTATTAATCGATTATTCTGATCTTCTGTCACCGAGTTCGGTACTTCTTCCAGAAAACTCTCAATACCGGATGGAGAAGAGGTCCGAAATAAATCATTAAAGTAATTTACAGCCACTCTCTCAACATCCTCTTCCGAATTAACCCACGTTCCATCATCCTTATGTAAGCCAATTATCTTATTTTGGACTCTCCGTTGTTTTGTCAAGGCATGATAAAACTCTGTGTTTCTTTTATATTGATATCTCTTGAGCCTTACAACATGCCAAACTTTTCAGCTTTCAATGATTTTTACTATGTATCGGATTGATAGCAGTTCAACTTTATCATTTCACACTTTCCAAATAAAATAAATGTTATATCTGAAACTTTAATACTACTAAAATAGAAGTAATTTTAGCTAAATTTCTGTTTTTTTTTTTAATTTCTGTTATTTCTATGAATACTTAAGTTGATTATTACTTATAATTAAATATATACCCTAGCCTAAAATTAAGAAACTAAATAAATAATCTATTATTTTTAAAAATAATAAATCCAATTTATATTAACACTAAATTTAAGTAAATAATCAATTATCTTTTATTTCTTGATATAAAAAGAATTACATATACCTACTAATTTGTATATAAACAATTCTGCTTCAATCCAAATCTGAGAAACAAGCGTTACAAATGTCTTTTGTCATTCACTAAAAATGAGGATAAAAATGGTTAGTGTAAATATAAAAAGTGACACCATCAAAATATTATTTTGGAAATTTCTTTTCTTTTTTTTTGTTTCTTCGTATATTATTCTAGTTTGTTTGAATAATGATTTTCAAGATATATGCATGCTTCAAAACTTCGAAACCATCTTTAAAAAGTTTCACCAATATCTGATTAGACTACTACTAAAAACTTCAAAAATTATAAATAAAGTACACATTTTCAAAATTAATGATTCATGAGCTAAACACAAACAATTTTTAACATATTCAACCTACTAAATTTACAAATATTAATTTAACATGGGGAAATTTCATAACTACACTTTGTGTAATACTACAATTCAACAATACCACCAATAGAATGACATTTTCATAAATACACTTTTCATTAATGTATAAAAGACAAAAATGACCTTCCTAAATTCTAACCTAATTACATGTCTCTTTCTATTTCTTCAATAGAAAACTTCAACGAACATGACTACATCGGAGATCAGATCGGACGAAGATGGCGACGAGATCGGGAGATCGGACGACCGACGGCGACGAGATCAGAGATCGGATGACGACTGCGATCCTTCTCTCACCTCTCACTCTCTACCCTCGTTACGCTCGCATCTCCCTCTTTCTCCATCGTGTTCATCTGCAAACGCAAATGAAATGACTTGCTGGTAAACACTATTCTCCTTTCCTTGCGTTTTTAGCTGCTCGATTCGATTTCCATGACTTTCCTCTTTGTGTGTTTCTAGTGGAGGTCTCCTTAAAGCCATCAAGAACTGCCCGTCTTGAGGACGTTCAGAGAGCTGTTGAACAGTTGGTGAAATTCATTTCCTCATTTTTGCCTTTACCGTGTTTTTTTTTCTCAATAATGAATTAGTTTGTGTGTGTATTTGGTTTAGGATTGATGCAGCGCACCTTATGGATTTGGCCTACTAAAGACAAACATGCTTATTGGGCTCTACATGTTTGTCAAGCTAGTAATTATTTACTATTCTTTTATTTAAAGATAATATCAAACCTTTGTAGATTAGTTAGAATAAGATATACGATTCTGATCTTTGTATAGTATAAATAGGATCATCACTTTGTAAAGAAACTATTGATATATTGAATAATAAAAAACCCTAGAACTTTGTTCTTCTTCCTTGTCTTCCGTATTCTTCGGAATCAACGAACATCAAGAACCCTCGTTCAATCTATTCTTCGGAATCAACGATCATCGAGTCCTCGTCGAGCGGCCATTCCTGTGGGAATCAACGATCTTCGAGCTTATCAAGCTTGACGCTGCGCCAGTTTGGTATCAGAGCAAGCACGTTCCTGTCCGGAATTTTTTTTTTTTTCTACATCATGGCATCTAACAATTTGCTTGTCTTAATGGATCAACACACGAGTGAATCACTACCAGATCTGTTTTCTCAAAGTGAAGAAAAACCCTACACCGAGATTGAGATTTTGGGTGAACCTGTTTTTGATGTATATGACGAGCCAGATTTCTATGTTAATGATGAAGAACTATTAGTTACGAGTTGTGGAGATATTCATTGGTGGATCGGCAACGAGAAACCATATCCATTTTCACTAAGGGAAGAAAATCTCTACAATGAAATTGAGATATATGGTGAACCTGTTTTTGACATCTATGGTGAGCCTGTTTCTGACGTCTATGACGACGAGCCGGGTTTCCATGTTAAGGATGAAGAAATATTGGTTAAGAGTTACTAGGATGCTGCACATTCACAATCTAAATATGACAAGAACCAAGTTATCGAGAGACAGCCCATGATCCTTTCAAGATTAAGGCAGCCCGTCTATAAGTTGAATGTTGCTTTTGATCATATAAGCTATACCAGTTTGTGTGAAGAAACACCAGAACATACACAGAATCGTTTGATGTGTTTCTTTTGGACTTGGTCATCACATGTCCTTACATCCAATATGTTACTTGCGGGTATCCCCATGTTCAAGATGCGGGGTCATATATTTTTATCAATAGATACTTATTTGGTAAAAGTTGGAGGAGGAATGAATCCCGTACTAGACAGTACGACAAAGTCTTTTTCTTTGTCCTTTTTTATTATAATAAAGGGGAGAAAGAAGAAAAAGGAAGCTACGTTATATGTTGTTGTGAAGCATGTCTTCCTGATTTGGCGAGTGAACCAAACTCCATTAATACTGGTTCCGAGCAGCTCTTCTCTTCTTGCTACTGTGCGATGCAAGAACCGGGTTCGAACACTTTGGTGATGCTCTGTTTTCACTCAGCTTTTGCATGTGATGTTCAGAGTATGAGCTTTCTTCAGCGAACATGTCTTGTTGACCTTCGTATTCAAATGAGGTGTAACGTGAGCGGCAGTTGGATCTTCTTGTCATGTTCTCTGGCATTGTTAGTAAGGTCGAGGGGAGAACATGATTTTTGTTATGCCGCTTGTGTTGGGCGATTTATGCTTCACTGTGGTTCTCTTGTGGCTTTTGTCTTTGATGAAAAAGGGGAAAGAAAATGTTCCTGGTCACTATGGGCTCGGGATATCTTTATGATTCTTTTTCAAGAATTCTCTCACATGATCATTTTAATCCTTTTGAAATTACTATTTCTAAGTAATGTACCGTGTGGAACGTATAAGTGGGAAACTAGAGCTATATGTGATCCACGACTGAGGCTCGACAATACGTCTTTGACAAATACGTGGTGGGATGAAGTTTCTTGGGCATCAAGTAACCTTCTTGGCTCTCGCCCTTGTCTTCATGTTCAAAGAGACAACTCTGTTATTTTTCCACCATCATTGACTCATTTACCTCTTGTCACCTGTCACATGGAGGAAGACATCTATGTTCTGAGAGGCGCACAATACCAACAAGGGCTTTGTTTGGAAGCGGTAATGGGTTTCTTTGCTATAATAGTCATTGTTGAAGCCGCAACAGATGTCCCGAATTTACGCCATGACCAACGACATCTTCTCTTGTATCGCCATATTTTCTTGGTAGAAGGAGATAATGATAAGTGCAGCATCAGCTGGGATTTGATCGTGAGTATTGTGGTTTCTCCGGTTGTTCTTTCACTAAGATTTATCGACGTGACGCTTGGCAAAACCATAACTTCAATTTGCGTTGGTACTCTTTCTCTACGTCGGCTCTGTCAAGTGGGATATTTTGGGCTATGTGTGCTATCTGGAAAAGAGGTGTCAATGGTTGCACGTCCACTGTGGTTACGCCAGGCAGCGAGGTCTGTAGTACACACTTTCATTATTGTGCCAACCGTGTATTTTCAACGGTTCCTTTTACATATGGGGTTACGGCTTGGAGCTTCTACGGGGAGCTTAAGAGTGGTGTGTGTTTCACATGTGGAGTTCTCTTATGAAGTCATAGAGGTTCTTGGTTGGGAGAAAGGCATATGTGGGAGTACAATGAAGTGCGAGATGTACGAACATGAGTTTTGGAAATTGCAACAGGAGGAACACATCTCTAAAGAACAGAGTTGCTTTTTCCCGCATGTTTTGTTTAATCTTGGACACGTGCCTCTATATATGACTTGTGGTTTTCCCTCCTATCGACTCCAACCTGGTGATAAAGCAAATATATCTCGTGACGGGTTGTTAGTTTGGTGCGTGGTGCAGGGTAGGAAGTCCACTACTTCAATTTCTTCTTTGGAGATGAAGGAGATCGTGTTCTGTTTTTCTCTAAGAAATATCATGAGATGCAAGATGTGTATTGCACGAGTCTTGTTCTTGGAGAATTTGATGATCTTTGAGATCCTTTCGCTACCTCGTCTCAAAGCAGAAGACTTATGTTTGCTATCCACCTTGAAGATGGGAATGGTAACCCAACGTTTTGCTGATCTTGATGTCCTCTATGGGCTGGTGGTGGTCTGTTCTTGTTCCATTTTTGCTCTGGTTTTCACTATCTTTGATGGAGACCCGGTCGGTGCTGTTTCTGTCGAGGAGTGTAACAGTGATGATGATAGATTTCAGGGTTCCCAGTGCGACGTAAATCAAATTCTTCACACGGAGTTGTTCGTCAGTTCAAAGATTCTCAACATGAGGTTATATACTGCATATTACAAAGAGTTAGGGAGCACCTACATGATATGTCTTATGGTTCAGTCATTGCTAAAGACATGGTGCGTTACCAGCTTCTTGAAAAAAGCAATATTCACTGTAGCTATTCAAGAAGGGCTTTGGTATTTTCGGCTCCAAGTTCATGTTGCTATACACAAACAAGAATTTCTGGTAGTACGGGTAAGATGGATCACTTACACCTGGAGCTTGGGAGAGTACCATATTCTGTCTTTGCTTGCTTTTGGTTCAACGATGAAATACAATTCTCATGGGCATCATCGGCTCTCGTCATGACTCGTGGGGTTCTTCTCATGCCTTTCACGATCGACGCCTTCATGACAAACTCGGTCTTGTCAATTGTGTGGCACTGTAAATTTTCTAAGCGACGAATAAGAGATTTTTGCTGCAGACGTCTGAGGTGCAGTTCACATCGACGGTGCATGTTTATAGGGGTAACGTTACTTACGCATCAAGGACAAATGAAGTTTGTTGTTTTGGCTTTGGAATGTGTGATACAACAGGATGGCAACAGCCAATCATTGACAACAATGGAATTTGTTGGACGGATGCAGCGCACCTTATGGATTTGGCCTACTAAAGACAAACATGCTTATTGGGCTCTACGTGTTTGTCAAGCTAGTAATTATTTACTATTCTTTTATCTAAAGATAATATCAAACCTTTGTAGATTAGTTAGAATAAGATATACGATTTTGATCTTTGTATAGTATAAATAGGATCATCACTTTGTAAAGAAACTATTGATATATTGAATAATAAAAAACCCTAGAACTTTGTTCTTCTTCCTTGTCTTCGGTATTCTTCGGAATCAACGAACATCAAGAACCCTCGTTTGAACGGCTATTCTTCGGAATCAACGATCATCGAGTCCTCGTCGAGCGGCCATTCCTGTGGGAATCAACGATCTTCGAGCTTATCAAGCTTGACGCTGCGCCAAGGATGCTGGAAAATAGGAGCATGAGCTATGTGGATGGCCTTGTTCTCATACCTCCACACGACTTGTTCCTTGTTGAAAATGTGCATTTGTGATACAGGTACTACTTCGTCACTGTAGTAGATTCCAATCACCAATAGAGAAATGCAAAAAAGTAATATATACTGATGGTTTTGTTATGTGTATCTTATAGAGGAATGGGTGAAAAATAATGATGTTCTCTTGTTCTGGCAAGTTAAGCCTTTTGTCCACGCCTTTCAGGTATATCCAGATCCTATTTACTTTTATAAGGCAGTTATCTTTGTTTTCTCTTCTACATGACTTATTTATAATTTACATCCAGTTAACTGAGGAAGGACCATGTGAGGAGCTGGGCCCTGATGGTCAACCTTCTAGCTTTAATGAATGGATTCTACCTGCTAAGGAGTTTGATGGCTTGTGGGAAAGGTGTGTTTCCTATGGTCTTGACTTGGTTATTAAGTAGTAATGGCTCTGAAACAATTTATTCAGTGGTGTCTGGATCTTTTCTTTTCTTTTGTGTAGCTTGATCTATGAATCAGGACTCAAGCAACGGTTACTACGTTATGCCGCAAGTGCTTTGCTGTTTACACATAAGGGTTTGTTGGTTGAATTTATAAGGGGTTATAAAGGAACAACGAGGGTTTGTTTATTTTCATGATCACTGGATCAAAGTACAACAAAAAAAGACAATAATATCAATGATCCTACTCTGTAATCAAATAATCTAACATTTAAACTGTTTGGTAGGTCAAAAGCTCTAATGTACGTTGTATTGTGGAAAGATAAGCAAACAACTCTTACAAGTCAATACACTTAATTAAAGAGAAAAAGAAATTGTAAGGGTTTGTGGGTCATTTATAGAAACTAATAAATCATTTGTAAGGGCTTATATATCATTTATAAGGATCTATGAATCAAAAGCCAATTAACAAATAAATCCTAATAAATTAGTTTATAAATTTTTAGAAGTCCTTTTAAAAACTCTCATAATCGACTTATAGACCCTTCTAAATCATTTTATGTTTTAGAAAAACATTTATAAAATCTTATAAATAACATTTATAAACTCTCATAATCAATTTATAGACCCTTATAAATTATTTTATGTTTTAATAAACATTTATAAACTCTAATAAATAACATTTATAAACTCTCAAAATCAACTTATAGACCTTATAAGTCATTTTATGTTTTAATAAACATTTATAAACTCTTATAAATAACATTTATAAACTCTTATAAATAACATTTATAATCTCTTATAAATAACATTTATAATCTCTTATAAATAACATTTATAATCAACTTATAGACCCTTATAAATTATTTTATGTTTCAATAAACATTTATAAACTCTAATAAATAACATTTATAAACTCTCAAAATCAACTTATAGACCTTATAAGTCATTTTATGTTTTAATAAACATTTATAAACTCTTATAAATAACATTTATAAACTCTTATAAATCAAAAGTAAATTTATAAACATTGATAAATCAACTTATAAATATTTATAAATAAATTTATAAGCTCTTATAAGGGTTTGTAAGAGTTTTTTTTTGTTTTCTCGATGGGTTTATGACAAGTCTATAGGAGTTGATAAATCATATTTGAAAGTTTAAAAATCATTTTATAAAGTCTTATAAATCAGTTATAAAAGTGTATAAAGTGTATAGACTTATAAATCATTTTATGTTTTAATAAACATTTATAAACTCTTATAAATAACATTTATAAACTCTTATAAATAACATTTATAAGCTCTTATAAATCAAAAGTAAATTTATAAACATTGATAAATCAAATTATAAATATTTATAAATAAATTTATAAGCTCTTATAAGGGTTTGTAAGAGTTTTTTTTTTGTTTTCTCGATGGGTTTATGACAAGTTTATAGGAGTTGATAAATCATATTTATGTATAATAAACTTGTAGCTGCTACTGTTGTTGTCAAGGGACAGCACGGGAACGAACAGGTGTCTTTGAGGGACTCACCCTGTGAATCAAACCATCAAAAACACGTCAATATTTGGACTCATAACCAAGTAACACAAAATGTTTGAGAAAAAATGGTTGGGACCTTATGGGTAAAGAACCAAGAAGCACGCCACTGCAATTGAGAGCAGCTATTGCACTTTCAGCCTGTCAAAGAGAAAAAAAAAGATACTTTGAAACTTAATCTATGGATACAATCCTTAAAAACAAACAAGTTTGGATAAAGAGCAAGACTGGTTTACCATGACAAACTCAACGAAACCGATTCTAGTTGGATGATGATGATCTCCCAGAAGCCTCAGACGTAAAACCTCTCCACACAGCCTCAAAGAAGAGTTTTATGTCCGTTTAAGTGACACCACTAGACTTGCTTCTGCCACTGTTTGCAGATTGATCCTTGGATTGCTTTGCTTTGCCGGTTACAACCTCGTAAATGGTTGGAAGATCATTTATCATCAGGAACAGCCTCATCCTGAAACAAATTCATTCAACTCAGAGGCAAGAAAACTACAAGTTACCACCAAACAATGTGTACAAGAACATAGAACAGTGGGAAGAGAAGGAAAAGTTATACCTCTAGTTTTTATCAAAAGAGAAACATGCACCAATGTAAAAGGCAGCAGAGATGAGCCAAGAGTCAGAGTGAACTGCAATCAGAGAAACCCAGTTTTCCTCTGCCATACCATCCCTTGCGAAGTTGATGCCAAGAGCTGGTTCAGGAAGCTCAGGAGGGACCTCGTCGACAGGGAGATCAACCTCCCATGACCCGTTTGGAAGTCCGTAAAGACACAAGTTTTCATCGGCTGCACACGTCAAACAGAAACAGAATTAGACTACGGAAAAAAAAAACACAGAGAAACCTGTAGAAACTCACAAACTACTGGAGTACAGAGCACATCCCAAACATCATGGTCATTGGAAAAGCATCCACCTTTTAGCATTATAAACAGAATATCCAAGTCATGGCAATACATCTTTCTGATTGCAACCAAATAAAGAATTCATAAAAAATGCACGTTGTTTTTAACAGCAACATACATAAGCTTCTAAAGGTCAGACACAGATTCAACAGATGCTATATATTTCACCTAAAAGAGACCTCAATGGATCACATAACAAACTAATGTTCTAAAAAGGGCAGATCGGGCATGGAACTTTAATTAATCAATGATTCACACACAAAGAAATTTCTAAAATTGAGTAATTAAGAAACATAAAGAAGGATACGGAGCTTGTAAGCGCGTTTGGTGGTCATGGCGGAAACAAAACCCTTACAACGGCGAACATTCACAATGCATGAATTTCTATTTGCAATAGGTCTGTACCACCTGGGATTTGGAGTCGTCACCAGCCCCTTGTTGTGCTTCCAAATCAAGGAGGATCTGATCAAAATCACGCAGTATAAACGTAGAGAAATACTTAAATTCAACTGGAGACAGGTTCACCCAATTGTGTGTTGTTCTGTAGACAGATTGAGGAATATGAGACAAGAGAACCTGCAAGAAGAGATGAGATGATCTGAGAGAATCAATCAAATCAAATCAAAGACTGGGACTATTTTTTAATTCGAAAATCAAAGCAAATCTAGGGCTCACATCGATGAGAGTGGACAAATCAGGAGACTCGTTGAACATCTTCACCCATGGGAACGATACTCCGGAGAGTGCTTTGCAAAGTAATTGGTATACCTCGATAACAGCTCATCCTCACGCCAACACTCTCTCTATTGACAAAAATAACAACAAACAAACTTGAAGATAGCCGAATTCGCCGGAGATTGTCGAGTTCGCCGGAGATCGTGGAGATCGCCGAGTTCGTCGGAGATTGTCGAGTCAGCCGTCGTTGGAGCTTGTCTCAGTTTGATTTGTGACAGAGATTTGGAGAAGAAAACAAAGCTACGTTAAATTAATAAAATGAAGGGTAGAATTAAAAATTTAATGTTAAAGTTGGTCAGTGTATAATTAAAAAGTGATACAAAGAAAATTGTATTTTTGGCAATTTTCCATTTAACAAAGACTAAATAAAATCAGATTTTAATGATTATTCATGTTTTTCCTAAACTTTTATATATTAATAAAATAAATTATAATATATTATTAAATATGTTGAATATAAGGCCACATTTTAGGGACGGCACATATCGGGGATGTTGAAATCTATTCCAAACAATTTAATTATTCTGATGAACTACAGAGAGTTCATGTATGAGGTATGTGTGTCGATCATTACTCTTAAAGATTTCGACTTTGTAACTTGAGGTCGATATTAGGTTACAAAGTTTGGATTTGATTAGGTGGAGAAAGATTAGGGAGCGAAGGAATATTATGGGAGAGAAATACTTGAAAAGTCCAGGTGGTGTTGAAGCATTGTCAATGTATGGGAAATTGATATGGGAGACGAAGTGTGATGAGAAGAGTGCCCAAGGTTAGTGACGCGACCGCGTCTGGCGAATATAATTGCGGAATTAAAATAATAATAAATAAATAGTAACGCAGAGGAAATAATAATAATAATACGGATAATAAAATCCACCTCATATCATAAAGTCAAATCCGAAAATAAACATCCGAAATACAAATAACAACATAAGCCCGAAGGCTGAAATAAGAAATAACATAAACGATAGAAGTCCAAAGGCCTGAAGGTCCAATTACGATAAAAGATAAAACGATAAACGATAAAGCCCACGAGCCCAAATAGTAGCACTAGTCCGATATGATCACTCCTGCTCATCGGTCTCACCTGAAAGGGGAAAGAAAGAGGGGTGAGCAACAGGGGAGTCGCTCAGTGAGGTATGGGATGCTAAACCGCAAACCACTGACTCAGTTCATAGCACTACAACTATGTAGGCTTAGCTCTAGCATGAAACAAACACGGCGTTTAGTACACCACACATAACAACAAATAATGCGCTAATAGCACACAGCTAATCTCTGCACCACACATTTTCTTATAAGGATATAAACATATACTCGAAGCGTCGCTAGTACAGTCTGTCTCTGTACCCCCGCCCACCGTAGCGTCGAATGCAAACGTCTCTGCACCACGCCCCAAACAGTAGCGTCGAAGCTCAAACGTCTCTGAACTCACGCCCATATCGCACCGTAGCGTCGAATCTCGGACATCTCCGAACTCACGCCCATCACATAGTCCCTACTCATAACTATGTATATACATATATATATATAACCGTGCTCAGCATCAATCTATTCACACAACCGTTGAATCCTCTATTAAAATAATTCCGGTTTAACAATCAATAGCAATAATAATCAAACAAGACTCGCAAACAGACTCGATTCACAGATACGGATCATGTTTCGAAACTAAACTTTTCATAATGGTAGTACTAAACTAGTTCGGGATTTAACGGAGAAGCCCTCACCTTAGCAAATGAAGAGAAGTGATGTCTATGAACTCCAGCTGCTCAAATAGACTCCAAATCTGAAATCAGATCGAAATTCCGAGTCAGAACGCCCTTCGAACGGGTGAAAACGGGTGTCAAAGAAAAAGTCAACCCGCTGGTCAAAGGTCAACCCGGTCAAACCTTGACCAGAAATCAATTTGACATAACCGACCGGTTTACTCTAACCGAAATCGATTTCAATTGGACCGTCCGGTTTAACCTTAACCGAAATTAAATTAATTAATTAATTAAATCAACCGGTTTACCCTAACCGAAATCCAATTAATTTTAACCAACCGGTTTACCCTAACCGATTCGCAATTAATTTAAACCAGTCAAACCAACCGGTTGACCGAGTCACCGAGTTGACTCACCGAGTCACCGAGTTGACTCACCGAGTCGACTCAGCCGAGTTGGCGAGTCGCCGGCGAGTTACCGGCACCGGTCACCGGCGGCGACGGCGGAGGGACGGTGGCTTACCGGAAAAGTTACCGGCGGCGGCGGAGGTGCGGCGGCGACGCGGCGGCGGATTCCCGGCGGCGAAGTGACGGCAGCCGGGCGCGGCGGCTCCGCGGACGGTGGTCGGAGACGGTGGCGCGAGCATTTCACGCGCGCGCGCGGGTTGATCTTCCGGAGGCGCGTACGGTTTCGTCTGAGCTCCGATTTCGACGATTTCGGTGGCTATGGCTTCGTCTCGTCGAGAGGAACACGGTGGTGGTCTTGCATGCACGAAATATTCAGCGGTTAGAAAGTTATGGACGGTTTACTAAAACGGCCGAAATAAAACTTAAAATGCATGTGGCTTCCGGGGGTTACCTAGGGGGATGATCGGTGGTGGCGAACTGAACGCGGTCACTGGACGTGGTGGCTCCGGCGACAAGCTCCGGCGACCTTCTCTCTACAAAATGATCAAACACTTCCTTAGCTCTCTCTCTCTCTCTTTCTCTCTAACTTCTTTCTCTTTTTTTTTTCTTTGTTGCAATGGTAAAGAAACTGATGTTGCAAAGTGGGTTTTTAAAGAAAAATACCATGGGCTTCTGGAAATGGGTTTGGGCTTCGCTGGGCTTTAGATGGGCCAGGTTTTGGGTCATGACAACTCTCCCCCACTAATAAGGAATTCGACCCCGAATTCGAGTCAGCAACTGACTGTTCCATAACATCCTGAAACAACTCTGGATGGTCAATCCTCATCTGTAGCTCGGGCTCCCATGTCTCCCCTTGGATCCCGTCTCTCTCCCAACGAACCTTGACCAACATGGTCATCATTCTCTTATCTGTTTTCATTTGGCGATCCAAAATCTCCACTGGCGTACACAGCGCACATAAATCTTTGCCAAGATCACTTGGTGGCTGCTGCAAAATGAGTTCTGGCTCTCTAACGACTTTCCTCAAAACGGAAACATGAAACACGTCATGGAAGTCTGATAACTCTGCCGATAACTTCAATCGGTATGCAACTGCTCCAATCCGCTCCAAAATAGGAAATGGTCCCATATATCTCGGTTTAAGCTTCTTTAGCTTCCGAGTCTTAGTTCCTCCCTGAAATGTCCTCATTTTCAGGTATACCAGGTCGCCAACCTCAAACTGCAAATCCTTACGGCGCTTATCTGCATAACTCTTTTGTCGATCATGGGCTTCCTTAAGCTGACTCTTGAGCATCTCAACCTGTTCTACCGTCTCTTGAACCATTGCAGGTTCAATCTCACGTCGCTCCCCCACTTCTGTCCAAAAAAGCGGTGTGCGACAAGGCCTACCGTAAAGAGCCTCATACGGTGCCATCTTAATGCTCGAGTGATAACTGTTGTTGTAGGCAAACTCCGCTAAGGGTAAATACTTTGCCCAACTTCCTCCCCAATCTAGGAGGCAAGCTCTCAGCATATCCTCTAAGGTCTGAATAGTCCTCTCTGACTGACCGTCGGTCTGCGGATGGTAAGCTGTGCTCATATGGACCTTCGTCCCAAGTGCCTTCTGAAAGGCTCCCCAAAATATAGATGAAAACTTTACGTCTCTATCAGATACAATGCTCACGGGAACTCCATGCAATCTCACAATCTCATTGATGTAAATCTGTGCCAACTGACTCGCTCCGTCGGTCGTCTTAATCGCTAAGAAATGGGCTGACTTGGTAAGTCTGTCCACAATTACCCATATGGCATTCTTCCTTCCTGAAGTAATCGGTAACCCCAATACAAAATCCATAGTCACCATGTCCCATTTCCACTCCGGCAATGGCAGGTTTTGTAATAACCCGCTAGGAACCTGGTGCTCAGCCTTAACCATTTGACAGGTCTGACACTGCGATACAAATGTTGCAACATCCCTCTTCATACCAGGCCAATGGTAGTAACGCTTCAGATCCCGGTACATCTTGGTGTTCCCCGGAAGAATAGAAAAACGCGAGTGGTGTGCTTGCCGTAAGATTTCCTTTCTTAACAACTCATCACTGGGCACACAAATCCGGTTCCGGCACATGAACATCCCACTCGACGCTGTGTGATATCCAATACTCTCGATCTCAATCTGCTTACACAAAGCCTTATCGACATCCTGAGCTTTACGTATCCTCCATAGTAAATCTGCCTGATCTACCGCCTCGAGGCCAACTGTCTCTCCGTCTACCGTAGTGGCGCATAATCTGAGACTAGCAAGTGTTCCCATACACTCCTGAACCTCCTTAGTTCGCGAAACATCGCTCCTGCGCCTACTCAAGGCATCTGCCACTTGATTAGCTTTTCCCGGATGATAAGCAATCTCCAAGTTGTAGTCTGCTAACAACTCCACCCATCTACGCTGTCTTAAGTTCAAATCCGTCTGAGTAAAGATGTACTTCAGACTCTTGTGATCTGTGAAGATCTTCACCTTCTCTCCATACAAATACGACCTCCAAATCTTCAATGCAATCAACTGCTGCTAACTCCAAGTCATGTGTAGGATAATTAGCCTCGTGAGGTCTCAACTGACGTGAAGCATAAGCAATGACCTTACCCTCTTGCATCAATACACATCCCAATCCCGTGCCTGATGCATCAGTATAAACCTCATATGGTATCCCTGGCGTCTGTGTCAGATGTCGCTTCAACTCTGCGAAACTCTCCGAGCACTCATCTGTCCAATCAAACTTGACGTCCTTGCCCGTTAACTTTGTCATTGGCCTTGCAATGCTAGCAAAACCCTTGACAAAATTCCTGTAGTATCCTGCTAAACCGAGAAAGCTGCGAATCTCCGTCGCACTCTTAGGTGTCGGCCAATCCAAAATAGCTTTAATCTTTTCTGGATCTACAGCAACTCCCGCTTCTGAAACCACGTGACCCAAAAATCCAATCTTTCTCTGCCAGAAGCTGCACTTACTCAACTTAGCAAACAACTGATGCTCTCTAAGCTTCCCCAACACAATCCGTAAGTGTTCAGCATGCTCTTCTCTACTCCGAGAATAAACCAAGATATCGTCGATGAAAACGATCACACACTTATCCAAATGCTCGCGGAACACATCATTCATTAGCTTCATGAATGCTGCTGGTGCGTTCGTCAACCCAAATGGCATCACTACGAACTCATAATGTCCGTAGCGTGTACGAAATGCCGTCTTCCGTACATCTCCCTCTGCTATGGCAATCTGATGGTATCCTGATGCTAGATCAATCTTAGAAAACCATGAAGCTCCTTGCAACTGGTCCAACAACTCGTCGATACGCGGAAGCGGATACCTATTCTTGATGGTGACTTTGTTCAAACCTCTGTAGTCGATACAAAGTCTAAAACTTCCATCCTTCTTCTTCACAAACAAAACTGGTGCTCCCCACGGTGAAGTGCTCGGCCTGATAAAACCTTTATCTAATCGTTCCTCCAACTGCTTCTTCAACTCAGCCATCTCTGTGGGAGCTAAACGGTAAGGAGCTCGTGAAACCGGTGCTGCCCCTGGTTCCACCTCGATCGTAAGAACATCACTTCTAGCTGGCGGTGGCCCTTTTAAGGCCTCAAAAACATCCTCGTACTCAGCAACCACGGGAATATCATGCAACTCCTGCTGATCCTCATTATTAACCATCGAAATGGTCGCCAAAAACCCCTCTGCTCCACTCTTCAATAATTCTTCTGCATGCAACATGGAGATAATAGGAATTCCCTGGTGTGACTGGATTCCTTCAAATGTGATTTTCCCTTCTGCTCTCGGGATATTAACTCTTGCCTCCGGGCAATTTAATACAACTCGATGTCGCGTCAACCAATCCATCCCAAGTATGACGTCGTAGAAGCTCATCTCCATCTCTGTCAAGTCTCCGAGCAAATCAACTCCTCCAAGCATAACTGGCACATCACGATGAACTCCAATTGCTCCCAATCTCTCGGTGCCGGCAGTCTGAATCTGTTTAGCCTTTGGTTCGAAGACACCTCGGAAAGACCAAGACTTGACCAAACGCGGACTCACAAAACTGTGAGAAGCTCCCGAGTCGAATAAGGTGTGAGCTGACTCACCTCCAACCGAAACCAATCCTACACAAGATTTTTACTAACTACACATGATAACCACAAACCAAAATATTCAAACACAATAAGTATGAATAAGATGCATACCCGCTATCGGCTCGGCTCCCTGGGCATCTCCAACTGTAAACACACGTGGAGCGATGGCTAGACGCTTCGGTGGTGGTGGAAGCGCTGCATTGCCCCTCCTCGGGCAATCCCTGATCATGTGACCCGGCTGGTTACAGCCAAAGCAGTTCCCAACTGCCACTGTTGGGGCTGATGTCACTGCTACTGGTGGTGCTACACGGGCACCGGCTAACCTACTTCGACAAACCCTACTCTTATGTCCAAACTTCCCGCAATGAAAGCACTGGATGCCTGACTGATCCACAGTCCTTTTCTGTGACCCGGAAGTCCCTCCGGTCTTAGGCTGAGCTGCCTTGTTGATCTTCTGCTCCGCTGCAATACATTTCTCTTGCACAACGGCCTTCTCTACCAGATCCTCCAAACTGGTATAGGTGACCATACTGCACCTACCGTGAAGTTCTACTCGCATCCCTTTTAAGAACCTCCTGATAAGATCCTCCTCATCCATACCATTACCCGCAAATCGGTGAAGCTGGCGAAACTCATGCTCATACTCTCTGACAGACTTTCCACCCTGCCTCAAACTCTCAAAATCGTTCTTCTTCTCATCCAAAGCTTCTCTTGGAAAATACTTCTTGTTGAATGCATACATGAAATCCTCATAAGTCATCTCGCCGTGGTGCATCACTCGCACTCCATCCCACCACACTGCTGCATCTCCGCGTAAAAACAACTCAGCAATCCTAAGCTTGTGCCTTGGTGGGCATGAGATCGTGTTCAAACACTTATCCAAACTGTGCCTCCAATCGTGAGCAAGTGTAGGGTCCGTGGTACCACTGAAATGCTCCAAGTTCACGTACTTCATCTGTGACAACACCCTGATAAATGTTTCATCAACCTCGGGCACGTGCACTGGAATGACGGGTGGTGGCGGCGGAACCTGAAAGACACCTTGAACTGGCTGAATAGGAACCTGCGGATACTGTGGCGCTGGGGCCTGCTGAGCTGGAGCCTGATGATCATGCTGAACCTGAACTGGCGGAACCTGCTGCATATGAATCTGCGGACCCTGCTGCACATGAATCTGAGGACCCTGCGGAACCTGCTGAGCTGCAGCCATCTGTCGAGCAACTTCCTGAGCAGCTACTCGGGCAGCCTCTTGAGCGGCTTGCCTGGCTGTCTCCTGAGCAATCTGCTGAACTGCTTCCTGAGCAGCATGTCTAGCAGCATCCTGAACCATCTGTCTCATGGCATCCTCATCCATCTGCGGAGCAACGGGCTGCTGAACTGCGGGCTGAACATGCTCATCCTGAGCCTCTCTAGCATCTCTAGCGATCTGAGCACGGGTAGCTCTCCTCGGCGGCATCTGAAATTAAAGCAAACGAGTTAACTTCTGACTAAATCCAACAATTAAAGGAGTGATATCGAACGGAAAGGTGCTATTTTATTTTATTTTCAAAAATCCCCATATCCCAATAAACATTTGAAAACCGATTAAAACCGAATAAAAACCGAGTCTCCAAAGATCGCCATCCCGGGTCGGAGCCGGGACGGAACACGGCTCTGATACCAAAACTGACGCGACCGCGTCTCTTTCGAATATGATAAAATAATTCGAGATAAAATAACGATAAATAAATAGTAACGCAGCGGAAATAATAATAATAATACGGATAATAAAATCCACGTCATATCATAAAGTCAAATCCGAAAATAAACATCCGAAATACAAATAACAACATAAGCCCGAAGGCTGAAATAATAAATAACATAAACGATAGAAGTCCAAAGGCCTGAAGGTCCAATAACGATAAAAGATAAAACGATAAACGATAAAGCCCACGAGCCCAAATAGTAGCACTAGTCCGATATGATCACTCCTGCTCATCGGTCTCACCTGAAAGGGGAAAGAAAGAGGGGTGAGCAACAGGGGAGTCGCTCAGTGAGGTATGGGATGCTAAACCGCAAACCACTGACTCAGTTCATAGCACTACAACTATGTAGGCTTAGCTCTAGCATGAAACAAACACGGCGTCTAGTACACCACACATAACAACAAATAATGCGCTAATAGCACACAGCTAATCTCTGCACCACGCATTTCCTTATAAGGATATAAACATATACTCGAAGCGTCGCTAGTACAGTTTGTCTCTGTACCCCCGTCCACCGTAGCGTCGAATGCAAACGTCTCTGCACCACGCCCCAAACAGTAGCGTCGAAGCTCAAACGTCTCTGAACTCACGCCCATATCGCACCGTAGCGTCGAATCTCGGACATCTCCGAACTCACGCCCATCACATAGTCCCTACTCATAACTATGTATATACATATACACATAGTCCCTACTCATAACTATGTATATACATATATATATAACCGTGCTCAGCATCAATCTATTCACACAACCGTTGAATCCTCTATTAACCTAATTCCGGTTTAACAATCAATAGCAATAATAATCAAACAAGACTCGCAAACAGACTCGATTCACAGATACGGATCATGTTTCGAAACTAAACTTTTCATAATGGTAGTACTAAACTAGTTCGGGATTTAACGGAGAAGCCCTCACCTTAGCAAATGAAGAGAAGTGATGTCTATGAACTCCAGCTGCTCAAATAGACTCCAAATCTGAAATCAGATCGAAATTCCGAGTCAGAACGCCCTTCGAACGGGTGAAAACGGGTGTAAAAAAAAAGTCAATCCGCTGGTCAAAGGTCAACCCGGTCAAACCTTGACCAGAAATCAATTTGACATAACCGACCGGTTTACTCTAACCGAAATCGATTTCAATTGGACCGTCCGGTTTAACCTTAACCGAAATTAAATTAATTAATTAATTAAATCAACCGGTTTATCCTAACCGAAATCCAATTAATTTTAACCAACCGGTTTACCCTAACCGATTCGCAATTAATTTAAACCAGTCAAACCAACCGGTTGACCGAGTCACCGAGTTGACTCACCGAGTCGACTCAGCCGAGTTGGCGAGTCGCCGGCGAGTTACCGGCACCGGTCACCGGCGGCGACGGCGGAGGGACGGTGGCTTACCGGAAAAGTCACCGGCGGCGGCGGAGGTGCGGCGGAGACGCGGCGGCGGATTCCCGGCGGCGAAGTGACGGCGGCCGGGCGCGGTGGCTCCGGCGGACGGTGGCCGGAGACGGTGGCGCGAGCGTTTCACGCGCGCGCGCAGGTTGATCTTCCGGAGGCGCGTACGGCTTCGTCTGAGCTCCGATTTCGACGATTTCGGTGGCTATGGCTTCGTCTCGTCGAGAGGAACACGGTGGTGGTCTTGCATGCACGAAATACTCAGCGGTTAGAAAGTTATGGACGGTTTACTAAAACGGCCGAAATAAAACTTAAAATGCATGTGGCTTCCGGGGGTTACCTAGGGGGATGATCGGTGGTGGCGAACTGAACGCGGTCACTGGACGTGGTGGCTCCGGCGACGAGCTCCGGCAACCTTCTCTCTACAAAATGATCAAACACTTCCTTAGCTCTCTCTCTCTCTCTTTCTCTCTAACTTCTTTCTCTTTTTTTTTTTTCTTAGTTGCAATGGTGAAGAAACTAATGTTGCAAAGTGGGTTTTTAAAGAAAAATACCATGGGCTTCTGGAAATGGGTTTGGGCTTCGCTGGGCTTTAGATGGGCCAGGTTTTGGGTCATGACAGTTAGTTTGATCAAGCTGTTAATGCTTCTTATTATAATTGGTACGTATGTACATTATATAGAGTTTGGATTTTCAATTTGAGTTTTCAGAAAGCAATGTTTGTTTTGTAACTTTTGTTGGGATAATTTAATGTGAGAAGGAGAGGATGATGGCTGCGGCATCACCAACTATGGTTTAGAAATTGCAGAAGACTTATTAAAACGAAGAAAAGAGTAATGTAGAGAGATTTGTTGGTAGCTTTCTTGAATCCTTGCAATGAGTCTTGGAGTGTCACTTCATGAATCAAAGATGCTACATTTACATGAAGGCATAGGAGTATGTGAACAGCTAACGGACATTCTAATTCTTCTCTCTTACACACGCTTCACCTCCAAGTTTTTAGTCTTTTGGCATCTAACTGTCCGAAACATTCTCTGGGATGAGTGCCATAAGATTGTTGCTCCGACTACTGTCTGTCAGTGCTGCATCTCTCTTCTGCATATAATATGAAGTACTAATCCAATTTCACAGTTGAAAGTTTAAACCTTTTAACTACCAAATCCTTTTAACTATGAAAACCGTGCTGGTGGGTGTTCTTAATTATAGAATAGCCCTGTTCTTTTGTCAACAGCGCGGCAGCAGCAACGGCAGCGTCAAAAAAAAAACAACGTAAACAGAAAATAAAAAAGCATGGAGAAAAGAGAAACAGTCGCCAGAAACGATCGCCGGTGCTATCCAAGGCGTCTCTAATAGACACCAATATTTCCAGCGTCAGCTTGTGTGTGTAATATATCTGTGGCGTCTGAAATTAGCTACACTCGATAACCCCAGAATTTCCGTTTTGCTCTACATCCCAGTTGTTTTCTATTGACGCTGCCGCAGCGGCCGCGGTTGACAAAAGAACAGGGCTAATAACCATTTCCTATGTTCGCATTGAAAGAGTTTGTGATCTTGTGCATAGTAACATCCAAGAAGCTGTTAAATCAGAGAGTACACCATGAATTCAACCACTCATCATTTAGTTGAGCTTTGTGATCTTGGCCTTAGACAAGCTTTGTGATCCTCGCAAAGATAAACAAGCACTCATCAAATGGTCGCCATTGTGAGATACCTACAATCTGATGCATTTTGTCTTTTTAATAGGGGATTTGAAAAAATGATAGCTTAGTTTTAGCTTTGAATATTTACATATTATATAGAAACACTTTATACGAATTGCTAGGCAAACTCTTTACCTTTGATGATTGTATATCTTCTTTGTGACCGCAAGGAACATGTGTTGATGTCAAATATTCAAAACCAAACCAATCAATACTTCTTTTTGTTTAAGTATCAGCACCTTTGTGTGTTTTACTAAATTTCCTAAGTCTTTTGTTTTACTCGACATGTATAGTAATCTGAAGAGCAATATACAACGTGACAGACAACGAAACTAATGATATCTTTATATATAAAAAAGACCTTCCTTCCCTCCTGATGCCTCCACATCGGATGCCAAGTAAGAAATTCGCATCTTAAACAGACGACACGTGTCCAGGCGAGTGTTATTTCTGAATTCTGACGTTTAGGGAATGTTGTTAATGGGCCTCTACGAGTGTTTTCTTGGGCTGCAACGCTTCGTAGAACTACGGTCTATGAGATGTGTTTTTTTTCTGTCGTTACCTGAAAAGTGAAAAGTCATCTTTTCGATGGATTCTAGGGTTCTTCCTTTTCTCAAGATCCGTTTAGGTTAAACTGTAATGGAGGTTCTCTGTGTCAGATATTCATATTGAATCTCTATGTCAGTTTCATTCCTGTTGTTTTGTCTCCAATTCAACTTATATTGTACGTTTCGTGATTCAGTGGTTTATCGTCATTAATAGTCATCTTTACTCCTTTTAGATCCACGCCATCCACGATTACACATTCAATCCTTCTCGACTCCCTTCCCGTGTCGGTGAAAATTTTCCTATATAAAGGTTAGTCTTCTTCCCATGATCATCATCCTCACCGCACCCGTATAATGACTAACTCATCTATCATTTTTTTTTCTGATTTCCCAGCGTGGTGGTGTGCCTCCTCAGGTTTTGAGAAGCCAGAAGCGAGCTCATGGGTGACTCTAAGGTGATTCTGTTCTAGAAATTCATGTTCATCCTTGGGAGATATGTTATGAAAAATCTATTTTTCTTCCCTGGAGATGGTTTCGAATCCAGTTGTTTTCAAAATCCTATTTTTGGTTTCGGTTGTTGATTATGTTTTTTTTTTTTAATTCTGTTCTTAAAATTCATGTTCATCGAAGTGTTTGAACACACAGTGGCATTAGGCTCACATATATAAAAAATATCAGAATTATAATTTCCCTCTTTGGGAGATGGTCTCAAATCCAGTTGTTGATTATTATTTTTCTTCTTTTTTCGTTTTCAGGCGACACTTATGCCAACAACCGTGAACCATCCCAGCGTCTTCTTGGCGAGCAGCTCGATCCTCCGTGATTGCTAAGCAACAGCAAAACGGAAACCTCTCGGGAGAGGCTACTACTACCACCTTGGTACCTTCTACCTCCAACTCTAATCTGGATTGAGTCAAAACCGAGCCTGTGAGACAGATTCATCTCAGCGATTGGTTCCTGATCAGAACGTGTGTCCTAACGAGAACAGTCTATCAGGCAAGAGAAAAGAACTCGAGAAAGAGGTGAGACACAAGTTATGTTTTGTTAACACTTGATAAAGCCAGTGATTGATGAATCCTTGACACATATCCGTGGTATTATTTATAGGTTAATAAATCTCAACAAAGAAGAAGATTTGTGAAACGGATCAAGAAGAAAAGGTGGTGGAGAAGATGACGTCATCTCTGACTTTGGAAGCTGTGGAGGATGAATGGTTGGTTTCGAACTCTTACATTTGAGAAAGTTGCTGTAACTAAGAAGTATATCAATGACCATTACAACCATTCATCCTCCATGAGACACAAACGCATGAGACACATCCAACAGCCTAAAGAAAAGTCACTTATTCATATAACCTGTTTGTTGATATTCCTAAGAGAATAGTAAAGTGATGTTTTGCATAGTTTCACGAACATTTGTTTTCTTAATGGTGTTATTTTAGGAGTTGAAATATTTTTTTTCTAATAATGAGTTGTGAGTTGTCAACTGAATTTCCTTTTCTTCTTTTCCGAGTTACAATTGTTTAGTGCTAGAACAAAAGATAGCATTTTTAGATGTATCAGAGAAAGAATAACTCGAATTGCCTGAGGATTTGCAGAGAAAAGATACAGAGTATAAGTATTATATGTTGATGAGGAAGCTGTTAAGAAGGATAAGACTCAGGGCATAAAGGAAAACATGTGGTATGATTTTGTTTTGAAATCATTCACCTTTTCTGTTTGTTTGTGGTTTTAGTGATTTGTCAATATCACAAATGGGTCAAGGTTGCAGAGAAATGGCATGTTAAACCTGCAAACTATTTCCATGATCATGACAAAGTTCTTATATATATTACAAATAAAGTAGGTATTGTTTCCCGATGCTAAATGATCAGTGAACTCTCTCTTATAGATTGTTGGGTGTGTTTTTTTTTTTGAGGTTTCTCTACTTTCAAGAATACATGCTTAGGAGTTAGGAGATGTGTGCTGATTTAAGGAGCCATGAAACATGACGTTACCGTGGATTTATAACATGAGATAGCCTTAAAGTGGAAAACTTCAGAAAATGAAAAGGTACATCGAATATCGATGCATCTTTCGGTCTTTGATTCTGATGAAATTCTTATGAAAAATATTTCTAAATATAGCTTATATCTTTTAAATTTAGCTCTATACATTAAGCCTCTGCAGCATTAGTGTAAACTTCTTCATTGATGGTCTAGGCAAAGCCAATTATGAAGATACCAGAAGATGATTGTGATTACGAAAATGTAATTAGATGAAGTCATTTTTATTTTTCTAAAAATATGTAACAAAATTCTGATTAGCATATATTTAAGATAATTGTATAATATTTTAGGGTTTCGAATAAAAGAAAATTATACAAATATACTACATATATATATATATATATAATTTGTTCATTTCTTTTGGTGATAGTTCATCATATGTGAATATTATATCATTTGTAATTTAAGTATATATATATATATATATATATATATATATATTCTTAAAACAAAAAGGGATGTCATTTGTCGTTTTATCAGATATACATAAATTATAAGAAATATATACTTTTTGTATTGCAAAATAAAATTGTGATAAACTAACTCAATATAGTAATATGTTTGAAATTTTCATACACTTTACTCGAAATATTAGTACATAATATATCTTTAAATAAAATATATAGTATTAAATAAAATAAAATATGATTATTTGATATCTTTTAAATAAATATATAGTATTAAATAAAATAAATTATTTCATATCAAATAATAAGAAAATCATGGTAAATTTGTGAAGCATATAAAATTATCTGAATGTATATTAAAATCCAATGCAAGAAATTAATATTCCTATATTAACCAGATAAAAATAAAGAAAATTACCAATTATACTTTAAAAAAATATTTGTTTTAAAATCCTAAACGGTTTTGGATGATATAGTTTATTTGATAAAAATTTTAGTAAGTATAAATATTTTTAAATAGTAATGATCAATATTAACTTACTGTACAATCTAGCTAATTAAAAAAAAAAAGATTAAAATTAATTCAATTTTCCACTTTCTAAATCAGTAGGTTTAGAAAAGAATGTATAAGAAAATATAAAATAATCAATGGATTATAAAACATGTATAAATGTATAAGAGGATAACATAATTCATTATTCATGTATTTAAATTAACCTTTAATTTTTAATAATTTGTTTAATAAGTTAAACAAAGAAAATTTTATTATTATTTAGATTAATTTATATTTCTAACAAGAACAATTTAAAACAAATAGTCCTTTTTATTGAATATTAAATATTTTTCATATGTAAAAAAAATAAGAACAATAACATTAGTTGCATTACATGAGTTTTAAAGTTATTTGCATAATAGAATATTCATTACACAATCCGAATAATTTCTAGGATAAAACATATTAGCGTATTTATGTTTACCATAGATAAAAAATAACTCTTCATTGATAATTCTTCTATGTCCTTTTGTTCAACATATATATATATGTTGTTATATGCACATTTATATACTAATAAATAATGTACTATATATTATAAAACTAAACATTTGAAACTAAAATAAATATTAAACATATAGTGCTATTTATCAAAGAATAATGAAGGTATTATTTTAATTCAAAAAAATATTTATTATTATGATCTCAGAATTCTATCATTATTTTTTTGTTTATAAGATTTTTAATATATATGATTTTCATATATTTCATAAATCAATATAAAATAACTTTTATTACAATTTCCCGCCCGTAGGGCGGGCCGACCCTAGTATGATATGTAAGAGAACAGAAAATGCTTATGTAAAGCTTTTAGATCTTTTGCAATTTGGTAGAAGAGTTATTAGTCTTTAAGATGACAAACAAAAGAAACTAAGAGTCAGAAAACTAATAAAAACGGGCAAAATAATTAAAATTGGTAAGAGGCAAAATTAGATACTTCATTTGTAATTGACTCGGATGAGCCTACCATTGACCCGTTAGATCTGATTTACCCAAACAAAATTATGGTACTCCATTGTTTTTGTGATTTTTGATATACTAGATTCGATCTCCGCGCTACGCGCGGATAAGTGTTGAAATTGTTAAGTTGAAGATCATAAGTTTTGGATTTTATCTGGGATTAGAGTATTCTATTTCACACAATCATTTGAAAATCTGGTAGTTATTAAGTGCATGTAACCCAAAGAAAAAGAGTAAAAAAGTTGCTTATAGTAACGCAAAAAATTGAATGACAGCTTAGTTGTATGTTTGTCATTTTTAAGAGCATCTCTAAAATATACCGTATAACTTTAAATATGACATTTCTTTACATCTTAATTTGTTACAAATTTCAACAGCGAAAAACTCATTTGAACATTCCAGATAAATTATTAAATTTCATAAAAGATTCCAAATCTTAAAAAAAAAATCAAAACCCATTTTCCGCATATAGAATACGTTATATATTATGTTACAAAGGATATATTCACAATTTTAGCTCTATTTTACAATAGTGATCTCCTACATAAACTTATTTACAGAAGGAAAAAATAACAATTGAACCCTTTAAAAAATAACTTTCAAACTTCAACCACTTACTATTCCTTTTACAATTTCAACATCGAAAAACTCATTTGAACCTTCCAAATAAATTATTAAATTTCATAAAAGATTTCAAAACTAAAAAAAAATTCAAAACCCATTTTCCGCATATAGAATACGTTATATATTATGTTCAAAATAAATTATTAATTATATTTTACTAATATCTGAAAGTTAAATTAAACATCGATATATATATATATATATATATATATATATATATATTAAAATCTTGTATTAAGGATCTTTGATATATCATGTATATTATAGTTTTTTACAAACGGTAAAAGATCTAGTTATACTAATAGCATAATATATTTTAATGTATTTTAACTTAAACATCTCTATTAGTGTATCTTTCTCACAAATGATCATTTACAAATTTCAGATGTTGTGAAATGATTTTTTTTATCTTATAAAATTATTTTTAATTTTAGTGCTTGTTTTCTTTGGCTAATAATAATTTTTAAATGTTTATATATATATATATATATATATATATATAGTGTTAAACATAATTATGTGTTGTTAGCATAATTAAATTAAATTAAATTAATAGTTACAAAATAAAAAGATTGAAAAGGCCTTTTAGAAAAAGGCTTGCTCCAATCTTAGCAAGCCTTTTCATCAAATTACATCCAGAGAGCTTACATATTTGAATATCTATCCCCAACCAAATAAACAAAAAAATGAATCAAGAGATAACTATGATGTGAATCAATCAAAAGGGAAGGGTTTAATAAAGAAAAACACAAACCTTTTGGTCTTCTTCAGTCAGAAGCTCACCAAGAGCAGGGTGGCTCAAGAACTGCCCCAAAAGGAAACACATTACCAATTCCAATCAGTGACAACAACAATTAAGTTTAAAAAGCTCTGCAATTGGAAAACAGAACAGAGAAGAATCTCCCCTTACCGAACCAAACAGAATGGTTTGGTTTGGGTTTAAACCAAACCAAACCGATAACCCAATAAATAGAGAAATTAACAACTTGAGTCACTTTTTGACTTTTAATGACAGCATAAGTCACTTTTGTATACTCAGGCACTTTCTGAGTGGCTAAATACCACACTGCCCTCCTTTGATAATCCTCTCTCTCTCTTTCACGTTCTCTCTTCATTTTTTCAGTTACTTTTTTTTTCTCCTTTTTCTCTTTGTACTTTCTTTTCTCAATCTCTCTCAATTATCTGTAGAAAACATTTCAAATTCACATAGGATTCAATAATAAAACATTGTTATCAGAGAGTGACGAAGCAAGATCTAAATTTTGAGTTATACAAGTCCCTGGCGTTTGGAGGGGATGTTTGAAAATGGCCATGGCGTTTTGGTTATAATTAGTTAAGATTCGGAATTTATGGGGAAAATTGTGTGTTTGTTTGTTTCTAACTATAATCGGTTAATCTAATAAACATTTGTAAGTTCTAGATGTAAAACCATCAAAAAAATAAAAATTTCATGAAGAAAATCAATTGGGGCTCAGAGATGAGTTGCAGAAATCGTAGGAAGCCCTAATTTGAAGAAGACGAGTTTATTACAAAATTGCCATTCTCTTTAAAAAAAAAAATTAAAATTAAGCATAAATGAAATGTACATGTGTACAAACCCGTTTAGTTTACATGTGTACATTATCTCTATACATGTGCATATTACATGTATAATGTACATGTGTACATATATATATGTGTTACTTAAATTTTTTGAAAACCAAACATCAAAATTGCAAGAAAAATTGCAAGAAATTTTCTATAGAATGCGTGGATGCAATATAAATATTATCATTGGTTTCTGAAGTGTACATGTATAAAAAACTGTTGAATGTACATCTTATATGTATAGTGTACATGTGTACATACATATATATGTACACATGTTCACTTAGTTAGTATAAAGAAAGATTAGTATGGTTTCAGTTGTAGCATCTTGCCAATTTGGATTACTTTCAAGTGTCATTAAAAACAAATGTAGGGAATTGGTTTTGGTGAAATCAAAATTTTGAGAATATGAGTAGTCATTGCAGGTAGAAGAGAGTGCCTTATATGTACACATATTCACGTTATCCACATGTACATCGAGAAAACTATGTATATGCTATGTCTCGTATCCACATGTACATGCCACAAATAACCAGTGCAAAAAAATTGAAACTTTGTAACAAGTTAATAACATTTCAAAGAAAGATTGAAACTTTTTTGTAAGTTAATACTTTTGACATCTGGTGTGACAGCTTGGTCTTGGGAAGTAGATGCAAGTCCTTTTCCTTTGTCTTCCTTGGTCACTCTTCCACGGGCTCTCCCCATCGTGCCCTACAAAACAAAGACCTGGAAAGTGTGTGAGTCTCATGAGGATTTTTCATCACACATAAACCAATTTATCAAGCATAGATCAGTAAACACCAATCGCCTAGCAAGAGTCATCAATCAAGCTAATGAAAGCATAAATAACGATTTTACCCCAAAAATTCGAAATTCTCAATTCTCAAGAACTCTAACTTTTGAAATTTCAATTCAAGACAATTAAACTCGTTTTTCATCAACCCAACTCATCAATCAAGTTAATGGAAGCATAAATAACGATTTTAGAACAAGAAATCGAGCAAATCCCACTTTTAAAAATTTGAACTTTTTCAACCAAGAAAAATCAACTCGAAATCTCAGTACCTTAGCTTGCTTTGAGGAAAACCGAGATTATAAGGAGAAAGAGATAGGGATTTCGAGTTCTCAGCAACAAGAATCACAAAATTTCGTTGAGAACTGAGGAAGTTATGTTCTTGAGCTCTTGAGAGAGTTTGAGAACTTGAAGAAATTGGGAAGGGGAGAGAGAGAGAGAGCGACGAAGAATTCAGTGGTGGGAGGAGGAAGAAAAAGAAAAAAGGATAGAATAGAGATTTCATGTTTTTTTTTTTGGTAACAAAGGAAGGTTTGGACAAAGTGTCCCGTTAGCAACAAGTGACTCTTTATGATATTATAAAGATGAAAAGTGACTTGGAGTGTAATTGTTTCTATATTTTTATCTATATATATATATATATATAAACATATTGTAATTATTTAGTTAAAGTTTTTTTTCCATTTTTATTAACTTCTATATATTTAAAAAGAATCAAATATGATTCAAATAATACTATTATATATATTCTCTAATCCTAATACCTAAAAATTGTACTCAAACCAAAACCTAAACCTAAAAACTATAAGCATCTAAATTATAGCCATTTTGTTTAAAGGTAAATTTATGTAACAAAATTATTGTTTAGTATTTTTAGTTTTTGGATATATTTTTTTCTTTTAGTAATGATTTTTTTAGTTAAAAAAGTTTATATTTCCACTTTATCTTTTATAGTTTGTATATCCAAACTATACCGAACCAAAATAAACCATAATAAAGTAAATCAAACTAAATTAAAACCAAAGCGAACTAAATCAAAACCAAATCGAATTAAATCTAAACCAATTAAATCGAACCAAACTAAACTCGAACCGAATCCAAACCAAAGCTAATTTGGTTTTAATTGGGATGAGTTTTATAAAACCCAAATTAACCAAAAAGAACCCGAAACTAAACCCATATGCCCATCCCTAGTGATTGGAATATGAAATTGCTGCTATGATAGAGCTTGTGATTATATAGTAGCAATGAATTTCATGAATAAAAGAAAGGCCAAATTTATGATTAAATCAGTCGAAGAAATGATAAGAAACTTAAATTTAAAGTGGATTAATTGTCCTTTTTGTAAACAAAAAGCGATTGAAAAAAAAAGCATAAGTGATAAAGCTGGCATAGTTCCTCGTACGTTGATGCAGGAATCTATGCAATTTTGGGCTTCTTGGCTGGGTTTCCTCCTGATGTCACGTTGTCAACACCAGCAACATTCTCAATGAGGGTGTTCTCGGTCTCAACATTTCACATTGTTTCCTCAGCATCAGATGGGTCGTTTGCATCATCACCATTCTTTGGGCCACTATTAGTGGAGGATCCACCAGCATGGGACTTGGTAGAAACACATTTTGCTCAATCCATATCATCATCAGGGTTGTTTCCGCCTGTCTATAGAGGAAATGTATAACATGTTAGGTTTTTGTGGTATTATAAGTGGAATGAAATAGTTTTTTAAGACTTACATTTGGTGCAAAAGCAGGTCCTGGGATTCTCTCATTGTGGTTGAAGATCCGAGCAACAGTGAAAGACTTATGGTTAGCTGAAAAATTGAACTCATTGAGCTTCAGATGGAAAATATATGTATTTCCAACAATGTTTTAGAGGAAGCGAGGGAGTTGATAGCCTCTTAGGTCTTGATCATCATGGTCCTGAATATTGTCACATGTTAGTAAATATAAATATTTCGATGTGAAACTATAAACTTTGGTTACTATATTCATAAGGCACAAGCCATAGGATTCGCAATTCTGCAGTCCTGATTCCTGTAGCTATGAGCCTTGTTCCTGTCAGCTTAGTCATAGCTGAGTCGAATGCTACAAAGAGAGATTTATCATCACCCGCCTCCACAGCAGCTCAACATGATACCTTGCGATTGTGTTTTTTTCTTTCAAATAGTTGGTACAAATAACAAAAGGTTGTTTTTAATAAGCAAGGTTAATATAGATATGTGAACTGAACCTGACAACTCCAACAGAACTGGCATTAAAACATTAAAACATGTAGGGCATGTGAACGAAGAATTTCCTCGCTGGAGCTTCTTGGAGCATTTAGCACAGGAGATGTAACACCATCCGTTTTTAGTTTCCAGTGATGCGATCTTGGCTTTGCATAGAAACTCAATGTCCTGCAGTTATTAAAGAATTTTGGTCTTAGTCCACAGAAGCATGAGGTTGAGGAAGTAAATTATCAGAAACTTACTTGTGGGGGTGACTCCAGAACATAGTTGTTCAACTCTCCTAATGAAACCTTTTCGAGCTTCTTTACACCATAGCATTGCTTCCAGGGCCGGCCCTGGGGTAAAGCACCTAAAGCAATGGCTTTAGGCGCCACAGGTTTTAGATACTTTAAGGGGCACCATGTTTCTGTATAGTCACTTCAGCCTAGCGGTTCGCGTTGTGAATCCCTAATACTGCGGTGACAAGTTCGACTCCAGCTCCTTTTTTATTTCTTTTTCTTCTTTTTATTTTATTTTCCTTTTGGAAAACAGTATAGTGATTAATAAGGGGCTGACAGATTTGGTTACCTTTTCTAACAACCTAGTCTCTTTTTATTACAAAATATATTAGATGATATATTATTATTAGCAAACTATTTAACTAATTGAATCATGATTACTTTTTCAAAGGAGATTTTTTTCTTCTTGGCACTCCCAATCTCATATGTACACGCTTTCTCTACATCTTCATTTTTGTAAATTTTTATATATTTTGTAAATTTCTTTAATCTGAGAATACGAAGTGAGTTCTATATTTGGTTAGACATGTCTCAAAATGAAATTATGGCTATATCATACAATCTATATTCTTCTTACTTTAATAAAATAAAATAGAATTAAGAATCAATTAAATGAATTGTCAATAAAATACAAACTAACAAGATGGTTATTCAAAATTGATCAATGGTTTTGCAAGAATATTTTTTTGTCTTATATTTCTTTGGGAAACAAAAATGAAGTTTTAGTAACATGTATTTTGATTACATATTAAAAATGAAATAACAGTATATATATTTATGGGGCATATTTTTGGATGCGCTTTAGGCGCCGTATCAGTCCGGACCGGTACTGATTGCTTCACACTGGTAGTGTCCTTCTTGGGTTTTGAAGACAACCTGCATATTGTATATAATCAGTTATGAAGAGAGACATGTGTAGATTATTTTTAGACGTGTGAGTAATAAGATGAGTACTCTTAAAATAGTCTCTGGCTTGCGGCCACCTCATTGTCAAAGTAAAAATGGGTCCTAGAAGTAGTATTTAGGTATAGTCAATCTAAAGAAAAGGTTAAATCTATTTATATTTTTCAATGGACATACACATACGATTTGGAGTGCAGATAAATCAAAAAATGCTTACTCCCTATAAACTTGGGGTTGATGCTGGTTTCGACGATCACCTTGGCCACACCGATGGCCAAGATCTTTTGTTTTATGCTTTTAGCTGGTCCACTTGTGCATCAAAAATACTTAGAGAAACAGTTGTAGAACTGCAACTAAGTGTAGTTCCATATTAGACTTCGAATATAAATTATGCAAACACATACCTATTATATTAATCAATCATCGCATCTGTTCATCTGTATGTTAATCATAATGTGTTGAGCTGTCCAAGCCTGATCATTAAAAGTAATGTTGATGTCTCATATAGCCCCTGTGATGTCTACAAAGGTTAGGTTTAGTTTGATTAGACTCGATACAATAAGACGTTAGAAAAAGAATACAGATTAACACGTATAGATCTCATCGTATTGTACTAATCAGACTATGGTTTGTATCAGTGACATTTGAAATATAGCTAATATCAAGACAAATAACAGACCTTGTGCTGATCAATTCTTCTCCTCAGCTTCTGCTTATTAAGCTCTTTGTCTTTAACATCAACCACTTCTCTCAAAGTCATCAACAATGTCCTCAGATGTTACTTGATATATAATTATATCATCTTCCGTAGTCCTGCAAAACAAAATCCAAACTTTCAATTTTCTCCAAAGATAGAGTTAGGGTTCTTAAGAAAAGGCATAAGAAAGAGGAGAAGGACCCAATCAATATGACTTGGGCCAGTATCCCATAAATGGAATATGTGCTATACATCGAGAAGGAGATGTTCTATAGAATCTCAGAGGGAGAAAACCAAAAATATCCATTAATGGGATTAAAGAGGAATTAAAGGGTGAAGAAGAGTGGGGAAGGAATTGATTGCTCCTGGAACAGATTCGTAAACGGAAGAAAGAAGAAGATGAAGAGGAAACCAATGGACAATAGACTTTGCAAATTATGGTTTGTTCTTCGCGGAAAAGGAAAAGTGATATAAACAGTGAGATGGGTTTACGGGCTTGCTGAAATTGCAATATGTTGAAGTCCAGAAACGAAATGTGGTTGAAGCCCATCAGAATTAAATGACGGATCTGACGTGGACGAAAGCTCAACTCCTATTGGCCTGAATTAAATTGCTGATGTGGACATCTTCTCCTTTGATTTTATTAGCCTTTTAGTATAGTATTGATATTGCGATCAACGGTTGATCTCATTTTTTATTAAACGCAAATTATTAATAAAAATGGGATATTGTCAAACAAAAATATGAGATGCTATTCACACTAGCAACACACAAACCCCAAATAAATTATTGTATACAGAAAAAAATCATTTATTAGTGTTTGTACTATACAAAAAAATTCGTTTTATAATTAACAAAAATGTTCATCTGCTTTTTAATGCGGTTTATATTTTAGTATGAGTTTAAGTTAAATTTCATATATTAAATTTCATATAACAAATAATATAATTCTCATCATAAGTTAAGTTGAGAGAGACCTTATTTTAACACCCTTAATAATCACAGGCGGTATGGAGATATTTGACTAAAATGATTAGAATAGCGTCAAACTCGTATCACTTAATAGATTCTTTACATTCACACATAAAACTAAACATATATAAAATATTTAAGTTAAACTTCCATCAAAATGTTTGATTCTAAACCTAATAGTCATTAGATATGATTTTAGAGAAGAAATACAAAACAGGATTTTAGTAAAGCAAAATAAATAAATAAACACAAAGGAGAGTGGAACCAAGGGGGGTGTATTGAATCATGGATTTTAAAAGTTTAGATGGATTTGAGAAAATATTGGAGTTTGAAGAGATTTGGATTAAATCTCACTTATATGGGTGGGATTTTAAAAAAGGAAAAAATATTTGGATGTGATTTTTTCTTAAATTTCAGAGTAGTTGAGATCATTTGATCTTCAATTTTAGAATACTTTTCAAAGTCCAATTACTTTAAAACGAAGTACTCACTGCCTTTTCTAACAGCATAAAAACGTGATATTTCAATATTTTGTTTTCTTCCTTCGTTTTTGAGAACGAGAGAGAGAAAAACAGAGTGTTCTAGTTTGTCTTCTACTTCCTTCTCAGGATGTTGATGAATGAATCATACTGAATCAAATGTTTTTTTTTATGTTGTTGACTTGTTGGAAGTCTTTTCTAATTAACTGAAAATGTTTATATATGGAATCACTGTTTCTCTGTTTCTTTTTTTTTGTTGCAGGATATCTAAAAAACTTTTATTTACTCAAAAACTTGAGGAAGTATTCTTCTATGAGACTACTTGCTCCAAATATGCAAACTAAGGAAGTAGATTAGAGCTTTGTTTTTGTCTTCCACCATACAAACGAGGAGATCTCTTGATGTAAGTAAGGTACATGAGCTACCAATGCTGATTTTCTAATTTTTGTTTTGGATAAATATATATCTTTGTTGGATATATTCTTATCACTTCTTTCACTACATCCACATTCTTACGTGGGGCAACACGTTTGTCATAAAAGTTTAGTCGTTCCTCCACTTGTTCCTTAAGTTTCTCACCAAAAGCTGTAGTGCTACTATCTGTACAAGAGACCACTAATGGAATATCAGACCGTACTTGGGAGTGTTCCCATGCATCTTCAGCGCCCTGAAAAGCGCCTTCTCGTCCCCAAGAATCTGGAGAGTTGAAGAGGGGCACTTGGCGAGATTCGTCAAGCTTCCAGCATGTGAGATCAGCCTCGCACCAAACCATGTCTCCGATCAACGCCGCCAAGTTTGGAGCAATGTCGCTCATTTTGGCGACAAGGTAGTCGTAGAGCTTCTTTCTGTAATCAGCTAGGTCCATCACTTTCTTAGCAAAGGTCTGGACATTGATCAGATCAAGTGGAGATAAATCTTTTCCTGCAAAAGAGACATGTTTGAGAAACAAAGAGAGAGAACAGTTACAGATGATTATTTCCATCAAATTATTATTAACCATAGATGCTTTTCCAGCTTCAACGACCTCTCTAGCCTTATCTTCATCCCCAAGGACTTCAGTAAGCATAGGGATGTGCTCTTCAGACATCTTTGACTTGTCCTCAATCATCTTTGAGACTCGAGCGTAAAGGTAGTTGTCATTGACTATCTTCACTAGCTCTGGGAAGTGCCACGAATACCATTCTCTGCATAAAGAACATAATATAAGAATCCACTCTCGGAAACAACTGTTCTCACGGTAAGAGAAAAGACAAAACAAACCTGACTCTCATCGCAAAGGAGTTGATATCCTTATCAAGCGTGTCGAGGAGGAAGATGGCTTGAATAACCATGTTGTCCACACGGTATTCATATTGAGAAGCATTGAATCTTACACTAGCTCCATTGTAGACAGGATTAGGCAGCACGAGCAGAAACGTCACCTTGTTGGACAGCCAAATCACGATGAATCCTGGCCACCATTGATTTTGCCATAATCGGAAGCTCAATGAATCGACGAAGGCTGCAAAGCTTCAAGTCAACAGGGAGGCGTATTAGATTTCTGAGAGACGGTGGTGGCGTAACATGTACAGAGGTGTGAGCTTCATCGTCACCGTCAAGCATGACGATGCTTCCAATTAACAAGTGCATAGGTGGTATATAGATCGTCTTTTCATATGAGTAGTTTTTTTAATTTTGATTTTGGGTTTTTTCAAATAACAGGTGCATAGGTGGGATTTGATTTTGCTCGGGATACAATAGTTTTGACTGTAATTAATTAAAAAAGTTTGTTTCAAATCCTAATCACAGTTTTTTTTTTCAAAATTGTTTGTCTTTGAATAACAGTAGATTTGATTTAGTTTTTATAAATTGCTAATTGAATAACAGTGGATTACAAGTGATTTTAAGTGAGTTTAGATAAATATCATATTCAATAACACAAGATTTGAAAAAAAAAATAGAAATCATTAGTTAAATAACACTGGATTTTAAAACAATACCAAAACACTTTAAAATCCCCGATTCAATACATCCTCCCCAAGAGAGTTGGCACACTAGTTGTTTTTATTGTTGTTAGAAGGTTGACCAGTCCAATAAGTTTTAACAGCAACAAGAATCTTCTCAGGATTGTACGGACCTTTCTCATGATCCACAATTTGGGTGTTCCACTTCATTCCCTTCGCTATCCTCTCTACTTTCGTCAAAATCTCCACATTATCTCTCAACACAACCGTTCCTTCTGGTCTCAATATTCTATCCATCTCCAACAATATCAGCGTCAAATCACACCTTACAACACAAAACAATCAACCATTAATTTCGTTTATCATTGTTAGAGAATACCACATTAAGTATAGAATTAGAATATATAACGGACACTATTTTGACTTACTTGTTTTTATATAAACTGAACAATCCTCCTGCATGAATCATATCATAAGTTCTTGGATAAGTAGAGAATCCTTCACACCAATCTTGATACGTCCCAATCAACCCACGCTCGAAGATCACACCTAACGTCTGTTTCTCTGCATCGACGGGAACAACATTCATGACCCAAGATGGGTATTTAAGCATAGACGCAGCGAATCCACCGAGGTAAGCGTTCATGTCCATTATGTTCCTGAATCTTCCACGTGAAAGCTCAGGGACTATCTTCTTGTAATGAGCTATCCTCTCTTTCCAAACCTCGTTGTCCTCTCTAAACGTCTCGGTGTTGATGTCTTGTATGGTTCCTCTGATGATCCTAGGAGGTACCGCGAATGCTCGGTCTGGCCAATCCTCGAGCGCACCACCTGCTGATTCCTCTGGATTGTTTGTATTTGGTAACGGTGTTACGCAAGGTTCCAAGTCTTTGTACCTAAAACCGAGAGAGTTCAATTTTTGATTCTTACACAGAAGTTAGACTAGATGTAGACATGAAGTTACCAAGCAGAATCTGCGTTGTCCGAGGTGCATATTGGAGGTGATTTGTTGTTTTGTTTGAGCTTTTTACACTCAATATGATTGATAGGCTTTTGCCATATGGACAAGTCACCTTTCTCAATCACTTTCTTCCAGCAAAGACTCTTTGCTACATTTTCTATTGAATCTTGTTCTTGTTTTAAATCCTCCTCTGTTCTCTCCCAACCTCTCCAGTACTGTTTCCAGTTAATGGGCGGGCCTGAGAGGATCCAGTAACCGCCCGGTCTTAGAACTCGGTCCACCTCCATCAGGTACAAACCATCTGCAAAAGAGTTTAGTGTTAATGTTCTTCCTCATCTATGAAAAGAATTAAGATTTTTAATTACCATTTTTAAACCAAGGGATCAAACAACGAGAACAATGAGCAAGATCAAAAGCTCTAGCTGGATAAGGAAGCCTTCTTGATCCCATGATTCCAATTATCGCAGGAACCCCACGTTCTAAAGCAAATTGGACTTGAGCTTCATGAGTGTCTCTTGGAGCAAAAGACACAGCCATAATGTCTCTCTTCAAGAGATAAGCACCAAAACTAGCAACCTAATAAATTAAAAAAAAAAAAAGAAGAACCAGTTAAATGAAACATTTACAAAAAGAAAAGGAGTTTAAAAAACTTACACCACATCCAGTGTCAATAGCTGTTCTGATGCCACCATTAGTAAGAGGAATGAGCCTAGCAATGTCATCAATATAAGCATCAGCTCCACGAGGAAACATGGTCCCACCACCAGGGAATCTAAACCGGTCACCTTCTACTTGAATCCAGTTTTGGACTGCTTTCTCAACACTGAGCTCTTTATGAGGGATGTTGCCATACCAAGCATAGTCTCTGCTTTGAGGCCATTTGAATGGAATCTTGTAGTTTGGTGGAGGAGGAATCAAACAATAGAGAAGCTCGTCTTTTGTAGGACAGTGCCTTTCTCTATATTTCATCATGTTCCTATCGAACTTCCTTCCTCTTTGTCGATCTTCACAAGGTGTGTATTCACTGAGGGACAAGTCACATGGTTCAAAGTACTTGATGGTTTGGTTTGTTTCCTTGAACACATCCTGATTATGGCTTTTGAAATCTAATGACTCAGAAGATGAGGAGGAGGAGGAGGAGGTAGAAGAAGAAGGATTTGATTGAGTCTCGCATCCCATTTTGGAGTAAGAAGCAGGGATGTTGCTGTTCTGCCATGCGCCTAAAACGTAAAACAAAATACAGAGTCCGCTTACACCAAGAATCAAAGTTAGTTTCTTTCTTCTTGCTTCTGTTTGGTGATGTTGACCTGTGTTCTCTTTAGCCATTTCTTGAGTGCAAAGACTGAAACTTTACCAGAGGGGAAAGAGATTGAGACACAACAGAGAAGCAAATGCAAAATCAAAGTCTTTTGTATATTTTATATACAAATTGTGATTAAATGAATTGTGGATATTGTAAAAGAATGTCAAATGTGAATCAAGACCATCATAAGAACTAGTAATGGGACAAAACACAAAAACGAAAGAAGGTAAAAAAGGAGAGACAATCTCTATTCTTTACCCAAACAACAACCAAAAGAGAGAAAATAGGAGGTTGACCAAGAACAGCCTCACTTTCCTCCATTGCCTCCTTTAATCTCGTTTAACCATATACATACGAACATTAATTGCTTCTTGAATGATATGAAACCTTAAATATACATATACATAAATGTATGCAATATATAAATCATAAATAGGTACATTTTTAGAGAATTCTGACACTTTGTATCAGACTCATGGAATGCAGATTAATGATATTGACATTTTCTTTCACTTATGTTCATAGAGAAACATGCTTAACGCTTTTTTCATGTAACCGATAAATTGACAGGCATATTAGTAACCGACAGTTTATACAGAAACGGAAGCATTACAAGTCTAGAGTGTAGTGTTTACCTTGAAGGCAATGGAAATTTGTTCAAAGGCTGTGGAGTAAACCTGGATCTCTATGGATTCAAAGCATCAGAAACATATTTACGTTGCACGTTTCTTGGTTCACCTTTATTAGGGCTTCTCTGTGTAGAGTACTAGCATACCTTGTTGGAGAAAATCAAGCTTAAGATGTTAACTGCCAATATCCTAGAAATTGGTTACTTGTTGGATATTAAGATCTTATGAGACAGGTTTTTATATATCTACTAGTAATATTTGCCTATAACTGGATTGACCCAAAAATAATGTTAGTGGTCTTTTCAATTCAAACCAACAAAATTTAATAAAATTTATTATACGATCCTAGAATAAAAATATATTATATTTACTTATTCAATATAAAGTAGATTTTCAATTGTTTTATAAAATTAAAATATAATTTAATATGAAATAAGTTAAGTGTAACCTCACATCAACGACATTTCAATTGCTAACAATACGACACGAGTATCTCGATCAAACATGAAACTTTAATTAAAATCAGAGTAATTTAAGCAACTGAAAGACGTTGAGTGCGTGGGCGAGTGAGAGAAGAGATGGGGAGTTGGAAGAGAAAGAGAGGAGGGCGACAGAGTGTAAAAGAGTCTTGGTTCGAAACGGCGTCGTAGAAGCGGTTAAGGTACTCAGTGATTCGCTGTTGGGCTTTACCCATACCAACGTACGCGCCATTCAGCTCCTCCTCTGCGTCGTCTTTCTTATGAGACAGTTTTTGATTACAGACACACATAACACGACGTCGTTTTTGATTACAGACACATAACACGTCGTTTGACATTTAGACCTGAAAAAAGAACCGGTTCGGTTTAGTTGGTTATCAGAGAGTGCAGGATCGGTTTGCTTTACAAACTAATCGACTCAAATTTTAAAATATCACTAACCGTTAGCAGATGCGTGTTGTCAAACGCGATCGAAACCGACTCAAAATTGAAATATAACTGTTAGGAAAGTGAAACAGTAGTAATCCATTTATGAACATTTTTTCCCAAAATCACTTTATTATTTCCGTAGTTTCTTTCTTCATAAAAAATAAAAATAAAAATCTCTCGATAAATCGAGTCCTCCAAAAGTCGCAGAAACGGAAAATTCATGAACATTGTCAGATTAGTAAGTGTTTCGATCTCTGTAAATCATGAATTTCTCTGAGGATTGAAACTTCTATCGCCGTTTTGTTTTAGGGTTTCGCGTTGTTTTGTGCTCTTTGGATTCCGCCTGAAAATGATCCGATTGATTGGGTTTCTCGCTCGTCGTCGAGGTGCGTCTAAGTTAGGGTTTCTATGTTACTATCGATTGATTGATTTTTTATTGTTCCTTTATAGTTCGATTGATGTCTTGTGTCTTGCACTTTTATACAGATCGAGGATCCAAGAAGAGAGAACCTGTTTGGTTTTGCTACCCAAACTGGGTAAGAATCGATATAAGAACCTGTTTTTGCATTCATATCCAATGATTATTTTGAGTTTTGTGATAAGATAAAACTACCTTTTGTGCGGCAGATCACATACATACGGTGTCCCTTTCTCTCTCTGTCACTGCTGATTCCGATGGTGGTCAAGGTCTGTCATCAGATCTGTAATCTTCTCATTACATTCATAGCTTTGTGTTTTAAGTATTGAATTCCTTATGGTTTTGTTTGGCTATATGTGCTTTCAACCTCGTAACCATTGTTTCTCTTCTATAATGTCTCAGTTGTAGTTAATTAGTGACTGAACATGGTCAAGTTTTAAGCTATAATTTGTAGTTTTATTTCAGGGTTCAAGAGTTCCCATGAACATGGTTATTTTGTGTTTCTGACTTCTGTTTCTGTTTTATCTCTTCACATGTTTCAGAGGATCATAGCAGAAAAGTAGTTCAGATAGCCTCCCCCCCTAAGGAGAAAGAGTCTGACGAGAAAGATGCAAGAGATGAAAGTGATGAAGCAATTTGCTGGGATCTTGGTTACGTTTTGAATCCTGACTCCGCGTGAAACCGCCTTTTTAAGGTAAATTCTCTTTCTACGCTAGAGTTTCCCGATTTGTTTTTGAAGCTTGATTCCGGTTTCTGTTTTGAGATTATTTCTTTATTTAATAAATACAGCTGATGTCTTTGGGATTTTGACATCAGCGTTCCTTTTTATTAACTGGTTTTGTTTTTGAATTCAACAAAGCCTTTCAACGCCTTTTGTTTTTGGGTATTGTTTTGTTTTGATGTTTTTGCTTTTCACTTCAAAACCCCAAAAAGATCATAGACAGACACTAATCTAATAGTGCACTGTCAGATTGTTATTTTGGGAACATTTGTCCCGTTGCTGCCTCTAGAAGATACTTATTACCCACGGCTTGAGAGAATCTGTTTTTAATTATTTGGGTGGAATGTGGGGATGTGATGACCAAAGTCTTCAGACAAAGACTGAAAATTAAAAACAGATTCCTTTCTTAACACTACCCACGGCTTACGTCTTTAGGCAAAGGCATGACCCACGGCTTACAAAATCAGACTTGTTAGACAGGTCAGTTAAAAAGACCCAGGGCTTACAAAAGTCTTCAGACAAAGACTTGTTAGTCGTGTCAGTTAAAAAGACCCAAGGCTTACAAAAGTCTCAAGACATGTCCGTTAAAAGTCCCAACGGCACAAGTCTTTTGGTACCCACGGCTTGAGAGAATCTGTTTTTTAATATTTGGATGGAATGTGGGGTATATAATGACCAAAGTCTTCAGACAAAGACTGTAAATTAAAAACAGATTCCTTTCTTAACACTACCCACGGCTTACAAAAGTCTTCAGACTTGTTAGACAGGTCAGTTAAAAAGACCCAAGACTTACAAAAGTCTTCAGACAAAGACTTGTTAGTCATGTCAGTTAAAAAGACCCAAAGCTTACAAAAGTCTCAAGACATGTCAGTTAAAAGTCCCCACGGCACAAAAGCCTTTTGCTACACACGGCTTACAAAAGTCTTAAGACAAAGACTTGTTAGACATGTCAGTTAAAAAGACAAAGGCATACAAAGCATGTCAGTTAAAAGTTCCCACGGCTTAAAAGTCTTTACTACTACCCACGGCTTAAAAGTCCTAACTACTACCCACAGCTTAAGAAAATCTGTTTTGATCAACTGGATGGTATGTATAACGACCAGTGGTTATGAAAGTCTTAAGACAAAGACTGCACACTAAAAACAGATTCCTTACTTCTTTACCCAGGGCTTAAAAGTCTTAACTACTACCCACGGCTTAAGAAAATTTGTTTTGATCAACTGGATGGTTTGTATAACGACCAGTGGTTATGAAAGTCTTAAGACAAAGACTATACACTAAAAACAGATTCCTTACTTCTTTACCCACGGCTTGCACAGTTCAAAGACCCACGGCTTACAAAAACTCTTTAGACAATAACATATACCCACGGCTTACAAAAACTCTTCAGACAATATAACATAAAAGACATGTCGGTTAAAGGACTTATAGATGGAAATGTCCTTAGAGAAAGACTATGAATGGGGATCCGAGACCCATTTCAATGGGAAAGAAACTTTAATCACCCACGGCTTAAAGACTTGTAAGACATGTCGTTTGAAACACTTCCAGTCTTACAGATGGAAAATGTCATTACAAAAAAGACTTTTAAAGGTGTTAGGGGATGCCAAATAAGACCACACGTCTTAAAAGATAGAAGACACTATCTATGGCTAACCAAAATCTATAACGACCAACGGTTTAAGAAAGTCTCAAGACTACAAAATGGAAACAGATTCCTTACTTTACTGCTACCCACGGCTTACAAAACCATTTAGACATGTCGGTTGAAACACATATAGATGGAATATATCCTTAGACAAAGGCTATGAATGGGAACCAAGAACCCTTTGACAGGGACTTTACTACTCACGGCTTACAAAGACAGGTTAGTTAAAAGACATACGGATAGAGCATGTCCTCAGAAAAAGGATATGAATGGGAATTGAGAACTATTTAGACAGGGATTAAACTATACTATAACTCACGGCTTACAAAAACGATCAAGCAGTGAGTTAAAAGACAAAAGAGGGATCAAAAGTCTTTAAAAGACAATGGTTCGGTTATAGATTTGCTGGATGGAATAAAACGACCAGCTACTACTTCCACAAGGCTTAAAAGTGAAAAACTATGGGTTCACTTTCATTATGTTGGATGAATATAACGACCAACAGCTTAGAGAAGTCTGACAAAACGAATAATAGTTTAAAGAAGACACGTTGGGTTGGAAACAGGCACTAACGGTTTAGAGTTATGACTCAGACTCTGAACTGAAAACAAGATTTGAAGTGGTTTGTTGGATGGATAAACGAACAACAATTTCAGAATACTACAAATCGTATGTGATTCTTTACTGTACCACATACTATATAACAGAAAATTTGAAAAACTAATTCATGATCTAGGCATTGGAAGGAACATGGTCCACATGAAACATACTAAATGTAAGTAAAGACTAATTATTTTTTTTCCTCAGGTTTGTGCTTCAGGAGGTGTTCAAATGGTTAGACTCTGAGGAGATTACAAGTCTGGCAGACTTCCGTGACAGGTATTATGCTTCTCACAAATCTCTTTGTAATAAATTGAGTATTACGCAGATATATATTTTGTAGGCAGAGAGGCTTCTGCAGTTTATTTGACTATTGAATCTATTTGTTTGTGTTATCTGCTACCCCTTTGACGATCATTCTAAATATAGGAAATGACGTTCATATCATTTTATAACTAATTTTGGTTCTTGCATTCTGCATTCTACAATCTACATTCAGCATAATATTTTCTTACAATTCTGCATCCTGCATCCTGCATCACGTCTGTACAATTCGCATCCTGCATTCTGCATTCTGTCTTTACAACTCTGCATTATGTATTACACCAAAAAACTCTGCATTATGTGTATCATGTCTTTAGCTGCATCCTGCATATGTCTTTAAATTCTTCATTATGTATCGTGTGTTTGCAATCTTGTAGTCATATTTGTATGTCTAATAAGTTCTGGCATTCTGCATCATAGTTCGTATACTTATGATTGCTGTATTATATTCTATAAATGTTATCTATTGAATTGGATTTTTAATACACACTGATCAAAAATATATTTGTTATGGTGCTAGTGTTTATCATTAGTCGTACATAGTTGGTGGTTCGGGATATTTACTGAATCATTGGTGGATTTATTTAGCATGCACCGTATATCGTCTCCTTTGTAGGCACATCATATATGCTGTAATCTTATTTATTTCTGCTATTATAGTGGTTAATTTGCAAGTTTTTGACTCATTTTCAGTACATATTGTGCATTGTAGCTTGAAGGTAATTTCAGTTGTACTCTTTTAATATCTTGCACCTGGTCTTGTCCATGATTTACTCCATATGTAATCTTCCACGAAGATAATTTTATTGCTGTTTTTTTTGTTTAATTAATATGGACAATCTGAATTTAGATGTTAGTTTTGTTGATAAAGAAAATGCCTTCTATATATTTTTTTAAAGTTTCTTAAGATGGTTTATTATTCTCTCAAACTATTATATAAACTTGTTCGACTCAAATTGAGATTCTCTAAATAATCTATGATCTAAATTCCATAATTTGACTTTAGTGGCATGTGGACTATGTTTTTTTTTCAATTCACGATTTGAAAATGCCTTCTATATATTTTTTAAAAGTTTCTTAAGATGTTTTATTATTCTCTCAAACTAATATATAAACTTGTTCGACTCAAATTGAAGTTCTCTAAATAATCTATGATCTAAATTCCATAATTTGACTTTAGTGGTTGCATGTGGACTATGTTTCTTCAATTCACGATTTGATATTATTGATTCGTGGATGTGTTCTATGTTACAAATTTTGCATGCTTAATTTTATTGGTTTTGGCATGATCGATGTTTTTGTTAAATCAAACACTTGAATCTCTTTTGACTATGTTTATACTAAACAGTTTAAGGTTACGAGATAAATTATTATTGCAACATAATGTTAAAATCATGATTATTCGTCTTAAATTAAAGTAGTACTATAAGGAAACTACAACTCTCACGGAAATACTATTTTAAGATTACCAATTTAACTTCATAATACCTATTTTCAAAAAAAATTAACAATTTAACCATTTTTTAGTCAAAATTTAGTTGGTCATTTACTTAGGAGGGCTCTCTCTAAGTTCCATCTTATAACTGAAGTGTATGACGTTCCAACTTAAGCAAACAATGAACAAACTATACATTATCGAAGTTAGTGACGTCTCCCAACTTATTAAGCAAACAAAGAAAAAACTGTACATTTACAATATTCCCATAAATGAATCGTATAATATTAAAAGCAACAAATACTATATATTTAAACAATGCCGAAGTAGCTGCAACTTAGAAAAGTGGTGTCAACTTAGCGGCTAAACATACGACAAATCATGATTTGATTACTAAGTATCTTAGTATATAAAAAACTAGGGTTGACCCGTCCTATGGGCGGGGTGTGTTTAAATTTTAATTTTGATTATATATTTATTATATTTATTTTATATCTAAATACTGTATATTTATTTTAGTTTTATCTATTATATATATGTATTTCAATTATTCAATTTTGAAGTTGTTCAATAGAAAAATGTTTCAGTTGATTAAAATTGTTCTTTTTAGTTGCATTGAAATGACAATACTCCATCCGTTTCATAAAGTTACACATTTTAGAAAAACAATTTGTGGCAAAAAAATTTATTTTTTACATTTTTAATATATGTTTTATTTAATAACTGCAAATTTCAAAAAACTTAATTGCACTTATTAAATTTTTATTGGCTTAAAATTGTGGGAAAAAAGATAATTACAAAAATCATGCATATATTTAGGAAAAATGCAAAAAAAATTATGAAGTTTGAAATCATATGATAAACTGGATATACAATTTATTTTACAGAGTAATTTGTGAAAACCCTAATTTTGAAAAAAAACTTTGAGCAGATCTTGAAAAATTATTTTTATAACGTTTCCTCTTTGGAATGCTCGCATTGTGAAAATTTTCTTCGCTGATAAGTGATAATTCGCCAGTATGAATATAATTAAATGTGACTGCAAATTAAGAATTTGATGTTAACCTAAAATTTATATATTCCAAAACTCATCAATTTAGAATCCCTTTGTTAAATCATATATTCCAAAACACATCAGTTTAGAGTCTTTGTTAGCCAACTCATCTATATGATGGAAACAACAGGTCAAATTGGATGTTCAAGTGGTACATAAAGGAACATAAAGACAAAGTATTAACTGACTGACCACTTGTCTGTTCGTTACAATTTCAATAATTTTAACTTATCTCTAACGAACCCAGTAATCTTATTCTTTACATGATATATATTGTTTACCTTTTGATCAAATCAAACTCATGTTACCCGTGTTGATCTCATCTATTCATATTTTTGTAATCATATTCATCATCTTTTGCTATCTGCATTATTGGCTTCGCCTATTCCACCATCAATGAAGAAGGTTTAGGATAAAATTGCAGAGGTTTTATATATATAGACTTCAAATTTGAAAGAAAGGAAATACCTTTGTAGATTCTCCTATGAACTCCATATGAACTCCATCAGGATAGAGGATTGAAATATGTCTCGATGTACATTTCATTCTCTGAGGTTTTCCACTTGAAAGATATCTCATGCCCGTATAACTCCACTATATAGTCATGTTTCACAGCACAAAAAATCCGCACACATCTCCATAGCATGTATACTCGATAGTCCTGATGTCATCTACCGAAGCTCGATAAACCTCAGACTTTTACAGTCTGTGGAAACAAAATATGAAACTATTCAGAAAGTTTTCTCAAAGCTGAAGTGGGAAAAGACTGCAAAAGTATGTTAGGTACAGTACAGGACCGCCAAATAGGCCATACATTCTAGCAATTCAAAATCTTTAATTTGTTCATGTAGTCATACCTCGGCGTTAGCATGCACAACCTATTGAAGTTCATAAAGTAACAGAGATTTAGATCTGTTTTGGATGCACTCGACAGCATGATCAGAAAAGTTGTGTACTGGATCATCGCGCAGAAGTTTCATCCGTCTCATTCATGCTCATCTGTCCTTAAAAAATCAATTAATTAACGTCTTACATACATATATATAATTTTTGTAATCATTGCTTATTTGCAGCCAAGTAAGAGAAGTAGTGATAGGGGCATCATCACCGACAGGCTTGAACTCTTGCAACTCCTTGAAGTTCAACCCTTGACTTCCCCACACTTTTGCTTCATAAAGTGTCTTCTTATCAATCCCATTAATCTCCGGGGCGACTTGATGCATCGTTTCTGCTACACCAAGAACCCAAAACTCGATCAATAATCAGATGATCAGTTCCTAAAATCTACAATTTTCCATTGAAAACACTAAACATGAGAAGGTGTAGCAGCAACTGAAAGTAAAATTAAGGATTGAAAATAACACTAAATCGCATTCTGGATCAACGAATATTAAAGTAGAAACATGAGTCGGTAACAAAAGTTCTTAAAACAAAATTGGGTTTCTGTGTAAAAATCATAAATCGGAACTTGAAACTAACAGCTTAAAACAACTCTTCCTGAAATAATGACTGAAGCTTTCATGTCAAATCCAATCACCAAGTGTATGAACTGATATAATACCTTACCATCAAGCCTTTCCACTTCTTTGTGAGCTTTGTCTTTTTACAAATGCAAAACCACGTGAATCACTAATCCTAAAAAGACAAAAACATACATCAAACCAGAAAGACAATTACTGATTTAAATACAAAGACATGACACCATAGTTTCTCACTAACCTTCGATATCTAGAACAAAGACATCCACGGCTTTTCCATACTTTGCGAATAGAGGATAAGATCATCTGCAGTCGTACCTACACCATACAGAACAAAACCCTAAGAGGGATGTATTCAATTTAGCATTTGATGTGATTTGATTTTTAATGGAGTTTTAGATGATTTTAATAAGTTGCAGAGATTTAGGTGTTTTTTTTTAAACTACTCTAGAATATCACCTAAAACAATGGGATTTGAGTTTTATTTTTTTTTAACTAAGAAACTCCACCCAAACACCCTAAAATCACCTCAAAACTTTAAAATCCCACAACTTAAAATATTTTCAATAACAGTGGATTTCAGAGTACTTTACGAAATGTCAAGTTCAATAACACTGGATTTTAAATGAGTTTTTAAAATTCATGTTTGAATAACAGTGGATTTGTCATTTTAATACAAATCACCTGAAACTCTAAGTTGAATACACCCCCCTAAATCTATCCGAAGAACATAACCATGATCAACCTTCAAATCGGCGAAGAAGACAGCAAAGTTAACCATTTTGTTACTGGAATTAGGAAACGCTCGTGGGAGTCTGAATTAATGGGATTAAAAACGGAAGCCATCAATCCAACAGTTGCAGATATATACAGAGGGATGTTAATACGGGCTGTCCGGGCCCGTTTAGGCCCTGCCCGTTTTAGGCCCTGCCCGTTTAGGTCCTGTAAACTCAAACCCGTTTATACACATCTCTTTTCCAGCCCGTTTAGTTTCAGACCCGTTTAATTCCAAAATACCCGTTAGGCCCGTTTAGTTTTTCTTTTCTGAATACATTTCTTTTTAATTATATTTAAATACAAATTTATTAATTCTTGGTCTAATAAATATAAAATATATAGTAGAATATAAAAGTGAAAGTCTCGTCTTTCTCATCTACCATAGTTAATCTGAAGATTTTTTTTTTCTAAATCTGAAGAAATCTTATGAATCAAAATAACACTCTCTCATATAGAAATCAAAATCGATCACACGAAACAAAGAAGCTCACTTGAAGTATTAGCAGCTGCTACCCAGAATCAAAATCAGAAAAAAATCAGAAAAGAAGATCTGTCTTTGAAATTGTTTTTCAATAAGCTGAAAAGACAAAATAATGTCAAAATCATATAGTTATTTTCTCTAAATGAAGAAAACGAATAGACACCCACAAATCCACAATATTGTTTCCAAGTTCGATTCATATCATGTTTTTTAGTTTCATGGAAAACAGAGCTTGGAGGAGAAGAACCCCAAAGACACCTTGAATTAAAAAAAAAGCCAAAGAATATAATAAAACGACGTAGTTCTGTATACTTTGAAGGAAAAAAAAATTAAACGGGTACCCTTTTGTTTTGCTGGTACGCCCGTTTAGTTGACGGGCTTTACGGGCCAATCCTGTATGAATCCGTTATAATTTTACATATAAATAAACGGGTACGGGCTACACCCGTTTAAACTTTACCCGTTAGGCCCGCGGGCATGTAGCCCGTTTAAACATCCCTATATAGTGAAGAGAAGATGAGTTCAAGGTGAGAGATACTCGGATATATTTATACCGAACACACACCGCCTTACAGATTTAATAACGCAATAAAGACCTCTTCGTGGGCTACTGAATTAACGGGACTAATAACGAAAAACATAAATCTGACCGTTTCAGTTAGTATGCAGAAACTCAGGCGTCACCGGCCGCCGTCGAAGAAGAGAGACGACATACAACTCCTCAAGTCTTCGTCTTTAGATCGGGCCGAAAAATTCTCTGAGCCCAAAAATTGTTAGTAATCGGATAAAATAAAAAGCCCATCACATTGAAACTTTAGTGATACGGTGAGTTTTGATCGACGCAACACGTGTCAGCTGCAGGGCGCGCGAATTTCCTAGCTGGCATCCTATATAGCGCAAGGAGGAGAGAAAGAACTCTATTTTATATATAAAGATATTATCGGTAGTAATTTTGCCTGTATAGGAAAGCATTTTTTTGCTGCTCAATATCAAATTCTATTTTAACCAATTCTTGAATACAAGATTTTGTATTTTAACACGATCTAGGATTTGTCCATGAAGACCTGAGGGCAGTGGCGGACCCAGAGATTTATTTTACCGGTGTCACATATATATAATTTTCAAAAATAAAAACAATTATGGTGTCAATGGGTTTTGAACTTGGGTTTATGGGGTGTCAAAGAGAACAAACCAACCAGTTTTGCAACAGATTCTTCAGCAAATCTTATACAATTTCATTTATTTGACTATTTTAGGGGTGTCAAGTGACCCCCCTTGGGCCTTAGTGGATCCGCCTCTGCCTGAGGGGGTCACTTACGCAATCTAAGTAGCCATCACTATACTCTTTCACCACTACAATACAAATTCATTCTACCATAACCGGCGAGAACGAATCTTTTCTTAAGCCACAGAGTTGCAAGAGAACTGAACTAATCCAATAATAAGTCGGGTCCTAGTGGAAGTAATCATTTCCAACCAGATAACCAAATTGAGAATATGGTTTTAACTTTTAAGGCAGAGCAAGCAAATCTAAACCAACATTCTCTTACAGCCGTTTAGTTACCAGATGAAAATATTATATAGCTAGATGTTCTTTCACGATCAATAAAATAGAACATATCATATAACTCAAACCAGCTCCAAGAACAAGTAAAAGTGAAAATAGTGTCAAAAACTTTTGCAAGAACAGAGAAAATAAAAAACCCAAACATAAAGGGACAGCGAGTTTGCATCATCAATAACGGTCCAACGGAAACAAAACTACAAATCCATAAAACTACAAATCCATAAGAGACGGTAAATAAAAAACGCTACAACTAAATCACTCTTCCACAATATGAATCTAATAAAGCACTTCAATAGCTTCATTCTTCAACAGCGATCTTGCCCTTCTCGCTCACATAGATACCATCAAGAAACTTCCTAATATCCTTCTTCTTCACATGGCATTTCTGCTCAGAATCAAAACAATCATCAAAAACAGACAAAGACTCAACACCATTACATTGCATGTTCCTTACGCTCTAACAGCAATTTAAAACAAACCAATATCAAATAAGAACGAACCTGATTAATCAGAGCGCAAGAACGCGAGACAAGCTCGATATCATTACCCTCAAGAGTAATCTCATCCTTGACTTTCTCAGACCGAACAATGGTAACACCATCCAACATATCAACCTTCCTGACCTTCTTCTCGCCGAGGAAGTTACGGATCTCGATGGACTTGTTGTCGCCGGAGATGGAAGCGTTGATGGGGAAATGAGCATACACGAACCTCATCTTGTAAAGGAAACCCTGAGTGACGCCAGCGATGAGATTGCTGACGTGGCTCAGAGCGGTTCTGATCGAGGCGCTGGCCTTGCGAGAGCCGAACCACGAGTCGATCTTGAGCTGTCGCTTGCCCGTGACGTCGTCTTTGATGAGCTGGAAATCGAGGTTGAGATGCTTGAAGTCGCGAGTGAGCTTCCCGCGTGGGCCTTCCACTTCGATCACCTTGGCGTGGACCTTGATGGAGACGCCTTCGGGGATGTCCATGGTCTCGGATGATAAGATCGTCTTCATCTTTCGTCTCTCGAGAGTGTGTGAAATGCCGACGGCGGTACTTCGGTATAGAAATTTGGGAACAAGAAAAACCCTAAAGATGGCTTATTAAATAAATGTTTTGTAGGTTTGTTTAAAGTTGAAAGAATGGGCTTCCGATAAATGAAAACCCATCAGTTGAAATAAAGTTCATAAAGTCATTTCAGGCCCTCCATCCATTAGATGTTTTGGACATCGTTGATTCACTTTTATTAAGCAACGATTAGACTTTTTTCTCGTTTGTAGTTTTTGGGCTGGACACGACAAACACCCGCTAATATACGGGTTTTAAAATATATATATATATATATATAATAGATTTTTGATCCAATCCTAATTATCTGGCTTTAATTTTTTAATGAAAGATTTTGAGTTTCAAACAAAAATCTTTGTTGGTTTTCTTTTATAAAGATACAAATACTAGTGATATTTAATTATTTATTAAGTACAGTTATATAATAAACAAAACGAGTAACAACTGGACAAGTTGTAACAAAATAATAATACAATTTAGATACTTATTACTAGGTTCAACAGTACTCCCTCCGTTTCTCAATAAGTGTCGTTGTAGAGAAAATTTTTCGTTACAAAATATGTGTCGTTTTAGTATTTCAATGCAGAATTTATTAACTTTATTCTATATTTTATTTTTCTATTGGTTGAGATGTATGGGTAATGATGTTTTTGTATGGAAAAAATGCAAAATTTAATGATTTCTTAATCCGTGTGCACAACTCTAAAACGACACTTATTCAGAAACAGAGGGAGTACCAAATATTTGCTTTTTCAAAATGGTACGGAGTAAGTAATAAGTACACGTTGAGCATCGAAAAATTATGATCAATTCTACTTTTGGCTTCCTTATAGTTTGTCGTCAAAAAGGAGACGAAATAGCAGTATGTAAGTAGACTCGACCCTGTAAACGCACATAAAATTCATTGGTCGGAAGCAAGCTTCATATGTCAATACTTCACTAATTTTACTTTCAAATTCACTTGTATTCACATACTCTCTATTCATATTGCTGTGTCAACTTTGAGTATCAATAAGAAACCCTTTTCCACCTTCAAATAGTTAACAAATCGTTATTTTATTACTTGCTTGATACATTAACCCTAATTTTTGAGTGGATTATGTGGTTTTTTAGTGAAAAAAAGTTTGAACAGAAAAACTCTCTAGAGCGCCAATGGTGGAAAGAGACGTCAGAGAGAAACGACAAAAGGGAAAAGATTTATGTTTTCTTTTCATTAAAGCAGTCAAATGACTATATACACTTGTTGTAACAACCTGACCGGAACAAACCGGGTACCAATGTACAATTACTAAACCAAATATACAAAACCGACAATCTAATACATCAATATTCCCCCTCAAGATGGAGCATATATGTTAATAATGCCCATCTTGCCTAATAGATGTCGAAAAGGATTAGGATATAATGGTTTAGTAAGCAAATCTGCAAGTTGATTAACAGAACTCACATGAAGAGTCTTGATCTGTCCCATCTTTACTCTTTCCCGAACAATGTGGCAAGCGCGTTCCATGTGCTTGGTACGCTCATGGAAAACAGAGTTATTGGCAATATGAAGTGCTGCAGTGTTGTCACAATAGAGAGGAGCAGGTTCAGAAATATCTATCCAAAGATCTTCAAGAAGATTTCGAAACCAAAGCATTTCCCTCACTGCATCAGACATAGCTCGATATTCAGACTCAGCAGATGAGTTAGAAACCACTTCTTGCTTGTTTGATTTCCAAGAAATCAAAGCCGGTCCAACGAACATACAGAAACCTGAGACACTTCTTCTAGTATCTGGACAAGTACTCCAATCGGCATCAGCAAAAGCAGAGAGCTTCAAGTCTGATTGTGCTGGATAGAAGATACCTTGGCCTATAGTTCCTTTCAGATAGCGTAGGACCTTGTAAGCAGCGAGAAGATGGGGAGCTCGTGGAGCTGAAGTAAACTGACATAGTTTATGCACTGCAAAGGTGATGTCAGGTCGAGTAAAGGTAAGGTATAGAAGCTTGCCAATGAGACGTCTGTAAGATTCCACATCAGATAGAAGTTCACCATCCTCAAGAGAAATCTTGATGCTAGGGTCCATAGGTATAGATGAAGGTTTCGAACCAAGGAGGCCCGTTTCTGTCAAGAGATCAAGCACATACTTGCGTTGACATATATTTATACCAGTAGAGGATCGAGCTATCTCCAAGCCAAGGAAATAACGAAGTTCACCCAAATCTCGAAGTTTGAATGCCGTTTTCAGAGCTTCCTTGAGCAGATCAGTAGCTTTGTCACAACTGCTAGCAATAATTATGTCATCGACATAAACAAGAACCGCCATGTATACGTTACCAGAGTTCTTGAGAAATAACGTGTGATCACCAGAGGAAGTTTTGAAGCCTAGTTCAAGCAGAGTTGCAGAGAATTTCAGAAACCACTGACGGGAAGCTTGCTTTAAGCCGTATAGTGACTTCTTGAGCTTACACACAGCGTTGGGAGGAAGAGATTCCCCCTGTCTTCCTGCATATCCAGGAGGTAAGGTCATCTAAATCTCTTCCTCTAGGTCGCCATTGAGAAAGGCGTTGGAGATGTCCAGCTGAGAGAGAGACCATCCTTTGGCAGTAGCGACAGCAAGTAGAAGCTTGACAGTAGCTAGTTTAGCAACAGGGGAGAATGTCTCGACATAATCCAAGCCCTCTTGCTGTGTGTAACCCTTAGCCACAAGTCGAGATTTATATCTCTCAATTGTGCCATCAGCGTTCAGTTTGATTTTATAGACCCACTTGCAACCCACAGCTTTCTTTCCTTCAGGTAAAGAACAGATTAACCATGTCCCATTGTCTTCAAGAGCAGTGATCTCAATGTCCATTGATTCACACCATTCCTTAAACTTGAGTGCTTGAGCATAAGTAGATGGTTCAGAAATGCTGTTAACCGCATTAATAAAGATCATATAGGGATCAGACAATGCGTCATAGGATAGGACATTGGAGACTGGATGTTCAGTAGAAAGTTCACAGCGTAGCAGTGATAGTCCTTGAGGTGACCTAGTGGTTTAGTTGCTCTGCGAGTTGCAGTAGAATCTGAAGTAGCAGAGTGATCAGATATACGTGTAGTACCAGAAGTAGTGGCTTCTTGATCACGAGCAGTTAAACCAACAGGTGGAAAGAACATCTCAGCATCAGTGGTGATAACAGGTTTCTGAAGAGGAAATATGTCTTCATAGAAGACCACATTCCGGGAGACAAAGATCTTGTTGCTCTCAAGATCCAACAGCTTGTAGCCCTTGCATCCAGAAGGATAGCCAATAAAGACACAAGCTTTAGCACGGTCTTGGAATTTATGGCGTTGCTTTGGTGAAGTATTTGCATAACATAAGCATCCAAAGGTCTTGAGATGAGCATATTCAGGTTCCTTTTGATGCAGAATCTCGAATGGAGTCTTGTTTTCAAGAAGAGGTGAAGGCGTCCTGTTTATAAGGAAGACCGCCGTGAGTACACACTCACTCCATAGAGATAAAGGAACGTGAGACTGAAAGAGAAGAGCTCGGGCAACGTTGAGTATGTGTTGGTGTTTACGCTCTACCACTGAGTTCTGCTCAGGTGTTTCAGGGCAGGAGTGGTGAGAGATAATCCCCTTTCGTTTGTAAAGTTCTTCAAAACGTAGCTCTGGAGCATTGTCTGAGCGAACTGACTTGACCTTGACATTGAACTGTGTCTCAACCATTGTGATGAACGATGGAAACACTTGGAGCACATCACTTTTGTGTTTGAGGAGATAGATCCATGTTGCACGAGAATGGTCGTCAACAATAGTAAGGAAGTAACGATGACCATCTTGTGTTTCTTCACAGAATGGACCCCAAACATCTATGTGAAGACGTTCAAAGATGGTTGAGCAAATGTTCTTTCGTAAAGGAAAAGGTAACTTCTTCTGTTTAGCTCTTTGGCAAATATCGCAATGCATCAATCCTTTATTCTTAAATTTAGAGATCCCAAGAACATTGGTAAGAGTATCTAAACGAGAAAAAGAAGTGTGGCCAAGTCTGCGATGCCAAACAGAAGCATCAATAACTGAATTTGCAACAAAAGAAGTTGAAACAGAATCTTCACAAGCTGTATCTTCTCCATCCAAGATGTACAGGTTCGCAATTCTTCTACCTCTTCCAATCATCAATCCCTTGGAAAGATCCTGAATGACACAACACTCAGGATCAAAAATAATCCGAGAACCAAGGTATGTGGTTAAGGAGCTGATACTGATAAGGTTTAAACGGAAGGCAGGGATGTAAAGCACATTCTGCAAGGTGATAGTGCTGTTGATAACAACAGAACCAACTCCACCAATGGCAACTGTCTGACCAGTGGGGAGATTCACATGATGCTTGATAGAAGTGTCAAGCGAAACAAATAGAGATTTGTCATGTGAAACATGATGCGTTGCACCAGAGTCAATGATCCAAGTTTTCACAGTAGTCACATACTCAGAAACAGTAAGAATACCAATGAATCTGAACGTGGAGTGTGAAAAGGAAATACCAGAGGGACCAGCAACAGAGGGACTGGTGGAAAGTGACGAGCTTCCAGCACTGAAGTTCACAGAAGGAGCAGGCTGAATCTGGGATGAGAAATAGGCAATGAAGTCTTGAATCTGATCCTTACTGAGATTGCCAACCAAACTATCCAGCCCACCAGTGGACGATTACTCTGAAGTAGTGACGGAAGCAGCTACAGCAGGAGAAGGAGTCGACTTGCTATGGATAGGCTTGCCCTTCTTCCATCCAATGGGGTAACCATGGAGCTTGTAACAACGGTCAATCACGTGTCCTTCAACGCCACAATGAGAACAAATGGGTCTGTTGGGTTTCTTTTGGAAAGCGTTAAGGGAACCTTGAGAACCCGCAGACACAGAGTCTTGAGAGGCAGCTTGGGACTCAGTAGTGGTTTGAGGAGAGCTGACTTGGAAAGCAGCAGGAATCACAGGTGTGTTGAACAAGCGTTGGCTGTCGTCTTGATCAAGTATCTTGCATATCTCAGCTAAATCAGGAAGGGGTTTCTTCATGATTATCTGACCACGAATAACAGAGTACTTCTCGTTCAAACCAGCTAGGAACTTGATGGTTCTGGAGCGATCCACCTTCGCTTGAGCTTGTTTTTGTCCAGCACAGTTGAATGTCTGACAGCAAGCGCAAGGATCAGCTACCTCAGAGCTATCAAGATTATCCCAGAGAGTCTTCAAAGTCGTGTAATACACAGACATATCCATCGATCCCTGACGAAGATCTTGGATTTGTTGAACGAGTTGAAAGGTTCTAGGTAAGTTGGTTTTGTGAAAACGGTCATGGAGATCCTTCCAAATCTGAGCAGCATCATCAAAGGAAAGGATACTACCATAGATTTGTTTAGAAACCAAGTTCAAAAGCCACGACTTTACCATACTGTTGCATCGAGACCAGATTCGAAACAGAGGGTTAACGTCAACAGGACGAGGAAGAGAGTTGTCGATGAAAGCGATCTTGTTCTTAGCATCCAGTGCTATCTTCATCGCAGAACTCCATTGACCATAGTTCGACCCATCCAGTTGTACAGAGACAATCAACAGACCTGGATGATCGGCGTGATGGAGAAACAACGGAGAGTGAACGCTATCGGGGTTCATCGTAGCAGCAGCAGCAAACGGCGTTCCCATGAACGAAGCTGGAACAGCCTCAGAAGCAGAGGCGGGACTAGCGACAGGAGGAACAGAGCTGACTGCGCGAGCGAAGCGACCACGACGGTTGCGGCGAAGAGTAACCACCATCGGAGCAGAAAACACCAAACGCAAAAGCGAGAGATGAAAAGAAGATCGATCGAAGCAGAAGAGAAAGGAGAAAACGGAAACGATGTTGAGCTAGAGCTCAACGCTCTGATACCATTTTAGTGAAACAAAGTTTGAACAGAAAAGCTCTCTAGAGCGACAATGGTGGAAAGAAACGTCAGAGAGAAACGACAAAAGGGAAAAGATTTATGTTTTCTTTTTATTAAAGCAGTCAAATGACTATATACACTTGTTGTAACAACCTGACCGGAACAAACCGGGTATCAATGTACAATTACTAAACCAAATATACAAAACCGACAATCTAATACATCAATATGGTTTATCAGTGGTGCTACTTAGTCTTAATTAGACCAAGGGAACAACAAGAAATAAATTAGATTTATCTTCTGAAAATAAAGAATTGAATGACCTAGTAAGCTTTAAGAAAAACTAGATTTTGACCCGCACTTTAAAGCGCGGAATTACTTTTAATAAAATTTTAGCTTATTTTACTTTAGACAATTAATATTTACATGTGCAATTATTTGAGATATATTATATAATTTACTAATTGAAACCCGTTTTGATTGGAAACAATATTCAGTTTATTTTTGTTTTTATATTTTAATTTTATGAAAATATCTGTGCGAAATTAAATTTATCACATATTTTATGGTTTTATTTGGTATAGATGATATTTTATAATTTATATTAATTTTGTGTTTATAAAGGTAATTATATTATATAGTTTTCAACAATTATATTGTAATATTTTATTTTATATTTTCGTAGTTCAATGAATATAATTTTATAGTTATGAAAGTGAAGTAGGGTATCACATTAATTTAACTTTAATATAATTGCGTCGTTTTTTTTTCTTTCTTAAGTTGTTAAATACTATTAAATAACTATTTTTAAAAAAAATCAAAAAAAAGTCCAACAACTTAAGTATATTGTGAGGTATGAGCATTTATGGGGAATGTTAGGTTTAGGTAATGTCGTTTAGAATTTTTAGGAAATATTGGTTTTAGTCATTGTTATTAAACCCGGACCGAACCGGCGGTCAGACCAGGTTCAACCATGAACCGGACACAAATGCGGGTTGGATTAATGCCAAAATCCAACTATAATTGAACCGGTTAAAAACCCCTATTAAACCGTTAAAACCCCGTGAACCGGCGACCCAACGAACCGGCTAAACCCTGGTTCTTGTATTAAATCAAAAATTTATTAATAAAACAATTAAAATTTTCTTTTTAAAATAAAAATATGATTCAGATTAATAAGGTAAAGCCATCTCATATTTTTTCGCTTGAGTCTTTGACGTCTATGCATGACTGCAAAAGTTTTAGTTATTCAGAAAATCAAAATATATGGATATTTCAAATATTTTCCAAAAGTTTTTAGTTAAAATTTAATTGCAGTGCAACTGTTGTAAATACTAAAGAATATCAAGGGGATGTAAAAAATTGTACTTCAATTTTAATAGTATAGATGTCGACAAAGTGAATGAGAATTTAGAAGAAAATGTAGGAGAGGGATAAATTATTTTCATAGCTTTCTACAAGAATAAGAACATAGGCAAGTAGAAATTGTTTGTTTGGTGAGTCCTGAATTATATCTCATATGCGATCTTCTCCTTGTTTTATACTTAAGTTGTGATTAACGTTTTCAGTTACTATGCCTAATTTGATTTTTTGATGGTATTTATTTTAATTGATTTGGTGTCTGGTCAAAACGCTTGCTTAATTACTATTTTCAAATAGTTTTAGGTTCATTCTAGAATTGAGGTTGACCGTATAGGATCCAATGAGTAGTTCATATGAGCCTTACACTTCTGTTTATATTTTTCAATTTTGTTTTGTGCATTTGGTTTAGCATTACTGAACCTTAAATCTTGTATTGGAGTTTACACAAAATAGTGTTTTAGACATTCGCCTAAACTGTAGGTGCTACTATGTCTTCTAAAACTGTGGCGATTACTTTTGAAACCATCTATTATTTTTCTAAACCATCTAAAGTTTAAACAAATATAATATTATAATAAAAATAATTTTGACATATTATTTATAATTATTATAATTAATATATAATAGTATGTATCATCTTATGTAAATAAAAGACCATGAATTTTCTTATTTTGAATAAGGATATTTAATAAAAATATTATATATATTTAGTATATTATTATATTTTATAAAATCATAAACTATTTAAGAACATCAACAACGAAGTCATTAGAAGAAGTTTTAGTGGGGGGACCACAAATTGAAAGAATAGAGAAAGAAAGTTGAGAATAAATGAATTTTTTTTACACTATTTTGCGAATTTTACAACACGTGGTGATCCACGATTAGTTTCATTTTTATTTTTTTTTAGTCAGATAAAAAATAATAATAATAAAACAAAAAATTAGAAACCCAAAACAGATTTCACCGTTGTTGATGCTCTAACTAGTCATTTTAGACGTCTGATATTGTCTTATGTGTTAGAAGGGTCATCGTCCGTCTAACGTAGACGCCTATCACTTCTTTTAATTATGGCAGGACTGATTATGGGAATAGTTGTTTTCGTTGATAAAAGAAAAGTTGTTTTGTTATATTTTAAACTAGTTAATGATTTTTATATATGAACGTGTACATATACTTATCCTCGTCATAAGGTCGATCCCTGCTTAATAAAACAGCTTAACAAGATTATTTTATTAAAGGTAGGAAAAAAACAGGAGTTAGCAATAGCGTCGACGTGCGTTCGAGAGATCACGATATGTAACAACAAAAAGCTGCTTACTTTGCTTTACATAACATATCCATCTCAATTTCTACATATTCTTTCCGTAATTTAGTTAGTCTCTTCTCTTGTTTACTCATACCGAAATGTGTCTCGGCTTCTCCTACCTCCCAAGCTTTCATCTCTCTAGATGTCTATATATTTAACCTCACGTATATATGAATTCGATATTCTATGGTATATTCCAAGTACAATAATCAATCGTAGATGTCTACTTTTATAGCAAAAAGTCTCGGATCCCTTGTCTCTATTGTAGCAAGATTTTTCTCTTTCCGACGCCGTCCTAAGTCTAACCCAAGACCCACCACACATATCAGCTACTTCAGGATGTCTAAGAAACGCCCACTTTCTTTGCAGGTTATTTTCTCTCTTTGAAATCAAGCTCATTGTTGCCTATAATGCAATCGCAATCACAGGCAATGGTTTCTTTCTTTTCTTAAATTCGTTTGGGTTTCATTTAGAAAATTTATACCGAGTTAGAATCAAAATATTTTCCATTCAGTTTGGTTTGGAAAGTTAATGATGAAAAAATTATATACATAAAATGGTGGTATGTATCGTAAATAAACATATAAACAATGTTTGGTTCTGGCTGGAATTGTTGTACTATTTAAGTAATAATTGTATAACCAATAGGACTTGATCAAAAAAAAAAAATTGTATAACCAATAGGACATAAAAAAAGGCGAGACCACTGATGAACATTTGAACCACATGCTGATCCCAATACAATGGCCTAGCTTTTCATATGTCCACAGTACTTGGTGGAATTTAATTTGTTTAGCTTTCGCTGAATTTGTTTTGTTTGAGTATATGCAGAACGGATTAGCTTACCTCATGTTAAATATGCTCCATTAAATGTCAATTCTCCTATGGTCTACTAAGTTTCTATATATTCATGATTTCTGTTAATCCGTTTGACAGAAATTCTAGTGTACGTGTATACATCCAAAGTTTCTCATACCAAACCTAATGCTTTGTGTTGGTCCTACGTGTAGACGGTTGATCTCAAGGTCAGGATGTGTTGCACTGGTTGTGTCAGGATCGTTAGGAAGGCAATCTCAAAACTCCGAGGTACCAAAATAAACCACAAGCATAAAACCACTTTTTCACACAAAAAACATAAAACCATTCTATGATACTTTATACTCCTTCCGTTAAATGTCGCTTTGACATTTTTCACACAGATTAAAAAATTATTTAATTTTACATGTTTTTCATATAAAAACATCATTACCCATACACCTACTCTTATTTCAATCAATAGAAAAATAAACTGCAGAAAAAGTTAATAAATTTTGCATCAAAATGCTAGAACGACACTTATTTTACAACAAAAAAAATTATCTACAATGACAATTAATATGAAACGGATGAAGTATTAATTAGAAGGATATGAAATTGTTATTATTAAATTTAGAGAAACATCAATTTCTGTTGCGATTAAATGGATCAAGAAATTAATCCAGAATTAGAGATTATTAATTTATGAGATATTAATTAATTGATGTTACATTGTACATAATCAGTTAATAATTTATCTTGTTAAAGACAAGGTTATATTTAATGAAATTGGTTGAAATCACAGGAGTTGATTCAGTAGAGGTGGAGAGAGAGATGGGAAGAGTGAGAGTGGTGGGATACGTCGATAGAAACAAAGTGCTCAAAGCCGTGAGACGAGCCGGGAAGAGAGCTGAGTTTTGGCCATACCCTGAGCCTCCACTTTACTTCACATCCACTCAAAACTATTTCGTTGATCCCTCAAAAGAGTTTAAAGAGAGTTATAACTATTACAGACATGGTTATAATGGTACGGAACAACATGGTAATATCCCTGTAGGTAGTCGTGGAGACGACAGGGTTAGTAATATGTTTAATGACGATAACGTCAATGCATGCCGTGTCATGTAGCTGTTTCTAAACGACTGAAAACTTGACGCAAAAAAATAAACAGTAATAGAATAAAACATGAGAACTTCTTTTTTCTAATTTGTATAGCAGCCATTTTATGATATGTAAAACAAAATTACTGTTGTAAGAAATATTAAATATTTAATGTAGAATGTAGACAATAACCGCTAAACCCGCTGAATAAGGTGGGAGTTTCGTCAATTTGAAAGCAAAATATGTACTACAACCTGGATATATATGTACTCTATCTAGTTATTCGAAATATCTTGTATGCATATGAAGGGCCTGTTTCTATCCATGTTGAAATAATTATGGAATAGAAACTGAATAATTCTTATATATTAACCACTTCAATCCTAGAAATCGATGTCTAAAATTCTGTGGTGCGTGCATGTGAGCATGGAATATAACCTTTGTCAGCCAAAAGAAGAGGGAAGGTCTAGGTGTATTTAGAAATTTCAATTTAAAATCGTACATGTTTAGTACTCATATGTTACAAATTTAGAAGTATTTTTCAACTGCCTCCGAGCAATATATTATGTAAGACATGATAAGTGACTTATGATCAATGCAACTGATAAAACTGATTCATCAGTTCCTCCAAACAAGACATTGTAATATACATATATATTTGAATTAAGTGAATTATTAAGGCAGTTGTTAGATAATGGCTGAAAAATCAACGGTATCTTTTTTTTTTTTGAACAACAAATCAACGGTAACTATTTATTAAAAAGTGAGAAATTATGTAAAATATGAAGTGGCTTATCAATGCTATTGATATGTTAAAAAAATAGTTTTGATCGTTTCGCCTTTTCTTTTAATAGTATAAACTAGAGTTTTGACATGAACATACGTGCATATATTTTTTCATTTATAATTTTGATATCATCATACACGTTTTAATATATGATTTACATTTAGTGTTATATATTTATTATTCTATAATCTTATAGTTTAGGTTTCATATTCGTCATGATTAATATATATATATATATATATATATATCATAAAAAAATAATTAATTATTAAATTTTTAAATATTTCTAGTAACATATTTTGTAAGTAATACATAAACTATATGTTAGTTATGCACTATTATATTTTTTATATAATAATTTTTAGATAATATATTGCTTTGAGTTTCAAAATAAACAGAAAGATAATATATCTAGTTGTAAATAAAAGTTTAACATATGTTAGTAATTTTATTCTTTCATAAAATATTACATAGTTCACAATGTTTTAACGGTGAGTGATAAATTTATTTACATAAAAGCATTTTAAAAAATAGATTAATCAACCAATTTAATATATTATTTTCATATTTAGTTCATAAAACACCTCTATTTAAATACAACATAGACTATAATGATAAATTTATAAAATAGCATAATTTTTTATTTTATGATAAATTTTTAATTAACAATAATTATCATATTATTATAATACTAATTTCAAAATTAATTAATACATTATTTTATAATAAATATTTAAAATGTTTGGCAGGATTTTGTTTGATTTTTTTTAACAGATTTTGTTATAGCTCAAATAAAATTCAAATATATTGATAAAATTGATTTATTATTAATTTTTTATTGATTATTATTAAGAGTTAATATAAATAATTATATATTTCATATTAAATAATTAATTAAGTGGTCCTAACCTATCAACAGTAGTAGATAAAAAGTAGAACCCTAAATTAATAGATTAGATTTTGGTTAGGTCTTTCTAATTAGTATGGAGATTCTTGATTTTTTCTCTTTGCAGTGTGGTATGTCCAACTCATTGTTTATGTCCATATCCAATTTAATTTTGAGTCAAATGTTTAGTTACTTAAGAGTTGAGTGAAATAGGGGATGGTATCGATGGCCAAGGTTCTCCCAAAGTAAATAACTTTGTTTATATTTTAAGTTAGCTTATAACATCAATAAAAATGTCATTAACTGGTTCCTCTAATATAATTATTTAACACACCTAGCTGTTGATAAATTTTATGATCGTATAATAATTTTAGAAGTGGATAGTCTGTAAATGGTCTTTGATTGTTCGTCTTGATTTTTAAAAGTGGACTAAACAAGAAGGCTTAGTAATAAATACTGACTGGAACTCTACTGGTTTCAATAGCTCGGTTTATCAATTTCTCTCGGCTCTGGGTTTAGACGTTTAGAGCATCTCCAACTCTATGCTATATTTGTCTCTATACTCTATAATAGAATAAAATCTACTCTAATCCATCTCTATTTCTTCCTCTAAAATATAGATTTGTTATTTTTACCTCTATATTTAGAGGAAAAAATAGCATTCCTCTATAATAGAAGCATACTTTTTATTTGCAAAATGGTCCTTTAACTTTTTGTGATTATAATTAAAATACATGTTTATAGATAAATATAATTCTTTTTACATATAATAACACAGTTTTAGTTTACATAATAATTTATAAATTTTCACAATTATAAATAATCATAAATAAAAATACTATTAATTTATTCAAAATTAAAAAAAAAATTAACAAATGAAATTTAACTTTTTATTTAACCGAAACTAAAATTAAAATTTAACTATTAAAAGTTTTACAAATCTTTAACATATTAATAAAAATCTTTAAGTTCAACCTAAATATTAATCAATATTTATTTCTCACTTCGAAATGCATTAACAAATTATTTATGTAAAATATAGTATTATGGTTAGGTAATGTCTACTTTATTTTATTTTATTATATATGATAGCTTTTTGTAATAAAATTTTTAGTTTAAATAATATTGCAATTTTGTGAAAATTAAAAAAATTACATGATTGGTTGAATTTTCAATATTTATAAATAAAATGTCATAGTTGTAAAATAATAAAAGAATCTTTTAAGAATATTCTTTTTTAGAGAAAGAAATAAAGAAAATACATTGGAGAAGAACACATCTCTATTATAGAGTTTCTCTATTATAGAGGGAAAAAAATAAGAAAATACATTGGAGATGGTCTTAGTGAATCATGTGGCCCTGTGGATTTAGACAAGGAAGTCAATCACTGGTGACAAAATTTAGGCGAAACAAAAATAAAATGCTGGCTAGGGTTTGTAGATTCAAGTCTTCTTCTTCTTCTTCTTCTTCTTCTGCTGTGTCTGCGGCTAGATTGTTCTGTACGAGATCGATTCGTGATACTCTGGCCAAGGCAAGCAGGGATGGAGAGAGTTGCGAAGCAGGTTTTGGAGGAGAGAGTTTGAAGCTGCAAAGTGGGTTTCATGAAATCAAAGGGTTAGATGACGCGATTGATTTGTTCAGTGACATGCTTCGATCTCGTCCTTTACCTTGTGTGATTGATTTCTGTAAATTGATGGGTGTGGTGGTGAGGATGAAACGCCCTGATCTCGTGATTTCTCTCCTTAAGAAAGATGGAAATGCGGCGCATTCCACGTGATGCATACAGCTTCACTATTCTGATAAAATGTTTCTGCAGTTGCTCTAAGCTGCCCTTTGCTTTGTCTACGTTTGGTAAGCTCACCAAGCTTGGGTTTCATCCCACTGTTGTTACCTTCAACACCCTGCTCCATGGTTTATGTGTGGAAAGTAGGGTTTCTGAAGCCTTGGATTTTTTCCATCAAATGCGTAGACCAAATGTCATAACGTTCAACACACTGATGAACGGTCTTTGCTGCGAGGGTCGAGTTGTCGAAGCCGTAGCTCTGCTTGATCGGATGGTGGAAGATGGTCTCCAGCCTACCCAGATTACTTATGGAACAATCGTAGATGGGATGTGTAAGAAGGGAGATACTGTGTCTGCACTGAATCTGCTGAGGAAGATGGAGGAGGTGAACCACATCAAACCCAATGTGGTAATCTATAGTGCCATCATTGATGGCCTTTGGAAAGACGGACGTCATAGCGACGCTCAAAATCTTTTCATTGAAATGCAAGAGAAAAAAAATCTTTCCCAATTTATTTACCTACAACTGTATGATAACGGGTTTTTGTAGCTCTGGTAAATGGATCGACGGGGAGCAGTTGTTGCACGAAATGTTAGAACGGAAGATCAACCCTAATGTTGTAACTTATAATGCTTTGATCAATGCATTTGTCAAGGAAGGCAAATTCTTTGAGGCTGAAGAATTATACGATGAGATGCTTCCAAGGGGTATAATCCCTAGTAGAATTACATATAATTCAATGATCGATGGGTTTTGCAAACATAATCGTCTTGATGCTGCGGAACACATGTTTTATGTGATGGCTACCAAGGGCTGCTCTCCGGACGTAATCACTTTCAATACTCTAATAGAGGGATACTGTAGAGCTAAGAGGGTAGATGATGGATTGGAACTTCTCCATGAGATGACTGAAATAGGATTAGTTGCTAACACACAGTGCCGTGCCAAGAGTTTTGGGGGCCTAAGGCAAGTTTGAAAAATAAATTTATTTGTAGTTATATTAAGGAAAGGCTTTTAGATACAATATATCGTGACTAATCATGTCAACCATATACATAAGTCTAATGTTTAAAAAAAAAAATATTACATATGTATAGCCATGCTTACATAAGATAGGAGAAAAGAACTGAAAACATTAGGAGATTTGGTCGAACGCAGGTGGAATGTATCTTTGAAAAACGGTTAAACCACTGAGCTAGATGTGACTTTTGTCATTTAGGGGCCCCAAATATATCTAGTTCATTGAAAAAGACATTTGCCTCAGGCCCCCATATAAACTAGATATATTTGGGGGCCTGAGGCAAATGTCTTTTTCAATGAACTGTAGGCACGCCTCTGCTAACACAGTTACTTACAACACTCTTATTCACGGGTTCTGTCTGGTGGGCGATCTTAATGCTGCTCTAGACCTTTTACAGGAGATGATTTCTAGTGGCGTGTGCCCTAATGTCGTAACTTGTAACACGTTGCTGGACGGTCTCTGCGATAATGGGAAACTAAAAGATGCATTGAAAATGTTTAAGGCTATGCAGAAGAGTAATATGGATATTGATGCTAGTCATCCCTTTAATGGTGTGGAACCTGATGTTCAAACTTACAATATATTGATCAGCGGCTTGATCAATGAAGGGAAGTTTTTAGAGGCTGAGGAATTATACGAGGAGATGCCCCTCAGGGGTATAGTCCCAGATACTATCACCTATAGCTCAATGATCAATGGACTATGCAAGCAGAGCCGCCTAGATGAGGCTACACAAATGTTTGATTCGATGGGTAGCAAGAGCTTCTCTCCAAACGTAGTGACCTTTACTACACTCATTAATGGCTACTGTAAGGCAGGAAGGGTTGATGATGGGCTGGAGCTTTTCTGCGAGATGGGTCGAAGAGGGATAGTTGCTAATGCAATTACTTACATCACTTTGATTCATGGTTTTCGTGAAGTGGGTAATATTAATGGGGCTCTAGACATTTTCCAGGAGATGATTTCAAGTGGTGTGTATCCTGATACCATTACCATCCGCAATATGCTGACTGGTTTATGGAGTAAAGAGGAACTAAAAAGGGCACTGGCAATGCTTGAGGATCTGCAGATGAGTATGGTATGTAATTTTCTGTCCAGTCTATGTATTTTAATAGAAAGAAGAATGTATACATGCTTTTGTGTGTAGCTTCAGAATTATGATACATGTTCTGGAATTAACCATCGGTTTGGTTTTGCATTGTAGGATCATCATTTGGGGGATGAGTGATCGACGATTTTCTACTGTTTGCAGCAGAGCTTCAATGTCATTTTGTTTTTGCTTCTGGTCATGTATACCCTACTAATGTTTGATCAAATCGTTGAATAGTGTTCATAGGGAAAATTGTGTGGTCAGTGAGCTGTTTTGCTGCTATTCTATTGAACTGCCTTTTATGCGTCTATTGTCTGAGTTTAATAAATTTGACCATTTCCAATTAAGTTATATACACTTGTTCACGCAATATTATTGGTCTGAACCAGTGTTTTGAAACTCGACCTGCACCCGCGGTTAAACCGGTAAACCCGGTGACCCGAGTAAATCCGGTTTAGGTTTTGTGAAAAACCCAAAATTAAAAACCCACCAAAATCCGGTACCGTTTAAACCAATAGATAACTTTTATATTTTAAAAAAGTTTTTAATTATGTTTTTAGATTTTATTTTATATTCTAAATTTTCAATTAAAAAGTTAGATTTCTTTCGGTTTTCTTTTTATGCTGATCTGTAATGATTTTGTATCTCTTTTTTCTTCTTCTTTTTCTTTTAGCTTTTTGAATTTTTTTATTATAAATCTGTAGTACTAAGTTTTTTTATCTAAGTCATGTGTATATTGTTTTGTTGATAATTTTTAAAATTTAGATTAAATTTTCTGATCTTTAATCACATATGATACCAATTACACTATTTTATTTGTGATTTTTAGATTTTGACGAAGATTTCACTATGCCACCGGAAGAAAATAAAATGAACTATGGTAGAGAGAACCAAAAATTATTTGATGTGATTTGGTGCTAATTTATTTTTGTTATTGACAATTTATTACAATGATGTTTTAGTTTTGGTTTATTTTGGATTTGATGTTTAGTTTATTATTCACACTAGACATAAATATTTATGAACTTTAATCTTGATTTTTTAGATGTCATAAATCTTAACTAGTCCCAATTTCTTTTAAATAGTCTAAATTATATTTTTGATATTTTGTATATAAAATTAAAATAAAATACAAAAAGTAAAGTTAACCATTTTCTAAATGTTATTTAAATATAAAATATATAAATATTTAAACTATTATTTTATGTTGAAAAAGAAAATTAGAAAATATGAACTTTAGTTTCTATATTTATTTTCATATCTATTGTATTATTGTATAATAAAATTAATTCATTTATTAATATGCGGTTCATTCGCGGTCGACCCAATGATCCAGAAACCTGATAAGTCATCCAGTTCAGTTTCCGGATCGGTCCGAACTCAAAGAAGCACACCTTCCAGAAGATTTCAAGTGTTAAAAGATTTTAGATTTAAATCATGATTTCAAGTGGTGTGTATCTAATTGTTTTCTTGTTTTTTGTTTTTGTTGTAACCTAAGAAATCAGATAACAGCTTATTCTCGCTTTGTAAAATAGTACTCCCTCTCGTTTATATTAAAGGCATGATGAGTTTTTCCACTACCATCTGCAAACGTAGTTTTTACGGTTGGTAGATGTTGATAGTGTTTCGAAACAATCATATAAACCGTTACAAATCGCTTCAAACCAGTCCGAACCTCTTAAAATCAAAAGATGATTCCAACTAGCGTTTGCGGTTGCGGCCTTGCGGACGGTTGTGGGTGGCTAAATAAATATAAAAATATTTTCAAAAAGTATTTTAAAATTAAAAATTTAGAATGTAAATATTATAAATAATTATATATTAATTTAAATTCACAAAAAGTATCATAATTTGTTTTATAAAAACTTCAAACTAACTATTCATTAGATTTTCTAAAAATTAATATACATACATATATAAAGATATACACATATATAAAACAAAATAAAATATTGTTTTAAATTTTGTAATATAAATCTTCAAAACAAGTTTTATAAAAATTATTAACTTTCAACTAATTTAAAAAGTTAAATAAATAAACATAATATTTTTATTAATCATACTATATTGATAATTATTATATTTTATTACAATAGTATGTTTTATATATTTTAATAATGTTATAATATGTTAAAATTTGTAATTTATTATTAAACCGCTGCAATAACTTATAATCAGTCAATCACAAATATCTCGCAATCGCAAACAATTTTCAAACGTTGTGTCAGTCATACAAAAAGCTTAATAACGCTTGAAGGTAGGTGAAGCCGTGAAGGTAGTGAAGGTATAACAAGGATTTTACAACGAAATGATTTACTACGGTTTTACATCGTTCTTACATAATATTTATAACGGATTTAGTTAAGTTAAAGTCCACTAAATACACGTTTTCACCAAAAAATAATGGTAAAATGATTCGTCGTAAATCACTAGAAATGTACATGAACTTTATGACGAATGGTCTTTTCTGACTTAAAGTTGTCTAAAGTTACATCTCTTTTACGACGAATATATTTCCTTGTAATTTTTTAACTGGTCTACAATGAAAACATTTTTCTACGTAACTTTATCGTAAACACCACAAAAATTTAAGAGGAATATTTTTCTTTCATAAATGGTCGTTGTTAGAGCCGCGTTTTCTTTTAGTGTAACTTATATACATTAAGTAAGGTTCAGATGCGTAAATAAGTTCGTGCGTGTTCATTCGAAACATTCCACTATCTTCGGTGGCGGAGCCAGCCATAAACTTTAACGGGGTCAGTAAATTAAGTTATCGAGTTTATGTTAATTTTGAGCAAATGTTACCGGATCAATATAATGATTTTATAACATTTTACTAGTTTTCTCATCAAACAAATACAAGTAAATTTTTCTGTAACAAAAAAAAATCACAGGGGTCGAATGACCCCCCTCCCTACATGCGACCTCTATTTAATGGGATTCGGGGACAATCTAAACCCGCATGAAAAGGAAAAGTTTGATATTATTTCTTGGATTCAGTTCCAATGTTTGAGTCTTTATTCTGCTAATCTTTTAACTAACTGTTTTATTTCAAACGATGTTGGCTTTTACCATTTTCCTCTTAAAGGCAGGTGGGAAAGTCTGTCATCAGTTCTTGTTGATTTTACAGAAATAATCTATTTCTGTGGTTCCAAATGTTCTACCAGCCTCAGAGACTGAACTAACTATGCTACGTTACTGAGATAGAGAAGCTTTGCTAGAAAAAGTGTATGCAAGACTAGATTGCAATGAGTCCTCTGTAACATGTCTATGTGAACCTGGTTTTGAATGCTAAATACACATTAAATTTCTGATCAATCTTGTCCTGTCATTCGAATTCTTGAATATTAAGAGGATAACTCTTCTACCATTCTTTCTGAACTTATCCATAACGTTAGGCATAACATGTCTCATATTATAGACTTTGAAGCAAATATGTTTATGGCTCATAGAAGGGAAAAACAAGCCTTAGAATTGGGGAAACACAAATGAAAATGATTAAGAAATGCAAGTGAACTACAAAAGAGGACCAACGGGGAGTCTCTGCAACTCAACCTATGTAGTGAGTTCCATAATGGCAGAAACGATATCTCCATCATTAGTCTTGAGAGCCTTAACGGCTTTGGCCTTTGAGACACCAGCTTGAGTCATCACAAGATCAATGTCCTTAGCTTCAACACCAGTCTCATCAACATCATCATCATCTTCCTCCTCTTGTGCAACAGTGGCTGCTTGAGAGGCATCAGCGTTGTTGGGGATCATAGACGCAACATCAGGCATCTTGAACCTCTGAGCAGCTTGGGCTTGTAGCTGGGAGCTCATGTCATCAATCTTGGCCTCGCCGAATATCACATAGGTGTCAGAGTTGGGACTCTTGAACACATCAGGCTTCGAGATGACAAACAGAACCTAGAGAGATAAATGCAAAGAACATACAACATCGGTGTTCAAGAAAGATTTGATTAATGTCAAATAAAAAGGCGTGTGAGTGTCCTTACATTCTTTGATCTCTTGATTGTGACTCTGCTAACATCAGTGACAGGTTTCATTCCAAGTTTCAGCATTGCTTTGCGGCTTTTCTTCTCGCTTCGGCTTTGCTTTGAGCTCTCATTCTCACCAGCTCCTAATTCACATACAACAACATGAGCAAAACCCTAGCATTGTAACAATACTTAACAGAGATTCTAGAACAGATCCAATCACGAAATCAACACATGAACAGAACGAAGGGAATCAAATCGAGTAAAGAGGAATATACCATCGATCTTGTCATCGTCGTCGTCCTCATCTTCGTCTTCTTCATCTCCGTCTTTCACATCCTCAACGACAACATCATTTTCCTTCTGCTCAAAAGCACAATACGTCATACAACCACGAATATCGGAACAAAATAGAGAGAAAGAGAAAAAGAAAGTGAACCTGGAGCTTCATTTGCTCTTTGATGGCATCCATCAACTGCTCCTCAGTGTTAACTTCTTCAACGACTGGGCCTGGCATCTTCTTCACCCTCTTTCTTATCTTCTCTTCTTCCTTCGTAACCAACGAAACCCTTGGAACAGCGCAGCGACCTTTTCACAGGCGTGGCGATGAATAAATATTGAGAGGCGTAATCTAGTGCGTGGGCCTTACCCTATAATAAGCCTTAACCAAATGGGCCGAAACGAACTATCTCAATTATATAATAAGCCTTAAACATCTATCTTATCGGTGTTCTAGAACCGGCTAGGCGCTCGTTATGTGGGTTGTGGGAGATGAATCTTTAGGACCTAACCTAATTGTATACGCCAACCCTTAAGTTTAAGAAAATGGACGTAAATTATACTTCAAATATTATATAAAATTAATATTACATATATTAGTTTAAGAAAATGGACGTAAATTATACTTCAAATATAATTTCTATGTATAAAAGTATGTTTTCACATGTAAATATTTTCAATCTATCTGTAGTGATCTGTTTTAATTTGTTGCTGATGCAGGAAGACCCTAGCGTCACTTAGGAAAATAAAAAGTTTTTTGTTCCTCTGTGCTGATGACTTTTGGTGCTGAATTTCTTTTCTAATAGATTTTTTCTTTGTTTTCTACTATTATGTTTTCATTCTAGATGCTTTTTCTTTATAAGTTCCTGGGGACATTTTCAATTTCACCGGCTATTATAAGAAATACTAGAGCTGGACCCATCCGACCGGACGGGTAATTATTTTCATTTTTAATATAAATGAATATTGTTTAAATATCTATTGGTTTATATTTTTAAATATTTATCATATTTTCAACAATCAAATAGTTTATATGCTGTAAAAATAGTGACCCGTACCTGTTATTAAACATTTGACAAATTAATATTGACCTATTGATAGTTTGAGTAATACTTCTTGTAACATTAAATTGTTTGCCAAATGTAAAAAGAATTTAAATATTTTGATCAGATATGGATAATATGATAAGATTTAGATACGTTAGAAAAAAATATTTGGTTATAACATTAAACATTGTTTTACAAGTAATTCAAAGATATTTAAATTTAAGTATTAAATTTTCTTGTTGAAAATAATTAATAACAACCAAAATGGTTAAACATTTATTTTAGAATTTTTTGAAAAATATATAATCTTAGGTGAGATTTAATTATATTAAAATAATATTCAGTTACAAATATTTCATCTTGTTCTATAAGTAGTTTAAATATATTTAAAATCTTAGAATATATAGATTTTATTGTTCAAAATAATTAATGGTAAATTAAACATATATTTTAGGAATATTCATAATATTGTTAAATATCGAATTTAAACTTGAATTTTGTTCAAAATAATTAATGGTATTGTTAACATCGATTTTAAATACGAATATTCCTAAAAATCAGCTCCTTTATTTTAGGAAACATATTAAATACAAAAATTAAGCTGAAAGTAATTTAGGAAAATATTTAATAAATAGGAAAAGACAATGATTACTTAAATATAGGTTCATTTAATTACTTCAGTGGCATGCAATTGTAAATAAAAGTGAAAACTAAAGGGTATTTTATATGGGTACTTCTCTTTTAATAATATAGATACCTGTTTTGCTCTATTTTTTTTGTTGTAATGGTAATCGCAGACTGTTCAACAGTTTTTAAAGTAAACTTTCCGGAAGGGATTTCATCCAGAAGAGTTTTAACCAAAGAAAAAGATATATCTTTATTTGAAAAACTTTTATCTTATAGATAACACAAATAACTGCAGTCCATTGTGATGTGGGAAAACACTTTGATTGTATAGAAGCCTCAACCATTAGCAATTTCGTCAAGATACGAAATTTTGATAATTTGAAAAAAAAAATTCTTTCAAAATGATACTATTCAGTAGTTTTACGAAGAAAATTTCAGTTCACTAATACAAAGGTTAATAATGTAAAAACTAAAATAAGTTTATTAAAAAAAATAGTGTGCGAATACAGTAAATTGTTTGCACTGGAGTTTAAAAAAAATTATGTGTACACATTAGTGGTTAAATGAGTGTGAGACGAACACATCAGCATACTCAAATTAAAATCAATGTGAGGCTGTCATGTGTTCAATGTGTGTGAACGTATTAAATGACAACTAAACCTTGACCCGCCTGACCAAAGAAGTATTTATTTTATTTTTAATTTTTTTGGCTTATACTAAAATCATGCATTTGTAATAGTTAGTTGTATTACTTTGAGTTATTTTTGCGTTTGTATTAATAATCAAATGTGTCACCAATATTTTGTATATTATAAAGAAAGCGAAAAAATAAACAATATATACGAAATATATAAAACAATTTCGATAATTTCAAATATGTCGAAATATGTTGAAATAATTTCAATCAAATGTGTCACCCATATTTTGTATTTTAAATTGTTTAGCAATGTAATAATCTTGTTTGTCGACATTAGGAACTATAAGAAGCGAACAACATATATGTTTAGGAATTGTTGAGGTGATTTAGAATATGAATACAATGTAAACTATATATATAATGTGAACCTAAAACCCTAATAAAAAGAGTATACCTAAACACATTCTCGAGAGAAAATCTCGTGATTTAATACCATATCAAATATTGTTTTCAAAATATCGTCTTCTATACCTAAATACAGGCAATTGATTGGAGATTAAATATTCAAAAATATTTTAATTACTGTTGGACTCTTCTGCAAGCTAATCAAATAATAATAGATTTGGAAAAAAATGTAAAGATAATTTATTATTCACCTAATTTTAGAAGTTAGCGAAATTATATGATACAGTTTCTATGTTTTTTAGGTATATTCAATATTTGATAGTGATTATAAGTTATAATTTATTGCCAGCAAAGATATTGAATTTATTGGTTTGGCTAACGAAAAAAATTAATAATCATCCATTAGTATAGGTGATTTATCTCTATCATTGATTAATTAATTTTAAAAAATAAACTAAATAACTTCCTTCTCTATTATTCATTTGGTTTGGCTTCCTTATTAATTTGGTTCATATGATTTTAGATTTTTGTAAAAAACTTATTAATCATCCACTGGTATCTAACCAGGTATACCAAGCTCTACGTGAAGAATTCTGCAGATTAAAGTTCTTAATAATATTACTTTTGACCACGTGGTGATAGGCTAGTGGTCTTGAGGGAGTTACGACCCCAATACGGACCCGGCTTTGAAACACTGTGTGGCCACCCGGGCTAGCGTTAAATCGCAAGAATACGTGGAGTGCCTTTGACTTCGTGGGATTAGTCGGTTGACCTCGATCACCGGATCCCACTGTTATCAAAAAAAAAAATTACTCTTGATGCTATTTGAGTTATAGAAGTGCAAGTGGATCAGAATGATTTATCGTTAGTCTTATAATAGGAAGATATTTTGATATATGTGATTATAGTTACTCTACGTGCTTTAGTTAAAGGATATGAAGTTGTTGTTTCCGATTTTTAAGGGGAAATCAGAGTGATAAAACATGCATTTAATAGTGGGAAAAGACAAAAAAATTTTAAAGATATGATAATTGATAGTTTCAGTGGCATGACATTGTAAATAACACTGAAAATTAAATGATATTTTATAAGTGTACTTTTGTTTTAATATTAGAGATGCTTCTATTCTAATATATAGAGGTTAATTAGATTGCCCGCCAATCGTATTCTTTATATTAGATTCTTTATTTTAAGATTAGGCTGTGCCTTTTATCCATTAATTTCAATTCAATTTGTTATTCGTTCCAATTCTATCCTTAAAATCTGAATATTTGTAAGTCTTCGAAGTAAAGTAAATATTGAAATTAATATCCGTTAAGAATGAAATAAATCACAAATATTAAAAATTTCAGAGTCAGATATCCGATCTGATTTTTATACAAATATATGTATATGTTCAATTAAATATTGAAGTTTATATATATAATTTTATATAAATATAATTTTAATATACTACTTTATTAGTTTTATTTATAAAATTACTTATAGAAGTATTAAATTAAGAAATGAATATAAATCTTTATAAAATCTAGAAATCTTCCTAAATTTTATATTTTATAAGAACATTTAATTATTATTTTTTTAAAAAATTATGAAACATATAATTTAACAAATCTTTATTTTATATTATGTTAAAGATATATTTGAAGATAAACTTGTATGTTTTTTTCTAAATTTATTTGTATTGAACAAAATAGATGAAATATCCCTAAATAGAAAACATATGCAAATTTTTTAGATATCCAGAAAACTAGATATCCGTAATTGTTTTAAGCATAGCAAATCCAAAAATTAGACATCTGTAATATACAAAGCATATCTTAAATACTGAAAAGCACTAATCATTATACGAAACTACAAGATGTAAATAAACCTAATTACATTGATTTCATATAAACCTAATTTTTTATAACAGTATATATAGTAGAAATGATGATGGTTCGATAAAATGATAATGTAAGCAAAATAATTGGTCAGATATTTTTATTTTAAATATTAAATATCAAAGAAATAAATAATATATATATATATATATATATAATAATTTATTCTTTAATATTTTCTTCTTTATATAAATTAAATTAATAAAAAAATTTACTACATAAATCAGTTGCATATCCGGATGCAAGGCTTTATCGGATTAGTCTTTTGTGCATATAAATATTTTGGGATCCCTACTATTATAAAAAAAGAGATTGATTATTAAGAAAAAAATATTTAAAATTGTTGCATTTATTTGTTTTCAATTATTTTAATAATTAATTTAGTTATGTTGATAAGATAATAAGAATGATGTAATTAAGATGTAATCACTACTAATAAAAGGATCGTTTGAGGCTCCATAGAGCATCCACATCAGCGTTAAAAATTCTCCAAAAGATACTACATGTCACTATTATTATTTCTTATAAAAAAGAATATAATATAAAAATATTATATTAAATGTCCATAATGTATTATTACCATTTTATATTTAAAAGTTGAATAAATAAATTCGAAAATTAGAATAAAAATATATACAATATAAGAAATGGTAGTGGTGAAGATGGTTTCGGAACCAGAGAAGTGGCCAGCGTTCGCAAGTTATCCGGAGGATATTAAGAGTTTATAAAGCAGTTTCCATAGCTCACAGCTCATTCATGTACCACGGACGGCAAATTCAAGGGCGGATCATTTAGCACGCAGTGCCAGACAACAATCGTCTTTTGTCATTCACATGGATGCAGAGCTACATGTTTGGTATCCAGATTCTATATGAGTCTGTATCTTTGATGACAAAAAAAAGAAATGGTAGTATTACATTTTTATTATTTCCAAAAAAGCTAAATGTAATATTTCCCAAATAATGTCAGCTAACATTATTAAAAAAATAATAAGTAAATATGAAATATAAAGAAAATAAGTAATAATTAAATCTATACTAATAAAAGTTTGCTTTTGAGGCTCCATGGAGCGTCTACATTATCGAGAAAAATTCTCTATAAAGATGCCACGTGACATTTTTTTTTTGTAACTATCCATAATGTAATATTACCATTTTATATAAAAGGTCAAACAAATAAATGCTAAGATTAAAATAAGAAAATATACAACATTACATTCTTTACATTTATTTTCTATTCTATGCTAATAAAAATACAGTTTGAGGCTCTATAGAGCGTCCACATCATCGAGAAAAATTCTCTATAAAGATGTCACGTGGCATTATTTTTTTGTAACTATCCATAATGTAATATTATCATTTTATATAAAAAGTTAAACAAATAAATGATAAGATTAAAATAAGAAAATATACAAAATTAAATTCTTTACATTTATTTTTACAATATATTAAATGAATAAAATCGAAAATTAGACTAAAAATCTAATAATATAAGAAAATATACAATATTACATTTTTAAATTTTTAGATTTAGTTTTACAAAAAAGAATTAAATAAATAAATTTAAAATTAGAGTAAGAAAATATACAATATAAGAAAATATAGAATATTACATTTTTACATTTAGTTTTACAAAACTAAAATATAAAAAACGAAATTAGAAAAAAAAATCCAAAAGATGACACGTGGCATTATTTTTTTGTAACTGTTCATAATGTAATATCTATACTAATAAAATTACAGTTTTGAGGATCTATAGAGTGTCCACATCATCGAAAAAAATTCTCTATAAAGATGCCATGTGGCATTATTTTTTTTGTAACTATCCATAATGTAATTTTACCATTTTATATAGAAAGTTAAACAAATAAATGCTAATATCAAAATAAGAAAATATACAACACAACATTCTTTAAGTTTATTTTTACAAAAATATTAAAAGAATAAAATCTAAAATTAGAATAAAAAATAAATAATATAAGGAAATATACAATATTACATTTTTAAATTTTTGCATTTAGTTTTACAAAAAGGAATTAAATAAATAAATTTAAAATTAGAGTAAGAAAACATACAATATAAGAAAATATACAATATTACATTTTTACATTTAGTTTTACAAAACTAAAATATAAAAAATCGAAAATTAGAAAAAAAATCCAAAAGAGGACACTTGGCATTATTTTTTTGTAACTGTTCATAATGTAATATAACCATTTTATATAAAAATTTAATAAGATAAATTCTAAAACTGGAATAAGAAAATATATAAAATTACATTCTTTACATTTATTTTTACAAAAAGATTAAAATAATAAATTCGAAAATTAGAATAAAAAACATAATATAAGAAAATATACAATATTACATTTTTACATTTAGTTTTACAAAAAGGAGTTAAATAAATAAATTTTAAAAACTTAGAGTAAGAAAATATACAATATTAGATTTTTACATTGAGTTTTATGAAAACTAAATAAAAATCGAAAATTAGAAAAAAATACAATATAAGAAAATATACAAAATTACATTTTTACATTTCGTTTTGCAAAAGCGTTAAATAAATAAACTTGAAAATTAAAATGAGAAAATATACAATATAAAAAATGATAATATTAAGTTAAATAAATAAACTTGAAAATTAAAATAAGAAAATATACAATATAAAAATATTATATTTAATTTTACAAAGAAGTCCATGTGAGAATAAAAATCTTCTTTTAAAAAAAAAAATCATGTGGCTCATTAATTCATATGAACGAAAATAATAATTTTGACCGGAAAAGGAAGCATCAAGGACCATAAGAGTATTATGGGCTAGCGTAATCCGAACGTAATCTGTCGATAAAAAATGTATATTTGCTAAAAAACAAAATAATTAATAGCATAAAATCCTTCTTCTAAAAATCCACATGGCATTATTATTAGAAAAAAAAGTAAAAAAAATGACTATCGTAATATTGTCATTTGTTGTAAAAGCTAAAACAAAAATAAAATAAGTAAATATACAATATAAGAAAATAAACAATAATTAAATTTACAATAAAAATAAGAACTACATTAAATATCTATCTTAAAAATGTAAAGTCAAATAAATAATAAGTAATTATGAAATATAAGAAATAAAATATTATATTAAATATTTATCATAATATTAGAAAAAGTAAATATACAATATAAAAAATAATAAGTAAATATACAGTATAAAAATAAAAGTATTACATTAAATATCTAATGTAATATTATCAAATGATCCAACTCTTTGAAATTTTTTTCAATCAATTTGATATTTAATCAAAACAAAATATCATATGATATAAAAGTAAAAAAAAATTAGAATAAATAAATATACAATAAGTAAATTTACAATAAAAAAATAAAAAACAAAATTAAACATCTATCTGAAAATGTATAGTAAGATAAATAATAAGTATATAATAAATAAAATGGATTATTAAACATTTATCATAATATTAGAATAAGTAAAAATACAATATAAAAAAAATTAAATATACAATAGAAGAAATAAAAAACAAAACTAAACGTCTACTTGAAAAATATAAAGTACAATAAATAATAATTAGATATACAATATAACAAATAAAATACTACATTAATTATAATATTATATAACTAAATATAAAATATAAGAAAAATAAATAATAAATAAATATATAATAAAATAATTAGCAACTACATTAAACATATATCTTTATAGTAAAAATAATAAGTAAATATACCATATAAGAAATATAAACTTTACATTAAACATCTATCGTAATATTACAGTTTTATATAAAAGCAAAACAGTTAGAATAAGTAAATATATACAATCTAGGAAAATACCTAATATGTAATATACAATATAAAAATGAAAAAGTACATTAAACATCTATATGGAAAATATATTTTCTTATTTCTAAATATTATTTTCAGTAAATATAAATATACAATATAAGAAAAACAACCAAAACGATCTATCCATAACTCTTAAAGTCCCCCTAAACAATTTATTCGCTACATTGCAATTTGTTTTGAAGAATAATATATATGTATACTTTGAACAACACAATCTAAAAATGATACATTAAATCAAAATTAGCATTTAAAGAATAAAATATTTAATGAACATACATAAAAGAAAAATTAAAATTAACCAAATACAAAAAAAATACAAGTAACTATCAATATAGCTCAACTACAAAGAAAAACACATTGTCCATAACATAGTTTCCTGTCTCCAAGACTTTCATATTCGTAAGCCGAGTACTACTGACAAAAAAAAAGAACAATAACTTATCTATAATAAAAAAAAACTACACAATTGATTAACAATATAAACATTAAATTCATAAACAATGTTAACAAATATTTCATAAAAAACTAACATTCCGTGCATAGCGCAAAAAATCATTAATACAAGTTTAAAAAATTCACAGCTTCTACTAACATTTCAAGTTTTCAACCAAAAAATAAATGATAAGTTACATAAAACAAGATATAGATATACCAAATAGCAATTCAACCAAAATAACAGAATTATCCAAAAATAAATAATATATTCAAATATATAATTGTAAGTTAAGTATTTTAGTTACATATTTAATTGGAATTTTGTATTACAATTGTCATTTGAAGGTATTTGAACTTCTCAAGTTGGAGGAGGCGAGATGCAGCGGTGTTCTCTTTTCCCATATAGATCAGACTCAGTTGGACAAAACGTCTCTTCGGAACGATTCAAGCCCGACTACCACTTGATCTTAGAAAATGGGCGTCGACAAAAAAAAAGAACTTCTCAAGTTGGTATGTATTCTACTTGAACATTGGAAAATAACTTATTGATGTATTCAAGAAAAAAAAGTATAAGAACGAAAATCTAATTCATGTTTTAACCAAAATATACATTCTACTTACTATCGTAACTACCATAACTAAAGTAGAGTAAACACTAAAAAACATATGAAACTATAATATATTGGTGAACATTTTTCAATAGTAAGATAAACATAACCTACAAGAAGAATAACAAAATATGTACGGTGAATATTAATATTATTTTTATTTAAAATAAGAAAATAAGCTTAACATTTTAAAATACTCATTAAAACGATGATATATTTAGATATGTAACTATTTTGTCCAAATATATGTATATTTATATATATATATATATATATATAAATATTTTTTAATAGTTACCCGCCCGTAGGGCGGGCCAAATCCTAATATATAAAATATAAGAACCTTTTGAGGCTCCATAGAGCGTCCACATCAGCGTTAAAAAATTCTCCAAAAGATGCCACATGTCACTATTATTATTTTAAAAAAATAATATAATATAAGAAATATTACATTAAAATGTTCATAATGTATTATTACCATTTTATATTTAAAAGTTGAATAAATAAATTCCAAAATTAGAATAAAAATATATACAATATAAGAAATGGTAGTATTACATGTTTTACATTTAGTTTACATTTTTATTATTTCGAAAAAAATTAAATGTAATATTTCCTAAAAGATGCCACCTGACATTATTAAAAAAAAAGAAGTAAATATGAAATTAGAATATTAAAATTTGATAAAAAAATAAAATTAGAATAAATTACATATACAAAATATTAAAAATGAAAATAAGTAAACTTTCAGTATAAGAAATAGAAAAAATACATCAAACATATATCTGAAAATATGTAGTAAAATAAATAATAATTAAATATGAAATATAAGAAATAGACATATTACATTAACCATATATCATAATATTAAAATTTGATATAAAATCAAAACAATTAGAATAAGTAAATACACAATATAAGAAAAAGTAAAAATAAGTAAATATACAATATAAAAATGTAAAAACTACATTACACACCTATCTTAAAAAATTTACGGTTTTACATTTTTTATTATTTCCAAATTTTTTATAAGTAAATATAAAATATAAGAAAAATAAGCATACAATATAAAGCAAAAAAATTAGAATAAGTAAATATACAATATAAGAAAAATAAAAATAAGTAAATTAACATACAATTAAGAAATAAAAATATTACATTAAACATCTATCGTAAATAGAATATTACGATTTGATAAAATGCCAAACAATTAGAATAAGTAAATAAACAATATAAGAAAATAAATAATAGTTAAATAAAAAATATAAGAAATGGAAAAACTACATTAACATCTATCTGAAAATGTATAGTTGTACACTTTTATTATTTCCAAATCTTTTTATAAGTAAATAAACATTATAAGAAAAACAAGCATACGATATAAGAAATAGAAATACTACATTAAACATATATCATAATATTATCATTTGGTATAAAAGCAAGAAAATTAGAATAAGTAAATATACAATATAAGAAAAAAATAAACAATAAGTAAATATACAAAATTAAAAATGTACATTAAACTTCTATCGTAAAGAGAAATAGAAATATTACAAAAATATAGTAAAAGCCTCTTCTATACAAAAAAATATGTTTGGATAAGTTTACATTTGTGTTACAAAAATAAAAGTGTTACAAAAAAAAAGATAAGTTCACATGCAAATAGTGAAGAATCAACTGACATGAAATATTTGTCATATGGCTTTATCACTCATAGTTTCTTTATCTCTAAGCATAAGTATCTTGCACATCCTCCAGAAAAATGTAAATATGCAAAAAAGTATACTCATCATTTAATTTTGCAGTTATAGCGTTTGCAAAGGAAATATAGAGTAGAGAATGCATTTTGAAAATAAAAATATATTGTTTCCAAACCAGTAAGATGGAGATTTTCAAAATATATTGAAAATTATGGATTTTTTACCATGCACATGACTGTTTTCATTCTTCTCCTTTCAGCTCATCACACAAATGAGCAAAAATCATTCTTTCCTAAAAATAAATAGAAAAGAAAAAACATAACGAGTTGCAACTTTCTGGAATGATGGTAAGTATTATTGAACAATAATTAAGAAACCAAGTCCAGATCTATCATAAGCAAACACACCAGCCATAAACACACACAAGCAATGGTATGACACAACAAAATCTTTCATCATAAACAATTGTAACACAAGGAGCGTGGGACACAACCATCTATCATAAACAAACACACCATCCATAAACACAGCCGCGATTAATATTACAAGTTAAAGAGTATATCATATTGATCTTTAAGATGTACACAGAGCAAGATCTTGAAAGCAATAAATAGTGGCGTTGCCAAAACATAATGAAAAGGACCCCACTGCCACAAACCGGAACTTTAAAAGTTACAAAATAACATGATGCTAACAAAGAGCAAAGGTGATAATCCCAAAAGATTTCATAGAAAAACAGAGAGAAAGAGAAAAATCACGGCACGAAACTGGTACAAAGGTATAAATATAAAAATGCAAAAAACAAAGCCAAATGATGATAAAAACTTTTACTTTAGACATCGCTAAACACACAAGGATCCAAGTTTTATAGTTGTACATCAACTGATTCATATAATTATCCTATCTTTAGCTATACAAAAGAGAAGTCAAGGCAGCAATTACGAAAAAGAAAGAAAGAAACTGATCACCATGATTGAAAAAGAACATGAACAAGCTTGAGAGTGAGAAGAAGGGTGAAGGAGAAGAGCAAACTATGCGTTGAAACCGATTCTCTACACCAATATTTCCTTACCCTTAAATCTCTAATTCAATCAGAGAGACCCTTTTTGACACATCTCACAATTCAAAATTTGACTGTATGAAATTGGTGATTTTTTCACGGAAAATTTCAAGAAGCAAACACATAAGAGAAGGGAAAAAGATTTGTTATAAAAAACGGTATTTCAAGTCATCGACCGAGGGTGACTTTCAGTGACAAATGCAAATGATGGCAAACTTAGTTTATGATAATATTATTTTATTTTTTGCATGTGATTGTGTATAAAAGTGAAAAAAAATTAGATTTATATTAAGGATACAACTATTAGTTATATGTTTCTTTGTTAAAAATAATCGAAGTGACATAATGTTAGAAACTAAATTAGAAAAAACTTTAAAAACATGATTCTATTTTTGATTTGTAATTTGATTTGTAAAATAATAGACAAATTTGACGTGATAAAAATATAAAATTAATTTACAAGCACGATTCGTTTCCGTCAATGTGGAGATGAGATTAGGATCCAGTTTATGTTTTTGGTTATTGACACTTGATTTGGTAAGGTTAATGTGGATAGGAGATTGAGAACCACTTTATGTTTTTGGTTTTTAATTGACATTTAATTTGGTTAATTTGAAAGCCAATTTTCAAAAAAGAAAACAAAATGATAGGAAAAAAAAATATTTTTAGTCAGAAGAAAAAATAAATATAATATCAAATGATCTGATTATATAATATAAAGTTCCGTTGGAAAATATTTATTAGATCCCATAAAAAATTAGAAATAAGAGTTCAAATATATACAAAACGTTAGGTTAAACTATCACAAAAAATACAAACAAAAAAATTCAACTATCACAAAAATGTTTACATCAATGTCAAATAAATATAAAATATTTATTTTACATTAATGTATATTATAAATATAAAATATTCATAAATTCACAAAATATATAGTTCAGAATACAACATCCAACGAAATAATTGTTTACAAAATATTTGAAAAATCAAAATTGTCTCGGGCGTAGCCCGGGTTAACCCTTGGTACCTTTAAAATTTTACCTTTGACTCGAGTAATATATATACGTAAAGGTAATGTCAGATTTTCTATAATAATTTTCTTTAGTCTTTGTTTGAAAAGAAATATTTTCTTCTTTTGAATAGTATCCTTCCTTTTTTACTATACTATTTGATAAGTTTGAAATCAGTTATGTGAGTAACGTTTGGTCCCGTCAATAAAACGTGTCAACTGTTTTTCTAATTTGATAACGTAGAAACGTTGAAGGTCTCACAAAATCAGGACTTTTAAACAGCGTGCCGTGCATGTCCTTACATACTCTTTTTTTTGTAAAAGGCATTATGTCCTTGCATACTTCTATTCCTATATATATGACAGGTGCCGAGGTGCGGGATTACATATGAAAACATCTCTCTCTATATCTCTCACTTCAGATTTCATATCAATCACTTTCCCGAACCATGGAAGCTTCTGCAACATCCAAGCTTCTCGTAACCGACATCGCCTCCATCGTTGATCACATCCCTTCAAACTATGTCCGACCAATCTCTGACCGTCCAAATCCAGGGGCGGATCTACAGTACTGGCTACGGGGGCACGTGCCCCCAACTACTTATTAAATGTTATTGAGCTATAGGAATTAACGCTAAACTATTGTAGCTCAGTTGGTGTAAGTGCTTCAATTTCTTTCGTAGGTTAAGATTTCGAGCACTCACAACATGCATTTTTTTGTGTGCACATTTAGTGTTCTATTTGGCAATAAACACATTTTGTTTTTATCCTTTTTTTGTGTACACATTTAGTGTTCTATTTGGCAATAAACACATTTTGTTTTTATTCTTTTACCTATTCTTTTTCTACTATTAACGTACTTATATATTTCCTTTTTTTTATCTTTCTTTACTTCTTTCCATTATATTTTCATCTTCAGATTTTATTTCCAAACAAAGTTTAGATCAATTGTCTTTAAGTCCACATTCTCAATTGGTAGCAAATAAATATTAATTAATATTTTCTATTCACTTTTTATTTAACATTTTAGTATTTAGTTCTATGTGATATGAATATGATAACAAAAGAATTATGCAGTATTATATATACTACTTTCTACATATTTAAAAATTAACTTTATTAACAGTGTATTATTATGACTAATAATATTAGTTAACGTTAATAAATTATATATATGATAAATATAATATTATTTGAATAAAATTTATTTTTTATATTTAGATATTATAATAATTGTGCTCCTAATATATTATTTATTCATTATTTATTACTCCCTCCATTTCATATTAAGTATCGTTGTAAAGAAAAATTTTCGTTGAAAAATAAGTATCTCTTAGCATTTCAATGTAAAAATTATTAGTTTTATTCTCTAATTTATTTTGCTATTGGTTGATATATGAATATGTGTATGGTAATGATGTTTTTATATGACAAATATGCAAAATTAAAAAAAAATCTTAGTTTGTGTGTAAAACTCCCAAACGATACTTAATATGAAACGGAGAAAATAGTTATTATGTATGTAAATTTTAAATTTGTGCCCCCGTCTAATAATTTTTCTGGATCCGCCACTGTCCAAATCTGTCCGAAATTGAAACTTCGGGTGATTCCATCCCTCTCATCGATCTCCAGGAGCTCCATGGACCCAATCGAGCCGACATTATCCAGCAGTTTTCTCTTGCATGCGCTTCTTATGGCTTCTTCCAGGCAACTCCATGCTTAATTCACTCTGCTTCATTGCACTGCACTTCATTTTAACTGGAACTTTCTCTGTTTTACCGCATTACAAAATTTTCTCCAATTTTACTATGTTCTATTACAAGACACTGTGATATTTGTTGTTGTAATAGAAGACACAATGTTTCGTTGAGTTAAAATGTTATTGTTTAATTTTTTTTTTCCAGATCAAAAACCATGGGGTGCCAGCGAAAACAATCGAAAGAATGATGACGGTGGCGAGAGAGTTTTTCCGGCAGCCAGAGAGCGAAAGAGTTAAGCATTACTCTGCCGATACAAAGAAGACAACGAGACTCTCCACAAGTTTCAACGTTGGTTCAGAGAAAGTCTCTAACTGGAGAGACTTCCTCCGACTCCATTGCCTTCCTATCGAAGATTTCATCAACGAATGGCCTTCGAGTCCAGTCTCATTCAGAGAAGTCACAGCTGAATATGCCACAAGCGTTAGAGCCTTGGTCCTGGTACTTCTTGAGGCAATCTCAGAGAGCTTAGGCCTTGCGAAAGACAGTGTAAGCAATACATTAGGCAAGCACGGCCAACACATGGCCTTAAACTACTATCCACCCTGTCCTCAACCCGATCTAACTTTCGGACTTCCCGGACACAAAGATCCAAACTTGATCACGGTTCTTCTTCAAGATGAAGTGTCTGGTTTGCAAGTCTTTAAAGATGGTAAATGGATTGCTGTTCGTCCTGTTCCCAACACTTTTATTGTCAACATGGGTGACCAAATGCAGGTACTTGGGAGAAAACAAATTGAAAATTTCATATGTTTAATTCTTCACCGTCATTGTGTTAAGTTTTTTTGGTTGATTCTCCTCTCAGGTTATCAGCAATGACAAATACAAGAGTGTGCTACACAGAGCGGTTGTGAACAGCGACAAGGAGCGGATATCCATACCGACATTCTACTGCCCTTCTTTAGACGCCGTGGTTGGCCCACAACAAGAGCTGATTAATGAGGAAGACGAGTCTCCTGCTGTTTACAGAAGCTTTAAATATGCTGAGTATTATGAAAAGTTTTGGGACAGAGCACTTGCTACTGAGAGCTGTATTGACTTGTTCAAAGCTTCCAAAACTTAAGACTGTAGTTTAGAAGCTGTCATGACCGAAACAAGAATGTCCACCTGTGCTTACAGTTTCAATTTATTTCCCCTAGATTCTCATGAATGTTAATTCAATCTATTTAACAAATAAAACAAACTGTTCTTCATTTCTTTTGTCTAAACATCAACTTCTTATTAACCAAATCTTATGCAGACACTGGCTGTCCATATAATATTGTGACTTGACCCAAAGACTCTTCATATTTAGCATTCTCATTGCCTCAGATTCTATCAGAGTTCTTAGTCTTGGCAAGGCTTTGTGTTAAGACGGACTGAGAAGGACAATGCGGAAACAAATGAATAAATGAAAAAAATGATTAAACGTGATAAAGTAATACTACACACTGATTTAATGTGCTCATGCGTCTGCTCATATTCTTCCCGGACTTCAAGATTTCTTACATACCAAGAGCGCATAATCAGATTTCAGACTTTTTAGCTAAGACAGCTAGATCCTTCCATAGGAAGTTATATTTTGTTGGTTGTTCTATTCCGGTCTGGTTACCCAGACCACCTCAAGTTTGAGTAATAGAATAGCCGTTTGCCGTAAAAAAAAAAAAAAAAAAATGTGCTCATGCGTTAACGTATAAGACACATTTTTCTCTTTTTTTAACATGATAAGGCACATTATGCTGGAGGCACACTTTCTCCATATCCACAACTTGTTTTATGACTAACCTACCCTTCGCTGTGTGAAGAGAGACTAAGAAGACGCTGGATGAAAAGAAGACTTGTTAGTATTTTATTAATGTCTGCTTTCCTCATTTATAGTTTATTTTGTTTTTTTCTCTAATTTTAAGATATATTTGAGAAATATATTGATGCAGTAAATTTTATTTTTTTATTCTCTATAATTTGATATCGACTTTGATATATTTTTTTGTTATATTTCAAAAGGTACAAATAAAAAATGTGGATGAAAGAACTGTGGATACAATTCTCAAAAACAAATTTTGGAAACATCCAACTATTATGAGCCCTCTCGATATGAATCTAATAAACTTCATCCAATGGTTGTGATTGATCTTGCTACAAAAAAAATAATGTTTTTTATCGGTTCGTTGTTGTAATATTTTACATGTGGTTATGGATGCCTTATTTGTGGATAACATATTATTTTGTATCCACCGCCTCCGTATCCATAACCTCCATCTTCTTGTCAACCTCCATCTTCTTATTAACATCTGTAACAACTTTCGTATCCACCGCCTCCGTATCCATAACCACCATAACGTCTATCTCCGTAACAACTTTCGAATCCACAGGAGCCTCCATATCCACTGCCACCTTAACCTTTGTATCCTTCACTCTCGCATCTTATGCCTCCACCGTATCCACCATCACCTCCTCCTCTTGAATAATTACCTCCGCCACCACTTTTTCCACCTCTGTATCCACCACTTCTGTATCCACCACCTTCATATCCACAACTACCACAACCTCCATTCCAATATGCACCACCACCTCCACCACAGCATCCACAAAGCATATCTTCCCTTGTTTCCACTCCCGCTTATCCATTTCTGTGCTGGAGAAAGATCATACGAACTTGATTGCGTTTTCCATAACGGCAGCCCATAAGAAGAAGATTGAGAGAAAGCTAAGGATTCGAAGATGCTATCAGCCTGAGATTGAAAACCTTCAATGGCGGATCCCATCAAAATCGTTTTGAAGCGATCTGGTCATTAATGTCTCTTTAATTAGCATGATCCAACATTTTTTTTTCTGGGTTTGTACAACAAATGAAGAAGATGGTGGCGTGACTTTCAGAATCACTTTCCTCGTCATCTGAATCAACCCTCCTCGTCACGTGACCCAAGTCTTGGTCTTTAGATCAATCAATAACAGACTCAGTGAGGATCAGATCCCTGCTCGCATCACCGGCTTCACCGTTGGCAAGTGATTCACTTGGAGGGGAATGAAATTTGGATTTATTCTCTCCGGCAACAATCCGTGTTTGCTTAGTTTTATTAACAAAATCTCACACCTTTTTTGAAAAAGAAAATGTTTCAAAATCAAAAATCTTAATTGAAGATTCGAAAACTTGATTGAGAAAGAAAGAGAATGGAGTTTTCGAGAAAGTGATGTTTGTGTTTTGGATTTTTTAAAAGAAAATTAAAAAGTCAATATGTAGTTCGATGGAGTAGAGAGAGATATGTGTAATTAGGGGTATATATGACAAACAACACACAGAAAGTGTGTGAGAAGCATGAAGTGTCTTTTAGTGTTATTACAAAGACAGAAAGTGTCTCTGCGAGTAATTTTTTCCCAAATTTGCTATGTTTATAGAACAGAGAGAGATCTTATTACTAGAGTCTATTTCAGATTGCTAATATGATTACAAGGATACAAGACATATATAAGAGTATTCCGCATCTAAAACCTCATCTCAATAACTCGAAGACATAAATATCACGACTCATATAGGAGGGACACCTGAATCACTGGCCAGGAAGCGAGATCCCTGTGATGTCGCATATATCAACATTTTGCCTTCTAGATATAACTCTCTACCTTCCTGGTCTTTAAGGATCCTTCATGGACCAAACTTATTCCCTTTTTTTTGGCCAAGCTACATCAGCATTTCATCTCAGCCACCTAATTGTGACATTCTCTACTCTGCTTTCAGTAACTGCAACATTTAAGTTCAACTCACAAATTGTAGCCTCTCTATTGTTTATCCAATCATTCGAAACTTCTTTCACCCTTTTCAGTTATAATATGTTGCTGCATAACAATCCATCCCATAATAACCACAATACTTGTTTACCTATTTCTGCTTTGTAGGGATAGTTTCCAGCGATGCTAAATGATGTTAAATGCCTCATGCAGATTTGAGCGTAAGGAAACCACGAGCCACCTTCAAACCAAATAAAAAGTATTTAAGTACTCCAAGATTCTTCATTTTGAACCAAGTAGCCAAGTAGATCTTAGTTGTCTTAATCTTTTCAGGTGAGTTGCTAATGATGATTACTGCCAACAAAAGTAGAGACAATCTTCACAATGAATGGAATGGACTCACATATAGATGAAGGACAAAAGCCCATTCAGACAAATAAGCCATCAACAGCTACTTTATGCATATGAAATGAAAATAGAGCAGATGACAAAACTTGTCCTGCAATGTACGGATCAGAGCAACCAATGGCATTAAGGAATCACTTTCAGCTCCTTGGATCCAATGAAGAAATGGAGACCTTATGGGCAGCTGGTCAATTATCTATGGTTTTTATCTTTAAAGTATACACTAGAGCTAGAGCTTGTATAATAGAATTGACATATGAAATTAATGTAATGGTTGCACAAACATGCATTGGTATCAATGTTTATTCGATTTAAAATATATAAAATTTATGATAAAATAGACAGTTTGTGTTTGTTTATAATTATTTGATTGCTCATATTTCGTTTGGATATATATATATATATATATATATATATATATATATATATATATATATATATATATATATATATATATATATATATTATTTTTTTTATAATAAAAAGTTATTTTATTACTCAAACTTAATTTGGTCTGGGTAACCAAACTGGAATAGAACAAGCAACAAAATGAAGATCTTTATGAAATGATATCGCAGTCTTAGCAAGAAAATCTGAGTGATTTTGAAGTCCGGGAAGCATATTTGTAAAGTCTCTATTCTCTCCAGCTCTGTTGAAAATCTTGGCCAATCATGGGTCTTTCAATCATCGCGATCAAGTCCTTACAGTTTGTTCCAAAGTTATGACATGTGGAATACTCTCCATCGCCCATCTCAGTGCTAGAATTTCAGAATGTAGAGCAGACTCCCATCTAATAAAATTCCGTGTCCCTATAAATTGAGCTTTCCCCATGCTATTGCCGTCCATGATCCATCTACTAGGCAGATATTCCCCAAGCTTATGACTTGGGGTTGTTCAGTACTATGATCTTGTGGAGCTCGTGTTACTGTCTCATTTGCATTGAATCAAGCTTGACACTCACTTTCTGCATATTGAACTAGGGCCAAATGATCCCGATCAATTCCCCTAAAGAGTTTTTCATTCCTGGCCTTCCAAATGTACCAGATTATCCAAGGATAAGGATCTCTGTCTAACTCTGGCTCAACAATGACGTTCTTTTTCCAAAAGAGATAATCCATATTCGTATAGATACTCGAAAGAGGAAAGATATTTGGATTCGTCGGCATCGAAGATAAGGCCCAAACTTGTAAAGCTGGTGGACACTCAAGGATTGCAAGAGTTACTGATTCTTCTGGTTCTCCACAGCGTGGACAATAGTTATCGCATCTCATATTATGCCTTATCAGATTATTTGTTACTGCCACGTGACCTGTTATCAATTGCCATAGAAGATGACATATCTTTTTTTGGAGCTTTTAACTTCCAAGCAATGGCTTGAAGCTTTGATATACTAGGTTCTAATTTCTCCTTCTCAGTCTCATGCTTCAATACATTATGTGCTACCCAGTATTCAGATTTAACCATGTATTGGCCATTCTTCGTGTAGTTCCAACAAAAAGTGTCACGGCTATGAGTCGTGATAATCGTCAAACTCCTTATGAGAGATATATCTCGAGGAACCATAAAATTTTCCAGCATTTGAACATCCCATTCCTTTGACTCTTGATTAATGAGATCACTTACTCTCATATTCGGGTGTAAGACTGGAACTAAGGGACGGGATGGTCTAGCCAGTATTGTAGGAATCCAAGGATCCTCCCAGACCTTAACATCATATCATGAGTGTATCTTTTGCCGTATTCCCAATTGCAATAATTTTTGGACTGCTGAGATACTAGTCCACACATATGAAGGGCTACTCGTAGAGATTGTTCGTAAAGGCGGACTCATTCGATAGTAACGTCCACGCAGAACTCTAGCCACTAGTGAATAAGGGTATTGCATTAACCTTCATAGTTTTTTTTGCTAATAAGGCCAGGTTAAACTCATGTATCATGCAGAACCTAATCCCACATTCCTCTCTTGGTAAACAGACTTTTTCCCATTTTACCCAAAGAATTCATCTTTTTGGTGGATTAGAGCTCCACCAAAATTGTGCAATGGCACTAGCTAGATTCTCACATATCTCCAAGGGAAGCAAGAAAATAGACATAACATGTTGGGAGCGCTAAAAGAATATATTTGATCAGCACTTCCTTTTCTCACTTCGATAGCCATCTACCGTCCAACCATTTACCCTATCCATTAGCTTTTCCTTCAGAAATGCAAATAGTTTGCATTTGGAACCACTAATATCTTCTGGATGCCTAGATAGGTTCCCATTCCTCCTTCATTATGGATCTCTAAGGTATCTTTGATCTGCTGTCTAACGTTTGCGTTAATCCTCTTACCAAAGAGTAAAGAGGATTTCTCAAAGTAATGCATTGGTCTGATGTTTGTCCATATTTCCTAACTACTTTCATTACTTCTTTGCATTCACGGGACTCCACCTTACAGAAGAAAAGGCTATCATCAGCAAAGAGAAGGTGGGACACTAAAGGACACGCACGGGTAACGCCCATCCCAGTTATCTTCCCTTGGTTCTCTGCGTGATTAAGAAGGTTAACAAGCGGTTTCGTGCATAGAATAAAGATGAAAGGAGACAAAAGATCTCCTTTCCGTAGACCTCTTTCTGGGACAATGTTTCTCCTTGGTTGCCCATTCATGAACATCTTGTATTTAACTGAGGTAATGCATCTCATAATCCATGTAATCCAGATTTCAGAAATCCCATTTTTCGCATAACCGCTTCAATGAAAGACCATTCAATTCTATCATATGCTTTACTCATATCTGTTTTAATGGCCATCTTTTTGTTCATGCCACTTGGTTTGGTTCTGAGCGCGTGAAACAAATCTTGAGCAAATATTATATTATCTGAAATATGCCCCTCAGCAACAAAGACTGGCTGGGTTTCCGAAATTCAATTTGGTAGAACCTTCTTCAGTCTCTGGCATATGACCTTAGAGATTATCTTGTAACTTAAGTTACACAAGCTGATGGGTCTGAATTGGGATATCTGATTAGGCCTACTTGTCTTTGGGATAAGACATATATTTGTTATATATGTTATATATAATACCAATCAAAACGATATGTTATATATCATATTCGTCAACTTATATTTATAATTATAGTAACAATATTTTATATATTTATTTATAAATTTAAACACCAATTATTATATTTATATATATTAATAAATATATCTTTCTAGACTAAAATGTATTTATGTTTTAGTAAGATAGATATATATGTCACTAAGTTTTTTATGCGCTAAATAAATTCTACTTCTATTTTCATTTTTGAGGAAAATTTTAAATTAAATTAATTTTTTCTATTTTATAATTCAGATATATATGTGTGAATTAAATTAATCATCAAAATTTTTAACATATATTTGAAAAATAACTTTATATATTTTAACAAAAAAATTTATAGTTTATATTTTGTATGTGAATAAAATAATAATGTAAGTGAATATATAACATTTAAAGTTTGTGGTTACATTTTAAATAATATTTTTATTTATAGTAAATTTTGGTTAGAGAATAATTCAGTTAGAGAATAATTGTATTTTTGGTAAGTTTGGTTATATCTATACTATTAAAGCATAATTACTACTATGATTCTTCATTTATGTTTTTTAGTTATTTACATTGTTATGTCATTTTCTTTTTTGAATTTTTTTAATTATTGTTTCCGTATATTGCTCTACTAATGAGATATTCTCATTTCAAATCCTCTATATATTAAAAAAGGAACATTTGGAAAATAGTAACCTCAATTTTATAAGAATTAAAAAAAGTCCAATGCTGATGTGTCAATCGATTAGGTAGTTAATTGAAAAAAGGAGGTCCAGTTCAATTAATATGTTTCCCTAGAGATATTAGAGCATTAAATATAGAAACTTGGAAAGTGATCTAAAGTGTAATAGAAACTTGGAAAGTGACCTGGGATGTTAAAAACTCTTAAATATATGATAGGAATTAATAGAGAACCAGCATATGATGTCAGAGCGAGCGTGTTTCATCACGAAGCATTAACAAAATTATTAACAAAAAACAAAGCATTAACAAAAAAATAAAAATGAAACCTTACCATCACGGCCTTCCCTTGGTATCAATCTGAGCTTCTCCGGCAAAGGCATCAGGCTCTCCGGTTGCACTGTGTTCACAATTAAGCCACCGCACAGCTCCTCCATGGTTCTCCATCTTCGTCAATATCCGGTCACGTCCACGCAATCCACCACGGAAGCTCTGGAATCGCCCTGCTCAGCTCCATCGTGGCGTCGTCACGTGAAGAAGCTCGCCGTCTTCATCCCCCGATCCGGCGAGAAGAAGATCGAAGAACTCCAATGGCTGGTTTTTTCATATTTGCATACCCAACCCCTGAGGTTTTAATTAATCTCCATTCGGACTCAAACTTTGAAATGTACAGAAAAGCCCTCGCGAATCAATCCATAAACTTTCGATTGTGCAACTTAATCCAAGCGAATATTCCAAAACTGCAACCTTGGTCCCTGAATTATCGCCTTCTTTCGTTTCGGCCCAGAAGTTTCTGACTTGCAATTATAACCTCTCAATTGACCCCAAACATTCCAATTGTGCACTCCATACCCTAATGCACACATATGACCAAATATATACAATGTAAACACCTAAATATGCAATCTAATGATCAAAATGCATTAAACTAAGAAATACTTTATTATATTACTAATAAAATAATAATTAGAACACCGTTCTTCTATTTTATCATGTCGGTATATTTTATATGCATATCACATTGTTTAATCATTGCCATAAAACATAAGGTTGAACATTTCCTATATATTTTAAGAGGATCATTTAAAAAATTATAACTTCAATTTTGTACTAATTAAAAAACATCTTTGCTTATGGGTTAGTTAATTAAATTACGGGATAGGAAATATAATTATGTTTGTCCAAATCCAGTTGCTAGGCAATGTATATATACGGGATATGAAATATAATTAATGAATAAAACATATAAACTTTAGTTTAGTGTAAAAACATGATTGTAACTACTCGAGCTTAGTCTTCAAAAACCTGGCGAATGAAAAACATTAGCCGATCATAATAACATGATTGCAACAAGTTAACAAACAATATCAACGTTGAGAACCTAAAAATTGAGAACAATTATCCAGTATAACAGAAGTTTATACAATACTCGACCATACAAAGTTTAATAAGAAATCATGCTGATAGTTGTTTCATCCAAAAATACTTTGATAGTTTATACATCAAAAAAAGTTGACTAGCAAACAAAACCACACATTTTCGTACGTTAGTCTACATTAACAGCTATAATACTTATATTGTCATGAAAACTTTCTACATAAAACCTTACTAGCCATTGTAGTTATGGCATTACAGTATATTACATCCGAGAATCGAAAAACAGAAGAAACTGTCTGGTTTAGTATTTATAATTGAACCGCGCAAAATTTAAAGAAAAATTGGTTCATACATAATTTAACCGAGACGTAACCAGTATAAAGACATTGAAGATATTAACCTTTTTAGGTTTAAATGATGTTTTCCTTCTAGATCAAAAATTAAACAATAATCGCTTTATAATCTTATAGATACATAAGATATGCTTGATACACAAGTCTGAAAGATGGAAATACGGAAATAAAGCAACTTTATATTTAATATGCACAACTTTGGGAGCAAGATAAGATTTCATTTATTTTAGTCGTTTACAATCTTTAACCTAATAGCTAATCTCCTATATATCAAAGGAAAAGCACTCTAAGAAATATGTTTACACTATAATGGACAGTGTCAGTCTCACAATGATTTGAGAATAAGCATTCACACTCTACATAAATGTGTTCACACTATGTACTTTATGTTTGATTTTTTTTAATATAAAACTCACATGTAATGTTAAAAAAAAAATGAATTTAAAATCTAATTCAACAATAGGATATTAAGACATGATAAAAAACAACCAAAAACCAACTAATATTCAAATTAAGACTGTTCAATATGCTAAAACCGAATAGTATCGAACCGAACCAGTAGAAATAGATAATATGATTTTTTTTTGGTATATACCATACAAACCGAATGGATGTGATTTTATAAAACCGTAGGATTTAGATATGGTTTGGTTTATAACCGATTAAACCGAACAAAACCGATCAAAAGTAGAAACATGTAAATATGTATATATTTATAACAACGCATGAATATATATTTGTTATATAAGTTGAACTATAATTTGTAAATCACTTGAATTATAATTAAGTAACAATTCAATGCAACTGAGACCTCTTATTTTCTTAGTCTTCTTTTTTGATCTCTTTGCTTTATTTTAACATTAACTAAATTGAAGTAAATATTGTGTATTTGACGGACATCAATTAGTTGAAATTCTTTATAACTTTTTTCCTATCTTTAGACAAACAGAGTTGTGTTCAATCAAAGACATATGAATTTGATAAACATTAAATATGGAAGAATAGAAAAACTTTTATTTCGTGCTTCTGTTTTGTTTTTTGTTTTTATTTTCAAAATTTTGAGTTTTGATATTAATTATAGATTTGATTATTTTATTAGATGATAGAAGCGTTTGTTTTTGTTTTTTTATTCTTTTAATTAAATGTATAATATTTTTTTAATAAATGACTTTTTGACAACATGTTTCTAAAATTCGTATAATATATAATATGAACTCAAACTAAATATTATGTTTTTGGTATAAAACCGAATAAACCGGAAACCGACGGTATATAAACCGAAGTAAATATGGATTTATAATAGTAGTTATATTTCACTAACCGAAATACCGAAAATCGAAAAAACCAAACCAAACTGAAACCAAACCGATATCCAGATTGAACATCCCTAATCCAAATGAAACCTAACTATTGTTTCATTCTTTAAAACATAATGAAAATAAAAACTTCATCTCCTGCAAGGCGCGGGTCTTATCCTAGTGCATTAATAAATTCTACACTTTTTTAAAGATCCATCGTTGGTTTACTATGAATTATCAAATAGCGTAGAAAATAAAACAACATCGTTTGGTTAGAAACAATAGTTGTGAGTATTTTTGTTTTTTTGTCAAAAAGGTATTTTTTGTATATAGAGTGGTTATTATATATCTATAATTTTAAAGTGTATTGATCTTTTTTTTACAATCTTATTATATAAAGCTTGGTTCTCCAAAGTTACTAATTAACACGATCGCGACACATGACAATTATATATTTAAGATTATGACATGTGTTTAAAATTGTATAATGAAAATAATTATGTTTTCATAATCTTCCTTTTCTAAATCCTTTAAAATATATAGGTAAATATATAATTATATTTTTGATATTAGTTATTAGTTTTCTATTCATATAAATTCTATCAAAAAAATTCTAAAACTTTTTTAGATGGTATTTTTACTTTATGAGAAATAAATTAGGAAGACGATGATAAAAGAAGATATATAATTATTTTTAGAAAAATATTAATGATGTCAAATAACGAATTATAAGAATATTAATTTAAAAAATATATTTAATAGTACTTGGGAAATTTGGTTTGATATTAGGTTTTCAATAATTTAATTTTTGTTGCTAAAATCTTTATATGATGGTAAAAGATTATGTGATAGTAATATTATGTTTCCAAAATTATATGCAAATAATTTGAAAATGAGTATCTAATAAAATTACTTCGTAAAAATTACATTTTAACTAACTAATGTCTATGTATAAACACATTTCGAGCTGATGACATTATAACCAATCACATCAAAACTCTCTTTAGGGTATTATAACTAATGATGTTTATGTACAATTAGACAGTTTTTAAAATCAAGAAAAAATAATATTATGTTTCTATATATAATTTACATTTCGTATTTTTTCTTTTTAACTCATATTATTAATTAAATTTTTATCATGAATCTTTAGGGAAACAATGAATTCAAGAAATATGAAAAATAATTACAAAGTATAGAAATGAATCATTTTATTAAAATATTTTATTTAGTATTATAGAAACATATGCAATAAGAAATTTAAGATTGTCATATGTGATTAATTTTTTTTATAAATATGTATTTATTTTATAGTAATTTTTATTTTATTAAACCAAAAAGATTTACTTTAAGAAATTAATATATAATTATGCGATAGTGATTTTACTTTCTAAAATCTTAAATACTTAAATCTATTTAGAAATAAGATATCTATATGCATATAGTTAATTTGTTATCTTAATAATGAGGAACATAAGAAAGTGTATGACATTGTTAATGATTCAATTGGCTTAATTAAACTTTTAAATTCTTTGTATTTTATTTTAGCTTAGGTTCGGTTTATATTTTCAAGTCTGAGTATTTTCTCTAAGTTTAGGTCCAAGGTAGCTAGTAACTCTTAATCCACTTTTGTGTATTAAATTTTAAATACAAATAGAAACTTATGTCGAAAATAAATCTTATTCATAAAATAAGTTTCACATAGAGTAAAACCATAATAAAAAGATTTTCATCATTTTTGTGTTTTCATAAATTGAAATATTAAACAAAACCCGTGCAACGTACGGATCCATATCTAGTAAATAAATACAAGTAGCTATGTATTGATTTCTATTTATATTACTTTATATACAACTTTGTATTTATTTACATTTTTAATATACCTATTATATGTTTCAGTATATGTTTTATTTCTAAATGATTTTAATCATGTCCTATTATATCATTGTTACTTTGATCAAAAACAACAAACAATATGACAATCAAATATTTAAAATGATATCGTTGTGTATTGCTAAATTAAAAAATGTGATAATAGTATTAGTAGTTAAAATATCTATTTCAAATTAACAAAGTGTTATGTATTCTTATGTTTATGTCACAATAGTGGAATGTAATACAAATAAATCTACTGCCACCAATATACACTAAATCCATTATAAATTATTTTTGCAAACATAAAATAATTAAGATGATTCACAAAAAAATATATGTTGAAAAAGTTAAAAAATTATAAAAGAGATAATCCTGCGCATTCAAAGTACGGATCAAAATCTAGTTATATAGTTAAAATTAAAATTAGAATTTAACCTTCTTCATCGTGCAACAATCTCGTTGTTCCATCTCCAGCTCCACCTGTATAACTTTATTGCTGCCACCTCTTCGTCGTCAGTCTTGTCCTGTTGTCAAATCGTCGCCCTCAGTTTATCGGAAAAAGAATTCGATAACTCTCCTTCTTAATCGTCATATATTGTGAGGTCTATAATTGGAGATGTCATTGGTACTTCCATATTTGAAATTTCGATAAATTGATATCCTCTTGTGATTAAGATTTATGTTAAATTGGTTTCTGTTGTGTGTGAAGGAATTAGGTTATGTGCTTTGATTTTTTTAAGTAGTTGTAAGATTCAAAACTTGACTATTGAATCTGATAAAAGTCCTAAGGAAAAAGAAAACAGGTGACTGGAGTTGAATTCGATTCTAAATAGTTAAAGTAGTTTTTAATTAGCTTTACTTGAATATATGAGTATTTTATACAAATAAGAAAACAAAGAAGAAGAAGAAGATAGAAAAATAGTGGTTCACGTGTTTGAGAATTCATCACTTTTATGATGATTTGCATTGTAAATATATTGCTCCACCTTGAGGAGGGGGTATTGAGATAAGATATGATTTCCATATATTCGATATATCTATATTTCCTATTCTACCGACTTAACATTATTGTATTAGGTTTAGAAAGATATTTTGAAAGATGTATATATACTATGTAATGGTGATCATGGAAATACAAGTTGATATTCCCCAATTCATAATTTGTCATGGAGACATTAAATTACCAGCTTACTTGGAATTGAAGTAAATAGATTATGGAGACATTGATTTTTGTGTGCACTGGCATAAATAATTTTTGGATGTTAAGCAAATAGAGATGTCATCTCAGTGCTGCTTAGATAATCAAAACAAATGAGTATACATTTATTTATATCAAATATTAAACAAGAGAAATGCAACAGATATTCATCGGCACACAAATAATCTGCTTTCTGCGTATTATGGACTAATCAGTTCTCGTCATAGTATCGTTGCAGGATCTGGGTTCTCACAGACAATGGGATGGCCACATTGTGCACATTGTCACTCCAAGTCAAGATTCCAAAGAAGTAGCCAGTGTTTACTTTATGTGTAGTCGACACCCAAACCTTGAAAGACAACTTTGTGGCTGTAGAGTTAAACGCTAGTGTAGTTGGTCTTACAGTCACATTAACTCCCACTGGAGGATCGATCACGACTTTGTATACTGAATTGAGGGATCCAACGTTTGTGACTGTTCTCGTGAGAGTGACTTGATCTCGGAGATTCGGGATTGTGATGGAAGGCAAGTTGAGATCAAGAACAGAAGGCCTGGGGTTAGGACAGGCTGTTCTTTTCCCGTGGATTTGGGAAATGGAGGTGTCATTGTAACCAACGGCACACAAGTACAAGATGTAATCATATGTGTTCATGTCGTAAACGAGACCTGGATTTGCAGCTTTCTCTGGATTCACAAGGCCTCCTCCGTAGTCAAAAGGATCAGCTAGCTTTCGGCTTGAACCGTCAGCGAAAATAGGCTCTCCTGATGGATCAGTTTTCCAAGCTGCGACAGTCAAAATGTGTTTCTAGGTTTCAGTAAGTTCCTAAAACCTTTGATGGTAACAAAATATTTGAAGATGTAAGAACCTGTGGTGACAATAGCTGACTTGATAGCAGAAGGAGACCAGTGAGGGTGTAATGACTTGAGGAGCACGACAACCCCTGAAACAACAGGAGTAGCCATTGATGTCCCAGTTTTCATGGAGAATCCACTGGCGCTAAAAGAATCGTTGAGGGATGTAGCTGCTAGTATGTTCACACCAGGTGCTGCTATATCCGGCTGACATGTCACATGAAGACAGACATCAAGAAACAGAATCACAAGAGGTTGGGTATGTATGAAAAGACTGATATACCTACCTTAAGAATCGCTGGAGAAATCGAATTGGGTCCCCTTGATGAGAAAGTTGCCACCTTTGTCGCCACGGGACGTCCAACGAGGGTTCTTGAAGCCCCTATTTTCACAATGGGAGATCTGGCAAAACAAAAAAAATGCCATGAACATGTTTGTAAAAGAGAGTAGTAGTAGTTTGGGAAAAATAAATACCTAGTAGAACGTATATAGAAGAGAATGTCGGTCCCGAGCTCAAAGTCTACAGCAACCAATGGAAAGTTCACAGTTGGTAGAAGCAAGTGGCTTGGGTTTCTTGCAATGATTACTCCAAGACCACCAGCACTTAATACAGCGATTGTAGCATTTACCACAGCCACAGAGGTGGGACTTGAATCTGTTGTGAAACATAACACAACTTTTCCTTCCATTGTACTATTGGGATTATTAGAGAGCCTCTCGCAGGAACTGCAAAGATGAAAGGAATTGTTATGTCCAAAGAGCAGTCTAAACTTGAAAATGAATAATTCGATGTTACCCGGAAAGTGGTAACTCTGGGTAAGTAAGACCAACAAAACCGAGTTCTGGACCGGCAAATATTGCTTGACCCTACATTAACAAACAATAAATTTTCCGAACAAGGGTACTAGAACTTTAGAACGAGATTCATCAAATCATAAACTATATGCATACCCATATTGTTATATTGTTTCCAAGTGTAATGGTTGTGGGAAAAGAACGGTCTAGAGTGGTTGCAGCCACCGTCAAGATCCAAGGAGCTACATTAGAAATAGTCTGAGCTGAGGGACCTTCATTACCAGCTGAAGCTACAACAGAAATTCCTTGTGCAACCGCATGGAATGCTCCCACAGACATCAGCTCCCTCGCATCAGTTTCTGAATATAAAGGAACATCGTATCCCATAGAGAGTGACAAAACATCAACACCATCATGTATAGCTTCGTCTATTGCTTTTAAGACATCTGCTTCTGAACAGCTCCCTCTAAACCAGCACGTCTTATAAATAGCTAAACGTACACCGGGAGCACCGCCTCTCACAGTTCCTCTTCCCAGGCCTAAGTAGCTTACATTAGGCAGAGAAGAACCACCAATGGTCGAGGCCACATGTGTGCCATGGCCGTTAATGTCTCTAGGGGATGCGTACTCAGGGTTCGCTGTTCTATTCCAGCCTCCATTATCGGCAACAAGGCCATCAATATAGTATTTGGCTCCTATCAGCTTTTTGTTGCAATGAATTGAGGCATTGAAGAGTTCTCCTGATTTGCAGCCACCTTTCCAACGACTAGGTATGGGTCCATAGCCTTTGTCATCAAACATTTCAGACTCCGGCCACACTCCTGAAGTAAAGATGTTTTCTACTGTCAATATACATGTCTCTCAGAGAATTAAAAGACTTTTCTATTTAGACACGAACCTGTGTCGAGGACTCCTACAATGACCTGACCTCCCATGTTGGCCTTATGTAGGATACTATTTGATGTACCCTGAGACAGGCCCAAGTAATCCCAAGTTCTAGTTGTTGTCAGTTGGTATAATGTATTTGGTATGACATGAACAACCTCAGGCAGTTCTGTTTTCAAAAGGAGGTTTAATTTGTTCAGAAAAATAGTTTACTTCAAGTCAAAAGAAACTGAAAAATAAATGAACTCAATACCTGAAATTTTCTTGGCTTGGGATTCAGTGAGCTTGGCAGCAAAACCTGAGAAACCATGTCGATAACTATACACTATTGAATCATGGACAGATTTTTTGCTGAAACAAGAAAATCAAGGAACTATCATTCAAATATTCTAATTATATTCTTTTCCTTAACGTTGTACATCAGCTAGTAGCTGCACGCATGTATACAATGAGGGCTCTAAGAGGAACAATATGTGTACCATCACCGAAGGACAATAGATTGAGATCAATGTTATAGAACTGGGTATAACCGCATCTAGGCGGCAAATCATTCATATCACAACCAAAACAATTTTCTAATAAGTTAGTTTAAAAAATTTCAAACTGGTCTAAATTGTTTTAAATCGGTCTACACCATTTTAAATTGATTTAAATCGATATAAATGGTGTAATATCAGTTAAATTAAACCAAAAATTTTAGTGAAAGTTCACAACTTTGTTTGATTTTTTTGGATATCTAATATTTTATAACTTATCAAAATAATTTTATAATTATATATACATAACATGAAACATATCTAATATAAAAATAAAATGTATAATAAATAAACAAATAATTTGGGGTCTATCATGGTGAATTCTTTAAAAAAATATTTTATCTACTAATAACCTGTCTTATTGCAATCTCCAAACAAAACGCTTAATAACCGTCTAACAAATTTTTGAACATATAGTGAGATAGTGTTGTATTCATAATAATAAAAGGTCACATTTTAATATGTGTGTGTGTTTATTTATACTAAAGATATAATCCCTCTGTTTCAAACAATATGTAATTTTAGAGATAAAATTTTGTATCAATATGTTGTATTAATATGTAGTATTTTACATTTTCGGGTATAGCGACTAGACGGATTAGAGGTAAAACATTGTTTCAACAATTAGAGGTAAAATTATATGGTGAGGCTTCTGTGCTCCATAGGTTTTATCCTATTATTAATTAGTAAAATAAAAAAATAAAAAACTAATGTATCAATTAGGAAGAAAATAAGAAATTTAAATCTTTTGTGTGAATTTTTTTAAACAATATTTATACTGAAACAAAGAGTATATTTTTAAAGGTAGACCAAAAAGCCTAAAAATATTCTTCTTGTATGTACTTTTGTCAAAACATTTATTAAAAATACTCATAATTGTTTTAAAAAGAATTGTGAGTAATTCTAGCAAACTAAAATATAATAGTCGATCCATTTGTTTTTCTAAGATCTTTTGATCTTGTCCTGCATGTATACATATATCCTCCAAATCTCTTATTTAAAAATATTAGATCATACCTTCCAAGAAGTGACCCTAACATCTGATGGTGAGATTCAGTGACATACTCAGGATCATCATGCTCCTTCTCTCCCAAATAAACTACATATACCTATTTAACAACCAAAGTGTTAAGTATCCTTGCTTGATTAAAGAGAGATCTTATATAATTGCTTAGTACCTTGGTCTCAGAAACAACGAAACTGCTCTGCACGTTCAGAACTATATTCAGAACCATCGCCATGATAATTGTTGTTTGAGCCATTTTTAATCTTAAAATGAGAGAGAAATAGATGAGTACGTGTTGGAGCTAATAACCAAAACAAATGTCTTTATATACGAGAGTGTTCCTGTTGCGCCATTGGCTTGCTCTAATCCATTTTCTCGTGTTTCTTTCAAGTCAATATGGTCAACCTTTATATTATTCAAAAGAAACTAGTCTATGATCTAGATTGTGAGGTCCTTGTATATCGAATAGGAAAAAGAAACACTCGCCTACGGCTTTTACTTTTCTATTAAATTGTGGAAACCAATATAATCATGAATGTTTGTTTTTTTCTGAAACCGTGTACAATGTTTGTTACTATTTTGTTCAAGTGAATGTCCCTCCACCAACTTCTTAACTCTTAGATTCATGTTGCTGAACTTTTGTTGTTGTATATGCCGCGTAAGGTTGCGCAAAATATTTATAAATTTTGATTTGTTCGAACCAAAAAATATGGATATTTTACTGGAGAAACTCCAAATAGTAATAAACAATATCTTAAGAAACAAATCAAATCATAAAAGAAATACTTTTAGGATTGGACTTCTATTATTTACAAATATATTATTTACATAATATAATAATTATATATATACATATAATTATTATAGTTTATATAATTTTTAAAATAATTTTTTTATTAAATTGATTGTTTTAGTTATTAAATTTTGAAAAGTAAATAACATTTTATTTTTGGAAAATATCTATACTATTAAAATAGGATCCTATTTTAAAAATTTATGATTCTGCCGCTGCATTTTAATATATTTATAAGTCTTTCCCATTGGTATTTAATTTAAATGTTCAATATGATTTATTTAAACTTAAAATAGAATATTATCTTTAACTATGATAATTAATATTTTCCATATTTTGTGAATGATAATAATTTTAATTTATGTGCAGATTGTACTTTCCATTTAAATTGAATATCGTTTTCCATCTACAATATTATTTAAAGATCGGATATGAATATAACATGCAAATTAAAAAAATATTATTATTATGTCTTTTTTTACATAACAATGATATGTCAATTTTGAGTGTTCAATTTTTTAAAACTTATCTTAAAATGATATGGCAATTTTGAGGGTTTCAAAAATATTATTATTATTTATTATTTTCAGCAGATCATCTCATATCGGATCTCAGGTTAATAGCGAATTTTTAGATTTTTACTTTGTTTTGTAAGATTATATTTATACTTTTTTGTTAAATATCACTGAATTATACACATATCACTGAACTTATCGGTTCAATCATAGGTCTAAGTTGGATATGAAAACACCGCTTGAAAATCAAATATTATAATAGAAACCTTTTTTAAAACACAAATAGAAAACTTTAAAATTATTTATTTTCTAATCAAAATTATAAATTCAATTAAACTATATTAAAATAAAAATATACCAGCGCTTTTAAATCGCGGATCAAAATCTAGTTAGTATCTTATATTAGAGTATTTAAATGACACATAGAAAAGACTTCCTAAAACAATTGAAATATGGAGAAAATTTTATTAGTCTTGTTTTCTTCTCACATATTTATGTACATACAACTTCATCATATAGCAGTTATGCATGTACTCTTGTTGTTTCCTCCTATGCCATATCTATTTGATTTGTGTGATTGTGATTTAGAACAAGGAGAACCAAACTCATCAACTGATCTAATCCTCTTTGTAAGAGGCCTTCTGGTGCCTTCCTAGTAGTTGGTGGTATACATGTATACTCAACTAACATATATTATATGCTTCCAGCATAAGACCCCATGTTTCTGTCAATTGAAAAGCATCAACATAATTGTTTTCATCTTTTTTTTGGTATGCTTAGTTAAGTTTAAATTGATTTGGAAGTGTTAGTACACATTTAAGAAAGCTATCATGATAGTTCAAAAAGAAGATTCCAATTTAATTTCCACACAAATTTTGTTAAACTCTTCTGTGACTATTATATACTTCACAAGTATGGCCAATATGAATTGCTTATAACATTATCAACACCTTAGTCACTCACCTAATATTTTCAAGAATGCTTTGAACTCCTTCCGTCCCAAAGCTTTCGTAAGAATGTCTGCAAGTTGATCTCGTATTGAAACATAGCTGGCTTGATAACTCTTTTAACAATCTCGTCTCTGATGAAATGACATTCAATCTCTATGTTCTTCGTCCGTTCATGAAATACGGGTTCGAACTAATATGGATAGCCGGCTGGCTGCCGGCTGGCTATCACACTAGAGAGTCACTGGTTCTGTATGTTCTACCCCAATCTCCTTTAGTAACCCTTTCAGCCATAAGAGCTCTTTCGTCGCAGCCCCCATTGCTCGATATTCAGCCTCCGCCAAAGAGCACGAGACTGTATCTTGTTTCTTTGTATTCCATGAGACTGGAGAATCACCAATCTGAACTATCCAACCAGACAACGAGCGCCTACTGGTTTTACAACCTCCCCAATCTGGATCACACCATCCAGTAACATGCATTGAAGACTTAGCTCGCAAGATAATACCCTGACCCAGCGTTCCTTTCAAGTACCAAGCTACCTTTAACGCAGCAAGCCAGTGTTCTTCCTTAGGTGTTTGCATGAATTGTGACAGTATGTGCACTGCATATGTAACGTAAGATCAGGTCATGTAGCAAGTAGATAAATAAGACGACCCACCAGCCTGCGTAACGTTCAGGTTCCGAGATCACAGGTCCCTCTCTACACGACCAAGTTGATGGTTCTGGTCCATTGGAGCCCCTGCTGGCTTACATCCGAGACGACCAACCTCAGTAAACTATATCAGTGGCATATTTCCGCTGACATAAATAAAAACCAGACAAAGCCATCTCAATACCAAGAAAATATTTGAGAAACCCAAGATCTTTCATATGAAAACACACAGAGAGATAGTCCTTGAGTAACTGGATGTCCCCCGGTGTACTTCCTGAAATAATCAAATCATCCACATATGCCAAAATACGTAACAAGACTCCATTCTTCGAATATACAAACATAGTATAATCGGACTTTGTTTGTGTAAAAACCATATTTGAGGAGAGCTTCTGTGAGTTTCGCAAACCAAGAACGGAGAGATTGCTTTAATCCATAAAGAGATTTTCGGAGTCTACATATCCTATTTTACATTCTGATCAGAAAATCCCTGTGGTATCTTCATATAATCTTCTTCATGCAGGTATCCATGGAGAAAAGTGTTGTTCACGTCCATCTGATGAACCTCATGATCCTTTTTAGCCGCATAATCAAGAAATACTCTGACTGTTATCATTTCTGCGACCGGCGAGAACGTCTCTGTGTAATCAACTCCATGTTTCTGCCGATTACCACATACTACCAGTCTGGATTTATGACGCTCGATAGTACCATCTGCTCTATATTTAATAGTATGGATCCATCTATTATTGAGTGCCTTTTTATCGGTGGCAAATGTTCCATATCCCATGTATGTTGTCGTTCTAACGCCACAACCTCAGTACCCATCGAGTCTCTCCAAACTTTGTCTTGCATTGCTTCTTTGAAGGTACGAGGAATGTCATGAGCTTAAATCGATGCTATAAAACAACGATGTTGAGCAGAAAAATTATCAGATGATAAGAACTCAGATATAGGATAGACCGAACCTGATGACAGCTGTGGAGATGGTGAAGTTGATGAGAGAGAGAGAGAGAGTTGTCGATGTTCACAGTGTTCACTACATAGTCACGCAGTCGAGACGAAGGAACCTTTGTGCGAAGACCACGTCCCAACTGTTCATCATCTTGCAACACCGGGACCGGTAACTTTTGAGCAATCTCATCTGGAGTAACATGTTCATTCGTCTGAGGCTCCACACCTGGTGTCACCTGTTCAGTCTCAACAGGTATTGTGTTTTCGACATCTATATTTAGTTCTGGAGTTGTATCAACACTGTCTGAATCAGAGTCATCAAAAGAAACTTCCCCAGTTCAAGAGTAGGTGAAGAAGTCGCAGGAGACGATACAGGTAATACCGTCACAAACGGGAATTGATTTTCACAAAACACCACATCACGTGAGGTAAAGACGTTTTGTTTTTCCAGATCCAGAAGCAACCATCCCTTCTTCTCTGAAGGATATCTAAGGAACACACACCGGCGACTCCTAGCAGCAAATTTATCTCCTCGATGGTTTATATTATGAACATAGGCTACGCACCCGAAGACTCGAAGATGTTTGAAGGAAGGCACACGTCCACATAATTTTGCAAACGGAGTTTTACCACTAAGTAACCGATATGGAGTACGGTTCATAAGATATACTGCTGTCTTCACGCATTCACTCCAGTATTCAATGGGAAGATGAGCTTGGAATCGCAGTGCGCGGCAATATTAAGAATGTGATGATGTTTCCATTCTACTCTTCCATTCTGTTGTGGTGTGTAGACACACGATGTTTCATGAGAGATTCCATTCTCTTGTAAAACTCGTGAAAGACATAGGAATTCAGTTCCATTGTCACTTCGAATTGTCTTGACTTTCTTTGCAAACTGTGTATGAACCAAGGCCAATAATTCTTTTATATGTCGTGAGACAACAGTTTTACCTTGCAGAAGATACACCCATACTGAGAGTGATTATCAACTATAGTTAAGAAATAGCGAGTTCCACATAAGGCCGTTGTTCGGTAAGACCCCCATAAATCACAATGAATCAAATCAAAAATTCCATTAGAATATAACTTGAGCTGTCTGGAAAAAACTGACGAGTTTGTTTAGCTCTAAAGCAAACATCACAATTTTTAAATGAATCTCGAGTACAACTAACTCCGGGAAGTAACCCAACAATATGAGAAGATGGATGACCTAAACGGTGATGCCACAAAACAGAGTCTTCACCTACACTGGTATGTAGCGACGTCACTATCTCTGCAGCACACAGTCGGTAAAGGCCCTCTCTCTCTCTTTCACCCATCCCAATCAGCGTCATCGTAATGCGGTCCTGTAACAACAAAAGCTTATCAGTAATCTGTCCGACCAAGCCATTATCTGTAACTAAATGACCAAACGAAATCAAATTAGTGTCAAATCCATCAACAAGGTAAACATTATGAAGAATAAGGCATGAGGTCAAGCGAACTGTTCCCTGCTGTGAAGCAAGAACATTCGGACCCGTTGGTAATTTGACTGATACTGGGAAAATAGACCGAATGTCTTCTAGACTATGGTGTGTAGCACCCGTGTCTAATACCCATTCGGAACATCCAATATTACCACTTAGTGTCTCGGTTTTGGGTTTTGTTCCCACCATCTTTTGAATGATCTTCCATTGTTCATCTGAGATACCAGTGAGACCTTGTCGATCGGCATCTGTAAGAGTCACTGGTGATGCAACAGCTGCAGCATTAGCTCCCACTATCTGTGTGGTATTTGCTCTCGGCACAGCTCCACGACCAGGACCTGTAGTGCCGCGTCCACGACCATACACCTCTGGATATCCAATCACTTTATAGCAGGAACTCGCCTCATGTCCCATTCGACCACACACTGAACCCTTTCGAGTTTGATCACAGTTATTAGGATGCATCTGATTGTTTCCACTTGGATGACCAGTCTGCTCCTTGTTGTACGGTGAAGCTGCAAGCTGTGAAGCAAAACTCATGACCTGAGTTTCTTGAGATACAGTGGAGAGTATGGTTTCATTCTGGACAACAGTTTGACACACGCTATCGAGATCAGGCAATGGTGTGATGGCGCAGATCTGAGACCGGATTACTCCATGTGCTGAGTCGTTTAAACCTGATAGAAAGTCATGAACCTGTCGGATCTCTCTCTCTCTCTGCTTCGTGGGCTGTATTAAGATCGCACTCAAACTTGCCACAACTGCGTTGTTTTGAATTCATACACTCCCTGATCCCATCCCAAATCTTCGTCAATCTTCCAAAATAGTCATCAACAGAAGCTCCAATTTGTTTACAAGTAGCTAGGGAGTTGCGAAGCTGCTGTAGACGAGCTCCACTCTTCACCGAAAACCTCTTCTTGATTATATCCCATAGTTCCTTTGCCACCTCTCTGGTCGAGATTGATGACCTTAGTTTAGGCTCAATGGTTTGTTTAATCCAGCCCACCAACAGGTGATTGTTAGCTACCCAATCTTCTAGATTCTCCGAACCCGCTTCTGGTTTCGGTATACTCCCATCAATAAATCCAAATTTCTTACGAGCTCAGAGCCATACGCAAGTTAATTGCCCACTCCTCATAGTTCGTACTGTTAAGCAACGGGGATGAAATCACAGCACCCGGGTTATCACCGGATGTCAAATCGTAGGGCGAGATGGTACGTCTTTTATATGTCTTGGTTGTGGTTGAAAGATCCATCATACACAAACCAATATGAATTCAACAAGATGCTCTGTTTTTGCGAGCTTTCTGTTTGTCAAGTCCGTTTTAGAAACAGAGGCATCTCTGTAGAAGAAAAATAAACTTCAAGCAATCGAAAAATAATGGATCACTGTTCTGGTACCATGACAAATTATGAATTGCGGAATATCAACTTGTATTTCCATGATCAACATTACAAAGTATATATACATCTTTCAAGATATCTTTCTAAACATAATACAATAATGTTAAGTCGGTAGAAGAGGAAATATAGATATATCGAATATATGGGAATCATATCTTATATCAATACTCCATAAATGATTGATTTCAATTTCAAAAAATATTATTAAGCAATGTAACTGAAGAAACTATCTAAAAAGTTCATGTCAAAGTATAATCAATTGTAACCAAGAAATGTCATATGTCCATAACTCTGATGGAGGAGAGATTCAGTGAAAGTTCTCCGGTTACTTATTTCGCAAGGAATAAAGAAAAGGTAATGTTCCAAATTGAGATTAAGCCCATGAGGTGAATCCACTAGTAGAATTAATCATATAACCACATTAATGTTCATGATTGTTTCATAACTAAATTTCAAAAATTTACATAACATACAAATATGATTAGCTGTGTCATATTCATGGTTCCTTTCTGTCACAAATAAATCGTGACTAGAAACTAATCACTGTTTGTGGTTAAAATGACATGATAAAAAAAGAGAAATTGGCACCCATATACAAACATAATAGCTATATTTGCAAAAATGGAACTTTCACTATTCTTTTTTCATAATGGCAAAAGCACCCCTATTCCTCTTAGACAAACCTACTAGTCCAGATGAAATTCAATTTGATGTTTTAGTTTAATTATGAGTCACTATCTTCACGTCTTCTTCTTCTCCCCCCCCCCGACCATATTTTTGTTGAACTGGTTTCCCACCATGTTAATCTTTTTAAGTGCATCTACCTCTTTCCTCTCCACTTTATGACTAAAATTATTTTTAAATAAAACCTAGTTGTCTCCGCCTTTCTCCCAAACTTTTAGAAAGTCGTGAGAATCGAATTATGTACAGAAACGGAGTGGAGGTGGTGGGTCGTTGAGATAGGAGATCGTCGGCGGAGCAATTGATCGGAAACAATCAACGATGCACTCAAAAAGAAACTAGAAAAGTCTTCAACATCCACATCTAGAGGTTTATCTTCTAAAGACAAACCTCAGCTTTCCGATGGTTTGTTGTTTTCTTCTTACACATCTTCTTTTTTGGTAGTTAATTGCGTCTGAATCCGTTTGTAGTGAAATCTGAAATGGATTGAAGAAGGCTAAGATGTGAGTGGATCAGAAGGTGATGATGATAATGATACATCGGGGATCTCATGGTTTTGTAATTCGTCTAACAATAATGATATCCGGATAATTGATATATTATTTAATTTATGATATACATTTAGCTGACCATTGATTGAAAAATTCATCTAACAATAATGATATCCGGATAATTGATATATTAGTTAATTTATGAGAGTTTGAGTTTATAATGATAATCGACTAATAATTGAAATATCCAACTAACAATAATATTATCCAGATAAATATTTAAGTTAGCCAAACCACTAATATAATAACCAGTTAAGATGGAAAATATTCGGATAAATTGGAATATAACCATCTAAAACGAACATAGATTTGTTAGATGTAAAATATCCGGATACATTGAAATAAAACCATCTAGATCGAAAGTTGGTTTGTTTCTTCCTTTTGTGAACATTTATAGGGATAATCATGTAATTTTACTACGTTTCTCTCTCTAACTTTTACTGTTTTTCCATTTATGCAAATTACTACCTTATTTGATATTTTCTATGCAAATGGCTCATAAAAAAATATGTCACTGCTAGGAAACTATCACTGCTAGTGTAAATTATATACTAATCGCGCAAGGTTTTTGTAACTATTATGTGACTATGTTATACTCTGAAACTCTAACCCTTAGCCTTAAACTTCGAATCTAAACCCTACATCAAAATCCTAAATATATCTCTAAATCTTATCTTTTTAAAATTTTAACTCATAACTCAAAATACAAGGACAAACAATTTTACACGTGGTGCTCGGCCAAAAATTAAGGTTCAATTAAGACTAGATTTTGACCTGCGCTTCGAAAACGCGGATATTATTTTTCGCTTTTATGAAATATATTATTTGTTTGTAGTTATTGAATGTATTTTTTTAGTGAAACTTTTTTTATAATAAATTCGACACATAGAGTGTCTCTGGTAAACTATGTGCTTCTCTGACTTTGTTTTATTCCCTCTCCAATCAACATATTTATTTGACTTGTTAAACAAATGATTTTAGGATGCAACTGTAAAATACTTTTACATTGATATTTTATTTAAACAATATGACATATTTCTATATTAATTAAATATTTTCATTGTAATTTAAACAAAATTTTGACTTGCACGCCCGTGCGGGTGTATATTTCAAAAATATGTTGCTATTTATTTTTCATGTCAATATCAAAGTTGGATAAAAAATTCAAATCTGAAGAACATAACTGATCAAGATCCGAAGAGTAATATCAAACCCGAACCAAAATTGATTAAATATCCAAATTATTCAAAATTTAGCTATTTAGACAATATAATCCATAACCAATTCGAACCAAAGTATTTTGGATATTTAGACAATATAATCTTTGACTTCGGAAACTCAAAACCCAAGCCGATCTGAAGCGAACCCGAATGGATACCTGAATGCCCAGCCCTAGTCATAATTCGAAATGAAATTTAGAAATATATGAATGGGGCTGAAATCTTTGACCCTGGAAACCCAAAACTCAAACAGATCCGAAACGAACCGGAATGGATACATGAACGCCCAGTCCTAGTCACTATTATGTATCATATATATATATATATATCATATAATTAATTGTATTGGTCCATCATATAAATAATAGAATAGCCTTTTGTCATCAAAAACAAATTGGTCCATCGTATAAAATTCATATAAGTAATAGTATTTTATATTTACCATCTTATAAATAATCATATATATTATATTCTTAAAGTTTAATGTGAAATATAAAAACCATAATTTAAGTTGGTATATAAAATTAATCTTTTTGTATTTTTCTTATATATATTAAAAACATTTTTAATAATGGTTCTTGGAAAATATTTTAGTAAAAAATGTTTTTTGAATATATGCATATTTTAAATCAATTTTTGATATAAATCAACTTTAAATTATTATTTTGATTTGAAATATGTATATAAATTTTAAATTTTATTTTATGACTATTTTAGACAAAACAATGTTTTTAGTTAATTAGATTAGTCCATTTTGTATATTTTAAAAACAGATATAATGGATTTCAATTTTTTTATTAATAACATAAGCCATTTTTTTCTTCTTGACATACTTTTATCCATGTTTCAAAGTTTTAGTTTTTTACATTAGTTTTATATGAATTATTATTAATTTTATGATTTTTTTTTGAAAATTTAACTTGAAATTTTTATATTTGACTAAACTAAATAAGGTAATAATACTGTTTTTAAAAATTGTTTTATATAATATATTATTTATATTTCAGTTTGTGTTTTTATTTTCACCATAAAGAATTGTAAATAAAAAGAAATATAAAAAGAAGGTTGTTTAATTTATTATAAAAACAATGGCTAAATGTTTAAATAAAAAGAAGTATTAAATATGTTATTCATGTTTCTAAGCAATTCTCATTTGTTATTAATTTATTGAAAATATAATGGCTAAATGTGTAAATAAAAGAATGTATACATTTCTACTATCCAAGTTGCCAAACATATCACATTTATTCTACTATCCTTGTTTCCAAACATCTCCAATGTGTACTTCAACTTTAATAATATAGATAGATATGTGACATATGTCATATGTCCATAACTCTGATGGAGGAGAGATTCAGTGAAAGTTCTCTGGTTACTTATTTCGCAAGGAATAAAGAAAAGGTAATGTTCCAAATTGAGATTAAGCCCATGAGGTGAATCCACTAGTAGAATTAATCATATAACCACATTAATGTTCATGATTGTTTCATTTAAATAACATACAAATATGATTAGATGTGTCATATTCATGGTTCCTTTCTGTCACAAATAAATCGTGACTAGAAACTAATCACGGTTTGTGGTTAAAATGACACGATAAATAAATATGTCACTGCTAGGAAACTATCACTGCTAGTGTAAATTATATACTAATCGCGCAAGGTTTTTGTAACTATTATGTGACTATGTTATACTCTGAAACTCTAACCCTTAGCCTTAAACTTCGAATCTAAACCCTACATCAAAATCCTAAATACATTTCTAAATCTTATCTTTTAAAAATTTTAACTAATAACTCAAAATACAAGGACAAACAATTTTACATGTGGTGCTCGGCCAAAAATTAAGGTTCAATTAAGACTAGATTTTAATCCGCGTTTCGAAAACGCGGATATTATTTTTCGCTTTTATGAAATATATTATTTGTTTGTAGTTATTGAATGTATTTTTCTTAGTGAAACAAATTCGACACATAGAGTGTCTCTGGTAAACTATGTGCTTCTCTGACTTTGTTTTATTCCCTCTCCAATCAACATATTTATTTGACTTGTTAAATAAATGATTTTAGGACGCAACTGTAAAATACTTTTACATTGATATTTTATTTAAACAATATGACATATTTCTATATTAATTAAATATTTTCATTGTAATTTATACTAAATTTTGACTTGTACGTCCGTGCGGGTGTATATTTCAAAAATATGTTGCTATTTATTTTTCATGTCAATATCAAAGTTGGATAAAAAAATTCAAATCTGAAGAACCGAACCGATCAAGATCCGAAAGAGTAATATCAAACCCGAACCAAAATTGATTAAATATCCAAATTATTCAAAATTTAGATATTTAGACAATATAATCCAAAACGAATTCGAACCAAAGTATTTTGGATATCAAAATGTATCTGAAAAATATCTATATACTTATATATATATATATATATATATATATATATATATATTAATTATTTTTAGTTTTAATGTATATAGAAACACCCAGAATATATATGATACTTTTAGGTTGGTTTAAATATTTGAAAATATATAAAATAGTCAAATATAAATATCTAACATAGTGGAAGTACACTCAAAACACCAAAATATTTAAAATAATTATTTATTTTTGATCCAAAATTTGAACCAACCAATTTATATGTTAAGTTTAGGTATTCTGACATATGTTATTCAGATTTATATACAATATATTATTTTATTTGTAGATTTAAAGAAATTCAAAATATATAATGAATTTTAAAAAATAATTTAAATGGGTTATCCGAACCCGAAACGAACCCACAAAGATCCGAATTCAACTCGAACTGAAATTTAGAAATATCTGAATGGGCTGAAATCTTTGACCTCGGAAACCGAAAACCCAAGCCGATCTGAAGCGAACCCGAATGGATACCTGAATGCCTAACCCTAGTCATAATTCAAAATGAAATTTAGAAATATATGAATGGGGCTGAAATCTTTGACCCTGGAAACCCGAAACTCAAACAGATCTGAAACGAACCGAAATGGATACATGAACGCCCAGCCCTAGTCACTATTATGTATTGATATATATATATATATCATATCATATAATTAATTGTATTGGTCCATCATATAAATAATAGAATAGCCTTTTGACGTCAAAAAAGAATTGGTCCATCGTATAAAATTCATATAAGTAATAGTATTTTATATGTACCATCTTATAAATAATCATATATTATATTCTTAAAGTTTAATGTGAAATATAAAAATCATAATTTAAGTTGGTATATAAAATTAATCTTTTTGTATTTTTCTTATATATATTGAAAACATTTTTTAATAATGGTTCTTGGAAAATATTTTAGTATAAATAAAATTTTGAATATATACATATTTTAAATCAATTTTTGATATAAATCAACTTTAAATTATTATTTTGATTTGAAATATGTATATAAATTTTAAATTTTATTTTATGACTATTTTAGACAAAACAATGTTTTTAGGTAATTAGATTAGTCCATTTTGTATATTTTAAAAACTGATATAATGGATTTCCAATTTTTATTAATAACATAAGCCATTTTTTTTCTTCTTGACATACTTTTATCCATGTTTCAAAGTTTTAGTTTTTTTGCATTAGTTTTATATGAATTATTATTAATTTTATGATTTTTTTTTGAAAATTTAACTTGAAATTTTTATATTTGACTAAACTAAATAAGGTAATAATACTGTTTTTAAAAATTGTTTTATATAATATACTATTTATATTTCAGTTTGTGTTTTTATTTTCACCATAAAGAATTGTAAATAAAATGAAATATAAAAAGAAGTTTGTTTAATTTATTATAAAAACAATGACTAAATGCTTAAATAAAAAGAAGTATTAAATATGTTATTCATGTTTCTAAGTAATTCTCATTTGTTATTAATTTATTGAAAATACAATGGCTAAATGTGTAAATAAAAAAAGTATATATTTCTATTATCCATGTTGCCAAACATATCACATTTATTCTACTATCCTTGTTTCCTAACATCTCCAATGTGTACTTCAACTTTAATAATATAGATAGATTGTACTAGCCAAAATTTTTAACACAAAACTTGTTTTTTTTTTTGGCTTGTAGAATCTTAACTCAATCTGTTTGCGTTGATGAGAAAAGTTAAACCCAAATCTTAAACATAAACTCTAGAATCTCACCTCTTGGCTAATGCTTTCTCCTCTGTTTCCCATCCTTTCATTTCCTTTTCTTCCCCTTCTCTTTATCTCGTCAGTCGTCACATATTCACATCTTCTTCTTAATTTTACAGATTGGAGAAAATATGGATGAGAAATGATGAAGTTAGAAGGATGCAGGGGTATGTAATGAATCACTTCCGCTGGAAGTTATAAACAACACGTCAATGGATCAAAGCTCAGGCCACTCTCCACACTTCAATGCTAGGCATGGTTCATCTTTTTTTTCTAATACTTTTAATGATTTTTTTCCCTTTATATGGACTATTTTTAGAACGAAATAGAGCTATTCTAAGTATTTCTCAATATATATATATAGAAAGATTTTTGTAAGAAGATAAAATCTTAAAACAACATTTTTGTAGAACATGGGAAGTATTGTGAAATAACAAAAAAAAAAATCTTCCAAAATAACTTATATAGTAAAACAGTGGTCTAACAGGTTTTTTTCCCTCAAATCCATCTATTCATGTTATTCTCAGCGAAGCAAATACGTCGATCTGTAAAGCTTCTAAAGCTTTTTCTTCTTTTTGGTTAATCAGAATATAACACATGCTTCAAATTAATATTATCCTTCTTGGCATTGTAGAGGGAAAAATGGAATCGTTAAAAAGCATCTTTACGTGTAAGTTCCGCCGAAGAAGAGATCTTAGCAGAGTCGGACATACTAAAATATTGACAAAGGTTTCTTCACAAACTATATCTCTACACCTCTAAATTTGTTCGCCGCTTGATTCACTATCCAAAAAAATTACCCCCTCACTTAGAAACTTCCCTAATCAAAAACAATCTTTCCGAACCTAAAATCCCACCGTTCCACAGAGCACAAAATCTGAAGATAGAACACCTCAACCAAACAACCAGCTTGAATAGACAAAAGAATAGAGTGAGTTAGACCAATGCATCTTTGTACCAATGCAGCAACTTCGTGATGTGCAGTTGACTAATCCAAATCGGTCGACATTTCACCTGATTGGGTCTCTGTTCCACTTCCAACTCTTCGGTAGAACAGAACATATGCTGCTGAGCTTTTTATTTCAGATTCATTTACGGATGAAACATGACTGTCATCGAAATGATACCATTTGTTGTCATCAATCAACTTCAGCAAAAGTGAACACATATGGTTAGACAAAAGGACACAATAGAAAAATCTAGTTTATTGCATGATGATTACTGAATAAGCAAAACAGAAACAACCTTAGCGTAGGCAGTGTAGTGGCCACCACCAAGTCCACCGTAGTGGTTGCTGACTGCATAGAGCTCATATAAGTATGACTGGCCATTCTTGTTTTTCACGTACTTGCTCAAGTCAAGATCGTTAATTGGGAAGTTCACAAACGTATCAATCTTGTTCTTGAGATATCTGCTATACGTGAACCGCTTTAAATGGAACACGAGAACATCAGGCAGCTTCCACAGGTCAAGCTTTTTGTTAGCTTGTCTGTGCTCTTTGCATCCCGGACAAAACCACATATCATCTGGTCCTAGAGGTTCTTCTGCTAGAAATGCCTCCAAACAAGAGAACAGAGATATCGCTTCTTGCCTTGTCTTCTTTGCAGAGAAACTTGTTTTATAAACTTCTGGAAGGTTACTTAAGTAGCTGGAATCATACTTCTCATGCTCACCCTCATTCCACTCCACCAACACCCTTGTAACTATACCAGGGTTCACAGGAGAATCAGACTTAAGTGGTTTCAAGTCCAGACCACGCTCATCGGTCAAAAAGATCCTGAAGGTTAACTCTCTATCAGATGCCTCGGCTATCTCAGTATCTCTATCTGCTATAGTTCCGTCAACAGCAACGTGGCCATTTTCTCTTCCGTTTTGAATCTTAGATGAGGCTTGAACCTTGTGTAGCGGGGACAGAAATCCAGAGATCACTGCATCAATGTCGGATCCACTTAGTAGTTCTGTGTTGACATAAGTGACAAAAGGAGTCCCAAAACGCTTTATGTCCCTGCTGCCTCTAACACTCTCTAGAACAGACCTGTGGAATCACATAAAGCTGAGTCCAAGAAGAAAAAACAAGATTAAACAAAAAACTGCTCACTTTTCCTGCCCTCCGTGAAGGATTTCAAGTTTTGCTTTTCCTGTTCCTTTCTGCATCTTATTCAACCGATACGCCACAATACGATCCTCATCTTTTATCAAATTAAGTGACTCCACGGGATTTTCAAAATATCTAAAGATCTTGTGGTCATACACCTAGAAGGGCAAATGCCATACATTAGTTAGAGATTTCGCAAAAAAAAAAAAAAAAAAAAAAGAAAGGAATGCGTTAAAAGTCATACCTCTGCAAGTAAAAGACTCTCATCATCGTTTAAGCAACAAGCAGTACCTAATGCAGTAATAAGATCTCTGCATGATCCATGTTTAGGCACTGTCACAGTGTATGGCATCGGGAGACGACTACCATCACAATAAAACACTGTAACTGTCATTTGCCGCGTCAGGGTTGATGGCAAAGGTAAAGACAAGTACATGAAGGGGTCAAAAGTGATTGATATTTTCCCACAAACTGGACAAACCAGAGTTGACTTGTACTGGCCCTGGTATGAATCAAATACATCATAATAAAAAACGGTCAGGAAAATAAAGGACAGAATCTTCCAGCTCTTGTATGAGAATGTAGAACCAAAATGAACATTCAGTGGCAGAAGCTATTAATAAAAGGTAAAGAGATACTTACTTGGCAGACATTAACTATTACTGAATCATTCCGGGCCTTATGATAGTTCCAACGCTCTTCCGCAACTTCATCATCCGGACGATTGTCAGAATCCTTAAGTTCAATGTAAGGTTTCCGTTTCACCTTATTCAAATCTTCATGCAGCCCATCTAATAAGAAAGCAAGTAGCTCCTGAAACAAACAATTCAACACATCATAAACCAAAGAACAAGAACAATGGCAGGACCCCCCCCCAAAAAAAAACAATTAGAGAAAATGATTAACTTGAGAATCATGTTGATTGTAGCCACTAAACTGTGGAGCAAATCTAGCCAGTTTTGTCTTAAAAGAGCGGGGTGCAACTGCATTCCTTCCTGATGACCATAACTTCTTCAACAGTTCACCAAACTCGATAGCAAGCTCCCCCTAGATAATCAAGTTTTAAGTTAATACCAAACTTTAAATAGAAAATAGTCTTTAAGTATCAAACACTTACGCGCATTCCCAAAGGATTGTCTTTATTTAAGTCGCCACTGTAATCTTGCAAGAAGTATTCAACTATGGGAGGTGTGTGTGCCAAACACTGAAGAGCGCTGTTCATAAAGCAGGTGTTTCCCAAATTACTCAATCCTGCTAATCCTCCCCTCTCTCCTTTCCCCAGAATACTTGGAGAATCATCTTCAGAAGAGATTTTTGGAAAGAGAGTAAGCTTGGAGGTGGTGGAATGACCATTAGAAAGGGTTGGGCCTCCAGCAATTGTAACAAGCGATCTTGAAGGCTCCAGAGCATATTGAGAAGACGAGGACCCATCAACTTCAAGAAGAATCTGCATGGGGAATCAAAACATGAAGACTGGATATAAGAAAGTTATATGTTTGGGCTACAATAAAAGAACGCAAGGGGTTGTGCATTATCCAAAAAAACAATTTATGGCAAGAGACAGAGGAGATATATCAAATATTTTTCACTTTTTAAGTGTGGCAGATAGTTCTCTAGATGCTTACATCTTGGTCCATGTTAAGGCTTGACTCTTCCAGGCTCTTGTTAGATGAAGGATCCAAGAGTTTGCCTTTCCTCTTACCGAAGTAATCCCAGATGTGAGCCTGCTTAGACATATCAATGTTAACACATCGTCTCCAATTGAAACAAATGTAGATTTCAGCAGCAAAAACTTAAATATAGAAATGAAACACTTCAAACCTTTTCTTGGGAGACCCCTTTCATAGCACAAACCTTCTCATAAAGCTCCCTTATAGAGGCCTGGAATACCAACAACCCATGTAAGGAACCAATGCGGAGAGTCTTTCTCTACACTAAGCGAACAAGTGATGGGGCCATCCATACCTGTTTTCCCAACCGTATTGTGGTTGTACTTTTATATCTTCCATCGGTCAACATAAGGCAGAGTGGGTACACCTCAACACTAAAACTCCTACTGTAAAACCCTTGACAGATCAACTTCCTTGGTATTGGAGGACCTCCGCTATACCTAAAGAGATACAAAACCACATTTTTTTATATACCTTGTTCCCTAGAGAAGGAAACAGAGTTTGATGTAATAGAAAAAAAGGTCACCATTGAACAAGTCTTTCCCAAACTTGTTGAGGAACAAGAAGGTAGTCTTCCCCTTCAACCAGCAATCTACGAAGTTGTTGATCACTACTAGTGTCATCTGCTGCGGCGCTTTCGATAATATCATTGTTTTCAATAGGTCCAGGCCTTGGAGCTTCAGAAGACTCGTTTGTTGGTTGTTCAACATACCTCTGCCAGCTTGTGTACCACCTGCACGTTGAGGCACACAGCACATTGAGTTCAATAAACATAAAAAAAAAAAAAGATCCGACCATAATAGATCAAGAGTTACAAGACTGTTCCAAAGACATATATTTAAGCAGGGGATCATAATGTGATGATGACCTTTTGGAGATGACGAAATACAAGTTTGCTTCCTTGAGGTTATCCTCGGATTCCGTGGTCAGCTCCGAGACGATGCGTCTCTCTTCCTCCGGAGTGAAGACTGCGTTGTTTTCCACCATGATATCTGTGGAATTAGTCATTTTCCGAAAGATGACTTTTCCACCAAACCACACCAGCAAGGAGAAATCACCGATTCAGCTTCAACGAAACTCAAGGGGGAACCGATGAAACAGAGAGAAAGAAAGAAAGAGAGACGACCAAAGAAGCTGGAATCAAGGGAAGAAGAAAGAGGAACCCTAGATTCAAGGAGAGTAACAATGTCTTCTTGTTGGATTCACGTTTATACCCATCTATATGGTCTGTGATGTCTGGAAAACGTAGTCAATTATTTTCAATTTTCTTACATTTATCATAAATGATTTATGTATTTGCCACTAGTTTTTATACAAATCTATTAATAGACAAAAAAAAGTTAATAACTAATAACAACTAGGTGTTTTGTCCGAACACATGGGTATAATCATTTTACTAATAGTTATTAACATATGTATTATGATTTGAACATCTTGATAACTTATTTTTAATATTTTTAAATATTTTAGTTTTCTTCGCTTTTTATTTTGGTATACATCTCCTAAATACAAAAAAAAACTATAAAACTATGAGAGCATAATTACATATAAAATATTCTACACAATAAAGTAAAATAAAAATGTGTTGGTTTTTCTTAATCTACTTTGTATTTTTGAATCAGAAACATGTATTAAATTATCAAAACAAAACACTAAACACACATAAATATTTTTTTGAAAACGAATTGAGATAATGACAATATTTTATTGGTTTAATTGATCAATACATACATTGATTTATCTTAATATTTCACAACTTTACTTTTAATAAAAGAAAAAAATAGATAATGATATTTTATATGAAGTAATTTATGGTTAATTATATAATGATAAATTTAATTATTCACTAAAATATATCTATTTAGCCTTTTGAAAACTGGAACATTAAACACATGTTCATGACATCTCTCTAAACTTAATATCAAAACATGTTTTCTTATAGATTAAACAGTAGTAAAACATACACGTGAAATAACTACCGAAATAATTCAGAATACCTAAGTCATAATTTTAAACTCCATGTAATAAAACTGATATGTTCATAATCTTTCAAATTCAAAGAAAGAAGAAAAATATAGAACTCCAACAAAAAGAAAACAAATATCAAAAGCACATAAATATAGATGTCAAAAGATATAATCGAGATAACTTGGATTGAATGAGAAAAATGAAACTATAAAGTTTAAAACATCTTACATCATGTGAAAATAATAATTGGTCCTAACTTGCTTAAAATAATTATAATTGTAATTCCAATTAGAAGTTTGAAATAGTTGTATTATTTAAATTAATAAATTAATTATTTAAGCGAAAACTGAAAAGAATCTTGTGAAAATTAAAATAATTATAATCATAATTCCAATTAGAAATTTTGAAATATTTATACTATTTAAATTAATAAATTAATTAGAAATTTCAAGATATTTCTATTATCTAAATTAATAAATTGATGATTTAATCTAAAAACTAATAAAAATATGAAAATAATCAAAATTAGCTAAAATTATGGAGAATGTGACAAATCAGCAAAATCACTTCATAAATAATAGTATAGATTATTGGTGATTTGTATCTCTCTATTTTAGCTTTATTTATTTTTAAATCACTAAATTTTACTAATTATGTTGTAGCTTTATATTTAAAAGTTAAAACCTACAACAAATTCTATTAATTTTTATTAATCATGTTTTAGTTTTACTTTTAAAGCTACAACAAAAAAACTAAAACAATTTTTTTCTTATATATTTTAGACAAAAACCTTACATCTTTGTTTTATATACTGTAGAAACTGTAAAATGAAAAAAATATCTATAATATCAAATAAATTAGATCATCATAGTAAAACATCTATTAATGTTTTAATTTAATTATGTGTGTTTTTTAAATTATTGAAATATTTTAAATAACATAAATATTATTTAGATATCACATCTTAAATAACAGTAAACTTTCATAATTAATAAACATTATTTTAATTGATAAAAATAATTATTTTATATATACATCACATATTTTATTTTGAAATATCTACAGCATATAACTTACATCTACAATAAATTTAACTACAGCAAAAGTTTCTGCATAAAAATTTACAATAAAAACTTTACAATATTTATAAAGTATATACTGAATAAAAATTATTATCTATTTATAAGTCTTTCCATTGATATTTAATTTAAACTAAAATATAATATTTTCTATAACTATGCTAACTAATAGTTTTCATATTTTGTGAATGATAATAATTTTAATTTTTATGCAGTATATACTTTTTATTTAATTTGAATATCATTTTTCATCTATAATATTATTTAAAGATCGGATATGAATATATACATGCAAATTATGAAAACACCGCTTGAAAATCAATTATTATAATAGAACAATTTTTTGAAACACAAATAGAAAACTTTAAAATTATTTATTCTCTAATCAAAATTACAGATTTAATTAAATTTTATTAAAATAAAAATATATCCGCATTTTTAAAGTACAGATCAAAATCTAGTTACTTTGTTATAGGTAATGTCAATATTGGTGTTATAAAAAAAGAAGGTAATGTCAATATTGATGAGTTAGGTATTTATCAGAAACTGGATAATTTTGACTACGTAATGTCATTGTCATTGCTTTCTTCTTTGTCCCCGAGTAAAGTTATAGTCTATTTCATGTTTATCTTTTTTTGACGGCTATTTCATATTTATCTATTACTTTCACAATTTATATCGGAAGCAAAATTCAGTGAGTAAATAAGAGTGTGACTTGTTAGCTCAGAGTAACTGAGAATAATTTAGATAGAGTAAATAAAAGGGAATATGACAGAGTAGCTGAGAGTGTTATAATAAAGTTACCATCATTAGTCAAGACTAGCTGTTAGTACGTTTTCTCCCAGACCCACTTTTGTAGGCGCCGTCAACCATGAGCTCTCTTGACGCCAGTGGCAAGCTGACTCACCTCGCCGGCGTCGATGTCTGTTATCTTCTCTGTTCGCCATCGCTGTTGTCTTTTTTTTTAGCGTTCGCTGTTCCACCGTCAACCAACTCGATCTCCACGCCGTCTCTGTCGTATCCATCTCCATCTTTTCCATGGCTATTGTCACCATCTCTCCAGCTCCTATCGTATGCATCATCTCTCTGGCTCCTCGGGTTACCACCACCACCTCTCTACTTTTCGCCACTGCTCGTCTTAGTGTCAGCGGGTCACTGGATCTATGAAGCTTGTGATTTTAATCGCCAGATCTACTCGTCCCTTCGACTCTGTTGTTCCTCCACCACCCCACTCTGCCTCAGACCACGATGGCCCTTGGCGGAGCAGACATTGCTCTCGTTACGTCTTGGATTTGCTCAGTCTTCTCTCCCCACTTGCGGGGATCTGTTCAGTCTGAAAGCAGCCTCACCGGATATGCTCCTCCTCATCGACATTGTGTCTCAACGGCCAGATCTATCTCCGTCCAGGTTGCCATTTTCAAAACGAGTTGATAAAGGACGAAATACAGTCACTGCGCCGCGTTGTCACGGCCTTCCGACGGTCGCGCTCCTCCATCGTCTGTCTCACTCTCCCATAGCGTTTCATCACCGTACCTCACTCTTCCACCGCGACGGGTAAAATTGTGCTCAACATTTCGAATCTTAGGTCACATGAAATTGTGGGTCTCCGCCTCAGACCACACGGACTGGTATTTTGCTCTGTCTATGCCTTCGATTCTGTTGGGCTTTTGGAAGACAGTACCTAAGTCCCCCCTCCCTCCAGCTTCCTCTGTGTCTCTCGCCTCCTTCGCCGTCTTGTTTACCCATCCCCTAATCGCCGCTGGATCTACTGTGCAAGAGTGTGGACTCGCCAGATTTACTTGTTACTATGTCACTGTTGCGTCTCCAACACACTACGCCCTCTTAAGTATCGACGGTTCTTCATAGAGTCCGCCCTCCGATAACCGCTGGTACTCAACCGACACATGCTTTGGCTTGAGCCAAAACCATTTATGGAGCTTAAACGTGCCAATTATTATAAACTTGAGCCATCAATCCTACTCCGAAGCATCATGTCTGTCTACGGTTCGCCGTTGCGCCTCAGTGCAAAGGGTTCACCCAGCCCAAATCCGTGATGTCAAACTTAAATTGCCATTATTCATACATCCATGACAGGTCAGTAGAGTTTGTATTAGCTCTGAATTTGTCACTGGCGCTATTCGTTTTCAAGGTCCATCCTATTTGTTCGTCAGCTCCAAATCCAGGATCTTGTTACTCTTCGTTTCTGTTGAGATTCACTTAGTCTCTTCAGGGAACTTCGAGGTCGGAGTTAAAGCTGTTCATGCTCATTCCACCTCCTACCAAACTTTGCTGTTTGGTCAAATCAACGTCGCGTGCGACTATTCCATGCTCGTGGTACTAGCCTATTCAGGGACACATCCTATGCTTCCCACGGTTCTCCATTTATCGAGCAAGATTTGTTATCCCTTGTTTTAGTGTTTTTGTTTTATGATGTTCATCAAACCGTCGAGGATCCCTCCGGTTTTTATCTTGTTGGTTGAGCATAGCTCCGAATGTAATCGCGTAAACTCGTTTTAGATTTAATATAATCGTTTGTGTGACAAAAAAACTGAGAATGTTACAGAAAAATAAAAGACAGAATAACTAAGGGTGTGATTGGTAAAATGTTAAAAGTAACAAGTGTAGAGGTATTCAAAGTAAATTAGAGGTAAGAGAAATAAAAAATTAAAGGAACTGAAAGTAAAATAAAAGATTAAATTAAATATAATTATAGTTTTTTTGTTACTCTATGTAAAATGGCAATTATTATTTTCTAGCGAGGATCAGAGTAAATATTGTTTCTTCATTTTTCGCTTGATTGGTAAATGATAGAGAGAATTAGAGTAATTGCACTTTTTATCCCATAATTTTACTCTAGAAATGCTATTCATTCATATACTAAGAGGAAAAAGGTTGAGTAGAATATAATAATAAAAAAAGAAAAAAATCAATATATTTTATGATTATGAGTGTCATTAGATGACATAATGGGAGATAATAAATTGGAGTAACAAAATATTCAGCTGAGTTATGCTCTTTTTGTCCACTCAGGATAAATATTCATTCAGCCAGGATTGATTGGTTGTTGCTGTAGTTTTAATTTTTTTACTTTAGAAAATAGGCTGTAAGATTTTTGCTTTGGTTTTAATCTTTTTGGCTTTGGATATTTTTCAAAGCACTTAATAAAAGCTGTAGAAAATTTGATTTCTAAAGCCAATATATTTTCTTTTAAAGATTTCGGGACTGTAGCTTTAGATTTTATTAATAAATCATGATTGCTTTGGTTGTATTGCTTTAGAGAGATTTAAGACTGTGTGGAGCACTCACAGCTATCACCGATCATCCCCTTAAGCTAGAGAAAGAAAAAAATAGAGTAAAAATAGGATAATGTATTCCTTTAGATTTTTTTTCCCACGGAAGAAATATATTGATTCAGACTCAAAAGTACCAAATTGAAATACATAAACTGGCGGAAGATGAAGATATTCCCAGGAGTATAAGTCGATAAGAAGGACAGCTAGGACCCAACCATGGGCAACTGAAGAAATAACTAAAAACATTCAACTTTACTCTTAAGAGAAAAAATTTACTCTGATTTTCATTTTTATTTTTCCACCTGTTTTCACCTGTTTATTTTCACACTTTTACTCTAACTAATACCAATCACACCCTATATCTCTATTATAAAGCGTGGATGTCTAGTCGACCACTAGTTATTTGACAACCCAATTTTAGTCAAATCGATTCAGTTAATCGGAAATCTGGTACAGACAGGGCCGGCCCTGAGAATTTGGGGGCTTGAAACAAAATGAAATTTGGGGGCCAATATTGATGATCAAATTTATAATTGTAATAGTAGAATTTTGAATACCTGTCATGGCTTATGGTAAGATTTTGCTTCTGATTTTAGCACAAGCAATTGAGAAAAGAATAAAGAAATTGTGTGTTTTGGCTTGCAGGTTTACAAATCACGATAGGGAGGGAGAGAGGAAGAAGCTTAAGAGTCTCTGTGAAAAGAAAAAAAAATGGCAGGAATCGACAAAAGAAAACACGTTTCCATTTTTTTTTTTTTACTTTGTGGATATTTGTTCTTTTTGATTTATTGGGCTGTTATATTAATATTTTCTTTAGCCCAATAGCCAAGTTTGTGTGATCTTATGTTAAATATTTTTTTTTATCTAATGTACATTGGATTTTTTTTTAAATGGGGGCCTATAGAAAATGGGGGCCTAAGACAAATGTTTCAATGGGCTTGGCCCAAGGCCGGCCCTGGGTACAGACCAAAACCGATTTTAAACAAAAAAATATTAGATTTTTAAGATAGAAATACAGATCATAAAACATATCCAATTGTCTAAAAATTTGAGACCTTATCTATATATTTATGGGAGATTTCAAAGCTCCTCATAGTTATAACTAGTCAATGTGAGATAAATTCAAGTGGGTTTTAAACTTTTTTTGCCAACTCCAGCTTAGTTAAGAGAAAGGAAAACATGCTTCACCTAATAATCAAACCCTACACCTGTTACAACAGCAAATGCATCACAAACCACTGCACTAGGTTGTTTCGACGTTTAATTTCACATTTACTAATATATACGTATATTTATAGTTAAAAAGTATAAAAACTAGTTTCTGTTTTTGTTCCGCTTAATTTCTGATTTTCTGATAACGCGTCAGACCCAGAATTATTGTCCGATTAGCGTCTAGTATCATTTCGAACAAGAATAATACATTTAGTTGTATAGTACCTGAGCGTAATATAAATAAAATAAGATAAAAATGGTCATCTAATTGATAAAATATAAGTTGAACTGAGTGAACTTTTTCTCGCCAATAAATTCTAAATCTTGATACTAAACCGTCAGAACCTAAGTTATGTACAACGAATTTGCTAATACAATATAGTTGTGGAATAATATAATTCAAATATAGAATAGATATATACAACGAAATTAACAAATATTATAGCGAAAATAGCCGTTCAATGAAAAATATACAATTGTTGGCGAATTATAAAATCTATAAGTTATATTGATTAAACATATTTTCAGTTTTCGGAATTGAGAAAATATTTTTTTTTTCAAAATAACTCTCTCATCTTGTCTATCTTTATACATTCAGAGTTTGAGGTTTTTAATCTAAGTAATAGATTTTTTTTTTGTAAAAGAAATGGAATATGGAGCATGAATCTAAGTAATAGATTGTATGATCATTTTCACAGAAGTAAACTATCTTTGAAGTAGATTGTTTGGAGCCGGTAAACATAAAGGAATTTCACCTAACAACCTTCAAACAAATTAAAATTCACTGTCTATTTAAAATCCCTAACTCACCTATATATCATCTCAACAATATAGAATATTGTCATATTGCCCTTCTCAACTAACCGGTAAAACGTATTTTTTTCTTTTTCTAAATGTTCAAATTAAACCATGGTCTTTTGGTTTTTACCCACCTTCAAATATTTACTTTACCTTTCTTCCTCAGAGAAAGTAAATAGTAACTGTCTTCTTCAATTTACCTCCGCCTCTCAACGCCTTCAATTCCCGGAGATTAGTTGCGACTACAACAATACAACACTAGAGGTACTTATATCGGAATAAAAATCCGTGGAAAAGGGGATCCCGTTGGATTCAACAAGAGTTACGACATGATTGTCGGAGTTGTTTTTTTTTTTTGCAGCAGTATACCGTCTTCGCATTATCGGTGGGTGACTGAAGGGGAGGTTTCTCCTATTGTGAAATCAATGGTGTCTTGTCTGACGGAAGGTGAGAGGCGGCGACGTGAAGTAATAGTAGCCGATTTGTCATCCCAGAAACATCTTGTTGGTTTATACTTATTTGTTACTATATTATTTTATTATCTTCTATTCAATTTGACGATTAGTAAAAAATGTTCTATTTTGTTTAGAAATATAGTTTGAAATTTTCTTAATATCTAACTATTGTTACATGTTCTTAAACCTGTAAAAATCGTACTATGATCTATATGTATAGTTTAATATTATATAATATAATTTAATATTACATAATATTATGTGTATTTTTATATTTTGATATTTAGATTTAAGGTTTAGTGATTAAGATTTAAGGTTTAGTATTGGGAAGGTGAGTGGATATGGTTGGGGTCATCGTTAACTTCTTCCACCAAGTCATAGGCATTTCATACTTTCACCAATATGTAATATGCTCTATTTGGATTTAAGATAATCCATTTTTCAAAAAGTACAATTTTATTTATTCTAAGTAATACGTTTAAACATCGTAATTTTCTTAAATGTGTAAAAAGTTATGTGTTATCATACTATCATTTCAAATAGATCTTATACAGTACGGTAACCTCCAATCTAAAAACTTTTAATTCTTAAAGATACAAAAAATAAAAAGTTTGTAACTTAAGAAATTAACTTAAATGTAAAACTGTAACATTATTGGTTGGAAAAGTATGTACATAGATATATGGAAAATTCTTTAGGATAGTACTAAATTTTCTTAATCATAAATATAATATACAAAAATCAAAACGATCAAAATATTTCATTCAAAAGTAAAACTTATATTTTTAGAATTAGCTAATCTATATTTAAGGTTAAATTTGAAGGTTGAAAATTTAGACGGATGGAGTTTAGTTTTTTTTTAAATAAATTTTTTAAATAGTTTCAAAAAGAATTTTTGATTTCAAAACAAAATTTGAAAAAAGAATTTTTTTTTTTTAAAAAAGTGTGAATTGAAAAACTTATTTTTAGAAAATAAAAAAATATATTTAATTTATCATTTATTTAAATATTTATATATCTATAAAATAAAAGTTTAATGCTTTTTATCTCTATAATGAATTTATTTTGGTCTTTTTTTTTTCTTTTTGCATGTTCGTTTGGTCAAAAATATCTATTTTAGGATGTTTTACGAGATTTGCCCTAAATATAAAATGAAATTTAAAACATTTTATATATTTCTCATTATATTTTACTCTTACGCAAAATAAAAATCTACAAAAGAGGATATTTAAAATTTTAAAACGAAATTATATAAAACAAATATTCAAAGACTTTGTGATCATTTTTACCTTTTAACAAGGGTAAAAACAAAATCACATTTCAGCTATAATTCGCTGCACAATATTGTTTCTTTTACTCAACGAACCTTAGCTAATACTCCTACCTAATAGGGGTATTTCTCATATAATTAAAAACTAATTAAGATTAATTCTCTTTGATTTGAGTTTTGTTTTTACTCTCTTGTCCTCTTCTCTGCTCTCTCTCTCCTCTTGGTGGCTCCTTGTTATAGAAGTAGAAGCCCTTTTTGCTACTGCTCCTTTCTAATTTCGTGTTACCTGATCGTGGGTTCCCCTGCAGGAAAAATCCGATCTTTCTTTCTGGGTTTCTTCAATTAGCGATTTATCTGATCATGGCGGTCGTTGAGAAAGTCGGAGGAGCTGATACAGAGGTTGGTGCTGCGATCTCCCCATCGCCGCCGTCTTCCGTCACTAGTCAAGGATCAGGAGATCAGGGTGAAAATGGTGAGATCAGATCCGATGGTGGAGAGAGCTTCAAGCGTGAGATGAGAGAGCTGAATGAGCTTTTAACTAAGCTCAACCCCATGGCTAAAGAGTTTGTTCCTCCCTCCCTCACTAAGCAAGGAGCTAACGGTGGTTTCTTCACCGTCGCTGATTCTTTCCCCGTCAACGAAGACGGCGGTTTTCGACGGGTAACTGATAAGACACGTGTCTCTTGTATCTTTTGAGCTTACTAAAGTTTGTACCTTTGAGAGGCTTTTCTTAGATTTGGTTTTTTGTTTCTGTGTTTTTTTTTTGAAACAGAAGAAGCCGTTCGGAGGACCACAAGGGAAACGGAGGATGAATCCTCGGACAAGTATGGCTCAGCGTGAAGACGTCATTCGAAGAACTGTCTATGTGTCTGATATTGACCAACAGGTTTGATAAAAAGCTTCCACCTTTCTTCAATGCTTCTTCCGCACAGGCTATCTTTAATTTTTCTTTTGGGTTTAGGTCACTGAGGAGCAGCTTGCTGGTTTGTTCATCGGCTTTGGACAGGTCTCTAAGTCTCTTCTACAAAATTCATCTTTGTGTGTGGTGTGTTCTTTGTTTCTTTAACTGTTTTTGGTTGTTTAGGTTGTTGACTGTCGCATTTGCGGGGACCCAAACTCAGTACTTAAGTTTGCTTTCATCGAGTTCACTGATGAAGGGGGTGCAAGAGCTGCGCTGAATCTGTCTGGGACGGTGCTGGGATTCTATCCTGTGAAGGTTATGCCGTCCAAAACTGCTATTGCACCGGTTAACCCGACGTTATTGCCTAGGGTGAGACTTTTGTTGTCTTCTGTTTCATCCCATTCTGAGTGCAAAGTTAAGTGATTTGACTAGTCCTGTTCTTGGTTCTTAGACTGAAGATGAGCGTGAGAAGTGTGCGAGAACTATCTACTGCACTAACATCGACAAGAAGGTGATTCTCTCAGATTTTTTTTCCTTCACGGCATTATAATGAAACATAAAATAGCTAAACTTTGATGAGTTTACAGGTCACTCAAACGGACATAAAACTCTTCTTTGAGGCTGTGTGTGGAGAGGTATTACGTCTGAGGCTTTTGGGAGATTATCATCATCCAACTAGAATCGGTTTCGTTGAGTTTGTCATGGTAAAGTAGTGTTGATCTTTATCAAAACTTGTTTGAAATACATATTTTTTTTACCATAGTATCCTTCTTTTCTCTTTGGCAGGCTGAAAGTGCAATAACGGCTCTCAATTGCAGTGGCGTGCTTCTTGGTTCTTTACCCATAAGGTCCCCAAGAACAAACCATTTTTTTCTCAAACATTTTTGTGTTACTTGGTTATGAATCCGAACGTTGACGTGTTTTTGATGGTTTGATCCACAGGGTGAGTCCCTCAAAGACACCTGTTCGTTCCCGTGCTGTCCCTCGACAACAACAGTAACAGCTACAAGTTTATTATACATATATATCTCTGCTCTCACCGACATGTAAAGATGTTTGTCTGAAACTCTTAAAGTCTTTTGTTTTCCACTGTGTAATGCTTGGAAGCTTGATGATGCTTCTGTTGTCTTTTGCTTTGGGATACCTTTGGGTCGTAGGGAGTTTTAATTTCGATGTGGGTTTTAACTTTTAGAGAAAAGAAGTTACACAGAGCAGAAGAGAGAAACACTGAGAGTGAGGTTTGAAGATTGTCTCTGTTAATGGGAGTTTTTAGTTATTTATACTGTTGTTGTTGCTCTTGGACTTATTAGAAACCTGCTTTTGTTAGTAAATGTTCTACATTTTATATTTACACTCCCTCTTGTCCTTGTTTATGACTGGATTGTCTGAGCAAAATGTTAGATTGTTCATAGTTATAAACCATGAGCTGGAATCAGATTATTAATTAGAGTTATTCAAAATTAGGAAGTTATATACAAGTTCACTGAAAAATATGTTATTATCTATCAGTGAGCAGTCTTTGAAGCGCGTGGAATCGATCCGAAACGTATAAGATTCACAAGTTCGGGACATCTAAGTTTTGAACCGATAAATAACATAGCTTCAATTAAACATAACCAATTCAGAAAATGACAAAATGTAGATAAAACATTATTTGATTCCATTCATCATTTTCATTTGAAAGTTGTAACTTTTTACATAAAACATACTGAGCACGGATAAGTCTAATCAAACGAAGTTAACTTGGTCAAATTTGAACATCTCAAAGAGAGCGTTAAAACTTGAAAAACGCCGAAAGGTAGGTTCGTCATTTGTAAGTACCTCGCGTCACAAGCATGCATGCTATGTGTTGTCCAGTTAAACTTTACACCAGCTGATCTCTCTTGCGCTTTTCGAGAACGTCTCTTTCTATATTCGTTTTGACATTTTTTTTACCTTCCTAAATACACAAAAAGTCTTAAAATAATTTCTGCCGTGACAAAATATGTAAGAGTTAATCAGTTGGTAGTCTAGTAGTAAAATATATAATAAAAGTAAATATTCATATAATAAAAACGAAAATTATATTTACAAAAAGGAAAGAAATTATTTTACGAAAATAAAATTTATACTTAATGTGATTTCATAAAAAGGAAAGTTCACAAAAAAACAGTTTTGATGTTAAAATAATAACCTCTTTAAAACATATGTTAAACAACATAATATATACTTTCAAATTAACAAAAATATTTTATTAGTATCAGACTATTTTTCTAGATTATTAAAAATAATTCAAATAACATATACTAAAATATCATGGCGAACTAAAAATACCTTATAGTTGCTACTATGAGATGTTTATTCATTTTTGCATAAAATATTTTTGTTAAATTTTTAAATTTGATTTACTTTTTATTTATAATTATTTTGATCAAACTATATAAAGAAAACATCTACAAACTTTAATCAAACTTAATATACCACTAAAATTTCTTTATGACTTAATATTTTTTTTTAATTTTATATATTTATAAGACATATTAAGCATATACTAAAAATACATAAACCAATATGAATTTCACGGTCAAAATTGTTTAGAATATTTTCAGTTTATTTTTATACATCTAAAGTATAAAAATTTACTTATAATTACAAAAAAAAACTTTTTGTAAATATTGATATCCGTTCATAAATTTTCAAAATTTTATCCGTAATGTTCATTTATAAAACTTTGTACTTATCATCATTTCAGTTTATCTACTATTTTAAAAAATTCACAAATATCAAATTATATGAAATAAATTACAAAGTATGTATAAATATTTAAGATGAAGAACAAAACAAATGTAAGAAATAAAACTAAGTTAATTTTATTTAACTAGAATCAAAAGTAATTGCAGTTTGATTTTAAAAAGAGGTGTAATTCAATATAACCTGAAAAAGAGTAATTTAAACAATCCAAATTTGTATGTTCAAAATCAAAAGTCTAATTGCAAAATGATAAAATTAATCAAAATTTTAATCTATTTAAGCACCAAAAATACTAGGACCACAATACTTTGGTTAAACTTGAAGAAATAAATACAATTCAAAATATTTCAGCAATAACCAATCGACTAGATATTAGATATCCAAATTATATGTTTACCTAAACTTATATAATACTATTTAAAATAAATCATACATATAAATATTTATAAAATAATTAAAATTAGAATATTAATAGTTATAATATGTTTATTTTAAAAATATTTTTATTCGTGCATGATCACGGAAAAATGACCTAGTATTTTGTTTATATTATGTAACTTTATAACACCTTTTCTGTTTTTTCGACATATTAGTCTTTCATATGCATGTTGCCGTTCTTGTTCTTCTCCCATGGTTTCCCTGATAGCCAGCTATTGCAAACTGATCCGATGTGTTTGTTGTGATACAAGTCCAGTAGCTCGATGAATCTCATGTGTTTAAGAAATATTGTTTTCTTAAACCTGAGATACCTGCAAACCCAATACTTCTGATACCGACGCCACTTCTTCTAGCGTCAACGTACACATCCCTGACGCCCTCTACAAACTATCTTCTTCACTCTCCACCAAAGATGTATGTACCTAAAGAACACATAATGGACCCATGCATTAACAAAAACCACAAATGACTTGTAGAAAGACATCGCTGCTCTCTAACTTGATGTCCTGAATAATTGTGTTGGTACAAACTCTTTTCTCCATTGGATCATATCAGCCCACATTTTCTTTGCTTTCCAATGTCGCCTCAGAGGACTTCATTATCATGTGATATTCATCGTGTTTAGAGGGTAGCAACTCGCCCAAGACCAAAACTTGTCTAAACTCATCAACTACCTGAAAATCCTAGACATTAGAACTTCTCTTGATCGAGATCGAACTGACTCAGCATTCGCTTGAAAATGAAATATATTGGCTATATAAATTCTACAGCTTTGTTTTTCATGCTTTTAAATCTTTGAAATATTTTTTTAAGAAATGGACTCTCATTATCATTAATTTATTATTAATAATATGGCTTAATAATATATTACTCATAATATAACCATATTTTTACAAAACCGGATTGGTTAACAAACTAATATTTTATTCCTTACTATTATTTGATTCCTTATTAAATATAATTTTATTATTCTAATTCTGAACATTTGATTTTCTTTACCTTATCATTAATCCAAATCAACATCCGCACGGTTGTGCGGGTCGAAATCTAGTCTTCTCTATTAAAAGAGAAGTCACAACCTAGATTCATGTGTGATTTTTTAAAAATAGACCCTCATTAGAAATCAGTTATCATTCATTTATTACTAATAATATGGCTTAATAATATATCACTTTTTATATAACCATTGACTCCTACAAAATCGGAATCAGTTAGGTTATTAATCCGGCTTACAATAATTATATTGTATATTAGGCTAAAAAAATTAAATGCAATGTTAGTTTAGGCTAAGAATATTATATTGATCCAATAAATTGTCACATTTAAATGGTATACACTATTAATATGAAAAACATATACTATACTTTAAATAGTTAGGATTTGTATATTTTTGCAAATGCATTTTACTTTTTAATCTTTAAATTAAATATAGACTTTAAATTTATGTTTAATATCATACATAATATGTAATTTTTAAAAATATATGTCAATTTTATTTGTTTGATATTTGATAGTTCACTTTTTAAAATAACAAATATTAATTGTTTAATTAATTACTTTTTAGTTATAATCAAAGAAGATATAAATATAATTATTATTAAACTTTATAATTTTGTGGAATGTTACGATGTATTTGGTAATGAAAATTATTTTCTATACCAAATTTTGCATACATTGATGAATTTAATAATAAAACACTTATTAAACAAACAAAAATATATAAAATAAGATACAAAAACATGTTACATTTTAAAATAATTGATTTGATGAAAAACAAAACAGTTGATAACATACTTATGTTTGTATAATGCATTAAAATTATAATATATACCATTTTTGAAGTAAAAACCATAGATTTATGTAAATAAAATGAAAATTAACTCCGCGCAGTTGCACGGAGATCTTGTTTAAAACTAAAACTAAAAAATCTACCATGTAAATTTTAAAGCAAAAAATCTAAGCTACAATACATTTTTTCATATTAAAAATAACCCCAAACTTTTATATAGTTCAGGTACCTTATGCGAAAGCATTATTATTCATGTACTTATTTGCAAAATAAAAAAATACCACACAGATACTCTTTTGCAATTTCCCCAAACAAAACACACTCGTCTTCCTCCTCTCCTCAAAAACCCTAAATCCCAATACTTTCTCCGTCCTCGAGAAATGCTTGCGAAAGCAGCAAGAGAGCTTTCTTCATCAAAGCTTAAACCTTTATTCGCTCTTTCTCTCTCCTCATTCAGATCTTCCACATGGACTGAAACAAACACTTCCAATAGATCGAAATCACCATTTCTCCTTCTCCCTCCGCGTTACTCTTCTACTACCACTAATGTCCCTCCGCTTACCCGAGATGGCAACTTCAACGATGCCACTCCCTCCACCGTCTCCGTTTGCCCAGGCTGCGGAGTTCATATGCAGAACTCGAATCCCAAACATCCAGGTTTCTTCATCCGACCATCATCGATCGAGAAACAGAGCAACGGTTCGGTTCTCCGTAACCTCGTACCAATCTCACAAGAACCCGAGTTCATCAATTCAATCAAACACGGGCTTATCCTTGAACCTAACAGTTCCGACATAAACCCTAAAGATGATGAAACAGGTCCGGACATAAACACTAAAGAGGATGAAACAGGGAGACCCTTGGTCTGCGCGAGGTGTCATTCGCTCAGGCATTACGGGAGAGTTAAAGATCCAACGGTGGAGAATCTACTTCCTGATTTCGATTTCGATCATACGGTCGGGAGACGATTAGGTTCAGCTTCCGGTGCTCGAACCGTCGTTCTGCTGGTCGTCGACGCCTCGGATTTCGACGGGTCTTTCCCGAAGAGAGTCGCGAAGCTCGTGTCGAGGACCATCGACGAGAACAACACGGCGTGGAAAGAAGGGAGGTCAGGAAACGTCCCCAGAGTCGTCGTCGTTGTGACGAAGATCGATTTGCTACCGAGCTCGTTGTCTCCGACGAGGTTCGAGCAGTGGGTGAGACAGAGAGCGCGCGAAGGAGGGTTGAGCAAGATCACGAGGCTGCATTTCGTCAGCCCCGTGAAGAACTGGGGGATCAAGGATATGGTGGAAGACGTGGCGGCGATGGCGGGGAAGAGAGGGCAGGTCTGGGCCGTCGGGTCGCAGAACGCCGGGAAGAGCACTCTGATCAACGCCGTGGGGAAGGTGTTTGGCGGGAAAGTTTGGCACTTGACGGAGGCTCCGGTGCCGGGGACGACGCTGGGGATCGTCAGGGTGGAAGGTGTTTTGCCTTTTGAGGCGAAGCTGTTTGATACTCCGGGGCTGTTGAATCCGCATCAGATCACGACTAGGCTCACTAGAGAGGAGCAGAAACTTGTTCAGATCAGCAAGGAGCTTAAGCCTAGGACTTACAGGATCAAGGTTTGGTTCAGTAACATTCTCATGTGTAACTATTGTTGTTGAGTGATTGTTAATAATTTGCAGGAAGGTTATACAGTTCATATCGGTGGGCTAATGAGACTTGACATTGATGAGTCTTCTGTAGATTCTATGTATGTAACAGTATGGGCGTCTTCTTCTGTTCCACTTCACATGGGGAAGAAGGAGAATGCATATAAAACACTTGAGGAACACTTCGGTTCTCGCTTGCAGGTAAAGCTTTGTTCTTGAGTATACAAATATTATGATGAATTTCTTGATTTAACACCATATATAGATTACAACTTTCTTTTTCTGTAAAACATAACTTGAAGTAGTTAAACAATTAAGGATCATTTTGGTAACGTTTTTGCATTATGAAGCCGCCGATTGGGGAGAAGAGGGTTGAAGAGATGGGGAAATGGGTGAGGAAGGAGTTCCGAGTGAGTGGGAGCAGTTGGGACGCAAGTTCAGTGGACATTGCTGTTTCGGGTCTAGGTTGGTTTGCTATAGGGCTTAAAGGAAACGCGGTGTTAGGTGTATGGACTCACGAAGGGATTGATGTCTTCCTACGTGACTCATTGGTTCCACAACGAGCGCGCACTTTTGAAGACTCTGGTTTCACCGTCTCGAAGATCGTCGCCAAAGCTGATAGAGATTTTAATAAAACTCACAAGGGGGAAACGCTAAAGAAAAGAAGATCCAACAAGAAGTCCACTTCTTCAGATTCTGTGTCTGACATAGAAAGTTGCCAGGAGGTGTCCTTGTAGTAAAAGTCACAGACTTTCAGATATAATATAACTTGTTTTATATTCTTGGCTTGTTGAAAATTACTTGTTCTGTGAATTTCACCACCAAGAATCAGTTTCTGTTTTCGTCAGTCGCTTGTTTCATTCATTAAAAAATTCGTTACCGACCACCTGTTTTATACGAAAATTGTTTCTTAACGCTAGAATCGGATAATCCTTTGATTGTAACATGTACAAATTTAGTCCATGACATTCTGTTGTGCGTGATCGATCGATGTACTAGTCCACAGGTTTACTTGTTCGGTCCGTACTGGGGCAAAATGTTGAACCGACGGGTAAACAAGAGAGTACCTTCCCCTCGGTTCACTTGATGCGTCAGGATGATGCCATCTGTACAAAGGGACTTGGGTTTACGCATTTCTACCTTTTGTATAATAAGTAAACATAAGTAGATGAGCTAAAAACAGTTTGATAGTGATCGTTATTGCTTGCTTTAGACCAGAAAAAAAGTTATTGCTTGGGTAATTTCATACACAAACAAAATAAATATGATTTTTTATAAGGGGAATGAAAATTAATAATTCTTTGTAAAAATAAAGATATTTTTGGAAAACTAAATTTTCATTAAGGGTATAATTTAGGAATGATCATCTTTTAATGGTATTGATTATATATGTCGTTTTGGTAATATATCTATATTGAATCAATAGAAAGTAAATGTAGTCAAAATATTCTGTTTTATTAATTTCTCTTACCGTTACACTCAAAAAGATTATTTTTGTATAAAATTATTATTTTTATTGTTTGAATATGAAATGACCTCATAAATATTCTTTTTTTTTTTAAAAGACTTCATAAATATTATTACAACTTACATAGCTTTGTAGCTTCAGTTAAATCATTCACACATAATTCAGTTTCCCTATGAATTATATGGAGTCAAATGTGAGAAATGAACAGACAAATGGTTTGCCATAATCAGTATACATAAGTATTCATAATTTCACCTATATAACTTCCATTGGAATACACAAGACTTATAAATCCAAAGAAAAGAGAGAGACATGGAGAGCATGTGGAGTTTGGTGATCATGACAATATACTTACGGCAGTCATGATGGCCCTAAGTATGGTTACCTTTACAATGCTAGCATCCATTTGTATTGTCCAAGAATGCAACAATCCACCTGAAACCGACAAAGTGACATTCTCTGACTATGTGAACACGCAGTTACTCGTGATTGTGTGTATGTGTTATATCTAGGTGTATAAGGAAATTGACAAAGTTTGTAATTTTAAATACAAGTTGCTTGGGGTTGCAGAACTAGAACGGGTTAAAGGAAAATGAGGTTGTATCAAAGCTTGTCATTATGTAAACTCTTTTCTAGAAAAATAAGATTGATAAATCAAAAGCCATGCTTTCAAAAGTTTAGGGAAAAAGATGATCACATGAACAAACATTACATTGTTTTATTTTACTTATTTTTGCTTAAAAAGCGCGGAAATTTTGAATTTATAAAAGTTATAGATGTTCGTTAGAAACACGGGAATTTTAAAACCATAACTTTTGTGGAGTTCAAATAAAATGCGGGAATTTTGTAAACATAAAATTTATACATTTTAATTAAAAATAAAAATGATTCCTGGCTCCCAACCACTCGCCCGAGACCAGCAAATAAAAATCATGTTCTTAGTCACCCCAATCTTACGGTAGATCAACTTATTGACCCAGATCTGCGTATCTGGAACTCACAGGCAATCAGGGCTTTGGTGGATCCCAATGATGTCAATATTATTGAAAGTATACCATTGAGTAGGTTTCATACCATAGACAGGGATAGATGGCATTTTACTCAGAATGGAAAATACTCGGTTAAATCTGGATATCAAGTGGAGCGAGTATATCCGGACAAGGGCAAAACCTTACCAATTTTTGGTCCTACAGTTGATTTTCTTAAGGCGCATTGCTGGAAAATTCGCTGTCCACCAAAGATTAAACATTTCTTATGGCAATTGGTGTCAGGATGTATTCCAGTAAGGAAAAATCTTCATTCCCGGGTATTATCAGGGGATTTATATTGTGATAGGTGTGGTGCTCCGGAGGAATCAATTAATCATGTATTTTTTGAATGTCCTCCAGCGCAGCATGTTTGGGCACTATCCCAGATCCCATCTAATCACACAATTTTTCCCACGGAATCAATTTTTACTAATATGGATTATTTATTTTGGAGAGTTCTCCCGAAATTAGAGGATCATCAGTTTGCATAGATATTATGGTATATTTGGAAAGCAAGGAATAATAAGGTTTTTAGCAATTTGGATATTGATCCTATGGATACCCTAAAGCTTGCGGAAACGGAATCAAGGCTTTGGAGAGAAGCACAAATTCTCCCTACACCCGTAATAGGCCAACAATCTCTGGATTTACCGTCCATACCAGGACGGTGGTGTTTTACCGATGGATCATGGAAGGATAAAGGGATTTTTTCAGGCCAAGGGTGGTATAGCACTCTAGAGGGTTTTGAGGGACTTATGGGAGCACGGAACGTCAGGGCTTCTTTATCTCCTCCACATTCAGAGATCGAAGCGTTACTTTGGGCTATGGAATGTATGCGGAACCTGAGGCAATACAGGGTTACTTTCGCGACAGATTGTTCTCAATTGGTGAAGATGGTTTTGGAACCAGAAGAATGGCCTGCGTTTGCAACTTATTTAGCGGATATCGAAACTTTGAAAGGAAGTTTTCACAGTTCAGATATCATTTATGTATCTCGCACGAAGAATCAGAAGGCCGACAGCCTCGCACGAAGTGCTAGGAACCAACCGACCTTTGTCGTGCATATGGATGCAGAGTTACCAGTTTGGTTTACAGAGTCCTCTTGAGTCTGTAAAGTCGATGACAAAAAAAAAAAAATTAAAAATAAAAATGTGAATAAAAGGCATATTTGTTTTGTCTTCTTTACATTAAACCATTATTTCATTACCTTTTTTTTGAACAACTGAAATAGATTAATAGGAAGAGGCCTCAGGCCCAAGTGGTACAAGAATAGAATAAACAGGCTTTGGCTAAAATGTCTGCCGGCCCGCTACATTCTCTAGAAACAAACGAAAAACAGCAAAAGTCGAAGCAGAGAGATAGCGATTCGATGTCGGATAAGATCCCATAGAGATTCATCAGCTTGGTGATCGCATCTATCGCTTTGATGAGCGATATGGAGTCTGAGCGTAGCCAAATCGAGGTGATTCCCAGGTGGAGAGCGTGGGAGAAGGCTTCTCTAATAGAAAGACCTTCAGCAGCAAGAGCCGATGCAACTCGATCCTGGTATTGACACCCATCAGAAGCATGCAGCAGCGAGGGAGAGTCGAAGATCCAAGCAAGACCGGCAGCGGAGGAGTCTTTGTTCCAAGCTGCGTCCGTGTTGCAGACCACCACATTGGGCGGAGCAGTCGGCGGTCTTCTCTGGATCTGAGTATCCTTCGGGTGGGGAGCGTCGGTGGTCTGAGCAAGCGTCCATTCTCTGGCATCCTGAAGAGCTTTTGATGCAGTATTGAGAGTTACTGCGGGTCTGGCTTCAAACAGAAGACGGTTTCTTGAGGTCCAGATACTCAAACAAACCCAAGAGAATAGGTCCCCTGTGATACCATAAGGAGGGGGACATATCCAGTTTGCGGAGGCTATTAGCGCTTCTGTGAAGGATAGGCGGAGCTCAGGATTGAAATCAGTGGAGGTGTGGATCGCTTTCCATACTTGCTTGGCAAAAGAGCAATGGAGGAAGATATGCTCCGTCGTCTCCAACGAACCACAGTGGATGCAATTGGTGTTCTGCAAAAGGCCTCGCTTACGCAGGTTATCACCAGTTGGGAGAGCTCCTTGGATTGCTTTCCAGATAAAGAGATGAAGCTTTGGGGCAGAAGAGAGAGACCATACAGACTTGTACCAGTCAAACTCCTCTGGCCTCGCTTCCTCCTGAAGATCATGATTCTGGAGTTCGATAGCTGAATTGTAGCCAGACTTTGTGGTGTATTGTCCAGACTTTGATGCAAACCAAATGTAAGAATCTCTAGCTCCCGTCTTGCTCGGTTTTAAGGCAAAGATGTCTTCAGCAAAGTCTGGTAGTAAACTCCTGACTAGTTCTTTGTTCCAATCACATGTGCCTCGGTTGATAAGGTCAGATACATAGAGATCGCTAGCTCCCTCTTTATGAGGACCGTAGGGAACTAGATAGGAGGAGGTTGATATCCAAGCATCAGACCACACTTTGATCTCCGTACCCGACCCTATAGCTCTTCCTAGTTGTGGGAGCAAGAGGTCTCTTCCTGCTAAGATGCCCAGCCAGCCATGAGATGAACCTTTCGTCGGTTTAACTTTGAGCAGAGAGTATTTATGGCAGTATTTCCCATGGAGCACTCGAGATAAGAGGCAGTCTGGGTTGGTCAGCATGCGCCACGGGAACTTAGCCAGAAGGGCCTTGTTGAAGGTTTGTATGTCCTTGAACCCCAAACCTCCCATCATTTAGGCTTAGTGAGCTTGTTCCATGCTAACCAACACATTTTTTTCCAGTGTTTGAGTCCCACCAGAACCGAGTAAGAGCTGACTGAATCATGTTACAGAGTCCGATGGGAAGCTGGAAGCAGGTCATAGCAAAGGAGGGTATAGCTGACAGAAACGCTTTGAGCATTGTCAACTTTCCTGCAGAGGAGAGGAACCTAGTAGACCAGCTGATCGCTTTAAGCTTTATTTTCTCGACTATGGAGGAGAAGAGATCCTTCTTCTTTCGGCCAAAGAGCTCCGGGAGGCCCATGTACTTTCCAACTCCACCCTCTTTATTGATTTGTAATATACTTTTAACATCTTTCCTTACTGCAGCTGGAGTCTTTGCCGCGAAGGAGATTGAAGACTTCTCAGTGTTTATTCTTTGCTCTAAAGCAGTCTCATAGAGGGAGAGGATTTCCTTTAGAGTCTCGCAGCTACGCTTGTCGGTTGGGATGAAGAACATGGTGTCGTCAGCGAACAGTAAGTGGTTCAAACTCGGGCTATTTTTTGCAATTTTTACACCTGGAAGGCTTCCATCTCTTTGAGCGTTAATGCAGAGTCCCGTTAATACTTCACTGCACAGAATGAAGAGATAGGGGGAAAGGGGGTCTCCCTGTCGGATACCTCTCTGCGGGATCACGCTTCCAAGCACTGAGTCATTGATCAGGAAGGAATACGAGACGGAGGAGACGCACTCCAATATCAAGGTAATGAACTTCTCATGAAACCCGAGTGTAGCTAGAACACACTTTATAAATCTCCACTCTAGCCTATCATAGGCTTTACTCATGTCAGTTTTCACTGCCATTGAGCTTCTTTTTAATGCCTTTGTGGTTTTCAGGTGGTGCAATACTTCATGCGTTATCAAGACATTGTCAGCGATTGCACGACCAGGTATAAACGCTGACTGGTTCTCTGAGATGGTATAGTGGAGTAGTGGTTTTAGCCTTAGAGATAGGAGCTTAGAAATCACTTTGTAGTACACGTTGCAGAGGGCTATGGGCCTGAAGTCAGCAACTGTTTTTGGGTTTGAGATTTTAGGAACCAGTCTTATATGAGTTGAGTTGATAGCGTGCGGTAGTGATCCATTCCTAAAGAAGCCTTGTATCTCTCTGATCATTGCAGGTCCCGTAGTTTCCCAGTTGGATTGAAAGAAGCTGGCTGAAAAATCCATCAGGTCCCGGAGCTTTGTCTGGGTGAATGGAGAATAGCGCCAGCTTAACCTCTGCAGCTGACGGGATATCGAGGAGCATGTCGTTCTGTACCGCAGAGATGCGAGGCTTCAAAGCTCTATGAACTATGGCATCACAGTCCTCCGCTGAAGAAGTGAAGATGTCGGTAAAGTAGGCTGCAATCACTGCTGCTATCTGCTCTTCTTCAAACACGAGTCCCCCATCAGGATATTCCATCATTGACAGCCGGTTTCTAGCACGTCTCCCACGAGCCAAAGCGTGGAAGTAGCCTGTGTTTCTATCCCCCAGAGATAGCCACAGTTGCCTACTCCTTTGCCTCCAGTACTCCTCTTCGGCTCTGTAGGCTTGGAGGAGAGAGAGATTAATGGAGGAGATAGTTGTATCCTCAGCATTGCTCTTGGACAGTTCAGTATCCAGTCGGATCTTGAGCTCATCGATAGCTTTCTTGCTATTAAGGTGTTATTCCTTGCTCCATTTAGCTATAGCCTTTCGACAGTTTGAGATTCGGTTCATCACATTAAGATCCTCATCTTCCTTCCAAACTCTGTCTACTAGGGCTTTAACGTCGGGGTTACACCTTAGTCTTCTATCATACCGGAACAGCCGATGAGATTTAAGCTTTGTTGGATCAAAGATCGAGAGTAGGGGTCTATGATCGGATCCCTCGAACAAGAGGTAATGGCACTAAGCAGTTGGGAAGAGGCCAGACCATTTGCTGTTGACCAAGGCTCTGTCTAATCTGCAGTGGACAATGTAGGTACCAGTCTCTTGCGATCCTCGAGTTCCCCTCCACGAAAGGAAATTACCAGTGTGTTGAAGGTCAAAGAGATCACACTGAGAAAGGAAAGATCTGAAGTTCACAAAAGTACTTTCTGCTATGTCTCTACCTCCTGATTTCTCCGCGTTGTTGATAATCTCGTTGAAATCCCTTGTCAGGTACCAGGTACCAGAGCGAGAGGAGGAGAGGTTAGAAAGAGTATCCCACACGGCTTGTCGATTTCCAACCTCAGGAGCTCCATAAGTAAAGGTACAGAAGAACTCTGCATCTTTAAACCTTATCTTCGAGTCTATTATGTTGTGATTTGCTGACAGGATGGTAACTATTATATGCTCCTTCCAAATTAAGGCCAATCCTCCTCCTCCCTGCCCATGAGGAGAGACCAGGAAATGGGAATCGTAGTTCAAATCTTTGAGCTGTTGTAACACAAAACTGTCCTGATTTTTTGTTTCCATGATAAAGCAGATATCAGGAGAGCAGCTTTGTAAGAGCTCTTTTAACCGCTGGACTGTTCTGGGGGTCCCAATCTCACAATAGTTCCAGCTCAGTACAGCTAAGGAAGAGGATTTCCAGGAATGTGAAAACCCGGAGTGCGTGCAGAGGCCTGAGGAGTGGTAAGACATATATTGCATAAGGAATGTGCTGTTTGTTTCTGCATCTTTTTGATCTGTAATACTATAATGGTTTTTTTTTTTGAATCTTACGAGCGTCGGGTCAAAGCTCATAATTTCCTTAATTAAAACCACAATATGTAATATTAGTTTGGTCCCAACAGCCACTCGATGTCTTTCCAGAATCTGAAAAGCTTTTAGCTTTGGATATACATCTCTGAATTGGTCTTATCCGTTTTTTCTAATTGAAGGCAACAAGTACTATTTATCGAGTAAACATAGATATTACAAAAAGAGCACCCAAGGAAAAACATGACAATTTTTTTTTATTAAAGATAAAAAATCATTCTACCATTACTTTATAGATATATAAAGGGAATATCATAAATAAAAAATACTATTTTAACACATTTATTTTAAATTTCAATTTTTTTTAAATCCTAACCCCCTCCACTCAAAAAACAAGTTCATCTTTCAACTCTAAATTTTAAATCTATATTAGTTAATCTCTATCGATATAAATATATATTAGATGGTTATCCGCAAATTTGCGGATATAAATAGTTTTTACACTTTGATATATATAATATTTATTATGTTTTTGACAAGTTATAATAATTTTTTTTTGTTTTTCAATATTTAATACAAGTTTATTTGTTATATTTGTATTTATATATTTTGTTATTTTCTTATTTTTTAAAAATATAAATATGACTTTATAATATTTTAGATTTTTATCAACAACTATAGTAAAAATAGTTTATGTATACTGCAATATAATTTTTCTACAGTTGATTATATGTTATGTAATCTTGATTTCCAAATATCATTAATTTAAAATTAGTTATAATTTATACATCCCAATAATATTTGCTAGCTATATTAATCTGAAAATCTAAGTCTAAATAGAAATAAAATAACCAAAAGAAAATATTTAATTTGATTTTATTTAGTTTTTTCTTCTAAGAATATAATTAAATAAATGAAAATTAAAATCATCAACGAATCAAATTTATTTTTAAGTGCATAAAATAATTTATTAATTAGATATCTATTACTTATTTGAAATAAAGTTATGAGAAAATGTATGTTACATTTATGGATATAACAAGGAAATAAATTTATGAGAAAATATATGTTACATTTTTGGTTATAAAGATTTGATAGCCATTTGTGTATCATTTACCATTTTTTATTTTATATTATTAAAATAAATTAAAAATCACATTAATCATATAAAAATTATATTTTCGTATATGTTATATTTTGAATTTTACAAAACGACTATAAATTATTAGAACAACAAAAATCTCACATTTAAAGATTTGTGATAGATAGTTTAATTTTTTGTTATAGAAAAATAAAAATGATCATAAATCTATATTAGTAAGAAGTTTCATTTAATATATACTCAAAGTATATATCTATTTTAATATCCTTTAAATTAAACTAAATTCCATATATATATATTGATAAAATTAGAGATTTTTACCATTTTAGGTTGATCCAATCATTAAAATATATTTTGCATGTAGTTTCTATTACTTAAGAAAATTCTATAAAACACATTTTTATTTTATAATATTTTTATAAATCTCACTATGTGCAAGGCGTAGATTATTAAAGAATGTTAATATTTTAAGAACGTTCTAACTCCACGCAAGGCGCATATCTTTACCTAATATATACATATTTTTATTACGTTATAAATATGCCATTTATCATTTTCTTATCATGTATTAAACATATGAATAAAATATATTTTTATACAAATTATATTTCAACATTTATTCTAAAGTTAGTTATAATATGTAATAATATTTGGAATGTTTTTTAATCTAATATTTTATAACTTACTAAACATTAGAATGCTAATTAGATATAACCGGAAATATTAAATATAGGAAAACCGAGCATTGATTACACAATTTCCTAAAATACGTACTTGTAAAAGCCTTTTTGTTAAGTATGATTTGTTTAACTATTGATATAAGTTTATTCTTGATTTAGTTTCTTTTAGATTGAATTAAATAAATTAAAAATAAAAAGTTCAACCAATCAAATTAAAACGATTAATTAAAGAGTTCTCCTGTGAATGACACATCAGCAAAATCACTAAAGTGACTTCTCAATTAATAAATATGAGGATTTACCTATTTAATAAAATATTTTGATCATTTTGACCCTTATATGCTATATTTATTTTTAAAAAATTAGTTTTTCCTAAAGAATAAATATAGCATATAAGGGAATATGAAGTCTTATTAATAGTATTTTGGACAACTTAAAAACATCTTATAGAATTTGCATATTCTTTTAGATATTAAATTTTTAAATAATTAATATATTTAAGTATATAAATCTGAAATAACAGTCCCTTAAAATCTATCCAAACATTAGTTGGAAAATATAAAAAAATCAAGACTTGGTATTGTATATTTTTAAAGTTAACTTATCTATCGAGATAAGGTAACTTGCAATTTTGATATGGATATTGTGCAAGCACAAAAACTTAATAGCCTTTATAAAATTCTGAAGGCGATTTTAAAGTAAAAATTATTACTCCGAAAAATCATGAGATAACTTTAGAAACCAAGTTATCAAATGAAGCATAAAAAGATCCCAATATATAGCAATTGTAGAATTTTAACTCTCCACCAGTGGTCTATCAATATGTCGTGCTTAGGACAATATAAATAGTATAGATGAGCAACGACATTAAGCAACAACATTTGAAAACATCCTTCAATAGTTCATGCATTGATATGCTTGAAGGAACCTAATAAAAATACTTACACAACAAAAACATAGTTAACAATACTATTTTATTTCTATCATATTTATAATAAAAAAGTCTGCAAAGCTTAGAAAATTACAGCCAACCATTGGTGCAATCCTTAAAAACACAGATGATTGATTGAACTTGAGATGGTATCTGATCATTGGTTCCACATGAACTTGTAAGGTTTCAACTCCGGCTGTAAGCGGCATTGAAGTTTTGCAGGTTGAGAGCTTTTTTTTGGGTGGATACTTGTGGTTTTTCATTCAAAACACATATACATCTTATGTAGTGAAATGATAACACATAAGGATAGAGAATTTAAGAGTGTAGTATTGTGAGTTATTAATTAATCGGTAAAACTTCACAAAATCATAGAATGTTTTCCTTGTATGGACCAAATTGATATATTAGATGTACAATTTTTTAGAAATATGGCATCAATTGCAACGTCCTTACAAATATTTCAAAATATATGACTATTAAATAAGGAAATAAATAATGGTGACTAATTCTCTTCTAAATAATAAGCTATAATTATGGACGCAGATTAATATTAAATTATCAAACTAACTCGTTACATTGAATGATAACTCAATTTTGTATTCATAATGATCACGAATAACAAATATAAGGGAATTTGAAATATTACCCCTTGACCAAGTAAGATAATCAAATAAGAATAGTCAAACAACATTTGATTTAGAATATTCAAGCGTATTCTGAGGATTTTTTTTAATATTTAAGTATTTGCTATTTTATAATTCAATTTATTTGTTTGTTTGATTTAATAATATTAAAAACCATATAAAATATGGTTAATACTTAATAGCTTAACCATATATCTCATGCATGTTGGATTGATTTAAAAGTATAATATACGTGTGATCTTCTATTACTATGTATAGATATATACATGCTCCACCCACCCTCCGATTTAATAAAAATATATATTCTTGTTTCTCACTAACCATATTATATAATTAAATTATACTAAACTATGTATACATATACATATGCTCCACCCACTGTCTGATATAGTTAAACAAAAATTTTGGTCAAACAATAGTACAATACCAAGAGGTTATATAACCAAATCAGAATGTTACGGTCTGATTTATATATAAAATTCCAAACTGATGTCAATACATTAATGTGTTCATTTGATTAACATTCGGTCATTTCACAAGTCTCGTATCATATCATACAGTACGGTATTTCAACAAATATGTATAATGGCATTATATAGTAAATATTCTAGGCTGAGAAGGGCTATATAGCTGCCACATCAGTAATGATATTTTTGTTAATCACAAATCATATAAAAACTAATTGCTAAATGTGCTCCTCAAATAACAAAAATGGGATAGCTAGTAAATATAGCAAAGATACATATTTGTTTGGTCGACAAAAACTCACCAGAAAATATTATAGAATCCATATTCAATTATTATTAATATTATACCTTTTAAAATATATTAAGATACGTAAATCTCGTGTATTTGGTCCAATTTGAAATTATGAAAAAATAAGCCAATTCATATGTTTTACCATGTATGTACAATTACAATTAATAAGATATATTTTCTAATCTTTAAGATATGTAAATTTCATGTAATGGGTCCAATTTGAAATTTCATCCCTGAGCATATTTTTGTAAAATTAGTATCCTAATAAAATATCTGTTTACCTTTTTACGTGTATCCGAAGTTACCATTTACTAAACTGTACGATAAGACTCGTAAATCTAGAACCACCATATAACACAGCTTTTCATTTTATAAAAATATTAAACAGGTAAAATAGTCTACTTTTTTATTAGAATCAAGGAGAAGTTAAAAAGAATCTTAGAACATCCTTGGACAAATAAATGATCAAACTGGGAAACCAGTTCCTTTTTGATCGATGCATGTATTTTATCATTCTGCACAGTACAAAAACATTGGGATCAGATACAAAACAATTTTCTTAAGCGTAAGATGTTGTCAAAATAGATACTAAGGACAACTTACATTTGCATCCACGAACACCATTTCTATGGTCTCACCATCAGCCACCAAGTACTGCTTCCAAAGTCTTAAGACTTTCACCCAATCTTCCACATAGATTTCTTAGGTTTCAAATCAGAGATGGAATTCATTTTCGATGATGCTTTTCAAAACGTTTAGTTTAGGTTGTGATGTGATTCTAGGAATAGGCTACATCGATATTTATAGTGAGTTGAAGTAAGGGTTTAGGCAACATGAGATCCAATCGTATCTTCATATTTTGACGCCTAAAATCAAGCCAGAAAAGGAGCTAGATGTTCGTCAAATTATTATAACTTTTGGAAAGAATACAACAAATTCTATTTAATATTTGTATTTCGAATATTAGCTTACTATATATTCTCTCTGTTTTTAAAAGATACATATTCTAGAAAAATCATACATGTTAAGAAAACTTATTAAATTTTGATTGTAAATACATTGTTTTTTGTGTTTAACATTTTTTCATAAGTAATAACCAATTAAAATCCAATAAACATAATTTAATTTCTTAAAATTTGTTATTTATCATTATTATATGTATAGAAAATGTAAAATATTGGTCTTTTTGAAACAAAAAAATTTCCTAAAATATGAATCATTTTGAAACAGAAGGAATATATATTTCAAAATAAATTTTAATGAATATTCCAACCAACATAAGGAAGGATGTGGTCTCACGAATAGTAAACATGGTAATTATATTTATTAAGATTTATAATTTAAATATAAATATATTGGCTGGCGCCTTGTGTATAATGTTTTTACTATAACTGATAAACAGATTCTTATCAAAACGCACATGATAAACTTGAAAAGTAAACAATCGAGTTAAAACCAATAAAACATTAGTGTAATTCAAATATCAGTGGAATTATAAAGGAAACTCGACACCAATCAAGTCTCAAGAATGACACAGTTTTCGGATCAATTCGCACATTCATGACTTGATTTACGAATTTCCTTAACTACAAAGACTTAGATTCCTAAATGTATTTTTTTAAACTAACTTGGTACCTAAATTAAGGTTATATAAAATGTATGAACTTTTACATGGCATTATATATAAATGGTTCTTACATATAATATGCTAACTAATAGTATGATCCTTCCACATACTAAAATATCGATGTAAATCAAAAACATATCTCAACCACTGGCAACATTTGAATTTGCAACATATCAAATTACACAGATTTTTTACCAGTCAAAAAGTCTCGAGCAAAAACTATTTAATCAGTATCATAAAAAAATATTTATATCATTACATCGAAGATGAATCTGGTCGTTTCACGTGAATACATGATCGGTAATAGTCAATGGCAAAAATATATATAATAAGCTAATTAATAGTATGGTCAAGACACATACCGATGTAAATAATAGTATGGTCAAGACACATGTAATAAGCTAACATACCAATGTAAATAAAAATTTGCCGTTAAAAATAACTGAAAATCGTTGACACACATGAGCTAGTTCGGTTTACGGGGGGAGGAACATTGATGCATAAATGAAACATATACTATAATCATTTGGTAGTATTATTTGATAATGGTATGACATGTAATTATAGTAAATAGAGGGTTATCCAATAAAGGCTTTGAGGTGGATCCTAATGAGGTGGATCCTAATGATGACACCTGACTAATGGTAAAATTGATAATAATATATGAGAGAAAGGTTTATTTTAAATTGGTCTCCTCAAATAATAGAAAGATGATTGTTGCAAAGAATTTTATTTTGATTTATTTCAGTTTAGTATGATCAATTTTTTTTTGAAAACCGATGACCAATGGCCATTTTTTCTCTCTCGCTCTAAGCGATTTCCGGCAAAGAGTGTATTGCCGCTTATTTCCTTTTTTAAATTTTAACTCTCTTCCCTCAATTTGAGTGGTTCAATTACCGGCCCTTGGCTACGGTATCTTTTCAAAAGGAAAGTAATCAAAATCGCTTCGATTTTCCTTTTCTACTCCAACTTTCTCAATCATCTCCACTACTACACGTCACTACTTTCCAAAAGTGTTTCGTGTCGACCAAGACTTGCCTTTTGAGAATGATCTCCCAAAAAATCGTCTGTGAATTTAGTGTGCTTCAAGGAAGATTTTCGTCAATCACGCTTGACCTACTTCCTGACAACACTCTTCTCCGGCGCGCCTCCAAATCTTTTTGCGGCGAGCATTGGTATTCTATGGCTGAGTTACTGCATAAGGCAATAAGAGCGATGTCGTTGGAAGAAGAAGAACCCTTAGTCCTGAGAGATGACCCTAGTTTCAGGGTTGAGAATGATAACCAGAGGAGTCTGCTGGGACGGCTGCTAAATCCAGAGTGCCAAGTCATGGAGCGGATGATTGATTACATGCCGACGGCATGGAGGGTTGTTGGACGTGTTCGTGGAATTGCGTTATCACGAGACCGCTTCCAATTTATTTTCCAAAGGGAGGAAGATCTAGAAACAGTTTTGAAGGATCGCCCGTGGTCCTACAATCGATGGGCGATGGTGCTAGAGAGGTGGACAGCTAACCCTCCTGCGGATTTTATGCAGTCAATGATGCTATGGATTCGAATCAAGAACATTCCGGCTGATTTTTTCACTACCAAAACGATGTTTAAGTTGGCCTCAGAGATTGGTGAGGTGGAGACTATAGCTTATGACCCCAAAGTATCCCACACAAAGGACTACATCAGGGCGTTAATCTCCTTTAAGGTGGAGAATCCATTGAAACCGGAGCGAAAGCTAAGCATTCCAGAGGTGATTATTATAGAATATGAGTATGAAAAGATACACAAAAGATGTTTCCACTGCTACCGTATGACGCACGAAAAGATTCAATGCCCAATGCTTCGTAGAGGAGCAGTCAGAAGGAACATCCCAGAACCGGACAAAACAGTGGTGCCGTGTCCTACTCAGCCCCTCCAGACTCAGACAAAGGCGCAGAGGGAGTTTTTGGAAGGGCCTCCGGGTTTTCCACCAATGTTTCCAGAGCTGTCGACTCAAGATCGTCAGATGGCGATGCTGTATATCTCCCACCCCGATGATGCAGAGAGAATGGCAAGAATCGAGAGAGTGAAACAGGGGATTGTAGATGACAAAAAAGAAGAAGCTGCTAGGCTCCCGAGAACCACTCGTGACTTAGAAAAGGGTAAAGGTCATGTCTTTGAATACCCTGAGCCTGCAGGGAAGCGTCATCAGACAGCCAGTTTACAGTTTGGTAGTGCTCATCAACCTAACGAGGTGCTTGAAGAAACTTCTGAGTCAGAGTCAGGTTCGGCTCACGAGTCCATACTATCGGCTCCTGCTATGTTTCCTACGGGTTTTCACTTAGGCCCTTCTTCGGAGGGGCGAGTCACCGGGAATCAGAGCTCAGCCAAGACTCAGAGAAAGCGTCCTACATCATGGAGAAGGAAGAACGCGAGGAAACCAATTGTGGGTTCAAGCGCCTTAGCTACTCCAATTTCAGAATCCCAATTGGTGATGAAAAGGAAATCTGCTGTGCCTTTACTATCATCAGAGAACAAGACACCAAAGACATCAGAACCCACGGTGGCTTCCGTATTGAAGCCGCTGCTCCCCCAATGAGTATTATGAGCTGGAACTGTCAAGGAGCAGGAAGCACCAAGACAGTTCAACAGATTCGGGAGTACCGTCGCAAGTATTTTCTGGATTTCTTATTTCTTATGGAGACAAAGCAAAGGTTCGAGTCTATGAATGGGATGAAGAAGAGTTTGGGGTACGATCAGATGATAACAGTAGAGCCAGAGGGTTTGAGTGGAGGGCTGGCACTGATGTGGAAGGACAGTTATCAAGTAACTGTTCTGTCGAGTGACAAAAGAATTATTGATCTAAAAGTAACGATGGGATCAACTTTCTTTTTTCTGAGTTGTGTTTATGGAGACCCAGTGAGAGCAAAGAGGAAAGATGTGTGGGATAGACTGTCTCATATTGGGTTATCTAGAGATGAAGCTTGGCTACTAGCTGGAGATTTCAATGAAATCTTGTCAAATGATGAGAAGAGTGGTGGTGCTGTGCGTGAAGAATCAAGCTTCTGGAATTTCAGAGACATGATTCAGAACTGCAAAATTCGAGAAGTGAGGCATACTGGTATTAGCCTATCTTGGGGAGGCTGGAGAGAGAAGGTTTGGGTCCAGTGTAGACTGGATAGAAGTTTCGGGAACAGTGAGTGGTTTTCATTGTTTCCTCGCTCTAACATGGAGTACCTGGATCTATGGGCCTCTGACCATAGACCAATTCGCATCTGTTTTGCACTGGAAAGAGACGAGCCATATAAAGGGCGGTTCTTCTTTGATAAAAGGATGTTATCAAGAGCAGGCTTTGAAGACCTCGTTCGTCGGAGTTGGGAAGGGGATGATGACAGACAGAGTAGCACTATGGACAGGATCAGTAGATGTCGCAGGAAGATAATGGCTTGGAAGAAACAGGCCAACCTGAACTCTAGAGAGAAGATTGCCCGGTTAAGAGAAGCATTGGAGAAAGAAGTGGTGAAATTAACTCCATCGTATAGACTGATGCAGAAGCTGAAACATGAACTGGCGGTGGCTCTTAGAGAAGAGGAACTGTTCTGGCGACAAAAGTGCCGTGAAGAATGGCTCAAAGCTGGTGATAAAAACACACAGTACTTTCATAACTGTGTTAAGGGGAGGCGTATTCAGAACAGAATACTGATGCTGTTAAACGATGCTGATCAAGAGTGCTTCTCTGAGGGAGCGAAAGGGGAAGTGGCAGTTAGCTTCTTTAGAGAGCTTTTCACGAGTTCCAATCCCTTTGATTTGGAAACACTCTTTACTGGTTTCAGTAGCAGAGTCACAGCAGAAATGAATGCTCGCCTTACAGCTCCTGTGACCGATGGAGAAATCAGAGAAGCTGCTTTCTGTGTGAAGGGGAGTAGTGCACCAGGAGAGGACGGGCTTACAGGAATCTTCTATCAGAAGTTTTGGCACATAGTCGGCCCTAGCTTATCGGAAGAGATTAGAAGATTCTTTCAGACATCTATCCTTCCAGACGGATGGAACCATACTCAGTTATCTCTGCTTCCGAAAATTCAAAGGCCAGAGAGAGTCAGTGATATGAGACCCATCAGTCTATGCTCAGTTCAGTACAAGATCGTGTCCAAAATACTTTGCAACAGACTAAAGATTATTCTGCCTGAGATTATATCAGAGACGCAAGGAGCGTTCGTGTCAGGACGACTAATATCAGATAATATAATCATAGCTCATGAAATGGTTCATGGTCTTAGGACAAATGATACCATTGCAAGGGATTGGATGGCGATTAAGACAGATATGTCGAAAGCATACGACCGAGTGGAGTGGAATTTTCTAGAAGTGTTGATGGAAACAATGGGTTTTGATCGAGTCTGGATCAGATGGATCATGGCCTGTGTGAGTACAGTCACATTCTCTGTCCTTCTGAATGGTAACGCCCACGGTTTCATCAGACCTGAGCGTGGCATCCGCCAGGGGGATCCGCTTTCGCCTTTCCTGTTTATTCTCTGTGCAGAGGCTCTAGTGAGTAAACTAAACAACTCTGAAGAATCGGGTCAGTTACATGGCATCAAACTGGCTATGGCATGTCCTGCAGTTCACCACTTGTTGTTTGCCGATGATAGCTTACTGCTGTGTCGATCATCGAAGGAAGAAGCAGAAGAAATTATGAGATGCATCAAGATGTATGGGGATGCATCAGGCCAGATGGTGAACTTCCAAAAGTCCTCGATCATATTTGGAGCGAAAGTACCAGAGGAGACTAAAATGTTGATCAAGGATGTTACTGGGATTCAAACGGAGGGTGGTGAAGGTTCGTACTTGGGTCTCCCGGAGTGTTTTAGCGGTTCTAAAAGGAAGCTGTTGAGCTTTATCAGAGAGAAGCTTCAAGGCCGTTTAAACGGGTGGTTCTCTAAAGCTCTTTCTCAAGGAGGTAAAGAGATCCTCATCAAATCCATTGCTCTCGCCTTACCTATATATGCAATGACGTGTTTTAAACTACCTAAAGACGTCTGCGCAAAGTTGACAAGTGCAATGATAGAGTTTTGGTGGAGTAGTGGCAGTAATAGAAAGAAAATCTCATGGGTCTCTTGGCAGAAACTCTGTAAAGATAAGGAGGAGGGTGGTCTAGGTTTCAAAGATCTAGAAAAGTTCAACCAACCTTTACTTGCGAAGCAAGCTTGGAGAATTTGGGACAAACCAGAGTCACTAGTGGCGCGCATCCTGAAGCACCGCTACTTTAAGCGAACGAGCTTCCTTGATAGTGTGGTAGGATCTCGTCCGTCTTATGCATGGCGAAGCATACTACATGGTAGAGATCTCTTAAAGCAAGGTTTAGTGAAGGTAGTGAACTCTGGAGAAAACACTAAGGCATGGATTGATAATTGGCTCATCAATCCTCTCCCAAGGCCACCATGTTACAGACCAGACGCAGTGGTAGACTTAACGTTGAGGGTTTGTGATTTGATGGAGATGGGGGCTAACAGTTGGAACCTCCGAAAGCTAAGGGAACTCTTTATCGAGGATGATGTACAAGTGATACTGCAAATGAAATTGCAGAGAAATAAAGAAGATACTCAGAGGTGGGGATTCTCGAAGAATGGCATCTACAACGCCAAAAGTGGATATCAATTGCTGGAAAGCATTGTAGCTGTGAACTCGGATCAGACCAGCAACATAGCTCCTCTGGAAAAACAGTTGTGGCGTGATCTTTGGAAAACAAAAACATCTCCGAAGATTAGGCACTTTCTGTGGCGCATTATGTCAGGAGCACTTGCAGTGAAACAACAGCTCTACTCTCGAGGGATTCCTGTAGATACAAGATGTCCTCAATGTCGCCAAGGTCCAGAAACGATATGTCACATGCTATTCACTTGTCCAAAAGCGAAAGAAGTGTGGGAGTGGTCGTCGTTGCCTCTACCTCCAGCGGGGTTCTCCTCTTCCTCGGTGTTCCTGAACATTCACTATCTCCTAGCACTAAGGAAAAAGAAATCAGTGGAGCCAAAACTGCGCTTGATGTTCCCTTGGGTACTGTGGAATATATGGAAAAGCAGGAATCTGTTCTGTTTTGAACATCGCAGCGTGGACGCAGTCACCACAGTGTTCAAAGCACAAGAAGAATCATCGGTCTGGCTTCAGGTAAATGGTTTCATCCCCGCTGATGCTCCAGCAGTAGCAATGGAAGTGAGCCAAGAGAAATCATGGGAGAAGCCACCAACTAATGTCGTCAAGTCCAACATAGGCTCTGCTTGGTCCGAAAATAATGGGAAAGCAGGGGTGGCGTGGATCCTACGGAACTCGGAAGGACGTGTCTTGCTCCACAGTAGAAGGTCATTTGTTGGTATACGGTCCCAACTTGAAGCTGACTTGAATGCTATGGTATGGGCTGCAGAAGCTCTATGTGATGTGAAGGCGAACAGAGCTCTACTGGAAACATCGATTTTACACTGGCAGAGAGAATTCTCTCCATCTATGCTCCACTATTCCCTTCAACCCCTCTGGAAAAGATTGAGAAGGGCTCTGGATCAGCTTGAGACAAACAGAATCACAGTGATCCACAAAGAGTGTAATATGGTGGCCTCATCAATCGCGACTAGTGCCTTGCAAGTTCAATGGCAACAATCTTATGTGGCGACTAATGGGCCTACTTGGCTGCAATCTCTTATCAGGAAAGAAGCAGCAGGTACTGCCTAAAGACTTTGCTATGAAGTATCTCGGAGCTGAGGAAAGCCACCGAGCAAGAAGATTTTGAATCTTTTCCCCTCTGTGTTTGGGGTTCGATGCCTACTGGTATCCTTTGTTATGTTGTTTTGTTATGGTTTTTCACTACTTCTTCCACTTTGGTTGTTTGTTTGAGAAGTTTATTCAATGACAAAAAAAAAATCAAGCCAGAAAAGGAGCTAGATGTTCGTCAAATTATTATAACTTTTGGAAAGAATACAACAAATTCTATTTAATATTTGTATTTCGAATATTAGCTTACTATATATTCTCTCTGTTTTTAAAAGATACATATTCTAGAAAAATCATACATGTTAAGAAAACTTATTAAATTTTGATTGTAAATACATTGTTTTTTGTGTCTAACATTTTTGCATAAGTAATAACCAATTAAAATCCAATAAACATAATTTAATTTCTTAAAATTTGTTATTTATCATTATTATATGTATAGAAAATGTAAAATATTGGTCTTTTTGAAACAAAAAATTTTCCTAAAATATGAATCATTTTGAAACAGAAGGAATATATATTTCAAAATAAATTTTAATGAATATTCCAACCAACATAAGGAAGGATGTGGTCTCACGGATAGTAAACATGGTAATTATATTTATTAAGATTTCTAATTTTAAATATAAATATATTGGCTGGCGCCTTGTGTATAATGTTTTTACTATAACTGATAAACAGATTCTTATCAAAACGCACATGATAAACTTGGAAAGTAAACAATCGAGTTAAAACCAATAAAACATTAGTGTAATTCAAATATCAGTGGAATTATAAAGGAAACTCGACACCAATCAAGTCTCAAGAATGACACAGTTTTCGGATCAATTCGCACATTCATGACTTGATTTACGAATTTCCTTAACTACAAAGACTTAGATTCCTAAATGTATTTTTTTAAACTAACTTGGTACCTAAATTAAGGTTATATAAAATGTATGAACTTTTACATGGCATTATATATAAATGGTTCTTACATATAATATGCTAACTAATAGTATGATCCTTCCACATACTAAAATATCGATGTAAATCAAAAACATATCTCAACCACTGGCAACATTTGAATTTGCAACATATCAAATTACACAGATTTTTTACCAGTCAAAAAGTCTCGAGCAAAAACTATTTAATCAGTATCATAAAAAAATATTTATATCATTACATCGAAGATGAATCTGGTCGTTTCACGTGAATACATGATCGGTAATAGTCAATGGCAAAAATATATATAATAAGCTAATTAATAGTACGGTCAAGACACATACCGATGTAAATAATAGTATGGTCAAGACACATGTAATAAGCTAACATACCAATGTAAATAAAAATTTGCCGTTAAAAATAACTGAAAATCGTTGACACACATGAGCTAGTTCGGTTTACGGGGGGAGGAACATTGATGCATAAATGAAACATATACTATAATCATTTGGTAGTATTATTTGATAATGGTATGACATGTAATTATAGTAAATAGAGGGTTATCCAATAAAGGCTTTGAGGTGGATTCTAATGATGACACCTGACTAATGGTAAAATTGATAATAATATATGAGAGAAAAGTTTATTTTAAATTGGTCTCCTCAAATAATAGAAAGATGATTGTTGCAAAGAATTTTATTTTGATTTATTTCAGTTTAGTATGATCAATTTTTTTTTGAACCGATGACCAATCTATTACAGGTCAAAGTCAAGCCAATAAATCAGTCAAATCACAATTTTTGTGCGGACTAATATATATATATATATATATATCTACTGAATTTTAATTTTAATGTTTATTTTTACAAATTAGACTAAAAATTTAAATTATATAAATTCAATATTTATGATGGTAATTGATGTATTAAATTATGTTCTTTTGTATTATATTTTTATTTATTGGTTGTAGATTTTAGATAAAAGTAATAATAACCAAATTAGGAAGTTTAGATTTGAAACTAAATTTTATTGTATTTGTGAACTGAGAAAAAATCTAATGGCATTAAGAAGATCATAAACAATCACGACCTATATAAAACATCAACAAAATAATAATAGCCGATTTTTCTGCAATTTAGATTTTAAGAAAAGTGTGACAAAAACACAGAATAATAAATTAAAAAATATAATCTCTATATTCTCTTAGATTATATTTATATTATTTTCAAAATTTTAATGTTATTTAATGTTTTATCCTAATTTTTTCATGCTTCCATATATATATGTGGTTAATTTTCATTCTCGTTATATAATATTTATTATTTTGATTTTAAATAAATATTTTGATGACATTTGTAGTAACGGATCAAAAACAATTTGCTGTTTCATCATGTACAAATACAAATTAATTTATTTCATGTTAGGAATATGTTTGTTTAATATTAAAAATATATAAATATTTAACATGAGTATACAATTTATATTTTACGAAAAATAATTTCAATGATAATTTACTTTTAAACTTAATTATAATATTGTAATAATATTTATTTGGATCAATTATTAAAATAAGAATCATATAAATTTGATATCATATTATTTATTAGAATCATAAACTAAATATTAGATATGGGTAATTATGATATTATTGGTAGAATTTGTATTTATTTTTTTATATCTATTTTTAATTTAAAATCCTAAATATCATGATAAATATAAATATATTAAAATATTTTCTTAAAATAGTATATATTGGTAGAGTTAGTTAATATATGTTTATTAATTATTTTAAATATCATTCTAAATATGTATGTTAATATTTTTTAATAATAATATTAGTTAAACTAATGAGTTATCATAAACTCATGAATAAGATAACAAATCAGCAAAATCATTATTCAAATAATAATATAGATCTATTCTTTTTTTCATATATATATTTCCTTTTCCAAAAAGAAAACGCGTTCTTTTTTTTCCAATAATAATTCCTTTTTTCTAATCCCTTCTTCTCAATAAATATTAAACAACAGATCTATCAGTGGAACACAACAAATGATCAGATGAACAAATTAAAAGAGATATGCACTTGTCAAACCTTTGGTAATGACGATATGGACGGCATCGTGTCAACGACACGGACTGTAAACTATGAATCAAAGACGCATGCCGTCGTTGACTCTCAGATTTCAGGGTCATTCTCGATTTTAATCCGACAAGTTGAACGGTCTTTTGTGAGGCTTAATAGCATTTGTTGTGAAAATCTGCTATCGCAAAAGACCCTACCTACATCAGCCGCAATCGTGTTCGAGATCCCACCTAGTTTTCTTCTTGCTGGGGAAGAAATTTGCAGCGGTTATGTGTGTAACGCCTTGTCTAAGACAATCATAGACAGCTGGATTCAAGGGCTCATCCTTCCTCAAATCTGCAAAGAGGCCATTGAACTATCCAAAACAGGTCATGGTTTCTTGGTTGAAGCTCAAGTTGAAGCGGTCAAAGAAACATATATCAATGACGTTGTTGACTTTAATGATTATGACTCTAAAGGTCAAAGAATACCAATAAAACCAGTTTGCCCAATCTGTCTTAAGGAGTTTGTTCATAGTACAAGCACCATCATCACAAAGTTGCGTTGCTGCAACCATTGTTTTCATAGGGATTGTATTCTCACGTGGCTACGCCGCAATCATTCATGTCCAACTTGTCGTGATGATATCCACAATCCCCGACCAAAGAAACATATCTCAAAGACGGTGTGTTTAGGTCAAAAACCCATGGCCATTAAATACTCAGAGGCATGATTCATGTTTTTCTTTTAGTCATTTTCCCTTTCATGGTACTTGTTTCTAATATATATCTGTTCTCTTTCTTTGGTTTCCTTATAATAAACAAATAAAATATATCTATTATAATAATGTTGAATTTTCTCTTTTCAAAGTGAACTCAGCAAAATATATACCAAATTTTGATACATCTCAATACATATAATATAACCTATTAAATTTTATAATTAATACTGTATTATCGATTAACCAAAGTACATAGTTAAAAAAAAGTAAAATAAATTTCAAGAATAAAAGAAAAGAGACTGTTTCATGAAATCAAGCTAAAAGGTTAACCTTATGAGATATTTTCTCTTTTCTGGTTTCAAACTTAGGGGGGGTTATTGGGTAGTGAATTTCTATGGAGTTTGTCAATTTTAAGAGTTGATAGGTTTTAAAAATTATGTGGATTGGGAAAATGTATATATCTTGACTTATGAAATTTGTTTATAACTTAGACTGGCAAAGATTTTCATCAATTAATTAGGCTTACCAAAAAAGTTTTCATTAAAGAAACAGACTTTTTTATAGATATATAAAGAGTAACAATGAAATAATAAAAATAATAATTTTAAAAAATAATTTTGAATTATATGTTTTAAATTTGATATTTTTATTAAAAAATCAATTTTCAATTTTATTTTTTAATTTTTGTTTCTGAAACTTGAAAATGATTTTTCAAACTATTTTTTTCAAACTATTTTAATATTTATAAATATAATAATATATTCAAAATGATAAAACAATATAAATATAATTAAATATTCAAAAATGTAAAGATATATAAAATGTAATGAATTATAGTTTTGCACATATAATTTGGATTTAAGGTGCAATAGATATTTGCTAAGAATTATTACATAGATTTTGAAAATCACATGTATACATATGATATTTTGAAAGTTGAGTCTTATGAGTAAAAATGAATAGAATTCATCTACCAATAATACTAGATCAGTTATAATTAGAGAATCAATAATAACAAGACTTTTTGAATAACAAGAGACTAGGTACTAACCCACGCCTTGCGCAGAGTGAGATGATTAATTGTGTTATTTTGTAAGATATAAGAAAGTAGATCTGTTTAGTTTGAATATTGGTTCGATGTTAGGTTTTGTGTATTTTTTGGGTGTTTCATCTTGGTTGTGCTTATTATTTTTTTGGTTTTTAATACGTAAGTAGATCTGTTTACTCTGGATATCTATGTAAGAATAAAAAAATAAATAACCAAAATATTATTTTTTGGTTTCTACGTAGTACTTAAAATGAGAATTTGAAATTATCCAACATTATTTCTGCTGTAAGAAATTTCATATATGTTACACATGATATAATTTTTATAAAGGTTTATAATCATTGATATTTTAATGTTCAAAATGAATATTAATTTTATTTCAACAAACCTTTTAGTTGAGTTTAATAATTTAACTTTTATAACTTGTAATTCTATATGATTAATATTTAATAGTTATTTTTACTACCTTAATTTGTTCCCTTTACTCTAATATAGTTAAAGTAATAAAATAATTAGATTTGTAATGGATCATAATATTTTAATCTTTTCTTCATAAGTTTTAGCAATGTTATTGTTTAAAGAAATTGATATTAAAAATATCAAAGTAATGTAACTACAAACTGGCTAATGTAAAATATAAACCCAACATATTTTTTTTTTGTTATCAAACAAACAGACTCATATAGACTATGCACACCAAACTGAGAACTCTGCATCCATGTGAACGACAAAAGACGATTGCTGCCTGGCACTGCGTGCTAAACGATCCGCCTTTGAATTCTCTGTCCGTGGTACATGAATGAGCTGTGAGCTCTGGAAACTGCTTTGTAAACTCTTAATATCCTCCAGATAACTTGCGAACGCTGGCCACTCCTCTGGTTCTGAAACCATCTTCACCAACTGAGAACAATCCGTTGCAAACGAAACCTGAAACTATCGTAAATTTTTCATACACTCCATTGCCCAAATTAAAACCTCTACCTCCGAGTGGAGGCGTGACATACTTGCCCGAACATTTCGCGCTCCCATTAGTCCCTCAAAACCTTCCAAAATATTAAACCAACCTTGTCCCCAGAAAGAATCTTTATCCTTCCACGAGCAATCTATAAAACACCATCTTCCTGGAATTATGACAGGTTGATGCACTTGTGGTGCTATCGTACGTCTTAAATCGAAATCATGTGCCGCGGCCCACATAGTAGTTTCCGTTTCAGCCAACTTTAGTGTTTCCCGTACATTGATATCCAAATTACCAAAAACCTTACTGTTCCTTGCTTTCCAAATAAACCATAGTATCCATGCAAATTGGTGATCATCCATCTTTGGTAAAACTCTCCAGAATAAATGATCTATATTAGCAAACAGTGATCCCGAAGGAAAGACATCCGGATTTGTTGGTATTGTTGATAACGCCCATACTTGCCGTGCTGGAGGACATTTGATACACTAAAAATGAATCCTTGCTACTTCCAAGTTAACAGTTGCAATTGTAGTACTTGAGATTCAAATCCAGAGGACCAGTCTACACTCTAGTTCTATAAGTTCTGAAATCAAGCTAAGATGAAGATATGGATTTGGTTATAAAGTGACAATAGTTAACAAGCAAATTAAACACGAGATTGATTCAATTAAACAAGAGCTAGCCTAGGGTATTTCATTGGGTGTTGAATTGGAGCCAAACAATTATTCAAGCGCGATGAAATGCTTTCTAGAACTCGGATCACTCAGCTGGAACACTCCACTGTCGTGGCAGTGATCGCTTTGCAGATCGATCTCACCACCTAACTGTCGTTGGGATGAGGATCGGTTGCAAGCTTTAGAGAACAGGTCCGATCAGTTCACTTACCACCCTAATATCTACTTTCGCTGATTAAGGATACTAAGCTCATTCAATACATGTCAAGTTATCTCCTAAGTGGTTAACTAGGTGATGAACTAGGGATCTAACATCAAGTGATCAGGTTAATGAAAGCAGTAAGAACAGTACGAATGAAGAACAGTTATGAAAATCGCTTATCTATGTTTAGCTCATGTCTCAACACCCTAAAAACCCTAGGCGAGCAAGGCTACTACTCGATCATGATGCAGATAAACAAATACATAAATCCTGAATAAAATTGCATAAGAACAGAGTATGAAACAATAGGGTTCAGATGATCTTCTCTATGAGAGGATGGATTCTTCTCCCTTACAAGTTGCAGATCGCAATATCACAGTGTTCTCTTGTAAAACTAGCGTAAGAAAATAATAAAATGATAGATGGCGTTTTATATGGAGGCGCCAATCAGAAGAAAAGAGATTAGGGTAACAGGGCTTTAATTCCCGAAATAGGAGTTTCCATAATATTATGATCCTTTCATTCTTGCTTCGCAAGCTGATCAGTTATGTCAATTTAATATTCAAAAATATAATTAACGGTTTATATATTATTATTAATACCTTGTAAAATTGATAGGTGTGCTACATCAGTTACCCTCGGGTTACGTACCGAGACGATCAATGGATCACTGTGACGCAAATCAACCCAAGAGGACGAGTAAACGGACCTTCTGATAGTGATCCATTACAACCAAACTCTACCAGCAACGTGAGTGCAGTTGAAGATTTGGCAGAGGTTGAACTCGTTGAGAATTTTACCGAGTTTGGACTTGATGCTGTTGTACACTCGGAGCCAGAAGCTGAGATTGGCGAGTTTGACGAAGATTCTGAAGATTCTACAGATTCTGAAGATTCTGATTAGGACTTATTTTTTATTAGTTGTATGATTAGTTTTTTTTTTAATTAATAAAATCTGTCGGTATTCCATCGGAATATTCTGATGAAATTCCAACGAATCGTGGTTAATTCAGGGTTTAGTTATTCGTCGGAATTCCGTCAGAGTCTTCCGACGACGTGAATATTTAAAATGTTTATATCATAATATATCTATATTTGGATACCGAAACTACTTTAATAACACATATTAGATGTTTAATATAATATTACATATCAACTGTTCGAGTTTTACAAGTTATTTAAATATTTATATATGTATATCATTGTTTTCATAACATCTCATCTTAATATTCATATACTTACATTCATATTAATATAAACTTACACTACAAAACACAATTGTATGTAAAAATTGTGTTATGAAAACCTTATTATAGTTAATCTTTTTTAAATAGTCTATCTATTATCAAAGTTTTGGATTTGATCAGTTAGAAACTTGTTTTTAAACCCTAAACCCCAAGTCGTCGGAATTCGGTCAGAACATACCGATGGAATTCCGACGACTTGCCCCATTCCAACGAATTTCGTTCCGTCGGAATTCCGTCGGTTTGTTAGTTTCCGAAAATACAAACCGCGTGAAAATTTCAAGTCGACCGCGTGAAAATTTCATTAAACCGCGCAATGAATATTTTATTCTGATTCCGACGACATACCAACGGACACGGGTCCGTCGGTTCCTTTTATAATAAAACCGATCCTTTTTCTTTCTTCACCATTTTTGCCTCTCTCTCTAAATCCTCTCCGTTTTCTCTCTCTTCTCCGGCGATTCTCACCCCGAATCCGGCGATTCTCACCGCGAATCCGGCGATTCTCACCACGAATCCTCTTCCCCACCTCCGTGAATCCATCCCACCGATTGATTTCTTCTCCCAATCTCAAAACCATGTAAGTTATCCTCTCAATCTCTATCTATTTCATTTCTTTAGGGTTTAGGATGTTAGATTTTAGGATTTGAGGTTTGATTGATTTGCATGTTCGAGATTGAATGGATAGTTTAGGATTTAGGGTGTTAGATTTTAGGATTTGTTGTTTTTTTGGGTTTATATATTGGATTTGTTGATTTTTTTAAAACGTTTTTCTTATTTTATATATATCTAACAACTTTTTCTATATTTATAAAAGTTTATAAAAACGTTTTTATGAAGATAAAATATTTTTATGAAGATAAAAACGTTTTTTAATATTTTATATAGACAAAAACGATTTTTAATATTTTATATAGATAAAAACGATTTTTAATTATTTTTATATAGATAAAAACTATTTTTTAATTATTTTTATGTATATAAAACTATTTTTAATTATTTTATGTATATAAAAACTATTTTTAATATTTTATATAGATAAAAACGATTTTTTATTATTTTTATGTATATAAAAACTATTTTTAATATTTTATATAGATAAAAACGTTTTTTAATTATTTTTATATAGATAAAAACTATTTTTAATACTTTATATAGATAAAAAAGAATTTTTATTTTGTATATATATTTAGCAACTTAAAATATTTTTATATATATGTTTTGACTAATATATTAATTTTATTTTGTAGGTCTAATGATTCGAGTGCTCATCGGCGTGCTCCACCTCGTCGTTCCGCACCCCGTGGCCGAGCTAGTTCGATGAGCAGTTCCTGTGCATCGGGTTCGTCGTCTCACGAACAAAACTCGGTTACTGTCGCTCCGGCTCCTGCTCCAGCTCCTGCAGCCGCTCCACATGATCTGGGGTTCATGCCAGTTGAACTATTGGTTCAACAACCAGGTCGAGAGCATCTCCCACTACAAGAAAAACGGGTTTTATTAGCGGACGAAAAACGCTATATAACGATATGATAGCGGTTTTTGAAGCGCTGTATCATCGCCCGTCATAATAGGTGAAGGACATTACATCGCGGTTTTTAGCACTGCTATCTTTTCTTCCACTATGATAGCGCTTTTCTATCTGCAATTAAATATTCTCTAATAGCGAATAATTTTCGTTATTATTTTTATTATAAAAAACAAAAAAAAATAAAAAATAAAAACAAATAAAAAATAAAATTTAATTAAATATTAAAAACATAATTAAAATTTAAACTCATTTATATATTTAATTTTTTTATTAATGTAAAAAAAGAATATGATTTACAAATTAAAAGTATAAACCAAAACCTAACCAAAACTAAACCAAAACTAAACTAAAACTAAACCAAAACTAAACCTAGTAAGAAAACCAGGCCTCCTCTTTTCTTAACGCCGCCGTCAAGCCATGGATAGCAAAGATCGTGGAGGCCTCCAAGCTTCTTCATCTTCTCCTTTTTTTCTTGTTTTTTCTCCACTGTGTTTATGTCTCCCCCACCTCGTTGCTTCTTAGAATCCACTCAACCTGACAGAGCAGACAAGATTTTATGAAAATCAGAGGCGCTTCTCTAACAGTCTCAGTCTTGGTGTCTCGTCAGTCGATGGTTACCTCCGTTCGGAGGACGATGGGGTTCTAGGGTTTGTTTCCGACGGCGCTGATTCTTCTCATGGGCCGGCGCTGTAGAGGGCGTGTTCTTCCTTGGACTTTGAGCGGCGACTCTCCAAAACGAGATACAGAGGTTGAGGATTCTCTTGACAGAGCTTGGCTGGCCTTGGACGCCCCGGTTCGGCGAAGTCACGAACGTGATTGCAGGTGACTTGTGGTGGTGAGAGACGGTTGAAATGGGAGAGATGGTGGACCTTACCCCATGGATGGTGCAGAGAGAAGAAGAAGAAGAAAAAATGAATCTGTTAGATGAGATACAAAGAAAAGCGTTCACTGTTATTAAAAAAAAAAGAGAAAAGCTTACAGAGTAAGCTAAACGAGAAAGAGCCACATTGATTCTTAGCCATTGATTTATGTAATCCAATGGCCAAAAATAGAGATCCCAGATTTCAAGAATCAACCAATAAGAAATGAGCACTAGGATAATGACTTTAGACCTTTAGATTATAATTAATCAATGGCAGAAAAAAACACATTTATTTTATCTACAAATAGTTTGAACTTAAAAATAAGAACATATTTAACATTTCAAATATAAACTTGTGTGATTTGAATTTTGTGGTTATATAATTAAAGAAAAAAATGATTTGGTAGTTTTGTGTTTATTCAAATTTTAAGGTTTTAAGTTTATTGTGTTTGGTTACGGTTTAAGAGTTTAAGGTTTTTTTGATAAAAAAAGTTTAAGGTTTTGTGTTGAAATTCTGGGAGTATACATATAATAAATTTATTTTGGTTTTAACATGTATGTTTTAGTATATATTGAAATTTTAGAACTATCAAATATAGGTTTGGTATTTAATTTTAAAATATTTAAGTTTATAATTTTATATTTAAGATTTGGAGTTTAAGTTCTAAAAGATTATAAAGATTATTATTGTATTAGTGTTTATTTTTCTTCTTCTTAGAGTATATGGTTCAGTTTGTTTAGGGTTTAGGGATTTAAAAAGTACGTTATTGTAGCGTTTATTATTTTATGTGCTATTAAATGTATACTATCATAGCGTTTCCAATTATGCCGGTTTATCATAGCGTTTTCAAAAATACAAACGCTATCTAAAACTAACGGATATGTCAACCATAGCAGAAAGCGAAAAAACGCTATCTTGGTCTGCTATTAAAACGCATTTTTCTTGTAGTGTCCCTGTTCTCGAACGCTACCCACGAATGGGACATCCGACTTGGTTAGTATTTTTATTTCATTTGTACAATTATTTTTTTTCCTTTTATTCTAACATTTGTTTTTTTTAAGGTTCAACAAGTCGACCAATGGGATTAGCGGGAACATCACCCAGATGATGAATTCGATGCTCCAGACGGGATATGACAAGTGGAGTTCGGTCCCTCCCGAGGCCGCGAGTTGTGGTTTCGTCAGTTCGCGGTAATTATTAATTTTCTTTTTAACATTTTTTAATTTTTTTATATTTTATATCTACTAATTAAATTGTGTGTTTTTATAACAAGAATTTACTTGGGAGTCCGGCTTGACGGAAACAGTCTGTCAGGCATTCAGCCGCAAAGCCATGACCGTCTACACGAAGTAGATCTACGAGTGGAAGCAAGTGTGGCTGGATAACAGGAAGCCCCGGTTACTTAGCGGGACGGTGTGGACCCAGTGATCCAGCACTGGGAGAAGGAAGAGCCGAAGAGACTTTAGAGAAGTCTCTACAGAACTCCGCCAACCGGAAGAGCGATCGTGGCGGGAAAGGTATTTACGTGCACAACCTCGGCGCTTGCAGTATGTCCTCTAAGGAGGATCAACTTGTAAGTTTTTTTATTTATCTTTGTAGTTATTTAAATAATTTTTTATATGCATTGTCTAACACAATTTTTTTAGATTAAAAAAACGATGGTAATCTCGTAGATCATCTCGTCGTCATGAAGGAGGCGTACACCAACAAGAAGACGGGTGAAATTCAGGACCCCGTGATCAGAGAGGTCATTCAGATGGTGGAATCTCAAAAAGAAGCTTTTCTAGCTTCTCAGCCTCTCTCTGGCGACGATTCTAGGGGTGCTTCAAACAACATGTCCCGACTGCAAATCAACGAGCTGGTTGAAAAGGTAAATTTTGTTTTCATTCTTATACTTGTTTTTAATACTTTATTTATTAATTTATATTTTTTTCTATTACTATATTTTACTAACTTCAATTTTTTTAGGCGGTTCCTAAAAAAAGGGTCGTTTGGTAGGGTTGGTCCGTCGTGCTTCTTCATGTCCGACTTCTTCATCTCAAGTCATGTACGCCGATCTTTTGATTCTAGAACAGCTACAGAACAAAGATCAACGGATTGGAGCATTGGAGGAGCAGAATGCTACAATCCTTGCTGAGTTGGCGGATCAGAAGAAGACCAACCTCGAGATATTGTAGAAGTTGGATCGTTTGCTCCTGGATCAGTTGTTTTTTTTTGTTTTTTAAATTAAAACTTTCTGAATGTTTTTTTTCAGTTTGTATTAAAACTTATTTTCTATAATATTATTATTAGTTTTTTAATTTCAGTTTTTGTTTATTTATTAATTTTAATATTTTAAAAAATTAAAACAAAAATTATAAAAATTAAATTAATGAATAATATATAAATCAGCAATTCCGACGAAACAAAATCCGTTGGTAAGTTCTGACGAAGTGGTTTCGTCGGTATATTCGTCGGAATAGGGCTATTCCGACGGTTTTGTCCCTCGGTATGCGTCTGTTTTCTTGTCGTGTAGCTATAATTCATGTGTTTATAGAAATTGAATTCTGAGTTACTAATTGAACGAAACTATAACATATGTAATTTAAAGTTATTTCCTTGGTACGTAATTTCATATAACACAAACAAAATAAATATGATCTACTATAAGGGTAACTGTAAAAAAATTAATTGAGGGTAATTACATATGGATTCAGTAAATAACTGTTATAATACACCAATTCCTATTATGTTGTTTTGGTAATATCTATATTGACAATAAAAACAGCATGGACTACAGTTACTCTATATTGAGTCAATTTAGATATTACCAAAACAACAGAATAGGAATTGGCATAATATTTCACGAATTATTGCCTGAATCCATATGTAATTTCCCTTTATTAATTTCTCTTACAGTTATCCTTATAAAATATTACTTTTATTTTTGTTTGTATATGAAATCAAATTACCAAAGCAATAACTTTAAATTACATATGTTATAGCTTCGTTCAATTAATCACTCACAATTCAATTTCTATAAACATATGAATTATAGCGAGTCAAATGTGTAAAATACACAAACAAATAGGTTGCCAAATACATTGTTCATGGTTTCAACTATATAACTTCCGTTGGAATACACATGATTTCTAAACCCAAAGAAATAAGAGACACATAGAGAACATCTGGAGTTTGGTGATCATGACGCTGATACTTATGGTGGTGATGGTTTTAAGACTGCGTACCATTACAATGGAAGCATCCATGAATTTGGAACTGGTCAAACAAGGCAAGTATCTACTTAAAACCTTCAAAAGTGACGTTCTATGACTATGTGTACCCATATACACTTTTGATTGGGTATATGTGTATATTTATGTGTATAAGGAAATTGACAAAGTTAGTGTATTGGAACAGTCTTATATCTGTGTACCATTACGAATCCAACATTCATTGGGGAACCATATAAACATTATCAATTTCTCTATATATCATTTAGTCTATATTTGGGAAGTGATTTGCCATGTGTCATCACGGAAAAAGTGTCTATTTCAATATGAACTTTACGCGTCGTGCCTATTCCTTCACGAACTTTGTAGTAGTGCGTATTTCACACTGAACTAAACAAATTTTTTTAAATACTATATGAACTTTATGCGTCGTGTCTATTCCTTCATGAACTTTATAGTATTGCGTATTTCACATTGAACAAAATCAAAATAAAAAAATACTACATAGACTCTCAAAATCGTGCTTATTTCAATATTGAGTGTTAAATGTGTTAATCATCCGTTAATGTATCAAAACAACGTCATTTTGTATAAATTTGTGAAATTAAAAATTAAAAATTAAAAATAAAATACACTCTCAAAATTGTGCTTATATATATTGACTGTCAAAAGTAATAGTCAGCATTGATTTTATCAAAAGATTATTTTGGATAAATTCTATGAAATTGTCCGTCGTCTTTTAATTTTTTCATTTTACAAAAAAATTATCCGAAATGACGTTGTTTTAATAAATTAATGTATGACTTGACTAACACCTTTCACTTACTGACAAAGAAAGACTAACATCTTTGACGGTGTATATATATAATCACGATTTTGAGCGTCAAATGTGTTCGTCTTTTTTTTGTCAGCAAATCAAAGGTGTAGTCATATATATATGTACATTAACCGTCAAAAGTGTTAGTATTTTTCTGTTTAAGAAATCAAAAGTGTTAGTCATACGTTAATTTATCAAAATAACGTCATTTTTGATAGATTTTATAAAAAAATAAAAAATTACAAATTGATGGATAATTTCATAGAATTTATCCAAAATAAAATCTTTTGATAAATTAAAACATGACTAACACCTTTGACAGTCAATATATAAGTACAATTTTGAGAGGTTTTTGGTAAATTAAAAGATGACTATTACATTTGACAGTCAATATATATAAGCACAATTTTAAGAGTCTATATTTTATTTTGATTTTTAATTTCACAAAATTTATTCAAAATGACGTTGTTTTGATAAATTAACGGATGACTAACACATTTAACGCTCAATATTGAAATAAGCACTATTTTGAGAGTCTATGCAGTATTTTTTTTATTTTTGTCTAGTTCAATGTGAAATACGCACTACTATAAAGTTCGTGAAGGAATAGACACGACGCATAAAGTTCATATAGTATTTAAAAAAAATTGTTTAGTTACGCACTGCTACAAAGTTCGTGAAGGAATAGGCACGACGCGTAAAGTTCATGTTGAAATAGGCACTTTTTCCGTGTCATCACCATATTAATTTTGAAAGAAAAATTATGACATAACACACTAATATATAATGACATAGCTTGAAGAAAATTTATGACATGGACATTTTTATTTATTGTTAATTTATTTTTAGGTAATTTTTTATTTATGGTAATAACTTATAGATCATAATATAATAACAATAAATTATATAATAATAAAAATAGAAATATAATAATAACTAAACTTTCGAAATATTATTTAGCTATATTTTATAAGTATATAATTTTTATTATTAAAAAATTCTTCAAAATACTATGTTTAAAAAATAAAATTCAAATCATAACATGGACATTAACATTTAATGTTGATTGGTATTTTTGGTAAGTTTTTCGAATATGACAATAACCCATAGATGATCATTAATATAGAAATACATAATATAATAGTATAAATAGAAATATAATACGTATAAATAGAAATATAATATTATTTTCAAATTTTCAAAATTTAATACTATTTTATAATTATAGAATTATTTTTAGTAAAATAATTCTTCAAAATTATACAGTTTTAGATGCAGTTTTCTAATCCCAATAGTATTAGTATTTTCCCAATACTAGTATTTGACTATTTTCCCAATACTATTAGTATTTTTAATATCCATAATTTTATAAATATAATTTAGTTTTATGTTTTGATAATTAAATACCTAACAAAAATTTATCTTAGAGTTACATAATTTGATTTAATATATTTTAACCAAAATATATACATAAAAGAATGTGTTTCAAAAAAAAAAAAAATATACATAAAAGAATATTTTCAAATTTGTAATTTTAAATATATAAATATATTTCTAAATATACATTTAATAAAAATATTTATTTAATCTTAAATTTTTACATATGATTAAATTAAAATTATGTATTATAAGCAAATAAGAAAATAAAAAATTAACAAAATTTTATTTTAAATAAATTTTAAAACTTTTATTTCTGAACACCTAGTAAAGCCATAAACATAACTATACACATTGACCCAACAAAGAGTAAATGTGCTCACTATTAGATAATAAGTGATTATCCAAATAAGGATAATGCTTATCCTTATGTTTTGTCTTCTTCTCTTTAGTCGGTGAAGTGACCGACTTCATCCTCTATATAAAGGATGTTCCCCTTTCATTTTGTGTAATAACAACAACAAGAAGTTCAATAATCTCAATTCTCTCTCGTTTGTGACCAAACACAGAAACACACACATAGAATAAATATTTATATATTCTCTATTTTATTAATTAACAACACGTTATCAGCACGACGAGCTTTGTTATACCGACTGTTCTTAAACCAAAGAAGCGAGGTTTATGTTTAAATTTATGTCTTTTAATATATTTAATTTATTTAAATTTTTATTTATTATTCCGGAGTGAGAGGCTAGGCCTTCTCCGTTTATTTTTCGGGATGATAGGCGTTGCCTTTCCCGACTGATCGTTAAGATAGACTAGACCTTCACGATCAGAGAAACACGTGGTAGGTTTTACCTCCATGAATAAAAGGTCAAAAATGGTAGGCTTGGCCTCTTGGACCTTGAAATATGAAAAGATCAAAATGGTAGGCTTGGCCTCCTGGATCTTGAAAATAAAGTCAACATGGCAGGCTAGGCCTCCTCTAACTTTGAAAAATGATCGCTATGGTAGTCCATGATTCCTCAGATCATTTGGTGGGCTGGGTCCCCAATTTTATTTATGCTATTTAAATTTATGCTATTTAAATTTCTGCAATTTAAGTTTACGTAATTTAATTTTTGCATTTATTTTATGCTTTTAATTTCTGCATTTAAATTATGCATTTAAATTTTCGTTTATATTAAATTATTATTCTATGATACAGTAATCATGTCGAATTTGACAAAGCTCGAAATTAATGCCATGGATATTACGGGAAATAATTATATGACCTGGGCAGTAGGTGCAAAAATGCACCTAAGAGGTAGCGGACTTTTGGAAACCATCGATAATACTAAAACGGTGTCGGATGAGAAAAAGGCTAAAGCCATGATATTTTTACGACACCACATACATGATGGTTTAAAAGATGAATATATTACAAAGGAAGATCCTAGGGATCTCTGGCAATCTCTTAAAGAGAGGTTTGATCACCAAAAGTATGTGATCTTACCAAAAGCCAAACACGAGTGGATCCATCTCCGGTTCCAGGACTACAAAAGTGTAAGTGAGTTTAATTCCGTTATGTTCGGAATTACTTCGAGGATGATGTTATGTGGAGAGAAAATAAGTGATTATGATATGATCGAGAAAACTCTCTCCATGTTCCATCCTGAAAATGTAGTCCTGCAGAAACAGTACCGGGTGAATGGATTTAAGCGTTACTCGGAGTTGATGAAAATCCTCCTTGTAGCGGAACAAAATAATCAACTCGTGTTGTTAAACCATCAGGCTCGTCCCACTGGATCTGCTCCATTCCCCGAAGTGAATGTTGCATCGTCCAGTTATGATAATTGGAGAGGACGAGGACGTGGACGTGGTCGAGGTCGAAATCATGGTCGTGGGAGAGGACGAGGAAGAAGATTCTGTCCGTATGATGAAAGAAATAAAAAGGACTCCCAAGAGAATGAAAGGGGCCAGGATGATAAAGGCAAACAGAAAAGGTTTGCTACAGATACGGTATGAAAGGTCATTGGGTACGTACTTGTCATACGCCAAGACACTTAGCCGATCTGTATAGAGAATCCCAAAAGGGAAAAGAGAAAAGTGGAGGTGAAACGAATTTCATCTCTGATGAATTCGGGCCATCCTTTCATGGTTTAAATGATGATACTCATCTCGACGTATCAGATTTTCTGGTTGAGCCAGAAAACATCGATGTGTGATATAAGATCGATGTGATATAAGTTTACTGTATTATAGTATCGTTATCTTTTATTGTAAAATAGATGTTATGTTTCATGTTTTATATTTTCATGTTTAATAATATATGTTTTATAAATATTCTAAATTCAGAAAGAATGCCAGACTTTGAGACTTTGGATGGAGATATGTGTTTGGCGGATAGTGCGTCAACGCACACAATAATTAAAGATGGAAAATATTTCTCCAGTCTCAAAATGAAAGATTACGCTGGAAGCGTAAGTACAATATATGGTAATGCAAATATTATTATGGGCTCTGGTAGAGCGAAATTTTCAATTCCTGGGAGAACAATATTTGAAATAAGTGATGTATTGTATTCCCCCGAGTCTCATAGAAACTTATTAAATTTTAAGGATATCCGAAAGAATGGATATCATATTGAGAATATGAATAAAGATGACATTGAATTTCTTTGCATTAAGTCTGAGAGGAAACATATATTGGAAGAGTTAAGAATGTTATCCTCTGGACTATATTGTACAAAAATAAACATGAGTGAGTCCTATGCCGTGGTAAACATGAAGTTTACTGATACATTTAAAATCTGGCATGAGAGGCTAGGACATCCTGGTTCAGTCATGATGAGAAAGATAGTGCAAAACTCGAATGGCCATCCGTTGAAACACGGAAAAGTTTTGCAAATGGGCGAGTTTACATGTAAAGCATGTTCTCAAGGAAAGTTTATAACTCGGCCATCACCAGCAAAAGTAGGCAATGAATCACCAATGTTTTTAGAAAGAATACATGGTGATATATGTGGGCCGATTCACCCACCTTGCGGGCCATTTAAGTATTTCATGGTATTGATTGACGCATCTACTAGATGGTCAAGTGTGTGTCTTTTGACAACACGAAATACGGCTTTCGCAAAGTCCATTGCCCAAATAATAAAGCTGAGAACGCAGTTCTCAAAGTATGCCATTAAGAAAGTAAGGCTTGATAATGCTGGTGAGTTTACATCGCAAGCCTTTGATGATTATTGTATGTCAATGGGGACTGATGTAGAGCATCCTGTTTCCCATGTGCATACACAAAATATCATGGCCGAGTCATTGATAAAACGGTTGCAGTTGATTGCAAGACCGTTAGTCTTGAGAACAAAGCTCCCAGTTTCTGTATGGGGTCATGCTATTTTGCATGCGGCTGCACTGATTCGGTTGAGACCGAGTGCATATCATAAGTACTCCCCATCACAATTAGCATTTGGGCAAGAGCCAGATGTATCCCATCTCCGTGTCTTTGGATGTGCGGTCTATGTTCCGATAGTTCCGCCACAAAGAACAAAAATGGGCCCACAAAGGAGATTGGGAATATATGTGGGTTATACGTCACCAAGTATTATAAGATATCTGGAACCAGTAACTGGTGATATGTTCACGGCAAGATTCGCCGATTGCCATTTTAATGAAGATGAATTTCTAGCGTTAGGGGGAGGAATTAGAAAAATTCCTAAAGAGATTACTTGGTGTACACAGTCGTTGTTACAACTTGATCCCCCTACGAATCAAAGAGAGCTGAAAGTTCAGAAAATTGTGCATTTGCATAAATTGGCAAACCAGTTACCAGATGCGTTCACAGATACGAGAAGGGTGACGAAATCATATATACCCGCTGAAAATGTTCCATCAAGAGTTGTTGTTTATGGGGAACAAACTGATGGAAACAAAATAAATGAACCTGAGGTTCAGTTAAAGAAGGGGAGACCAGCGGGTTCTAAAGATAAAAGTCCCCGAAAGAAAAAGAAATTGGTTGAGAATGGTGGAAAGGTTCTAAAGGAACCTGATATTGAAAAATGTCTGAAAGAAGACATAGATGAAAAGGTTCAAGAAGAACCAAATAAAGATAAGGATCCAGATGACGAGGAGGGAACAGAAAAGTATGAGATTTCCATCAACTACGCCCTTTATCAAAAGTTATTGATCAGAAATAAAATAAAAGATGTTGATAGAATGTTCTCCTTTTCTGTGTCCAAAGAAATCGATCACGAAAGTGATGATCCCGATCCAAGGTCCATTTTAGAATGTCAGAAAAGACATGATTGGGAGGAGTGGAAGAAGGCCATTTAAATTGAATTACTCTCCCTGAATAAAAAAAATGTCTTTGGACCTATTGTCACAACGCCTGAGAATATAAATTTTGTTGGGTATAAGTGGGTATTCGTGAAAAAAGGAATGAAAAGAATGAAGTAACACGATATAAAGCCCGATTAGTAGCCCAAGGTTTTCCTCAGAGACCGGGAGTTAATTTTGAGGAAACGTATTCCCCGGTAATGGATGCAATTACGTTTAGATTTTTGATGAGCCTTACGGCGTCGAAAAATCTTGAAATGCATCTCATGGACGTTGTGACAGCTTATTTGTATGGATCGTTGGATAATGATATATAGATATATATATATATATATATATATGAGACTCCCTGAAGGATTGAAAATGCCAGGGGCATTGAAAGAAAAATTCAAGGAGGTATGTTCGGTCAAGTTACAGCGATCACTCTACGGATTAAAGCAATCCGGACGCATGTGGTACAATCGCTTAAGTGACTATCTCTTGAGTAAAGGATATGTGAACAATGCGATATGTCCCTGCGTTTTTGTTAAGAAATCGTCATATGGCTTTGTGATCATCGATGTATATGTAGATGACCTGAACATGATTGGAACTCAAAAGGAGGTTGATGATGCTCGAACTCATATGAAAGAGGAGTTCAAAATGAAAGATCTCGGTAAGACAAAGTTTTGTCTTGGGCTCCAGATAGAGCATCTCCGAGAAGGAATATTTGTGCATCAATCAAACTATACGAAAAAGTTATTGAAACGCTTTTGTATGGACCAAGCGACTCCTTTGAGTACTCCAATAGTTGGTAGATCTCTCAATGTTGAGAATGATCCATTTAGACCCTGTGAAGATAGCGAGAAGATATTAGGTCCTGAAGTACCTTATATGAGTGCTATCGGTGGGCTTTTATACCTGGCAAACTGTACCAGGTCTGATATTGCTTTTGCAACTAACCTTCTAGCAAGATATAGCTCTGCTCCTACTCACAGGCATTGGAACGGAATAAAGCATTTATTCCGTTATTTACAAGGTACAGTTGATTTAGGGTTAATGTATTTTAGAAAATCCGAGTTTGGTATGGTTGGTTTTGCAGATGCAGGATACTTATCAGATCCTCATAAGGCTCTATCGCAAACCGACTATGTTTTTACAATTGGTGGAACCGCGATCTCTAGGCGGTCCCAGAAACAAACTCTGGTTGCAACTTCTTCAAACCATGCAGAGACTATTGCGCTTCACGAAGCATGTCGAGAATGTGTGTGGTTGAGGTCAATGAGTCATCACATACAAGATTCAAACGGAATAGTTAACAAGAAAGAGCCAACAAAAGTTTTTGAAGATAACTCGGCTTGTGTCGCTCAACTAAAAGAAGGTTATATTAAGAGCGACAGAACAAATCACATCCCTCCAAGATTTTTCTCGTACATTCGGATGCTCGAGAAAAATAAAGAAGTGGATATCGAATATGTACGGTCATGCGACAATCCGGCCGACTTATTTACCAAAGCTCTCCCGACTACAACATTTCGTAAACACGTTAATAGTATCGGGATGCGGCGTCTCCGTGACCTCTGAAGAAAAAGCTATGTCCATTACTCTCAAGAGGAGATTACGTCAGTGTACTCTTTTTCCCTTGCCATAGTTTTTTATCCCATCGGGTTTTTCCATGATTAGGTTTTTAATGAGGTACTACGTAATAAAAAAAATGGATAATCAAGGGGGAGTATTAGATAATAAGTGATTATCCAAATAAGGATAATGCTTATCCTTATGTTTTGTCTTCTTTTCTTTAGTCGATGAAGTGACCGACTTCATCCTCTATATAAAGGATATTCCTCTTTCATTTTGTGTAATAACAACAACAAGAAGTTCAATAATCTCAATTCTCTCTTGTTTGTGACCAAACATAGAAACACACACATAGAATAAATATTTATATATTCTCTATTTTATTAATTAACAACACTCACACCATAGTCAACGTCAGTTCGAAGATTTTAAGTGGATAGTTATCTTCTTTGGCCAGATACAAGATACAGATACATGGATGCTAGTATTGTAAAGGTAAGCAGTCTTAAAACCTTCATGACCACAGAACACATTTTTTCTTCATCGTATGTTTAGAAGTATTTTTATTGTTTGAATATGAAACTATCCTAGAAATATCTTTACAACTTACATAGCCTTGTAGCTTCGTTCAATTAATCACACAAAATTAGTTTCCATAAAAATATGAATTATATAAAGTCAAATGTGTTGACAAAAAAAATAGTCAAATGTGAAATGAATAATTAGTTTTGATACTTATTTCCTTATTTTTATATTTGAACAATAAAAATAATCTTTAAAGAATAGGAAAAATCAATAGAGTAGTTACATTACATATAGATTCAGTAAATCATTTTAAAACAGGAAATTAATAAAGAGAAATTATATTTTGTAGATAATTAGGGTTTTATATGAACGATCTTAAGAACTAAGAAAGTGAATAGAATCAAGAAAGTTTTTCATTTTTCTAGAGGTTCTGCTACTATTTTCAAAATGAAAATTTCCGGTCTCAGAGTTTGAGAGATTCAATAAGAACAAATAGAAGAAGAAAACCAATATTTTAAAGCACAAGAACACATACAAAGATGATAAAGATACAACCTTGATGAAACATATGTAAACATTTAAGGCATCTTAATGATGACTCCATACAAACTGAACATGTTGTCCACTCTGTTCAATTGATTCCATTCTCTGTTCGTCCACCAGACTTTGAAACACATGACCAGAACCAGCTCTGTACGAAACAAATAACAGACGTGGACCGACAAAAGTAAACTTCCGGGAATGGAAGCACAATCAAGAGCGATCTTTTGGCCGTTAACAAAAACTAACTGACATGAAGATATCATCACTATCACAATCTTATAATTGCTTGTGTTAAGATCTGGCTCAACAAGAAGCATGTTCCAATGTGTAATGCCCAAGTCTACCAGTTCTATAAAGATTCAATATCTTAGAAGCAACTCTGAGATCAGCAAACTCACTTGCTTCTTCGGTAACCCTAAGTACCGTTCTTAACGCGGCAAATTGCGTCTCTATAAGTTCTCCCATGCTGATATCATCTTCAAAGTTTCCGTCAAATGCTGAAATTGTCTCGTACAGAACCCTCCGTACATCGTAAACAATAAAATCCTGCAATAGATAAAACAAGATGCATTCAACAAATGAAAGGCAATCGAGTAGCAAATAATGGTTTGGTCTTGTTATGGTACCTGTGTATGATCTGTTGGGTACTGCCTCTTTCGTTGGGCACTAGACGTGGAGTTTTCATTGGATAAACTTTCTGTAACATCCTGAGATCTGCACAGTTTTGCCCATTTCTTGTATTCATGGCTCGAGTTTAGTAGAGTCAGACAAAACCGTGCTAGTTCTTTCTCCCCAACTATATCATCCGGAATAGCTCCTGTAAGTTTTCCACACTATCTCTAGGAGTGAACATACATCAAAATTTCTAGTGGGCGAGATATCATGTTTGTGTTTAGTGCTGAGTCAGACCTGTTAATGCCAACTTCGAGCAGATCTCAGCATCAAGCAGCTTAGGAGGAAGAACTCCAGGCGTGTCTAGAACATAGACGTTAGGATGGCTACCGATCTGAACCAAATAAACCCTCTAATCAGACCTCAAACAGACAGAAGGCAAGTAGTCTTACAGGGGAATCTGAACTTACACAGGCAAGAGCTAAGAACATAATAATCATACAAAAGAAGGGAACAAACCTTCAAGCTCATAATGTCTTTAGTATCTCCAGGCTGTGAACTAACTGTTGTATGCTTTAGCTTCCCTTTCTCTGAAAATGAAACATGTTAGATTCAAGAAGAACCTGAAACTACGGACAAAGAAGCAAACATTACTTACCTGCAGCACTAATCCTCCCGATTTGATGAAGAGAATTGGAGAGAGCGGATTTTCCAACGTTAGGAATCCCAAGAAGCATCATAGTTGTGGTATGACCAGAATGGCCAGACTTGTGCAATTCCCTAACTTGACTCTGCAAGAAGTTGAGAAACTGAAAACAAAAAAAAAAAAGTTTCTCTTAGCCATTATTGAGAACAACAGAACCAAAGATTATGAAATCAAAAACTGAATAATATATTTTACATTCTTGACACACTCTTTGTTATGTGAGTTTACTGCATAGGACAGATAGTTTCTCCCTTGAAAGTAAGCCATCCACTTCTTCAATTCCAAAGGATCGGCAAGCTCCATCTTGTTCAGCACAACGATCCGTTTTGACGGAAAAAGTGAAAACTTTCTCAACAACTCATACTCAGAGGACAATGGAATCTACAAAAAGAAAAAAAGAAAAAACTTAGCTTGGTTCTGTGAGGCAATTAATCGAACACTTTGAAGACAGTGAGATGAAGAAGAAGACGTACACGAGCGTCTCTGATCTCGAGTACGAAATCGACAAGCGGTATACGTTCAGAGATTGCACGAACCGATGCGGCCATGTGAGCTCCGTACCATCTCCGGTTAGGGTTACTAGACGCCTTGACCACGGCGTCTCCGATTTCCCTCCCAATCTTCCAGCTTTTAGCCGTTGTCATCTCAACGTTAAGTATCTCCTTTTTTCGAAACGTAGAGCCCATAAATACAAAGCACCTTTCTGGGCCTTAATACTTCGACCATAAGGCCCATATATAGCCTATTAGACAGAGGATTCTTAAGTGTACCAATTTGATTGATGAGCTGTTGGATCAGAGGAGGAGGATTCTTCTGCCTGTCAAAGCTCTTGCCACTCATTGACACGTTCCTGCGTTCCCTTGCATTACCATCAAACGAATATCAACGTTTAAAATTTACAATGCAGAATCTACTATAGCTCAAAACTGATAAAATCAACCTATTGATCAATAGTAATGCCATGAATAAATAGTAATGCCATGAATAAATTATCTAAAAATTTTGAGTTTACTACAACTTTTAAAAGTATAGTTAATTTCTCCATTGTAGATTGCCGAATTGTTTCGTGACTTGCAAAACCCTCAGGTACCTCAGCAACCTCCGCTGGAGAGACAGCTATGGACTAATCTATGGAAAATTAAAGCTCTTCCTAAGCTTAAACACTTTTTGTGGCGAGTGAATTCGGGTGCTTTGGCAGTTAAGGCTCAGCTTCAGACCAGAGGGATTCAGCTGAATCCTATATGTTCTGTCTGTGAGCATGGAGCAGAAACAATTTGTCATGTCCTATTTCATTGTGAGACGGATAAAGAAGTATGGAATCAATCCAATGTGCCTCCTCCTCCTGCAGGCTGGTCACAAAACTATGTCTTCTTGAACCTTCATTATCTCTTGAAGTGCTCAAAAAATAAGTCCGTGGGCGCTGCTTCAAGACAGTCTTTTCCATGGATTTTGTGGCATTTATGGAAAGCAAGGAATGCCTTTTGCTATGAACGTGTGACACCAGAGCCAAATGTTGTCATTAGAAGAGCTATGGAAGAGGCTGCAATATGGTTAAATATTCATAATGTTCTTCCAAAGCCGAATTCAACAGAGTTGGTGCTCGTTGCTGATCCTGAGAAGTGGAAGAAACCTCATGCCTCCTACATTAAATGCAATGTTGGATCATTGTGGGATGAATCTTCCTTCACAGGAGGTGGTGCGTGGCTGTTGCATGATGAGAAAGGTGTGGTCTTGTACCATAGCAGAAGATCATTCTCAGGCATTAGTTCCCTTCTTCAAGCCAAGTTGGTAGCAATACAGTGGGCTGCAGAAGCAATGCGTGACCTCAAACTGAAGAATGTTATCTTGGAGTCAGCTGAGGTTGAGGTTAAGAATGCTATGGCACATCCCTTACTGTACCTGGGTAACTACACCGACTGCTCCTATGCTCTGGCTACGATTCATTCAATGGTGGGGGGCAGTTTACAATTTGTATCAGTCTCCTGCAACACCTTGGCTACTGCTATTGCGATCAGTGTTACAAGAGATCGGAGACACCAAACCTATGTTGCTCGTCAGGGCCCTTGCTGGTTGTCGGCTCAAATTCGTCAAGAAGCATTGACTTAAGTCCTTATCCTCTTAGGTGGAGAGTGGCATTAAACTTCTCAAGCTCTGTTTCGGTTTTATTTTTCCGGTTCCTATTGGAGTTTTGGTTGTTTGGTTTTATTTTGGTCATGTGTTTGTTTCTTGTCTTGAGTTCTATGTAGTTTTGACAAGAAAAAAAAAGATTGCTGAATTGTTTCAACTTTGAAAAAGTGCTAAGGAGTGGATGTCTGTCTGGCTGCTTTATGAACCAATGAGTTTCCATTAGACACTGATAACGAACAAACTTTGTTAATCGAGTTTCCAAGTTCAGATTTCTCATTTTAAGCATGAGGTTTACATTAACAAACACACAGCGTACCAAATCATTCCATACTTAGTTTCTGTGAAATAGTTAACACCTTGAAGAGTAAAGAACTGATTAAAAAGCACAAGAAGACAAAAAAAAAAATAATCATAAAATGAAAAACACACCTCTGGCTATATAGCCTTAGGAAATAAAATAGAGTTGTTGTTGAACAAAGCCAACAAGCACCTCGCAACAGAAGACCATACAGAAAATAACATAGAGATGAACAAAGCATTAACGCAGTTTTATATATTTTCCATAACCCATATAATAAACAGTACAAACTTCTGGATACAGAAATTAAAGAAAACCCAAAGCTCCGTGACAAAAAAAAAAGAAAGAAAACAAAAAGCTCCAATCTTTCAATCAATGACGACAAGCTCCTTGTACTCTGGTCCAGATATAACAGCGTGCATGATCTTCATGGGATCAATCTCTCCGTCATTATCCAAAAACATTTTGATCAAGTTCTTGGAAAACCCACTCACCAACCCCACACCTTTCTGGCTGCTCGTCACGGGCGTCGACTTCGAGTCCCTAAGATTCCAAAACACTATCTCAGGCACAACTCCTCCGTAACCTTCCTCTTTGTACTTCCTCAAAATCACCTGATAGTTCGGTTCCCAGCTACTCGTTTCTCTTCTGCCATAACGACGAGAAGAGGAAGAGGACGAGGCTTCGTCAAACTCCATGTCACTGAACACAAACACCCTCTTGATCATCTCCTCGGGCTTCAACTTCCCTTCAACAGCCACTTTCAAGATCAGATCAAACACCTTCTGAAAGTCAGTGTTGGCTCCCCAGTCCATGTCCCTCACGAACCGTGTCTTCGATCTCAAATCGTCTCCCTTCACCAAATGCAGCTGTGGAGTCTCGCTGAACGTTATCAGCTTTCCCCTCCACGGCTCCTCCGACAACTCGGACACGAGAAGACCCAGCGCTACTGAAACCTCCATCGGAGTACCTTCCATAGACGCCGAGACGTCCGAGATAGCGATGCAGTTCGTCAGCGAGCCTTTCGTCCTCATATCGTCAACCATTCGCTTCCACTGCAGCTCAGCGACTTTTCCGCCGTCTCCTCCGCCGTCCAAGTCGCCGATTATCTCGTGCGGCAGCACGGCTCCGGCTGCTATCTTCGTCTTCCCTGCCTTCGCGTCTTCGAGATACTTCTTGAACCTCTCTTCGTCTCGGCTCAGGAATATCTCCTTGTACGACTTCATAGCCACCGATGCTACGCGGTTGTACGGAAGAGTTCCCCACTCTCTAGCTCCCATGTAAACCTCTGGTAGCTGCAGAGTCTTTCTTAGAGGGACGAGCACGTGTTTCCTTAGCCGGTCACGGACTCTGTAAGCGTAGTGCGCTTCCTCCACGCCTTCGTATTCAGGGAAGGACTCGCGTGGGAAGATCTTTCTAGCGATGCTCTCGCAGAGAAGCGTGGCTTTGTCGAAGGAAGAGTCTAGCGACGGACACCATTTAGCTGCTAGAGAGATCTTGCTCGTCTCGCCGGACGCTAGAAACTCCAGATCTCTCCTCAAGTGGTCCGAGAATAGATCCGAGACGCGTTCGTGGAGGAAACGATACTCGGCGTCGTGAGAGTATCTCGTAAACGCTGCTTTGCCCATAGAGATCTTCTCCAGCTTCCGGTCTATACTCGCTATTGCTTTAGCGGCTTGGTTCTTCATCTCTGCCGTTGCTACCCTCAGATCTCTCGTTGCTTCCGCCTTCTTCTTGCGGCCACCACCTTGACCAGTTCTCTCACTACCACGAACTCTTCTTCCTCCACAGCTCCTCTGCATCCTTCCTCCTCTACAGCTTTTCCCGTTCCTCTCCATCCATTCAGACTTCTGGGTCTTACGGATCTCGGATCCTTTTAAAACCCGGTAAAGAATCTCTGGAAAGTCCTTAAAGTAGCCAAACTTGGAGAGGGACTCTAGGTTACAAGCTAGGGTTTTGGGATGGAGATCATGGAGCCATAGAGCCGCCGTGTAAAACCCTTCTTTGTCCGACTTTCCTGTACCACGGACTCCGCGTAGGTTACATATAAGTTTTAGGGTTGTTAAGGGGTCATGGTCCCATGCCAACTGGAGCCGCTCCTCCAGAGATTTCTTGGGCGTGCTGGGAACAACGTGGAAGAAGAAGTCGAGGCAAGGGTTGCCTGCGGAGAGGTACGTGGCGGCTCCGTTCTCGGTCCGGCCCTTTTGAGGAGTAGGAGAAGAGAGATCGTTCACTTTGATTGACTTGTTGAAGTTTTCGACCATTAGGTCTAGGAATGGGTTGCTTGAACCAGAAGATGTGATGGGTTTTGGGAGGAGGGGCTTGGAGTCTCGGAGCTCTGGTGGACCGACCAACGGAGAAGACATGGTTACTGTTTTAGAGAGAGCGAAGATTTTGATGGGAAGAGTTTATTGGAAGCGAATGTGATGAAGGAGGTTGTTTGTTTTGGCCTTATTTATATATTCTGAAAAAAAGTCCTAACGTCGGTCGTGGCTTGGGGATCACGTTATTGTGGAGTCGGTTGTAAAGTCGGTAGGCCGAAGATCAATTGGGCTTTTATCTTTATATTGAGTTTTAGCTATTGCAAACATATATGATGTATTCATTTTTTTTTTAAATCATAAAAATGTTTTATTGTTTTCAGTAGCTTTTCTTTTGAGTCACTGCAATTTTATGATCATATACAAGTTTGAAAGATAATGAAACTGATCCATGCGTAGTATGGAAGGTAAACTAGTAATTAGATATTAGTCTTTTATGTTAAATCTGTTCTAAGCTAGATGATTTCTCATTTATAATTTTTAAATATGTCAGATCAAGTCTTCTTAAATTGATTCAATTGTATTAATTCATATAAATTAGTTTCAAAATCCAAAAAAAAAACATGGTGAATTTTTTTTTTTATTTTTTAATTTTTTGATCAGATAATAATGTTCCAAATAAATTTATTTTAATTTGAAGATACAAAATTTATCCCAATCCACTAAAATCCAGAGTCATTAAAGTTGTAAGCCAAACCCAGAAAATAATCCAATAGAGTAATGGCGGATGATGTTGGAACCCAAGTTAGCATTCTATTTGTTCTAAACTATGGTGTGGCGGGTTTTTGAATTGTTTCCTCATACCACAGATTCTCTGTCCGTAGTGAGTCTCGTGTGGCGCTTCCGTTTTTGGAGTCTAGTGTTAGATGAGGTGTTTTCTCGCATCAATGGGTCTTTGCACTAGTGTGGGTTGGTCGTATTTTCTCCTCTATGGTCTGTCCGGTTCTGGCAGCCATGTGGCACATGTTGTTATCCTTGTGATTTCTTTGTTATGCAATGGGATTTGGCTTTGTTACCGGATTGGAAGGTCCACGGTGTGCTCTTCTTATGGAGACACAGCAATGCTTTTATCTAATATGTGTTCTTTTTGGCTTTGATTATCAGAATATTATCGGTGGAGGAATGATGATTTGTCTTGATGCAACTGTTTGATCAAGGTGTTGATTATCTCTAATCTCCGACCGAGTTTTTGAGCTCCATTCCAAACGATTTGTGCTCCAGTTCTTAGTTACTTCAGCCCTGGGACGTCACTAGTTCCTAATAAAGTTATTGATCCATAACATTCTTCAAGTTCCATAACGTGCTAACAAGCTGGTGGTTCTTAACTCAGTTCTATTTCACCTCGACAAATATCTCCAGGACTGGAGAAGTTTGAGGTGTATTACATTCTTTTTAATGAATGGTACCTACTGGTATCCATATATCTTTTACAATTTCATCTTTTGTACTGGTGTATTTTTTCAGTACATGTTCTTATGCATCTTGTATTGACCAGTTTGGTCATGAAAAAAAAAACAAATTTGACCAGTTTGGTCATGAAAGAAAAAACAAATTATGTAAAATGTTCATATCTTTTTGTATACATAATCAAATCATACATTTTATATACCATTAAAAAGATAATTTTAATACATAGCATATATATATATTTCAAAATCACAGTTATTACAATTCAATATAAATTTGGAGAAACATGACACAAATAAACAAGAAAGTCAAGATCCATAACATTCTTCACGTTCCATAAAGTTCTTCACGTTCTCTAACCAAAAGCGGACATAACGTTCTCTAGCAAATATGAGTAAACAAGAAAGTATCCATACGTTTTTCACGTTCTCTGACCATGTAAAACACGTCAACGTAACATTACAAAGTCATAACACAAAAAAGCATCCTCCTCATCTATTTGCTCATTTGAAGCCTCAAGTTGTGCAAGTATGTTAAGTGACTGCGAATCCATCTACACAAAACAGTAAAGATACATCATTTATCTAAAACCTGAAATCCAATAAAAGTGTCACAAAGGCATAACTTTTATCATGTACAGGTCAGGAAGAGAGACAAACTTTTATCATGTATCAAAAAGGCATAACATATATATACCAACGTGAACCTTCAAAACGGTGACATGTCCTAATGATTTCAAGACCCCACGCCATTATCATAACGACACAAACATCAGACGCCAACAACAGACCGAAACATAAAGAAATAGACACAGAGACAGAGAGAAAGACAATAAAGTCTTACGTCATTTGAAGCCTCAAGTAAGCTAAAATGTTCAAAGTCGGATTCGTTGAGAACGAGTTAAAAGTTGTTGAGAACAAAAACCACATTACTTTAGTTGTCCCAAGAGAAGATGAGTTTGAGTTTGCTAGAGAGATTTGTAATATTTCTTCTTGCTAAATCATAGTTGTGAACTGATGATATAATATTAAGAAAAAAGGATTGTAACCTAAACATACTCTAAGGGTCCATTACTTTTCTCTTCTTCAGTAGTCTTATTCTTCTTCTTCTTCGTCCTCTGACATGCTCTCAGAATCCTCATCCTCCGACTCATCAGACTCATCCTCTGCATCTGGTGGCTCGTAACCTTGGTCTGACTCCTCATCAGATTCTGAATCGTTCCTCTCCAGGTTCAAAAACTCCCATCCTCCATCGTCTCTAAAGCCCTGAGGATCATCCGTGATTTTATTGAGGATGAGTCTCCAGCTGAGGTTCACTTTGCTCTCGTAGTACTTTATATCGATAGCGTCAAGCCACTTCTTTATCCCTTCTAGAGAACTCGTGTCGATTAAGTTAATCTTGAGGACATCTTTCTTGAAGTCCTTGAATACTATGGCCATGTCAAAGTTCTTCAGACCAAACTGAACTCTCTCGAGATTCACAATCTCAATCTCACACAGACTAACCACCAAAAACGGGGTCTCAGTGAGCATAACCAAACAGCTGGACGTGGGGATGATGAAAACACGTTCCTTGTGCGTGACGCCACTGAAACCAAGCTCTCTCAACGGTTGATCAAACTCAAGAGCACTGACACGTGTCGCAAAATGATCGAAATCCACGTTGATATTTTTCTTCCTATCACGCTCCCTCTGCTCTCCGTAAATCTCGTCTGGGTCATCATAGGCTGATGATGATGATGATCTCCTACCAAGAGACTGCACAGCATCCATCACCTCCACGTAAAACTGGACGTCCTTTGTCTTCTTGCTTCCCACCATGATGTGGTCGTGCAAGTGGAAATGCATGATGGTGAGCATCTCCTTCTCAGCCGGCTGCAAAAACGCATGCTTTACGTTTGCAAACAGGACATCTACCGTCTCGTTAGTCCTAGTTGTCGAGTATCTGAAACCATTGGCATGAGCTTCCAGTGTCCCAGGAATCCTCTTGCGACCACTAAACTGCGGCCTGATCCACAGACCAGACAACCTGAGGGGTCTGAACTTGTTTCCTGCAAGCTGAAGCTTCTCCTGGTTCACAAGCGTCCCTCTTTCGATTCTCTCCGACTCTCGAGCATTGACTTGCCGTCTAAGATTCTTAATCGCCTGAACCACTTCGCTGCTACGCTTTGAATCCTTGGACTTGAATGAAACCTCCTTGAGGTATATAGCACCTTGGTTTTTCATAGTTATGACATTGAAAATGACACGGATGTAGTTGTTCTGGTTGCTATCCTCCTGGTTCGAAACTGTCCTTATCGTCGACACATGAAATGGAACCATGCTACCATAGATGGGTAACAATACAGCCTCCTTCTTCATATCAACCTGGATCATCAGATCACGAGGCTGAGGCACATCATTGACGTTCTTGTAAGCAACCGAATCAGTTGAAGTCGTCTTTGCAGTAGAACCAATAAGCCTTATGAGAGTTTCTTCGTTCTTCTTGCGTGCAAGCTCTGCCTGGTGCTGCTTCCGCATCTGCAGCTCATCTTTCGAGACCACGTTACTATATGATCTAAGCGATGTCTTGTTGATGAAGTAGTTCTCAGGACCGCTGCTGCTGGTTCTTGCCTTCTTCCTAGGCTTCTCTTCCTTGTAGTAAGTCACATCTGTAACAAGTTTGGAGCACTTGGCCGTCATAACCTCAGGATCCTCGTCTTTAACAATAACAGTATCAGCCAGGAAAAGTGAGAATATCTTCTTCTTGCTCTCACATTCCAAGTTGTGGAAACCAAGTGACACATTAAACACCATCTGTGGTCTCAACACTTTATCATTCCTTGCATTAATGTTTAATCCAGACTCTCGGAACTCAAGACCGATACCAGTACCAGCAGATTTAGTCAGCTTATCAACCAACTCAGGTGCTTCCTTTTCAACCACTGAAACTGCAGCTTGATAGACACTGCTCAACTTTCTTCCTGACCTCAGACCATTAATAGCAGCCTCATGCGCCTTGAGAAGAACCTCATAAGCCTTCCTCTGGAGACTACTTGCATCTATTAGGTAAGTCCTGGCGACGTTAGAGCAATAACTATTGTACCGAGCACCAACACCACATATAATAACACTCCCTGGATAGTAAGCGAGCAGATCATCATTGCTTACAGCGCTAGGCTTGAGATCAAACTCTCCTCCGCTCTGAAATATAGGAGGGTAGCATATGTCGACACACTCTGGCTTCAGCTTAACACCGGCTTTCCTCGGATCAAGTACCGCTTTCTCGGTGAGAGCCATCAACACAGAGTGGGTGACATCTCTCTCCTCATCAATGACCTTATCAAGTTTCGGAACGACAACGTTTTTCATCACGCTGGAGGCAAGATACGCAGCTTTCTTCACATTAATAATCTCAGTTCCGTCTTTAGCACCAAAGATATCAGTCAACCCCGACGTGATATCAACGAGCTGTAACTTTGCATTCTTTAACCTCTCGGTCCACGTCTCCAGAAGCTTACCTTGAGGAGCTTCACGAGCAATATGTCCCACAACTTGGGACTCACGGATGGAACGGAACACTGCTTCCATCTGCGCAGCTCCATCATCACTTTTAGTCTTTACATGCATGACGACATCTATCCCCAACTCATCACGTGCAGGTTGTTTCAAAACTTCAAGCAGAGTTGCTCTTTTCTTGCTGCACAAGAAATGGATCTGCTTTGAGGTGAAGACCATTATAGTGTCGGGAAACTCATACCCGAGAAGCCAAATATGTAAAGCAGAGGATTTCAGGTAGCGAAGATCGTTAGAAGAAGGATGGGTAGCTACGGCAAGAGCGTCCGCAGATCCCCATAGGTCGGTGATGTGCTCGTTCCAGTGTGCATACAAGGATATTGAACGTGAGATGAACTTCGTGACATCAATGGCGTAGGTATGCCCAGCAGGTCCAGAAGGAGGAGCTCGTGCATCACCGTTTCTTGGGTCTGCCATCTTTAAGATTCCAGCAGCAACTTGTCTGAGAAAGAAAGTGCAAAGTTTATCATAAACTAGAGAGAAAATATATAATACACAGGCCCAATTTGATCACAAATTGAAAAGAGACAATAAACACAATTTCATGAATTATCAAGAAAAGTAGTTAACAGTCTCCAAAAAGAGAAGGCTACTACTTAAGGCATCAGATTTTAGGGTTTCATAGATTGAAACTAGGTTTAATTTTAAACTTGGTGAACGCCACCAATCCAGAAAAATAAGTTAGGGTAGCACATAGATGCACCTCGAATAAGAAATAAATAAAATCTCAAATTCAAGTCAGAGACACGAACAGAATCACGCCGAAACCCTATAGAAACTGAAGAACAGAGGAAAACAAAACGATTAATTAATTATTGGAAAAATGCTGCGAAATCATAACGGATGGAGTGAGAAATATCACAAGATTGAGGGAGACAGTGAATCGACGAAACACAAACTCATGATATATCAAAAATACAAGAATCTCCAGAGGAAAAAAAAAGAGGAAAGTTTAGAACTTATTTTGAGGAAGGCTACTTAATGAATTTAAAAAAGAAAAAAAGACTACTTAACGTATCGGATTGTTTTAGGAAGGTTTCATAGGTTTGAGTTTAATCTTTAAACTTACAGTAAAGGCCAAAGTCAGAGACGCGAACAGCGAAACCCTAGAAACTGAAGAACAGAGAAAAAAAATCAAAACGATTAATTACTGGAAAAAAATGCTGCGAAATCACAATGGTTCAAGTGAAGAACATGATTGTAGATACAGATTCAAATCAAAGAACACAAAAACGAGACTAAACAAGTTGAATCCGAGACTAAGAACAAAATAATGTACGGAAAATCAAGCAACAAACGTTTTATTTTATAATGGTGATTATAATGGTGATGAACGGAAAAAATCAAGGAGATACTTACTTACTTGATGACGGAGGGTAAACTCCACAGCCGCGAAAAACAAAAGTTCCGGCAACGTATTGTGAGAGAGAGAGTAAGAGCTAGATGCAGAGCTATAGAGAGGAAAAGAGTGACCAAAGAAAAAGGAAAGAATGGTTATTTTGAGAGGCAAATTCAGAAGACAGGGTACTTATATGGAAAGTATGGGTTCGTTTTGCGTAAACACCGACTTTAACGAACGGCCTTAACTTTATTGGGCCTAAAGAGTAACTGATAAAGCCCATTAACACCCCTCGTGTGCTCCGCGTAGCGTAGAGAGACCGTTGTACTGTTTAAAAGTATCTTGATCGACGCGCTTATATATATATATATGTGTACCTCTCGCTATACACTAATCACAATTCACAATTCACTCTTTCAGCGTTATGTCAAGCATGATTGTTCCACAAGTTGAAGTTAGTATCAACGGAAGGAGACTCTCCCCGTCGCTAGGATACACATCAAACAATGTCCGCATCATGATCCACACTTGCTTTCACGAGTTTCTTGAAGACCCAAACACCGGTCAGCGAACGCTAACCGGCCGGTTCGTTTCGCTTTCCCCACCAGTTCTTGTAGATTTCAATCTCTCTAGTTTAAGCAACAGTTACATCGAACAGCTTCTCCGAGATAATCTTGTTCGTGGCCACCATTGGTTATGTGAAGATTTAGCCGAGGATATCTCATCGGAAGCGGAGGAGTTAGGGTTTGGGCGTAACGGGTTTAGCTTGACCATCTCCATCGGAATCACTTACGAGATTGTTGCGGCTATGTCTGATCTTCTTCCTCCAGACGAGGGATTGTTTTTGAGAGATGTGCTATCCAAGTTGGTTGTGCTAGGGAAGATAGATAGAGACGAGCAAGAGATTATGGAAACGGAGTCGTGTTCGATTTGTCTCGACAATCTTTTTGGTTCTTCTTCGATACACGGTCCTGCCACACTAATGAGTTGTTCTCATGTCTTTCATGAACGTTGTCTCTTGGAGTGGCTTCAACGGAAAAACACATGCCCCATGTGTCGGACTGTGCTGTACAATTGCTAAATTTGGAAACACACGGGGATCATCGTAACTAGGGTTTTCATGTACTGATTTCACATTGTTAAAGTGTATTTTGATATTAACTTTTAGAAACTGTAGTTTTACAATTGTAGTGGCTTCCAACATATTTTTCAGGGTTCTCAATGATCATACTCTTTGTCTTTCTTTTCTTCTCTTGTAGACCAAGACTAGATAAAGTTTCCAAGTATTCTTACCCTACAATTCCATCAAACCATCTATAATATTCAAACAAGATACAATTTAGTTTTTTTCCTCTAAAACCCCCTACTTTTCAAAGTGTTTAATCATTCACTATAAGAATAAGAAGGGTGTATTGAATTAAGAGTTCTAAGATATTTTAGTTTTTCATTCAAATCTGCTGTGTTGTTCAATTAATGATTTCTGAATATTTTCTCAAATCACTTAATCTACACAAACAAACTAACCGAATATGGTTGCATAATTTAAAATTTTCAAATTTTAGTATTCATATTAATATTCACCAAAACTGATAAATATTAACATAACTATTTATTACTTACTAGGTGATTTTCCCGTGTTTATGCACGGTATAAATATTTTGAAAATGATATGGTATAATAAATTATTGATATGTTAATTTAAATTATGTTTTAATTTATATATATGGTTTATTTTAAATAATATTATGTTATTTGATTAGATATGTGATTTTGGATATATACTATTTAATATGTTTAATATTTATTTATGTATTTTGGATTTTATTTACTTATCAAAATAAATCATAGTAGCTTTTGTTCTAAATAAATTATTTTTTGATTATTTTTCATTTACATTTAGGTTGGTTATTGTTTTAGATTTGTAATATATTTTAGTGATTTTATGTATAGCATAATATATGTTATTTTGAGAGTCAAATAAAAATAAATAAGTTATTAATCAATTCAAGGTTTAATAAATTAATATAAGTATAATCTTTCAAAAGTTCAATAATATATAAATTAAATTATTAAAGGTATATAGTAATAAATAATATTTTAGTTTCCTTTTCTATTGTATGAGGGATGGTCATAATAAGGTTTACAAGTCATTATGAAATAAATACTTTTTGCAATTTTGAGAAATCATGTTATGTGAGTAATTATAAAATATTTTCATTCCTCTAAAATATGTTGGTTTCTGTTATTCAACATACTTTCTGTACGCATTTAAGAAAATAGATTGATATAAAGAAAACATTTTTGTTAATATATATAGAGAAAAAAATTAGAATAGCACATATTAGTTGAAATATGACTAGAATAGCATACATTTTCATCAAATTGCTAGAATATTTTCAGACTCCTAATAAATTACAATAAAACCTCTTATTTAATTTGTTATTTTTGATACAAATTTTAAGTATTAAGTCCACGTCACTAATTAGAAACACCACGTCACTAATTTATGTCATCAACCGTCCCATAACTCCGATGAAAAGGGAAAATATCATCTTCGACGTTACAACTTTCTTCACAATTTTCGTTAAACCCTAACCGAGTTCGAAATCATCTTCGACGTAACGTAGAATCTCGTTTCGAACTGTTTCGAACTGTTTGCGATATCGTCTTCTCCATTATCATCTTCACCGACCTTGTTAAACCCTAACCGTCTCCGATATCATCTTTGTCACAACTAATCGTCTCGTATCGAACTGCGTCCGACATTCTCTTCTCTGCAAAAGTGTCTACGCAATCGTATCTACGACATCATCTTCTCCGGTATGTTGTGGCTGAGTTTGATTTATATTGTGGCCGAGTTTAATTTACGATGTGGCTGAGTTATAGACTATGTTGTAACTGAGTTATTGGATAGTGTGGCTGAGTTCAGTTTGATTTACGTTGTGAAAATATAGATTTTTATTTCGGCTGAGTTATAGATTATGTTGTGGCTGAGTTATTGTTAAGATATGGCTGTATTATTGATTATATTGTGACTGAGTTATTGATTATCATACGGCTGAGTTATTGTTGTGATATGGCTGAGTTATTGATTAAGTTGTGGCTGAGTTTTGTTTCTATATGGCTGCGTTATATTATGGCTGGGTTATATATTTTGTTTTGGCTGAGTTTGTTTCTATTGCGGCTGATTTATATATATGTGTTTTAGGATCATATGGCTATTTCTTAAGATCAAGCACGGGATTATCTTCTACGACTTTACGCTGAAGGGGCTTCTAAACTAGAAAATAAAGTGATTAATCACAATATGCACATGGGAGAGTTCCCTAATGTCAGAGAAGCATTAGGAGTGGATGTGTGGGATTACCTGAGGGAGAGTCCTCTTGGAATTATTGTTAAGCAAGCTGAACGCAAGAGCGTGTGGTCTGGTAAGACTGTACACTATCTACTATGTCGACAGCTTCGAGTAGAGAAGAATGAGATTTGGAGTCTAGTTGGCGATGAACCTCTCAGATTTAGTTTAAACGAATTTGGTGAGATAACTGGGTTAAACACAGATCTCGTGCCAACAGAAAGTTTTGAACCTGACCAATACAAAGAGTTTTGGAAGGTGTTGAATGTGCCGCTTGGGCAAGGACCAAAGTTAGATGAACTGAGGGTAGCATTAGAGGTCTGTCCGGCGTGGAGTTTCGATCAGCGTAAATGGCTAGGGCTGTTACTTCTTCAAGCCATGGGACTTTATGCTATGCATCATAATTCTAGGATACCGTTTGAAAGTGTAAAAAGAGTATTCGACGATGAAGCCATGATGACGTATCCATGGGGTCGGACTGCATATGAAGTTCTTGTTGACTCTATTAAGAGGTTGGATCCACAAGGAAAGTCATACTTCATAAACGGTCTGACGAACGTGTTATTGGTTTGGGCATATGAGTCTGTCACTTGTTTTGGAGAGCGTTTTGGGAGAGTGGTCGATGAGCAAGAAGTTCCTCTTTTCCGATGGGGTGGAAAGCGTACACGTACAAGTTTAGATACTGTCATAGCTGAGGAGATTAGAGAACATGGCGAGGTAATGTGTCAGCTGATTTATTATTTAATATGTATTAAGTGGCTGGGATAGTGTTTATATGGTGGCTGGGTTTTTTGGTATTAGTTATTTGATGGCTGAGATATTGTTTATATGGTGGCTGGGTTTTTGGTATTTGGTGGCTTTTTTATTAAATGTTACGGCTGAGTTATTTATTATTTACGACTGAGTTACGTGTATGTGTTCTTCACGGCTGAGTTATTTGTTCATTACGACAGAGTTATTTGTTCTTTACGGCTTAGTTATTTGTTCTTTACGGCTGAGTGATTTGTTCCTTACGGCTGAGTTATTAGCATGGCTGAGTTTTTTTTATTTGGTGGCTGATTTTTCAGGTGCGCGTGAGAAAAATGGTTATGAAGGACTCCTTAGAAGAGATGTTTCCTCAGTGGCCGGATGAATCAGATGACACGCGACTTGTGAACTTGATAACCGACATATATACAGATCAGGTTTGTTAGAGGTTTTTGGGTAACACCGATGAAACGCAAACAAACAAAGGCTGGTGGTTCGTCAAAGGGCTGAACCACCCATTAAGAAGCAGAAGAAAGTGAACATCATTGTTGAGGATGAAGTTGCTGTGGAGGGGAAGGGTGCTCGCGAGAAGGAAACTACGGAAGATATTGGGAACAAGAATGTATTATTGACCATAATGCATTCTTTGGAGAAAATTTCTTCAAAAATAGACAACTACGATAATAGATTCGATATCGTCGATGAGAGATTCAACAAATTTGAAGAGCGATTAACCAGACACGAGTCTAGAGATTCCAACATTGCTGATTTAGTCAGAATTGCAGTGGAGGAGTACTTATCTAAAGTTCCCGAACAACAATCTTTATCGTTGCCACCACCGCCACCACCGCCGCAACAATCTGTCACTAGTCCTACTAAGGCCTCTCCTGCTAAGGCCTCTCCTGCTAAGGCCTCCAGAACAATAGCTCAGTCAAGTGATGTTGATTTTGTTACTGTTTCTCCTTCTAAAGACCCAGCCGTAGGACGCGGATGCAGGGTAAAGTTAAAGGTAAGAGGAGATGAGGTTAAAGAGAAGGACGATAAGGAGACTGAGTTAGCAAAGAAGGCGGCTGAGTCAAAGAAGGATCCTAAGAAACTGGCGGCTGCGTTAAAGAGACAAGAGGCGGCTGAGAAGAAGGCACTGCTGGTTGAGGAAAGGAAAGAGGCGGCTGAGTTAAAGAAGAAAGCGAAGGCGCAAGAGGCCCCAAAAAGAAAAACGCATGGCGGTGTAATAACAGTAACTGTACCTTAGCCGAAACCAAAACCGATTCAATCCGATAGTGATTTTGCGGATATTACTGACCAATATATCGCAGCACAAGACGAAAGGCTTCCGGAGTCTGATGTGGAGGAAGAGGATATAATCAGATCTGCAAGAATTAAGGAATATCGGGAGAAAAATGTTCAGTTATCTCCAACTGGCCGTGGCCGTGCATTGTTAGCTGAAAATGCTCCTTCACCACCAGTTTTTCCTCACATTGGAGACAATTGAACGACGTGTATGAGGAAGAATTTTGAACCTTCACCAGCAATATATGATCCTTTAGCACCGGTTGATCCAGCAAAATTAGATAAACTTAAGGAACACCTAGAGAAACATAAGGACGTTCCCACTAAAAAACAGCAGCACATGAGGGTGAGTTCTACAGGACCATCATCACTGAAAGACCGTGGCCAGAGAAAGAATATGGATGGATGTTTGATGATGTAAGTCTATGTTCTTTTTTGGCTGAGTTAATTATTCTATTTGGCTGAGTTAGTATTCTTTTTGGCTGAGTTATGTGTTCCTTACGGCTGAGTTTAATGTACTATATGGTTCAGTTATGTCTTCTATATGGTTGTGTTATGTGTTCTTTACGGCTGTGTTTATTAGTCTATGTGGCTGAGTTAGTTTTCTTTTGTGTCTGAGTTATGTATTATTTAAGGCTGAGTTTAGTGTATTATATGGTTGAGTTAATTATTCGTTTATATTGACTTGATTTTTTGTTTTTGCATAGCATATTAGTGCGTTTCTGCGAGTCCTCACCAAAAGGTCCATGCAAGATCCCAGTCCATATTGGTCCAAGCGCATTGCATTTATTGACCTCTGGTTCCTCAATACATGGGTTCACGATTACATGCAGTTCAAGATAAATCCGTCGCGGATGAAGTTCAAAGATAATGGCTATGAAGAGTTAATAAACGGTAGGATGCCCTTGGACTGTCCTACAAACTTGAAGTGGTATGAGGATGTGGATCATCTGTACGGAGTGCTTCAAACTGGTGGCGATCATTGGGTGGCGTTTCACGTAGATCTGCTTAAGGAGAAAATTGATTGCTATGATCCAATCATTGGACAGGTAACACCCGAAAGTGAAAAGAAGATTGTAGATGCATTTGAGCCTCTTACGCAAATGCTACATGCGATGTTGAATGAGAATATTCCTCCCACATTCCGAAAACCCAGAAAGACGCAGTTTGCGTTCCGAAGGAGGAAAAGCAAATACATTCTACAAAACAACCAGATTGGCGATTGTGGAGTGTATGCATTGAAGTTTGTGGAATGCTTAGCGCTTGGCGTGACTTTTGATGGGATAAATGATAGTAATATTCAAGGCATACGGGTGAAGATGGCAGCAGATATCCTCGATGAAAAAGGAAATGACATGTATAAACAATTTAAGTAGCCTTTTGAACGATTTGTATTTGACTTTAGCTAATGGTATGTTTCTATAAGCCAGCCACATTGTTTCAATAATCCAGCCGTATCGCTTAGATAATCTAGCCAAACCACAAACATATCCTCAAAAAATCGAAAGGGGTTAATATAACCCAACCACATCGTTTCAATAAGCCAGCCGTATCGCTTAGATAATCCAGCCAAACCGCAAACATACCCTCGAAAATCGAAAGAGTTTAATATAACCCAGCCACATCGTTTCAATAAGCCAGCCGTATCGCTTAGATAATCCAGCCTAATATTGGAAAATGTACTTTAAAAAGTTATTATAAATTAATATTATTAGTTTTAGATGAATATATAACCAACAGACTGTGTATACTTCATTGAATTTACAAGTTTTGAATTAATAATGGTCTTGAGGTATAAGTTGGTAGAAGTTGTCTTACAAACACTTAAAACCTTATGTAACTATATATGTGTTGAACGCACCAAATACAAAGTATACCATATAAATGTTTTTACAACTGAATTTGTGTAATTTCTTATATTTTATAGTGGTAACTAAACCATAAACACTAAATCCTAAACACTAACCCCCAAATACTTAACCCTAAACCCTAAAACATAAAAGTATCCTAAACATAAACTCAGTCGTAATATGACATTAACTCAGCCGTTGGCGGGAACTTGAAAATATTTTAGCCCATAGCTGGCCCAGCTCTATATATAGATGTAATAAAGTAACTTTTTCAGAAGAAAAAGTTGGAATTAGGGTTCTTAAAGAAAAGTGTTTTCCTCATCTAATCGGGTAAACATTTTGTTACGAAATCAAGAGAAAAAAATGTTTGGGAGAATTAAGATTTTGTATGGGAGAATCAAAACGGTTCTTAAAGAAAAGTAACATTTTGTTTCGGAGAATTTTAATCGCGATGCCAGATCGATGTTTCGTCATCAAATGTAGTTGCTGAAGAGGGATTGGGCACTTGGTCGCAAGAAGCCTGATTGGATGCTAACTAGAGTTTGGCTTTACATGTCAATAACTCAGCATGTACATGTCAATAACTCAGTCTGTATAAGTCAATAACTCAGCTTGTACAAGTCAATAACTTAGCCTTTACATGTCAATAAGTCAGCCTGTACAAGTCAATAACTCAGCCTCTACAAGTCAATAACTCAGCCTCTACAAGTCAATAACTCAGCCTTCATATGTAAATAACCCAGCCTTTACAAGTCAATAACTCAGCCACATAATTTAGTTAACTCAGTCTTTCATATAACTCAGTCTTTAAATGTCAATAACACAGCGTAATTAAAACATTAAAATCAACAACTCAGCCACATAATTGAAACTAATACATCACTTTTAAATCGGACAAGTTTTTACATTATGACCACTCTGTCTACAACGAGAACATGTGTGTTCTTTCCTAGGACGTTTGTTTTCAAGTGCAACCTCTAAAGCATATTTCATTCTATTTTTCTTAGGCCTTCCTGGCTGACGACGAATAGACGGGGGAAAGCATGGTAGGTTAACCACGTTATCTGGAACTGGTTGCGCTGAATCAACCGGCATGACTGATTGAGCGTATGCGCACACCAAATAAGTGTTGGTATAGTAAGGACTGCACAGAGATATACGAGAAACATTCCTGGACTCCGCAGCTGCGATTGCATGCGAACATGGAATTCTCTCCCGTTCGAAACGCCTGCATGTGCACTTTCTCCCTTCCAAGTTAACAACATGCAAAGACTCACCATATGTAATTTCAGTGTGATGAGCATCGATCCTTTGTACCATCTACAGTCTCGCAGTAGTAACACGACCCTATTATAGATAAATAAACAATGAAAAGCATTATAGGCTGACTTACTTGAAAAGCATTATAGGCTGACTTATTAAAGTCACGACTGACTTATATAATATAAAGGCTGACTTATGCAATCTATGTGGGCTGACTTAGGCAATCTACTGGGCTGACTTATGCAATCTATTTGGCTGACTTATGTAACTAACTATAATGTGGGCTGACTTATGCAATCTATTTGAGCTGACTTATTCAACATTAAGACTGACTTACCTGTAGTAGTTTCTCTACACAACGTGTAAGCGTGGTTGGTTGCGATGCAGCAGCATCTCTCCGTTCAGCAAACCATCTGGTCATCATAACCCATATCGATTCTAATAGTCGAACAATGTTAACACCTCTAGCATTTGACAATGCTCTGTTCATTGATTCCGCAATGTTCGCAGTCATCAAATTATACCTTTCGCTCGGAAAATGAACACGCACCCACAATCGGGGATCTGCTCTTTCGAGGTAGCCATGAAGTTCAGGATTAATCGCTTCAATCTCCTCGTAAATCGCAGTAAAGTCTGGCATCCTAAAACATCTCGCCGCTTTCTTCACCAGACGAAATACATCTTTTCCTTTGTCCGTCCCAAAATGTTCTTATATAAATGGTACGTGCAAATTCCTCGAGAAGCTAACGGATACACATTTCGAATAGCCTTCCCAATCGACTTATGCATATATGAGATTATCGCAAGACCCTTGTCGTCTGGTATCAAATGTTTTAGTTGCGTAAAAAACCAGTGCCACGAATCGTCATTTTCTGTGTCGACCACAGCGAATGCTATTGGAAAAATCTGAAAGTTGCCATCCTGAGCTAGTGCGGTTAGAAGCATCCCTTTGTATTTGCCATTAAGAAACGTACCGTCGACAACAACAACTTTGCGCATGAAAGGAAGCCCATTAATGCTTGCACCAAACGCAAGGAACACATACATGAATCTTCCAAACTCATCGATTTGAAGACGCGTTACTGTATCCGGATTTGCACTTCTTATCATGTATAAGTAAGAAGGCAAGTTTTCAAACCCACTCTCAGGTGTTCCCTCATCGATTTCCCTTGAAAATTTCAGCGTCTTATATGATTTCCAATAAGACATCTACACAAATGAAGACAAATAACTCAGCCGAAAACGTATAAATAACTCAGCCGACGCGTATAAATAACCCAGCCAAAACGTATAAATAACTCAGCCGAAGCGTATAAATAACTCAACTCAGTCCAATAACCTAACTAACTCAGCCCAAACCTATAAATAACTAAGCCAAAACGAATAAATAACTCAGTCCAATAACTTAGATAACTCGGCCGAAACATGTGATAAAACAGCCAAATAGTTAAGATATAACTCAGCCTTATAGTAGATGTAAGTCAGCCTTTAGAAAATATTTACCTTGAGACCAAACTGCTTATTGAGAGCTATTCCGACACTCGTAGGTCGAACGGCTGGACCAACATCGCCGAGATAGTCCTTGTACAATTGTCCTAAAATATCTGGTGTTGCTTGTCGACTTCGATTAGAACGCTCAGTTACAGAACATGAATGTAACGCCTCGTAAATACGAACATAGAATGCCGGAGAATCCCCTTGTGTTGAAGCACGAACTCTCCAGATACATCCAGCAACCCAACATTTAACAATGAGTAAATCTGGATTGGATACTTCCACATCAAAATAAAATTCATCTTTCACTGAAAGAAGTTTCAGTCGTCTTTCTAACTCGGCTTTACTCTCATATCATTGACCTACAGCAAGGTTTAGCGAAGACATTTCTAACCGTAGAACCTCGGGATCCCCTTTGCATCCGCCCATCCACAAGTTCTTAGATCTACTTTTAGGCGGTGGTGTTGGTGAATCTTCGTCTTGTGCTGGAGACTCACCGTATGAGCTGAAGTTATCATCTTCGGATGACGCACCATCTGATTCGTCGAACATATCAAATCGGCTTTCAAATTCATCGTCTTCTTCGTTTTCTTCATCTTCTCCAACATCTTTCTGGTTTGATCCGCCCAAGATACTAGAGAAGTTATTCTCATTGTCGTCGTGTTCCTCCTCCAAACTTAAACCATCGTAAACCTCTTCGTAATCTTCGTATCTAGATTCAACTTCTGAAACTTCTCCTTCTGAACTGTATAATCTTTTACTCTTCTCTGCTCCGTCTTCCCGACTGATTTCACCGTCATCCTTCTCCGTAATCTCGACACAGAGACGTAATTTCTCGATCTTCCTTAGGCTTAATTTTTTTTGCAATTGTCGAGTATTGGGAACGTAAACTGGTGGCGTGTCGTGCGCCATTGTTTTCAAATCTTTATTCGAGAATATGTAGCTAAGCTGAATCCGATGACTCCACTCATTCAAACCGTAATCATCGAGTACTGACTTTACGAGTTCGTCGAGTGTTGTTTTCTCATCTGCTTGCAGAACTATACATCCTCTGCTATCGGGTTGGAATACATATCTATTTTTCTTAATCCAGTTACCTGAAACAATAATTATCGGATCCATAAGATTTTAGAGAAAGAGAATAAGATGAAGATGAATATGAAGAAAAGAGAGTGGCGTTTGTAACAAAAACCCTAATTTCACAGTTGTAATGACATGACAAATACGAGTTGACATGGATGATGACATGGTAAATTGGTAAGTCAGCAGCTTTAAGAACACTTAACTCAGCCAAAGTAAGCCAGCCATTAAGTTCATAATAAGTCAGTTGATACGTTAATACTATTTTAGTAATTAATCTTTTGTTAATAAATCAGTCGTAACAAAGATATTCGCAAATAAGTAAGCCGTCTGGACTTATAAATCAGCCGGCAAATGAATGCTAGTCTAGTAATTAATCTATCGCTAAGAAGTCAGCCGTCACAAAGCTGAGTTTACTTAATCCAAGTTATTATGGCTGATTAAACATAGCGTAGCCGCAACAACCTCTCATAAGTCAGCCTGCCGACGATCATTTAATCAGCCGCGATAGTTAACTCGGCCGTATTGTAACTAGAACTCAACCAAACTTTTCATAAATCAGCCCACCAATAGATAAGCCAGTCATAACATGTGAGCATAACTCAGCCTTTATCACATAAATCAGCCTTAGTTCTTTAAGTCAGCAGTGACGTTTGGATGAGTTACGTACATAACTCAGCGTGTGTCTCATAAGTCAGTCGAGTTCTTTAAGTCAGCCGCTTCATAACTATAACTATGCCGTAACGAAGTTTGTTTCGCATTACAACTGAGTTTGAGGCGCATTCTGACGTGGTGTCGAGTTTTTTACCTACGTGGCACTAAAAAGTAATGGCATTTTTGTAATTACAATTTTTTTTACAACGTAACAAAAGGACACGCTAGGTATTTAAAAAAAGGTAGTAATAAAAAAAAGTTTTATATGGTTTTCACTATAAGTTCTAAAATCCATACTTTTAGAGTTAACTTCTCATATATATATACATATATGTATATTAAATTGTTAAAAATTATGTTTTAAATGGCTGATTATTTCTTTTTAGTATCAAGATTAACTTTTGTGAATTTTCCTTTTATGAAATCACTATAGATATATAATATGTTATCATGCGCATATAGTATAAATCTATTATTTAATTTTCCTTTTTTGTGAATATATTTTCTTTTTTATTTTTTTTTATAAATATTTCCTTTTTTATATATGTTATTTTGATAAATATATAAAAGGAAACATTTAACATAGATTAATAATTAAAAGGTAAAATATTTTTAATAATAATTAGATATTTTTTTATATTTCATTAAGAATATCTATGTAATCAATTATCGTGAGAGCTACGGCACATAGTAAACTGACTTCTCAAATAATATTATAAAGATTATTTAATATTTAAATATTTTTATTAAGATATGTCAATCAAAAATCTGTTGCAATCAAATATGAGTATTATTTACTTTATTATCTGCTAGTAGTCTTCCGGCGCTACGCGCCGGGTTCGAATGTTAGGTTGTTTAATTAGCAGCAAATATAATGGTTCTTCAGATTTGTAAATCGTCGTGAACTGATGTATACCGGTGGAGGAGGATGTATTGAAAATCTGGAAGTTTTAGCCGATGATTTGGGAAAAGAAGGCTGTTGAAATGTTATTGGCAGAGAGAAAATGATATATAACCTATTTTAAATTATAAATATTTGTGAGAATACTTGATGGCTTTTGTTCTACAGAATGTAGAGGAACAATGTAGAAGCAGGAGAAACTTTGGAGTTCTATATAGGTCACCATAACCGGTTTTCCAGTTATAAGTTGTACGAAATTCTCTTTAAGTGTGAGTAAATTTAGGAAAATTCACTTTTGTATATGAGTACTTGTTTTTTATAAAACTAAATTATTTGAGATATATTTCCATTATTATATAAGATTAATGTTTTAAAAAATCTTTGTACCTTTTTGGGTATTTATCGTTTTTAGAATAAATTAGTTTAAATATTAGGCTTAATCAAAGATTTTGGGTTTCAGATAATTATGACTAATTTAAAATCATTTGGAAACTTAATTAAATTGCAAGAGATAAAATATGGTAACTAAGTTTACGGAGATTTTTAAAATATATTAAAGGAAACTTTATTTAGATTATTATAATATTGTAACAGAGATAGGAGATATTGGAGCTACATTTTTAAAAAAATAATGTAAATAAACTTTCTCATTTGTTTGCCAATAATCCGTGTTCAAGTTTATTTGTTCTTTTGGATTTTAGTTTCAAGCTTGTTTACAATAAAAACACAAAAGCCCTAGTGATTCACTATCTTGTTCATTCTAAACATTCTCTCATGTTTATCAGATCAAAATAACTTTCCACTAAGCAGCTTGTTCTTGTTTAGATCTAACTTATGACATGAGTTACTTTTTTTATTCATTAACTACTACATAACTACATACATCGTTGGCTTACACTATTTTAAGATATAAAAGCGCACACACACATTACATTATATGTTCTGTTAAACAGAGTTGTTGAAGGTATATTTCTTCTTTCATCATTTTATAACTTGTTCCGGTGTTCTAAATCTACCTTAGACTGAATCAATTCTCAAGGAGCATGGCGAGCAACTTGGCAGATTGTTTCTCTGTCGTCCCAAATGGTCTGCATAGTCTACATAGTACAGTGCAAATCTCCTCTTGTATCAATCTTCCCACTCTAGTCCATCCATGAGGAAAAACGACTCACCAGACTGCTATGTGTAATGCCATGATATGTCTCATATGATAGTACTTTCCTGTTATTGTTACTGAGTGCATCGGGAAATACATCTCTGTATCCTTGTACCCTGCAAATGCAATGGATTTGACCAATAAAGCTAGAAAAACGGAGTTTGAGTTCAAATCAAAGAGGAAAAATCCATATAAAAGAATTTATATGTGGTAAATAAGATGATGCTTAATGCAAGTATAAATATGCAAGTATAAATATATATATATATATATATACAGATGTTGAAATGGATATTATTCCATCTCTCAGTTAGATACAAACTTGAACACGGATTATTGGCAGTGACGTGAGCACGAATATTGTTTGCGTAAATGTATTTCTAATTTAGAGATAAGCATCCATTTTTTTAGTCTTTGACAGCGCCTTTCCTCATCAAATATTCTGCGGTTTTTGACTTAAGTCTGGCAATTTTGAAACTTTAGTCTCATTTACGTATAAAGCTATCTTAAATGAACTTCTTTAGTAACCAAATATGCAGAACTACCAGCCACAAAACTAATGCATTGATAAATGCGTGAAGTAGAAACCAATCTCTTGTATATATTGACCAGCAAAATAGGAAAAACATAGATAATTATATATAGATACTTAAGGATATTTAAACACCTGAGTGGCTTCTACATGTGTTTGTTACCTGTCAATGGATATGCGCCGAGGTGTTTGGGTGTGGTCATTGCAAGTTACATTGATAAGACTCACTTCCGCAATGAAGTCTGGAAAGAAAAACTAATATGATTGAGATCTTTTGTAGGGGGGATGTTAGATGTAATCAATATACAAACAATCCCAGTAAAAGAGACAGACTTGGGAACTCAAAATTGGTATTTGCCAACATTGATCATAACTACAGAGTCTAAAGAGTTCAGTCGGTACCTATCAACTGGATCAACGAACTACGTAATTCCCTTGTTCAAACAAATTAGGCAGATGAATCGGACCATTTAAAATGGTGGTTGGCTCTTGTGACGTCAAACCCACTGAGATTGTACAAAGCTCCGTATTGCACTTAACTCACCAAGCATATCTTGAACGTTTAAAAATACAGTTACATCAAATATACGGTAAAGACTTGTTAAACAGTTAGATATAGAAAATGTTAAAAGCAAACCTGGTAGTTGTCTGTTGGTATTTGCGAGTGCTAATATCTGGTCGTAGCTCCGGAACCAAAACATCTCAGTTGGTGTCACCTTGTCAGAATCAGTAACTTGTACGAACATTGTGCCATCGCTGAATTGAATGGAGACAGAGGCATCAGACAGACGAAAATTGCTGTTGCTCCGTGTAACATCAAAACCACTAAGAGAGTAAATGGATCCCTCACTGAGATATGGTCGGTACGTGTGGCTGCGGGTCGCACTCATGGTTCTTTGGATAAGGGTCGACTGTTTTGTGTGATAAAATATCAATTGTAAATAGTGGATTCGGAATATCAGGACAGATCTATAATAAGCGAAGATCGGGTTAGTCGAAATTACCTGCTCATCCAAGAAGAGCATGTCGAGACTCATCAGCTCTCCTCCTTTCTTAGTATTCCGAGCCTCCCAGAACCGGAGAAGACGCACCTCAGCCGTGTTTGAACAACGTCCCGTCTTCAAGTCAGCAAGAAGCGTGTATGAATTTGCCATTGCAAGATTTGAAGCTTTAGAAAGTCTAGAATTTGAGATCTCTTAGAAGGTTGTAATTTTCACCGCAGTGAAGAAACATATATAGTATACAGGTTCGGGAGGTTACCTCTGATAATAATGATCATGATTAAATGACAGAGAGTGGGTCTGATGTTAATGATGTGCTTAAAGGGATGTGAAATAAAAAGGGTGGCCGTTACAGACGAAATAGCCGGAGGAAAGCGAGGAACCATGGAAGAACTGTGAGAAGGGGTGAGTGATAGAGTTCTTCGGGGAAGAGAAAGCCCTAACCAGTATGGGCCAGATAAGTTTTTTTTGTTCGAAAAATTCTTAGGTTCAACCCTAGGGTGAATCTATAGGTTCACCTCTCTAATAATATTTTGACAACTCATATTTAATTTTTGGAAGAAAAAATATAAAAAGAAAAACTATCTACTGTTAGGTATTCGATCTAAGTCCGATTATAGATTCTACTCTGTTTCCGGCTTGATTAAGCAACCTAAAGCAATTCGATCAATACTAGTCACGAACTCAATGAAACGCAAGAATGCAAAACACACACAAGTTGTTCACCCGGTGTTCACCGCACCTCTCGATGTGAGAGGCCGCTATCCTCACCGGAGCTAGCTCCGCTAGCAATCCACTAGTTAATCAAAGCGATTACAAGTGTTCGATATCACAACCTGATACCGTTTGTTCTTTGTGCAGTTTCTACAAGCAAAGTTACAGAGATCTCAATGGAGAAGACTACGTGAGCGACTACGACGGAGATGACAGCCTTTCAACCTCCAGTTCCTCCGATAGCTACGGCGGATCGTAGAATGATATGGAGAAAGCTCTGCGACGTCAAGAGCTGTGATCAACTACCGGATCGTCTCTGCTCTTCGTCAAGCTTTCTCCTCCAGCTCCCGTAATCTCTCGTGATCTCTTTCTCTCTCTACTGTAACCTCTTCTTCTCTCTCTGTTATGATCAAGAAGACGATGATGTAACTGACTGTAGGGTCCACTCTCTTTGTAACAAACTCGATCACTTAGCTCGATCTTTATCTCGAGCTGTTTACTCTGAACCGAGTTAAGGCCCACTTGTAGCTTCTTCTTTAGTCACTCAGTTCAGCCCAGCAAGAAGCCCATTGACATAAACGACACCACTTCACAAATCTCCACCTTGTCGATTAGGTCACAACACTTCCTCCGCCGAAACCAAACCCGCAACTGAGAAACCTCCCGATACAACCATGCCTGAATCTCCTCAAGATAGCCATACTGGATCCAACAGCCATGAAGTAAGTCAACCCATACCCATGTCTGAATCTCCTTCTCCGATACGAAGCCCAGAACCTCTGACGTTTATACCAAATCGAGTACCCTCTCCGACTCTCACTCTTCCTGCCAATTTTAAGTTACCAGAATCGATCCATGTGCCTCAATTCTCTGAACCTGAGCCACAAACAACTCCACCTCCACCTGAATTCACTGGAACTCCACCTCAAGAGTCAAACACTCTTATGAATAGTAAGTAAACTCCGTCTTTCTCAAATACGAAAAATACAATGAATGATTCAACCTCACTAGCTTCTGTTTACCAGCAGCTGAGAGCTCAAACTACCCCATTCATCCTCTCACTACTTTTGAGTAAGATTCTCTACTTTCTTCATTAGTTTCTCCTTGTTGTTTATCCAAGAACAGATCACTAACCCATCTGCTCTCTTCTTATTTCATGAACTCCTTATGCTGAGACGACTAACAACAGAGGTGTCTCGGAGTTCTTGGACACGGAATCACGAGGCGATCCCAAGCGTTACGAGATGCTTCTCGAACGCATTACCAGGTACCGTCTTCGTTAACACATCTGCTGGATTTAGAGTAGTGTGAATCTTTAGGATCTTCACCCACCCAAAATCCACAATATCCCTGATGAAATGAATCTTGTTAGCCACATGTTTAGTCCTCTCGTGATGAACTGAATTCTTAGCTAGACAAATAGCACTCTGTGAATCACAGTTGAGCTTAAAAAACTCAGAAGTAAAACCCAATTCACCACAGAATTCCCTTAGCCATAAGCCCTCCTTAGTTGCTTCAGATAATGCCATGTACTCAGCCTCTGTGGTAGACAATGCTACTACATGCTGAAGTGCGGATCTCCAACTAACCGTATTGCCACCCACTTGAAAAATATATCCTGTAACTGAACGACGCTTGTCTAAATCAGTAGAGTAGTCAGAGTCACTGAAACCTTCAATCTCAAAATGCTCACATTTTGTAAACGTTAGACACACATCAGAAGCACCTTGAAGATAACGAAATATCCACTTAACAGCTCTCCAATGCTCTTGACTAGGCTTAGACATGAACCTGCTTACCAGACCCACCGCAAACGCTAGATCAGGTCTTGAACCAACCATTGCATACATCAAACTCCCAACTGCACTTGCATATGGGATTGAATCCATCTCTTTAGCTTTCACGATCCATTCTTTATCAGTCAAGCTTCTCAACTTAAACTGACAATTAGTTGGTGTAACCACTGGCTTGCAGAACTCCATCCCAAACGTTCTCAAAATGTGCTTTATGTACTTTCCCTGAGATAGCTTCAACACTCCCTTACTCCTGTCTCGGATGATATCCATTCCAAGTATCCTGGAGGCAGGACCCAGATCTTTCATTTCAAACTCTGATTTCAAAACTCCTTTTAGTTTCGTAATCTCCTTCTTACTCTTCGCTGCTATAAGCATATCATCCACGTAGAGAAGAAGATAGATATTATCACCAGCTTTTCCTTCCTTCAAATACACGCACGGATCTTTAATACACCGCTTAAAACCTGCACTCTTCATGAACACATCAAACCTTAGATTCCACTGTCTTGGAGATTGCTTCAATCCGTACAAGGATTTCTTTAGTAGACAAACTTTTCCTTCATCTCCCTTTTTAATAAAGCCTTCTGGTTGCTCCATGTAGATAGTTTCATTTAAGTTTCCATGTAAAAACGCAGTTTTCACATCCATCTGTTCCAACTCTGTATCATAGTTAACCACATACGACAACATAATCCGAATTGAAACATGCTTAACCACTGGAGCAAAGATCTCGTTATAATCCACACCTTCAACTTGAGAATATCCTTTAGCAACTAGACGTGATTTGTATCTAGGATCTTCAACCCCCGGGATGCCCTCTTTATACTTGTAGAGCCACTTGCATCCTATGACCCTCTGTCTCTGTGGTCTGTCAACAATATCCCAAGTTTCATTCTCATCCAACGAATCTTTCTCCTCACCCATAGATGCATTCCATTTGTCTCTATCCTTGCTCCTCATAGCTTCAGCATACGTTTTTGGTTCATTAATCTCCATATCCGCAGCACTAGTCAACGCATAAGCAACAAAGTCTCCACTCTCAAAGATTGCCGGAGGCTTTGTTTGCCTGCGTACTCTGTCTCTCGCCAAAAGATAACCACTCAACGAGTCGTCTGAACCATCCACTGTTTTTTCTGTCTCGTTCTCATCACTCTCTGATTCTGAGCTTTCCCCTTCAATGGAAAAAACTCCACCTTCACCGGTGTTCCTAGATTGCGACGTAGAGCCATACTCAACCGTAGACTTCCCTTTAGTAGGTCCTTGAATCAGATCATCCTTGAATGTAACCTTCTTAGACTTAGGCACTGATTCCTTCTCTTTTTCTTTGGATTCTTGATAAAGAGTTTCTTCATCAAATATCACATTCCTACTAATGGTAGACTTCCCATCATCCGGTAACCAAAATCGATACCCTTTAGTACCTTGTGGATATCCCACGAAGATTCCCTTTAGAGCTCTAGGACTCATCTTATCTTGAACTGTGTGCACGTAAGCAACACATCCAAAACGGCGTAGATGATTGAGCTCCACCTTAACCCCTGACCAAACTTCCTCTGGAATGTCAAACTCTATAGACGAATTAGGAGTTCGGTTGATGATATACACTGCCGTAGAAGCTGCCTCAGCCCAAAATTTCTTTTCCAATTTAGATTCAGCCAACATACACCGAACCTTGTCGGCAATGGTTCTGTTCATCCGTTCTGCTACCCCATTCTGTTGAGGAGTATAGGTGCACGTTCTATGTCGTTTGATACCAGCTTCTTTACACATAGAATCCATCAGATTATTACAAAACTCCAAACCATTATCCGTCCTTAGACATTTAATCTTCTTTGCTGTTTGAGTTTCCACAAGCTTCTTCCACTCTGAAATATTCTCATAGACTTCATCCTTAGATCTTAGAAACCTGATCCAAACCTTCTTTGAGAAATCATCAATCAATGTTAAGAAATACTTGCAACCTGACAAACTTTCTTCATTCGACGTAGAACCCCACAGATCACTATGAACGTACCCCAGAATCTCAGTAGTAGTCTTCTTTGCACTCGGAAATGGTAACTTATGAGCTTTACCAAGAACACAAATCTCACAGAAATCCAACGTGTGAACTTCCTTCTCATTCAGATAACCCTTCTTCACCAAGAGATTCATGTTCTTTAAACTCATGTGACCGAGCCTTGAGTGCCAACGGTTAGTAAGATTCACTTGAGCCTTAACAACATTCGCTTCAGCCTTCACTACGGTTCCTTTCAGATAATACAACCCATCCTTATAGACTCCAGTAATCACCTTCTTTTTATCTTTGTAAAACGTGACCGTGTAGTCTTCACCAGTGTACTTGCAACCATTCTTTTCCATCTGACCATAAGAAATCAAATTTCTCACCATCGTAGGCATGTATCTTACTCCTGTTAATATCACTGTCGACTTGTCTGGATTTACTATCTTTAGTTTTCCAATCCCTTTGACTTCACTCACAGTGTTATTTCCCATAAGAACATCACCACCTTCAAACTCTTCCAGATCAAATAGAACTTCCCTGTTAGGTGTGATATGAAATGTACATCCTGAGTCGAGTACCCATTCTTCTTTAGTATCCTGTGTACTTGCAGTAAGAATCATAGGAAACTCCCTCTCCTCAGCCACGTTAGCGGAATTAGTAGCCTTCTGCTCCTTTCTCTCAGGACAATCACGCTTAAAATGACCTTCCTTTCCACACGCCCAACACTCTCTAGCTTTAGTTTGAGATTTTCCTCTTGACTTCGATCTGAAGCCTTTGCCCTTTGATCTGTTCTTGTTTTTATTATCAGAACGCTTCTCTGATCTTCCTCTTGAAACTAGGGGTGGGCAAAAAACCCAAACCGAACCGAACCAAACCAACCAAACCGAAGTTAAACCGAACCAAACCAATCCGTGCTCTTTATGTAACCCAATTGGTTCATGTTTTACTCAACCCGAACGGTTTGGTTTGGTTTGGGTTTAAACCGAACCAAACCAAACCAAACCGATAATCCAATATATATATATATATATATAGTATAACCTCTTTAAATTAATAATCGATAAATATACATTAAAAATCTCTATAAATTAATATAATTCTATACTCTCAAATTGAATTTTTGGTTTAATTATTATATCGATAAATTAATAATCTCTATAAATTAGTAAAGAATTATAGTTTTGGTGTAGTCCCAACATTATTAATCTATAGAAGTTTCACTTTATTAACATATTGTAAATTTTAGTTAAAGTTTCGTTTTTCATTTTTTCATAACTTCCATGTCTTTAAAAAAATTATAAATATGATTCAAATAATACTATTATATATAAAATCATGTAATCATAAGTTTTTATATTCTCACTCTATCGTTTATGAGTTGATTATTTTTGAATAAAAATATAAAACTGATGCCTTCATATTTTATAACCAACCCGAACTACACCGAACCAAACTAGACTATAATAATGTAAACCGAACTAAATCTAAACCAAACCGAACTGAACCGAACCGAATTAAACCCAAACCGAACCCAAACCAAAGCTACTTTGGTTTTAATTGGTTTGAGTTTTATAAAATCCAAATTACCCAAACCAAACCGAATCCAAACCGAACCCGAAACTAAACCGAAATGCCCACCCCTACTTGAAACAGTTAACCCTTCAGCATTTGACTTAGGACGTTTTCCTAGTCCTTTCTCCTTAAGCTCTGCTTCCTTTGCATATGCTGATGTAGTCACCTCTTTGACTGTTAATGTCTCCTTTCCATTTCCATACTTAAGAGTATGAACCAATGAATCAAACTGTGGAGGTAGACTGGTTAGGATTTGAATCGCTTGATCCTCATCAGACACATTTATGTTCAGACTAGCCAGATCATCCACAAGCTTCAGAAACTTATCCAAGTTCTCTTCAATACTCTTGCTCTCATCCATCTTATAACTCGCAAAACTTTGCTTGAGGTAGATGCGATTAGGCAGAGTCTTTGTCTGATAGTCTCCTTCCAAAGCTTTCCATACACCCATGGCTGTAGTCTCTTTCATAACTTTTCTCAGAACTATATTTGTTAAGCTTGAGCAAATAAGGTTTCGAGCTCTTGTGTCTTTCTCTTTAGACGATGCCCCCTTTTTTACATCTTCATCTGATGATGACTCTGCATCATCATCAGCTTCTTTCTTTGTACCTCCTTCCTCTGGACTCAAGATGTGTCCCAGACCTTGCAGTTCCAACTGCATCAACATCTTGAACTTCCACATACCAAAATCTCCCGATCCATCGAACTTCTCCATTTCAAACTTTCCGTGAACAGGCTTCATCCTGATCAATCAATCAGAAAGAACTCAAACAGCAACAACCTCACAGATTATCCAGAACACCACAACCTCACACACCTTAGATCGAACCTCCAGGCTCTCTTCACCGAGAACCTGGCTCTGATACCACTTGTTAGGTATTCGATCTAAGTCCGATTATAGATTCTACTCTGTTTCCGGCTTGATTAAGCAACCTAAAGCAATTTGATCAATACTAGTCACGAACTCAATGAAACGCAAGAATGCAAAACACACACAAGTTGTTCACCCGGTGTTCACCGCACCTCTCGATGTGAGAGGCCGCTATCCTCACCGGAGCTAGCTCCGCTAGCAATCCACTAGTTAATCAAAGCGATTACAAGTGTTCGATATCACAACCTGATACCGTTTGTTCTTTGTGCAGTTTCTACAAGCAAAGTTACAGAGATCTCAATGGAGAAGACTACGTGAGCGACTACGACGGAGATGACAACCTTTCAACCTCCAGTTCCTCCGATAGCTACGGCGGATCGTAGAATGATATGGAGAAAGCTCTGCGACGTCAAGAGCTGTGATCAACTACCGGATCGTCTCTGCTCTTCGTCAAGCTTTCTCCTCCAGCTCCCGTAATCTCTCGTGATCTCTTTCTCTCTCTACTGTAACCTCTTCTTCTCTCTCTGTTATGATCAAGAAGACGATGATGTAACTGACTGTAGGGTCCACTCTCTTTGTAACAAACTCGATCACTTAGCTCGATCTTTATCTCGAGCTGTTTACTCTTTACCGAGTTAAGGCCCACTTGTAGCTTCTTCTTTAGTCACTCAGTTAGCCCAGCAAGAAGCCCATTGACATAAACGACACCACTTCACATCTACAAAATAACAGGGGAAAACAATAAATGTAACGCTGTGATTTTCACGTCGTCTCCCCAATCCTTTTTTTATTTCATCCACGTTAAGTAACTAACCAAACTTATCTGCAAATAAAGTTTAAGAAAACCTGCAATGAGCTACAGCAAAAACAGAGATTTATGTGTACCTTCGAACTAAAGAAACAGCCATGAAGAATGTGTCATTACTGCTTCTATCCGCACTGGAAGCAAGGTTTGCTAATCCCTAAACCATTAACTCTAACAAAACTCTAAAAACTTTAAATCTTAAATCTAAACCCTAAGCCTAAAGATGTAGGGTTAACCCTTGGGTTTAGGATTAATCCTTGGTTTAGGGTTAACCCTTGGGTTTACAATTAATCTTATGATTTAAGGTTTATAGTTTGAATTTTAGAATTCAGGATTTAGAATTTGGGGTTCATCCATAATTAATATTATTGTCTGAATGTTTTTTTTATAAACAAATATGATTTCATAGTTTTTTGGTTTTCTTCTTGGAATCAACGAATTAGAAGTTGACGAACAGTTTCATATTTTCTCTGCGATGAAGAAGAAGTCGACTACGTTAATTTTATGATTTCCTTTTTTTTCCTGTACATAATTCTATTTTAATTTTTATTTGTTTTATTCCAAAATCTAAATATGAGTTGGCAAACTATTATTGGATAGTGAACCTATAGGTTCACCCCCTAGGATGAACCTAAGGATGAACCGGAGAGAAAGCCCTAACCAGTATGGGTCAGATGAGTTTTTTTGTTCGAAAGGCCCATAAATACAGAATTAGAGAAGATGTGATAAGCCAAAAAAACGATGAGAGAAGTAATATCACTTAAATACGGGCCACAAATGAGAACTTACATGTGGGCCACAAATCTCATACAACAACCCCCGTGTAGTATCACTTAAATACGGGCCACAAATGAGAACTTACATGTGGGCCACAAATCTCATACAACAACCCCCATGTAGTTAACGGAAAGACGAGGAAGCCGAGAGTAGGCTTAACGCGTGATACCCACAGTCCAGTGTAATTACGACAAGTGTCACTATTTGCTCCTCTCACAAAAATGTCGTGGATGGTTTAATGAGGCAGATTTCCTAACTTTATTGTATTAGATATTTAATATTTAAATAATTTATTATATTCGAAAACTATTGTTATACTATTATATTCTAAAATATTGTAGTGTACTCCATAGATTTTGTTTTAATACATTCAAAACACGATACACTTCAGTTTTCTTTTTTAAAAGCTACTTCCTCCGTTTTTTATTATAAGTCGTTTTAGAACTATGCACATGGATTAAGAAAATCATTAATTTCTTAGATTTTCTAGACAAAAACATCATTAATTGTTTATCTAATCACAATTCAACCAATACAAAAATAGAGGATATTTTATCATTGGTTATACTGCATTAAGTGTAAATAAATTTTACATAGAAACCCGAAAACGACTTATAATTTGAAACAAATGAACTTCTCTAAAACGACTTATATTAAGAAACGGAGGGGGTATTATTTTCAAAGCGAGCAATCATTCATTAAAAGTATTTTGGACATTGTCATGTCATTACTTAATTCTAGCAATTCATTATAATTAATTTCAAACCAAACAAATTAATTTAGAAAATATTACAACATAATATACATATATTTAATAAATTGCATTACAGCAAATATCTATACTATTAAAGCAGATGATTACTTTTTTTGTCTGGTTGATTATGCTATTACAAATCATGAGAATATAAACGATATTACAGCTGACAATACTACATTTCTTGTGAAGATTCACGCCTAACTGCATCACCCTGAGTCGCCCTATGAAATCCATTCCTGACGGTACTCCTTGCGCCATGCTGAAGATCTCTTGTAAGCATTTTCTCTAATTTTCCTGCATAATCTGCCTTCTCCGGGAATTGAAATCCAGACCTCCTCCTGTAGAAATTGCGTTGCCTGTATATATGTACCCTTATCGTATTTTCCTTAAGAAAATTGGCGTAGGTAATTGAGTGCTTCAATATGTTTGTGATGGAAGACAAACTGATTTGTTCTCTCGACATAGTGTGCTTCAGGTTGTTCTCCAAGCATAACTCCATAAAGTATATGTGACGAAAAACCATCTTCAATGGTTCGGATGCAAAATATTGTAGGTCTATGTTGTAGAAATAGGAGGTGGGGTCCATATCAGAAGTGTCTCCATCTGAGGTGTCCACGGTTTGGTTGACCCTTTTATTGGGTTCGAAACATTGTTCCAATCTTTGATGAGATGAGGTCTGCAGGAGGTTTGAAGGGGTATCCATTATTTTCCTTTGGTAATGTAAAAATAATATAGATGTCTCTTGAAACTTGTGCTCCAAGCTACTATCCATAGTATCTGGCGTGAACGGAATAGCAGGCGCCATCAAAGCTCTCCCCTTGGCTCGAGCCAACTGGTTCGGTACATCGACAAGACTATCAGGAACATAATTAACTCTCTGCGGAAGCGAAAGCCAAGCTTCTATAGTGACATGATGCAGCGATGACTCGAAAGGGCCTCTTAGAAATGCAAGTGTAATCTGTTTCTTTCCCATTTTTAAACTTGAGTCTCCTTTGAGAGCATAAACTTCAGTGGCCTGTATTTTTTTTTTTTTGATAATCAATTTAAAATTTCAGCAAAAAAAAATAATATATTAAAGTCATAAACTCTAAATTTGCTTTAAAGTAAAACTATGTTAATTATGTGTAATTATGTATTTTATCATCATAAGCAAATAAAAATACAAAATTATCTGCTCAAGTCGGGAAAACAATCCCAAACCTTCTGAACATATGCTGTTCCCTGGTATCAAATACAAAAATCACATGTAGCCTGTATAAGATCTTCTTGAATCATATGGCAATTGTAAAAAATGTTTTTTTTTTGTTTATGAGTATAAAATCTAATCTTCATATCTATTTACGAAAGTGATTTACATTTTTTGAGAAAACTGGTAACCAGGATTGTTTGATAGTTTTGACTTGGCGATTGCAGATCTCAAGAGTCTGCGAAACTCATGGATGCTGATTCTCCGATCTTCATCAACTTCCGGTTCTGCAAGAAGTAATTCTATAGATTGTTTCAAACCCGTTTGTTGCAAAGGTGGAAATTTGATTAAACAATAGTTAAAAGCGAAGTTAATATAAAATCATATGAGACTGACCAATTCTGGTTCCTCAGGTGTTATAAACCCATCTTTGGCCATGTAAAAATTCTCGAAAGCTGCTCTTGACCTCTGCTCCCACTGGTCAGAGTCATGCTCCTCCAGTTGACTAACATGTAAAGTAACAACCACAAACTCAGAATAGTTTACAAACCCATCAGTGTTGCTATCTATCTGCAAAGACGGATGTTTTTTTTTGAATATTAAATAAAAACGTGGAAGCGTGTAGTGAGCATACTTACTGCTTGAAGAATCGCAGCTAATCTTGTATCATTGAGCTTCCAGCAAGATCTTCCGCAAGAGCCTGAAAAATGGTTAATGAGTTTATGCATTACTGCCTTGAATCGCTTACTTATATTGCAAGTTTTCTTTTCTTCTTACCTGCCTCATCTCCACAAGACTAATGAACTCCTTCTTGTCAATGTTAATGACATCAAACTGATCTATGAGATCATCCAGCTCATCATCATCAATAGTCGTCTCCAGAACCTTTCAAAAACACATTTCAGTTAAGTAAAAACTCATATGAGTATGAAACACAATCTCTGTCTTTGTTTCTTTTTGATTACCTTCGAAGCAATCTGCTAAGCTGGCTAACTTCAGAAACTGAAGTATGTTGACAAGAGCATATATGTCTATTAGAATCTCTCACTCATGCATGTGCTGCAAAACGCGATCAAACCAAATCCAAAAATTGTAAATCTATAAACATAAACATTGGCTATTAAGAATCACATACATAGTGCTTAAGCTGCTGTTAACCGTGCTTATGGCTCCTTTACCATACAGAGAAACTCAGTGATCTGTCAAGTTTCAGAAAAGAACACAGATCAGAAGTATATTGTAAAAGGGTTTTAAATTTGAATATATCATACTTTACCTGAGGGCAGCAGTGATAATAAATTGGTTAAGATCAGAAACGTTGAGGGGCTCAATTTCCTGTGCGTGAATCACCTTTGATGAAGACACTGACTAATCTGTCCCACCAACTGGAATCTGTAAGGAAATGAGAATGAGCAGTCAACGAAATAGAATACATACAATCATTATATCTAATTACATTAAGAAGACTCGCCTATCAAACTTCTCTTTTCCTCCAGCTGTGCATAATCGATTGCCTAAACAAACTATTTTTCTGGATCTTGTCTGAGTTCTGGTGTTCATCAAAAGATGGGGTATTTATAGTCGACCTTTCCTCCGGTTACTGGGGGTGCAAAGAGGTCGATTGAATGCTGCCCAGTTGGAGTAGTGGGATAATTATGCTGAAAATCAGGAGTGAAGCACGTAATAATGAAGGTTGAAGCGCTACGGGAAGGTGAAATGCGAGCTCTTGAATTATCGTCGTGAAGAAGACAATGAGGTGGTGTTCAGAGAAAAAAAACGATGAAGAAACCTAGAATAGAACAACTTGAATGGGCTTTCCATTTTGATTACGAAGCCCATATGTAATATTTAGCAAAAAAACCCAGTCTAAGAAGAATTGATAAAACGCAGATTAAATTTGTGTCTGCCAGGTGTCACAGAAAGCCCTTACCTCCCTGATGACGTGGACGCAGGAGAAGGAAGATAACTCAACTTTATTTATAAAGATGTAAATAAAGTTGAGTTATCTTCCTGTGCGTGAATCACCTTTGATGAAGACACTGACTAATCTGTCCCACCAACTGGAATCTGTAAGGAAATGAGAATGAGCAGTCAACGAAATAGAATACATACAATCATTATATCTAATTACATTAAGAAGACTCGCCTATCAAACTTCTCTTTTCCTCCAGCTGTGCATAATCGATTGCCTAAACAAACTATTTTCTGGATCTTGTCTGAGTTCTGGTGTTCATCGTCGAAAGATGGGGTATTTATAGTCGACCTTTCCTCCGGTTACTGGGGGTGCAAAGAGGTCGATTGAATGCTGCCCAGTTGGAGTAGTGGGATAATTATGCTGAAAATCAGGAGTGAAGCACGTAATAATGAAGGTTGAAGCGCTACGGGAAGGTGAAATGCGAGCTCTTGAATTATCGTCGTGAAGAAGACAATGAGGTGGTGTTCAGAGAAAAAAAACGATGAAGAAACCTAGAATAGAACAACTTGAATGGGCTTTCCATTTTGATTACGAAGCCCATATGTAATATTTAGCAAAAAAACCCAGTCTAAGAAGAATTGATAAAACGCAGATTAAATTTGTGTCTGCCAGGTGTCACAGAAAGCCCTTACCTCCCTGATGACGTGGACGCAGGAGAAGGAAGATAACTCAACTTTATTTATAAAGATGTAAATAAAGTTGAGTTATCTTCCTGTGCGTGAATCACCTTTGATGAAGACACTGACTAATCTGTCCCACCAACTGGAATCTGTAAGGAAATGAGAATGAGCAGTCAACGAAATAGAATACATACAATCATTATATCTAATTACATTAAGAAGACTCGCCTATCAAACTTCTCTTTTCCTCCAGCTGTGCATAATCGATTGCCTAAACAAACTATTTTTCTGGATCTTGTCTGAGTTCTGGTGTTCATCGAAAGATGGGGTATTTATAGTCGACCTTTCCTCCGGTTACTGGGGGTGCAAAGAGGTCGATTGAATGCTGCCCAGTTGGAGTAGTGGGATAATTATGCTGAAAATCAGGAGTGAAGCACGTAATAATGAAGGTTGAAGCGCTACGGGAAGGTGAAATGCGAGCTCTTGAATTATCGTCGTGAAGAAGACAATGAGGTGGTGTTCAGAGAAAAAAAACGATGAAGAAACCTAGAATAGAACAACTTGAATGGGCTTTCCATTTTGATTACGAAGCCCATATGTAATATTTAGCAAAAAAAACCAGTCTAAGAAGAATTGATAAAACGCAGATTAAATTTGTGTCTGCCAGGTGTCACAGAAAGCCCTTACCTCCCTGATGACGTGGACGCAGGAGAAGGAAGATAACTCAACTTTATTTATAAAGATGTAAATAAAGTTGAGTTATCTTCCTGTGCGTGAATCACCTTTGATGAAGACACTGACTAATCTGTCCCACCAACTGGAATCTGTAAGGAAATGAGAATGAGCAGTCAACGAAATAGAATACATACAATCATTATATCTAATTACATTAAGAAGACTCGCCTATCAAACTTCTCTTTTCCTCCAGCTGTGCATAATCGATTGCCTAAACAAACTATTTTCTGGATCTTGTCTGAGTTCTGGTGTTCATCGTCGAAAGATGGGGTATTTATAGTCGACCTTTCCTCCGGTTACTGGGGGTGCAAAGAGGTCGATTGAATGCTGCCCAGTTGGAGTAGTGGGATAATTATGCTGAAAATCAGGAGTGAAGCACGTAATAATGAAGGTTGAAGCGCTACGGGAAGGTGAAATGCGAGCTCTTGAATTATCGTCGTGAAGAAGACAATGAGGTGGTGTTCAGAGAAAAAAAACGATGAAGAAACCTAGAATAGAACAACTTGAATGGGCTTTCCATTTTGATTACGAAGCCCATATGTAATATTTAGCAAAAAAACCCAGTCTAAGAAGAATTGATAAAACGCAGATTAAATTTGTGTCTGCCAGGTGTCACAGAAAGCCCTTACCTCCCTGATGACGTGGACGCAGGAGAAGGAAGATAACTCAACTTTATTTATAAAGATGTAAATAAAGTTGAGTTATCTTCCTGTGCGTGAATCACCTTTGATGAAGACACTGACTAATCTGTCCCACCAACTGGAATCTGTAAGGAAATGAGAATGAGCAGTCAACGAAATAGAATACATACAATCATTATATCTAATTACATTAAGAAGACTCGCCTATCAAACTTCTCTTTTCCTCCAGCTGTGCATAATCGATTGCCTAAACAAACTATTTTCTGGATCTTGTCTGAGTTCTGGTGTTCATCGTCGAAAGATGGGGTATTTATAGTCGACCTTTCCTCCGGTTACTGGGGGTGCAAAGAGGTCGATTGAATGCTGCCCAGTTGGAGTAGTGGGATAATTATGCTGAAAATCAGGAGTGAAGCACGTAATAATGAAGGTTGAAGCGCTACGGGAAGGTGAAATGCGAGCTCTTGAATTATCGTCGTGAAGAAGACAATGAGGTGGTGTTCAGAGAAAAAAAACGATGAAGAAACCTAGAATAGAACAACTTGAATGGGCTTTCCATTTTGATTACGAAGCCCATATGTAATATTTAGCAAAAAAAACCAGTCTAAGAAGAATTGATAAAACGCAGATTAAATTTGTGTCTGCCAGGTGTCACAGAAAGCCCTTACCTCCCTGATGACGTGGACGCAGGAGAAGGAAGATAACTCAACTTTATTTATAAAGATGTAAATGGGTTAATATAGCCTTCACTAACCTTAAGTAAAATCGCATTAATAAATATTTTTAATCGAATAACCTTCTTAAAAATTAGTGTAACTTCAAAACCGAAAATATATAAATCTTATTTCCTGATAAGTTAGTTAAAATATATTAAAATATATCAGATCCATCATATATTTTAAGTTTTTATCCACAATTCCAATTAAAATTATTTTTGGTCCAACGTACAAATGGTTATATAAACAATCCAAAACTATATACATATATACAAAAAATTGATCATTTCATAAATCTTAATTTTGTCAATACTATAGATTTTATATTTTAACTATATAGCTCACCCTGCGCAAGACGCAGGTCTTATCCTAATATGATAAATATTCATGTTGACATTGTTATAAACATCATGAATGATATCTTGCTGATTTAACTTATTATACTTACATGAAACATCAAAGTTCAATAATATATTTATAGCATGAACTTACAAATATTTGACACATTTATATGAGACTTTCAAAGAAAAAAGTATTCATGTTTTGGAAACTGCGGATCAATCTGTTAGTCTTTCAAATTCTCCATATTAAATTTTGCTACTTCCATAAGAGATGTTGGGTTGACTAGCTTCGCAAATCTGACGCCACTTGTAGGAATAGCTTCTGTCACGCAGATCAGTTTTGCTGAACAATTGTGTTCAGAGTAAATCTCTAAGACGAAAGCCTTGAACAAAAAAAAAATTCACAATTCTCTCTCTCGTAGGCTACAACAGGCATTAAACATACAAACCATAAATCGAAAACTAATTTAGAACATAACTAGAAAACAAAATCTGAAACGAAACTTATGTCCGAATATCTTACATCCAAAATATTTAAAATTATCTGAATAACTAAAAAAGAATTCCCAAATCTTTAATCTAAAATACGTAAATTTATCTGAATTATTCGATATTTTATTTTAAAGAACTAAAACTCAGGTTTTAATCCTAATTATCCTAAATTATCCAAAGAAAACTGGAACCAAACTGAAACCGAATGAAACTCAAATTTTATTGGATATCAACTAATTTTTAAGATTGTTATCCAAATTAAACCAAAAAACTAGAATAACTGAACCGAAATCGGACAGAATTTCAAAAATAACTGAATGGTTTCCTATATTTTCGAACCAAAATAAAAAAGCAAAGAAAATGAACTTAAATCAAACTGAAAACGGAACGTCTATGCCTAGGCTACAACGCACAAAATTTTGTTATATGTGCTAGTCCCTTTTACACAAACTAAATATTTTAAACCGAGACAAAACAAAGCTCTTAAACTGAAAATCTACCTATACCATCGGCTTGTTTTACCGGTAATGTATAAGAGAGTCTAATCTTTTAACTAAAGTCAGTTTAGGAGATTAAATTTTTAGTTTAGAGAGTTTTATCCTAAACAAACTTATATGAGGAGGTTTCTTGTTAAAAGTCAAAAAAGAAAAGAAACAATAAAGTGCCGTTAATTTAGTAAAATGTGTGTTTGAGAGAATTAAAATCTAATACAGCAAATATGGGTTCAAACCCTATTGGTCACATGGATATGGGTTATTGTTTACGACTCATTTGAATGCACAGGAAAATGTCTATCCGTAGGTTATACCTCAATCCGAAAGTTAGGTCTGTGTCTTTAATAGATCCAGATTTAACATTTTTTTTCCAAAAAAAAATTTAGTAAAATGTATTCAGATTGATAAAACGTGTTGGGTTTGTGGTAGGGTGAGTTCTCCTAGATTAATAGATAAGTCATAAGACTCATAACTTCCTGTTACCCTAGAGAAGACTTTTGTAGTCTCTTTCTGAGTTCATGTAGTGTTTGTCTTTTATTGGCTTTAGACAAAGTCAAAGCAAACCCATTTCATTAAACAAATGATGGATCATATTCATATTGTATACACTTGTTCATACGATTAAAATCCAATATTATTAAGGTAATCAACGTTTTTTCATATCTTCAATAGAGGGTTCGTTCTTCTCCTTCTTCTGGACATTTCTCCAATGGATCCAAGATTGATTGTAGCTACTCAAATCGGAAACATCGATGAATTGTATGAGGCTATCCTTGAGAACCCATACCTTCTTGAAAGCATTGACGCAGTACCGTTCATCAACACTCCTCTTCATGTAGCTTCTGCTTCTGGGAACCTTCCTTTAGCCATGGAGATTATGAATCTAAAGCCATCATTTGCCAGAAAACTTAACACGGATGGGTTAAGTCCATTGCATCTTGCTATAGAAGAAGGTCAAACACGGTTGGTTCTAAGTTTACTCAAGATTGATCCTGACCTTGTTCGCCTACGAGGAAGAGAAGGTGCGTACAACTCTGTTATTACATCTCTTTCCCAACCATTTTACTTGATTTCATTGTTTTTCTTTTTCCCTTTTTTCGGAAGTTGAAATAGTTTGCTTTTGTATAAAGGCACGACACCGTTTCATCAAGTAGTGAGAAGAGGAGAGACTGATCTTGTGACAGAGTTTCTCTTAGCTTCTCCTGGTTGCATTAGAGATGCAAACGTTAACGGTGAAACCGCTCTACACATGGCGGTTCTAGACGACAGGTACGAAGAGCTTGAGGTACTCTTAGGATGGGTTCAGAGACTGCGTCAAGAAGACGCCGAATCGCTAGAGATGCAATTCGTAAACAAACGTGATCAAGACGGTAACACAGCCTTGCACGTCGCAGCACATCACAACAGATTCAAAGCAGTGAAGCTGTTGGTAAAATGTCATGCGGTTAACCTAAACGTTCATAACCGGATCGGTTTAACCGCCCTAGATATCTTACAGAACCAGGGGGAACATGATAATAACAGAAACATTGAAAACATGGTTCGAAAATCCGGAGGTAAGAGCGGAAACTCTCTGCCAGAACCCAAGAAAGTGTCGGAAATCTTGAGATCTCCGATTAGTTTCACGGAGCATTTGTTCACGCTGACAGCACGGTATAGGAACCAGACATCAGAAGGAACACGAGCTGCGCTTCTAGTGATAGCCGCACTAATAATCACAACTACTTATCAAACAGCTTTGCAGCCACCAGGCGGTGTATACCAAGAAAACGCAGCTGAGGAAAGTAAGAAGAGTGTTGGTACGGTAGTGATGAATCATAGATATTTCTATGTTCTTCGGAACGTGAACAGTATGGCTTTCGTTGGAGCGGTTTTCATGGCGTTCTGTTTGTTACCAGCTGGCGAAGGCTACGTATGGTGGTTCATGTGGATAGCAGTGCCTTTATATGTTTCTTACTTGGTGTCCATGTCGGTTATATCTCCAGATACATTGTGGTACTTCTCTATAAGTGCGGGCTCGGTATTGATCATTATTGCTGTGTACATGGTCGTGTTTTTCTTCCGGTGGAGGCGGTCCAAGAAGAAGATACCTGGAACCACAAGTGAGTTGATTCTTGAAGGCTTGACAACTTTAGATTTAGCTAAAGGAGGTTGAATGTAGGTGAAGTGTCTTTCATTCTATGTAAGACTATTTCCATGTAATAAATACTAGGATAAGATCCGCGCCTTGCGCGAGATGAAATTTTTATTTTTATTATGTTTTGAAGAATGAAATAATAGTTCGGTTTTATTTGGATTAGGGGTATTCAATCCGAATATCGGATTGGTTTCGGTTCGGTTTGGTTTTTTCGGTATTTTGGTTTGAAAAGTATAACTAATATTCTAAATCCATATTTACTTCAATTCGATTTGGTTTATATACCGTCAGTTTGCATTTTATTCGGTTTTATACCAAAAAACAAAATTATTTAGTTTGAGATCATATTATATATTATAAGAATTTTGGAGTCATGTTGTCAAAAAGTTATTTATTAAAAAAATATTATATATTTAAATAAAAGAATAAAAAACAAAAAAATGCTTCTATCATCTAATAAAATAATCAAAACTAAAATTAATATCAAAGCTTTAATTTTAAAAAATAAGAATAAAAAACAGAAGCATGAAAGATTTTTTTATTATTCTTCCATATTTAGTGTTCATCAAATTAATATGTCTTAAATTGAACACAACTCTGTTTGTTTAAAGATAAATAAAATTTGTAAAGAATTTCAACTAATTGTTATCCATCAAATTTATAATATTTACTTCAACTTAGTTACTGTTAAAATAAAGAAAAAATATCAAAAAAATTAAAAAAATAAAAAACTTGAGTTGTAGTAAATTGTTACTTAATTATAGGTCAAGTGATTTAATCTATAGTAGATATGTTGGGCTGAACATTTGTAATTGTAATTATGGACCGAAATCTATTTTGAATTTATGATGACTCTGATCGATTTGGACTTAATTTTTTTACATACTGTTTATATCTATAAAAACTGTAATATGGTCAATGAGTCGATTTTATTCCAAAAACAGGTTCTACAATGTTTTTAATATTTAACTTTCACATCATTGAGAATCATTTTAATGATTTTAGAATCAGCACCATATTATTTATAAAATCGAATTATTTTGACTTTAGTCTTTCACATAGTTTTGAAAGGTTTCAACTCGACGAATAAATTGATGCAGCCAATCTTGTTGCTTTAAATCGTTAGTATTTATATATATATATATATATATATATATATATATATTATCTAATTCAAATATTTATTAAATAAAAATTTATATTAATACAATTTTATGATCATTTGTATCTTATTATAACAAAAGTAATTAATCTATTGATCACAAAATTTTCAAAGTGGGATCTTCAAATTTCTAATAATTTATCGTTTTCAAAAATTCAAAATATAACATATAAGAAAAAATCTAAATGTTTTTATTATATAGTTAATGTTATTGTTTAATATCTTTAATAATATAAAATAAATAAAAAGGAACTAAGATACAAAAATTGTTATCAAATATTTATTATTTATAATCATATATATGTTAATCATATTAGGTATTTTCGTAGCTTTTATTTAAGGAAACTTATTTAATTTGAATATTTATTTAATAAAAGTACATATTAATACAATTTTATGATTATTTGTATCTTATTATAACCAAAACCAATTAAGCTATTGATCAAAAAAATTTCAAAGTGGGATCTTCAAATTTCTAATAATTTATAGACGTTTTCAAAAATTAAAATATAACATATAAGAAAAAATCTAAATGTTTTTATATATAATTATATAGTTAATGTGATTGTTTAATATCTTTAATAATATAAATAAATAAAAAAGAAACTAAGATACAAATTTTTATCAAATATTTATTATTCATAATAATTAATTTTCATATATATGTTAATCATATTAGGTAACTTCGTAACTTTTATTTAAGGAAAGTGAGAGATTGTTTTTTTGTACATTATATCATCAATTCGATAGTTAGTTTAATAAAAAGTGTAATATAAGTTAAGATGGACCAACATATTTTTCTAAGAATAGTATATTTTATATAGTTTTTTATTAAATGTGACTTCATAATCATATGATTCTACGATCAGGCTTATATAATATGTTTATAATTTATAAATGTTCTTGAAAATTTATTGAAATTATTAATATCAAAATATTTCTGTAATATTATATGGTATATATTTTAATATATATATATATATATATATATATATATATTTGTTTTATTATTAAATGATATTTTTACTCATATGACTTTAAAATCATGTGTATCTTTTTATAACAAAAATGGTAAACCATTGTTCATTAATTTAAACATAATAATTTTAATATTTTAATCATTTATTGTCGATTTTTAAATTCAATATATAACATATACAAAAAAATCCAAATTTAAATTTTGTAGTTAATTTGATTGTTTAATTTATTTTAATAATATAAAATTAAACAAAAAATGATGGAATATATATAATTTGTTATCAAATCTTTATTATTAGAATCATTAATTGTCATATATATATAAGTCATTTATGGTAATTCCGTAGGTTTTATTTAAAAAATAAAATAAATATATCAAATTAGACCATTCACTTTTTCAATTTCAATGTAATCATGACACATATGATTAATTAACATCCTAATTGAATGACACATAGGAAAGAAGTTTATTTTAATTACTAACAATTTGAGAATCTAATTTTCGAAATGTTCCTCCTTTAATTTATAGGGGATGTTCAAAAACTAAATCATGTTTAAGAGGTAGATAATTGTCATTTATGTCTACTCTTTAGGGGTTCACGGTTACTGAAGCATAGTTTATACATACCATGTAAAAATAACAATTATTTATTTTGTAAGAAAAACTGAAAATACAAAATAACTATTCACCAAAATATTGTGGACGTACTAATGAGACATCCAATCTCGTTTATGTCAACAACATATGGAATATATGGGCATGTTTGTATTTATAGTAAGCTCCAAAACCGTATTAAAAATATCTATTTATTTATAGGACATGTATAATACCATTTAGCAAGAAATCTATATTTATTATTGTTTATACATAGTATCATTTCATATATTTTATTTTCATTGCGAGATAATAATCTCTACAGAATTCTTTCCCAAGCAATATATATGATTGTAGGTGTCAGAATAGATGCAATGTCCGCACATATATAAAGTCTGCTTAAAAAAAGCATAATTAATAATTAAATTAGAAAACATATACTAACGATCACATATTATATTTCCTTTACGATTAAACGATATTTAGTTATGTTTATATTCAAAAATGATATATATGTGATTAAGTATACACGTACGAATTGACAGTGTATATATGATGAAGAACTATGAATAAATCTCTTATAAATAAATAAGAAAACTATATACACCATAGTTTACAGATATCTATGATCACGAATTGTACATAATCAAGTACATTACATGTCCATGATTACACTAAATACAAAATAGGTGTTGAGAAGCTACATACATTAAAAAGAAAAATCATACATTAAACTATATACAAAAATGTCCATGATTTCACTATATACAAAATGTCGTGGGTGGAAGATACATTAATTTTAAAATGTTGATCAAAAGTGCATAAACAAAACACTTAGAAAATAAATATTATTTAATCATGGACATGATTTAATGAAAAAAAAATTTCTTAGAATGGAGTATAATCATGGTCATGCATCGTTAAGGCAAATGTAAAGCTTTACATCGATGTATTATCATTTTTCTAACAGGTGCACACAAGTTGAAGTGTTATTCTTCACGATTTTTTTTGAGAAAAACTCTCCAAAAAAGTTTTGTAATACGAAGTGACGATCGAGTTCCAGAACAGTGTTTCTAATTGGGTTTCATATCAATAAATAAGAATCATATTGTCTCGGATTATTGCATTCGATAGAGTTAAGAAGGAAGTTTACTGACTTTTTACTGGTTTATATTATGTATACAATAAAGCTGATCTTGTATCGGTTAATATCCCCTATAGTTAATAGTCAATGTCTCTAGCAAAATTAAATAATTGAATTGGACCAACGATTTTTCCAATTGAATCTAAAGCTGTCACATAAAATTAATTGAATACTTAATTGATTGACACCTAGAATGAAGTATTTTTTTAATTAATACAAAATTGAGATTACATCTTTTCAAATGTTTTTCAATTAATATATAAAGAATGAATCAAACTAATTGAAATGATAGCAACCAAGTGTCGAAAGGAAAAAAAAACTAACGGGCCTTAGGCTAGTGCCACTTGAGGGATAATCTCAATACAACCACCAGATAATTTAATATTTTATTTCTGGTGTCTACAGAATAGTCGGCTGATTTCGGTCGCCTGACGCTGTGGTTAATTCAAAAAAAAAGGTATTGAGCTTTTTCTTTTATATAACGAATGTGTTTATGAATCACTCCCATGAGATTATTAGTAAAAGAATCTGGTGGATACAATACAAATTTAACAAGTTTCATATACAAACCCCAAAAAAGAACAAAAACAAAAGTTCCAGACACCGGTGAGAAACAAATGGCCGATGTTGTCTCTGCTTCTGCACATAGAACAGAACCAAATATGTCCCCCTCTGTGTTTTAGTGTAAAAAATATACTTTTACTTTTCTGCATAAGCTTCTGCGTAGCTCAGTAGTGTTTTCAATTGCTGCTGCAGCTGTTGATAAACACAAGATATGATTTTATTATGGTTTCAGCGATAAAGATTTAACTCTTTTAGTTTTCGAGTTTTAGTTACACTATGAGATGAAGAGTGTTAACATACTTGTGCGTGTTTTGACTTTTCTTCCTCCAGTTCTTCAGTCACCTCTTTCATCCTAAAAGAAATTAAATTTTAAAAAAGCAATTAGAAAGACTACACCACATGATCTCTCTATAAAGAAAGATCTGATTGACAGAAGAAGAACCTAGACTGAAGCTCAGCGATCGTGTTAAGCAGTAACCTTTCTCTCTCTGAAGATATTGGTTCAACAAGCTGTGATTTTGAGACGTCATAAAAGGTTTATTTGAAGAAATCAAGTCAATAATCCCAAGAATAAATCTACTTACAGTTCCATTGATGTCAGATCCTCCAGGCAAAAGTGGCAACTTTCCATTTTGAGAGCCTATAACAAGGATGAGAGTTAACTCTTCTTCACTACAACAAACAAAAAAGATTTGAAGCGTCTATCTTACCATCTGCTGCTTCAGTAGCTTGTAAATTTTTCAGTAGATTAATAATAAGTTCCTGAAGTTACATTAAGACAAAACAAATCTTGAGAGTTGTACAAACTCATGTCACAATGCAAATGTATTTTTTTTTTCTTTTTTTTTGCACACCTGTTGTTTTGAAGTTTGAAGGACCAGATTTTGAAGTTGAGGCATGAAGAACGGAGGAGACGAAGGAGGGGAAGGAGACGCAGGACGACTACTTAACTCCTTGATGGGCTGTTACCGGATTTAAAAAAAAAAAAGAATGTTAAGATTAGGAGACAGAAAGCAAACCAACTAAATGTGTTAGCAAAAAACTGACCATTTTAGATTCGAGTATACTAACACTGGTAGATTTTCTCAAAGGGCGTGCCTACAGATCAAAAGAGTATGTGTATGAATAAGCTCAGGCAAAGGAGAGTCACCATTCCACACTGATAACGTAGAGAAATAAAACATCCTAAAAGTAGGAAACGATCATATATAAAAGTAAAACCCACCCTTGCAAGATCTAAGTACTCTGATGTTACCGAGAATCTTCCTTTGGTTTGAACCACATTAGCCTTGGACTTGTCAGCCAGAGAATCACGGAATCCTAATCAAGAGAGAGAACACACCACACCACTCTGAGCAACAAAGACAAGAAGAGTAAGCTGCATGCAGCAAAATAATATACTTGCTCACCTCCAGGAGATTTGCTAGGAGCTGAAAAACTGTTTGCTGAAGCACGCTTTGGAAGACTCAATGCACCCATAAAGCTAGGCTCTACACGGGAAGATTGTGCCCGCCTACGTAGTAGATAAGTAGAATTATTGTAATCCAATCATCTCTAAACACAACAACAATCAGCTAATGGGCAAACCTTGCATAAACATGGCCTTTCTGTGGTCCTCCACTCTCATGAGTCTGTTCTCTCAATGACTTAGCCTTGGCCTGTGGAACACCGTGCTTTGGACTTGGTGTTGCTGGTTCAACAGGAGAAGCAGTTAAACTGAAAGTATCTGATACTTTTTCCTTTCCGTTCATATCTTCCGGTGACACAAGTGCTCTGTTACTGGCTTTATTATGCAACTGTTCGCCATAAAAATCATCTTCTTCCCTATCCTCTACTAAGATGTCATCATCATTTAGCTGTTGCAACACACACACACAAAAATATAAAATAAGTAAAGAAATTGGCAACCAATAGTTTCTCAAAAGCATAATAAAAGCTTACCGAAGCTGCTTGTTCTTTCAAATCTTCAATATTGAAGTTCCAAGTACTTACTCCTCTTTGGTATTCACTCTGAGATAGAAAGGTAACTTTTTTAATATAATAAGCATTGTGTAATTTCGAGTCTTAAAAGTCAAACTTTTGTTACCTGTGATATAGCTTCCTGGTCAAGTCCTTTCATAGCAAGATCAGCATCCTTATCCTGTCATACAACGACTCTTTATGAATTAATAGAGCAAGCTCGGAGAGAAGAGATAAGCAAGGCAAATAAAAAAAAAAAGACCTGAAGATCTTTAACACGTGTCCAGAGAGGTGGCAAATCAGCAAATAATTTTTTCACACAAATCTCTGGAGACTTTGCATTCTTGAAAAAGGAGTGTTTTAACAACTTTTCAGCGGTTGGCCTTTTTGTTTGATCTTTAACCAGACATAATGCTACCATGTCTCTAAAGGACTGGGGCACAGCTGAACATGTATTTAGTTAGAGAACAAGTCTTGCAACGGTAAGAATCAATACCTAAGAAATAACACAAGTACCTTTGAAAACTTCTTGTCACGGTCATAATCAAGGCTAGGAGGCGCATTTTGAATGGTCATTAAGAGTACCTATTTTACGAGGAACAAAAAAAATAGGAATAAGAACAGCAGCTCTCAAGTCTCAATTACGAATTATGAAAAAGTATTGGAATACCTTCATGGGTGGATATTTAGAGAAAGGGGCATGACCATGAGCTAACTCCAGCGCAGTTATTCCAAAAGACCAAATATCAGCCCTGTAATCAAGGTGAAGAAGACCAATCACACCACTATTTGAAAGGGGACCAGGCAGAGTAGTATAGTAACAAACCATAAAACTTACTTGGAGTCGTATCCACTTCCTGACTGCATGATTTCCGGTGCCATCCTACAGACAGACATAAGATATTAGAGAAAGTGTGAAGGTCTCAATAAGACCGGATTGAAGAAAAACGACAATGACCAACCAGCATGGAGTACCAACAAATGTGTTTCTCGAACGTTGTCTATCGCCGTTTTCGAACAAGCACGCAGAGACACCAAAATCACCTAGCTTAATCTCTCCAGTATCATCAAGAAGTATGTTCCCAGACTTTAACATAAAAGAAAAAAAATTGAGCATATGAGAAGGGGATAAAAGTCAAAGGCAAGGGTGAACCTTAACATCTCGATGGATATGGCCGTGTCTATGAAGATAATCAAGAGCTTTAAGCGTTTCTTTCAGAATAGAACATATAGCAGGCTCTTCGAACCCATCAGGATATGCTGCCTTCATAAGGTGAAAGCACGAACCCTGAGCCATGAAAGGCATGACGACCCAGAGCTTATGATCAACCGCAAACGAACAATACGACTTTATCACATTGGGATGTTCTATCAAACTCATCGTCTGAGCCTCCCTCCTTATATCATCCTACAAAAAAAAGAACAAATACATTAATTTCCAAAACCATCATCTAAGACTAATAAAATTTCATAAAAACACAACAGTTTGAAAAAACAGAATATGTCTTGAAAATCAAGTATCTAAAAACGAAGGAGATGGGTTTAAAGAAAGGAACCAGATTGCTGTTGCAGCGATCGAGATCCAAACACTTGATAGCGATGACTTCTTTGGTTGGGAGATAAATAGAAAGATGGACGACAGCACTAGCACCATGTCCAACTTCTTCCATAAGCTTGTAATCTTTAGGGTTTACAGAGAAACCTTTCTTCTCCTTGCTACTACCACCACCACCACCACCGCTCGCCATTTTCTTACGCCGTCTACGACTGAGAAAAGCCCTATTAATGAAGAAAAAAGACACACAACAACTCCGTCTTCAGACAACAATCAATGAACAAAGAAAACTAAAGGAAAAAAAGAGTTTTAAAATGAGAAACGGTACTGTATAACTTTACGAAGCCGAGACACCATTGAGATTTTTGTGAAATTAAAATTTTTGGTTCGTTTCGGCTCGACTTGGTGCTTATGTATTTCTTTCTGATCCAAGTTTGACCACAACAACAACAAAAAACGAGATTGAGAGTTGCTACTTGCTGACGTGGCAAAAAAGTTAAGCAACTAGCATTATGACACGCGGGCATTGTGAACGAGATTGACAGCATCCAAACATTTTGCTCTCTCGTTGACTTTGGTTGGCCTGAATAACGACGAACGTATTCTTTTGTCAACGAATTAGGATGGAATTATCTTTTTTTTTTCCTTACCAAACCTAAATACAGCCTCACCCGTATAAAATTGGTTTTTTTTTTCCGTCTAAGATTTATTAAAAGGCCCAAAAACATGAAAATACAAGGCCGAAGCCCAAATATTACAAACAAAATCCCATAACCACTAATGGGCAATACAAACTAAACCGAACTGGGCCAAACCACCCCCATCGAAACCCAACACAAAGAAGCGGGACACGCGTCAAGACCACACACACACGTGTAATAACCTCGACTGTGAGGATACACGCGACGTAATTGCTGCGTCTGACCGTCACCGCTCTGTTTCACCGCCGGAAAACACTGCCGACGTCAACGATTCCCCGGATCCTACAGGGAACTAATCCACACCATTCGCATCTGAGCTCGTTGTTGCGGAGAGCATCCATCGAAACAGCTTCGAGATCTCATCCCGAGACTTCAGACACCACCCAAATCTTCTCCGCCTTCGATTCCTTCAAAACCGTCACACGATATCTCACCCAATCCAACCAAAACGAAATCGAGAAGACGAGAAAACGCATCCAAAACCGTCTCACGGTTCAACTTAACCCAAACCCGGAACAAAACTACAAGAGCCGCCGTCAGACGAAAAGAGACCAGACGACTCCAAAGCTTAAGCCGACCGTCCACCTGAATCGGCAAGGTGCAACGCCGGAGTCAAAAGCCGGCCGACCACCGCGAGGAGGGTGCATCGCCGGAAGCAGAAGGGAACCCAATGCATGTTTAGAACGAAAAAAAAAACAGAAAAACAAAGAACAAAACCGGGCCGACGATGGCTGAGGAAGCCCGCCGACGTATCTTCACTTTTAAAATTGGGTTAGATAAACTTTTCTTTTTGGTCTAAATGTTAAATATTTTTTAGATAAACTTACTTTAGTTTTTTATGCAAATATATTTTTATTTTACTTTAGTTAGATAAACTTACTTGAGGTTCTTTCATTTTTTTTAGCTAATATTTGGAGCTAACAAAATTTATTTGCATAAATTTATAGAGATTTATTATGTTATCACATTTTTATTATTTAAAAATAGAATACAAAATATGTACTCTATGTTTTCAAAAAATTTAAAAGAGAAATCTTATGTATAATTGAATCTGCTTTTTAAAAAGAATACAAATCCATTTTATATTTTTTTTTTTGCTGAAATGTTAACTTTATAACAACAACAAAAAGTTGTACAATCTCATGATCCTAAACTAGAGGATCACAAGAAATAGGAACAATGTAATGAGCTCTAAACACCATTTTATATATTTATTAAAACAAGGTAACTAATTAGAGAATTTTCATTGTATTTTATTTAAAAAACTATATTTTGAAATAAAAGAATGTTGTTTTCTTAATAGCCATATTTTTAACCCAAAAAATCACATCGAACCGAACTGAATAATCAAATCATATAATACAGAATAATCACATCGAACCGAACTCAAAGTCTCCTCCCTCGTACAATGGGTACAAGGCATGCTTTGAATGTTTTCAATTTCTTTATACGGGATTTTAGTTTTATTAAATCAAATCATATATATACAGAATAATCACATCAAACCGAACTCAAAGTCTCCTCCCTTAAAAAAAGTCTCCTCCCTCATACAATGGTACAAGGCATGCTTTGGATGTTTTCAAATTTTTTATACGGGATTTTAGTTTTATTAATATCTTAAACTCGATTCGTTGATATCAATCATCTATCATGCACCGCATACCGGTTAGCAATAACAAAAATCTCTGCATATACTATATATCTATTTGTTTTTATAACTGTTAAAATTGTACCGCAGTTATACTGTTTGTTCTACATTACTAAATCTGCCGTTATTATTCGGAGCTTAAGATATTTAGTCTTTTACGAAGAAAAGTTTCAAATATCCTCTATAATTATTGCATAAAAAGCTGCTAACAGGGTAAATTAGCGTTAAATTTTGTTATTCCATTTTTGTTGACTACAAATACTTTTCAGTTACACCCTATATAAGACACTTGAATTACTAGATATTTTTAACTTCATAATAAAAATTAGGGAAAATTGCTTTTTTAGGCCAAAAACAACAACTACGTCCTATTAATTTACTTTCTCTTTTGTACCATTTTTTCTAATATCTTTTATTATTTTTTAAAATAAATCAAATAAATAGTTTTATAAACAAAAAAAAATCAAAAATAGTAAATACTGATGAAATACATATATCAACTTATTGATATATTTTTCAGTTCAAAAAATGTTTAAATCATAATTTCATATTTTGTATAAAAAATGTAGAATTGACATTCTACATAGTAGAAAGTGTAATCTACATTTTTCAGAATCTAATATGTTTAGAATATGTGTTCTACGTAAATAATAGTAATCTAAAAATATTTGGAAAACACATTCTACGCTTCAGTTCTAAAATCCGTAGAAATCAAAATCTACATATTACTATAAATCTAAAACCTGTAGAAATCAGAATCTACATATTACTATAAATCTAAAACTATTAGAAATCAATTTCTAACATGTTTATTGTATTATACTTATTTTAAAATACATGTTCTAAGGATAATATTAGAAGAGAATATTTGGGAATATTCTTTTTCCTTATTTATTAATAAAAATCGATTTTTTGAAAAAAAGAAAAAAATCTTTAAGATAAAATCTTTTAGTAAAAAAAAAATATATATATATATTTTAAAAAAATCTTTTAGTAAAAACAAATATTTTTTTAAAAAAAACTTTTAGTAAAAAAACTTAAAAAAAAGAAAATCTTTTAAAAAAGGAAATTCATTTTTGGGGCTAAAAATTTAGTTGAGATTTTTAATTTTTAATTTTTAACTTTTTTAATAAATAATTATATTTTAATATTCAAAATTAGTTTTTAATTGTAATTTTGAATTTTTAATTAAAATTTAAAGGCATTATTGCCATTTAGAGAAGATTTAACCTAATAGGACATAAAATAAGAGGGATTAGATCAAGAGAACATAGTTGTTGTTTTTTTGGGCTAAAAAAACAAATTTTCCAAAAAATTATCGGTTCCAAATCTTACTATATCTGAACTAAACTAAAAGAAATGAATAACAAAATGTATAAATACATGAACGGTTCTTCCATTTTCATACTCAAAAATATCACAAGGCCGAAAAAATAAATTGAACTAAACCGAATACTTAAACGGCCAAACCTATTGCGATGTTATGTTTGATAAGTATCTAAGAGCATTTTCAATGGAAGTTCTATCTATTGAAGTTCTAAATTTCCATATATGTGTATATAGTTGTTGGGTCCACTATTTTGTGGAGAACCCCATCTTAAACGGTTTTTAATTTGGAATTTTAAGAATTTTTAGAGTGGAATTCTCCACAAAATAGTGGGAACCAGAGCCGGTCCTCGTTATTCTAAGGCTGCAAGCAAGAAATTTTTTTGGCTGGTTTGCATATGTTTTAAAGAAGAACTTTGTAAACTAAATGTTGGAGCTTCGAACCTAAGACATTCAAACAATAACATAAAGGTAACTTGCCACCAGCCCATAGGAACATTATATATTTTGTGGCCGAAATATTTGTGATAAAATTGGTGGCCGGAAGCAAGTGTTTGATTGGCGTGGTGTCAAGACCGCTTTGGGTGGAAGCCCCATTGGAAGTGCTCTTATATCTTCATGGTATAGCATAAAGTCTCCTCTATCGTACAAGGCAATGCTTTGTAAGTTTTCAGTTTCGACTTCACCCTAGGGCCTAGATGAGATTTTTCTTTTAATATTTTAAATCTTGTTTTGTGATTTTGTTGACATCAACTAAGATATTCAGATTTCAGTGCTTTGTTTTGTAGAAAAGCTTGAATTATTCTTTTTTTTTTCTGGTCAAGAATTATTCTTAATTTTATTGGCAACTGATTAGGTGCCGTGCGACCATGCAATTGACACATTGTGCCGTTTGTAAACAAAGATAACAGCATGAAGTTCAGTTGTCTGAGTCAGAAACGATGATAAACACTTGAAGCTAACTATTGTAGGTTTTTGGTCAGTACGACTAATCCACTACCAAACACTTGAAAGCAAAAGGCAACAACTCTTGTCGATACATCCCAGGTCACAGACCGCCATGGCCACCGCTTCAATCTTCTCCACAGTCAACACAGATGTGACACATCTCTTTAACTCCTCTTCCCCGATCATCGGGAAGCCATCTCCTTCAAATTCCACCTCCGTCAGATCCACGGTTTCATTCTCCAGGAAAACCCTAACTCCAATCCGATTCTCTTCAACTCCCGCCGACCACTCCCCCGCCGCCGCCATCATTTCTCCCACCGCGGAAGGAATCGCCACCCTATCCAAGACCTCATTGAAATCCCGCCTCCAAGGAGGAGAAACTCTCTACGGCATGTTCTTGCTCTCCTTTTCGCCGACTCTAGCCGAGATCGCTGCTCACTCCGGCTACGACTACGTCGTCGTTGACATGGAACACGGTCACGGCGGCATACCGGAAGCTCTAGACTGCATCCGAGCACTTAACGCCGCGGGTGTCGCCGCCGTTCTTCGCTTACCGGAGAACTGTCCTGTATGGGCTAAAAAGGCCTTAGATCTAGGCCCACAGGGAATCATGTTTCCGATGATCGAATCTCGCAAGGACGCGACCAAAGCGGTGTCGTATTGCCGGTTCCCTCCTGAGGGGATCCGTGGTTCGGCGCACACGGTGGTGCGAGCGTCCAACTACGGAATCGACGAAGGGTATTTAGGTAATTACGCTGACGAGTTACTGATCATGTGCCAGGTGGAGTCAGCTGAAGGAGTGAAGAAAGCTGATGAAATCGCAGCCGTCGATGGTGTTGACTGCGTGCAAATGGGACCGTTGGATCTGAGCGCCAGCATGGGATACTTGTGGGACCCGGGGCATAAGAAAGTGAGAGAGATGATGAGGAGGGCGGAGAAGGCGGTGCTGACGTCAGATCCAGCGAAAGGCGGGGCCTATTTGTCAGGGTTCGCGATGCCACACGACGGACCCGCCGCGATCCGGGAACGTGGTTATAACATGGTGGCCGGAGCTGTCGATATTGGGCTGTTCAGAAACGCGGCTGTGGAAGACGTGAGGAGATTCAAGATGGGTTTGGTCAACGAATCGGACGGTGAGGATTCGTTGGAGAACGGGAAGGACGTTGACGATGAGAAGTACTGGAGCGAATAAGCATGTAATTTCGTCACGGTTTCTTAAAAATAAAATGTGATTTTGCATTTTACAATGTTTCGTTAATGTTGTTTGGTCAGTGTTTTTATTGGAATCATGTCACAAATGTTGACTCTTTCATATAAACCAACATGATCACGGTCGTTAGCTCATAACAGACTGCAATTTCGACAGTCTAGATCCACAACCACAAAGCTGCGACTTTTGCCTCTTTTTTTTTCTTTCTTTTTGCCTCTGATTGGTTTCGTTTGATCTACGGCCTGTTTAATTAAAAAGAACATTCTTATAGTTATTTTCTAATACGGATTGTGCAGATTTATCTAACGTTTTTTGTTGGCTGATCAGATTTATATACTTGACGAGGATAAATACTTGCGGGGTGTTGAATTTTTGGATAATCATTATCTTCAACAATGGGGTCTTAATTGAAAAATGTTATTGTCACTGTTGCAATGGTCGTTAGTGTTGTTTTGCCTTTGTTAAGGCTTCAAAAAAGGCATTTTCCTTGCATTTTCATAAAGATTTAGATTATTACAAACATGCCACAAAATGTTACTCTTTCAAAAGTCAACATGATCACGGTCGTTAGCTCATCAAAGACTGCAATCTCGACGGTCTATAGATCCAAAAAAGCTGAGATAATTCGCTCTAGTCTTTTTCTTTCAATTCAACTAAGCTGTGATTGAGTCAACCGCCATTGGTTCGTTGTCTGTCTCCATTGTTGAAGCTCTTGGTGGTGATGGTGGTTGCACATCTACGTCAGGGTATGATGCCTTAAACCGAGCTCGAAGACCTTCGTTAATTAACCGGACTCCACTTAGCTGGTTCCCTAGTGACAGCCATCTACAGACCCAAAAGATTCACAACCACCACAACATCAGCAAACAAGCCTTGTCTACAAATCACACATGACAATAAGTAGTAATAAACATTACCCGGCATGAGCATTGTGCATACGGGCAAATAACTCTAACTTTCTTGCTCTTGGCATGATCCTCTCTAACATTGCATACATCTGGTAAAGGTAACAAACTCGTTGAACCATTTTTTTTTTCACAAGAAGACTCCAAGAATCATATACAACAACGTAACATGGACAAACCTCGTCTGGCTTCCGGCTTGTCTCTCTAACCTCTGCAACAATCACATCTGTGTCGATGTTTCTGTTGACTTCTGGGTTTCCTTTGATTCCAACCAGACAATGCTCTTTGCTATGGTTGAGCCAGTGACCTGTTCTCCCCGTTCGTATAATACGTTGAAGCTGATTCGTCTTCACCCATATGATCTCTTCCACTCGCTTGTATCCCCAATGCTCCAAACTTTAACCAAAAAACAAAACAAATGAAGAAACTTCCAACCAAAATGAGAAATTATATGTTGAGAAGTTCCAAAGTACCATTCGCGGCCTAGCTCCATTGCACGACCGGTGACCCAGAGGAAGATCAAACCGTCAGTCTGCAACGAGGGAACATTGAGTGAACGCATCTCGTCATCAGCCATCGTTCCATATGGAAGTTCCATGTGAATGTCCCACGGTGGGTCCGCCATAACAACTCCAAAAGTTCCCAAAATGTCCATTCTAAAGTTACGGATGTCGCAGTTAATCCATTGTGCCTCACCAAGCTCAGCTTCCGAACAGTAGTCAGCACGTAGAGGCTTCAGTGCCTTATCTGGACCAGCCATCATAGCGTCAGCCATGTCAAGCTCGTAATGCACGTATTTGCAAGTCTGTCCAAATCCAGAAATAAACCATTGCTCAGTTACCGTTTATCTACATGAGAAAGTTACTATATCAGATAACGTGGTTAAAGAGTTACCTTCATGTGACGACAAGTATCGAGAAAGGAACAATCTCCTAGGCTGACGTCGGTATGTGAAGCGATTAGTCGACGAAAATGTCTCTGGAAGCAAATATTACATGTCATAAGAAGTAAACATATATCGGTCACATAGTAAAATGTGCAAGTTGAGTTTGTTCAAACCTTGCTGCAGGCAAAGTGGGCACCACACTGAAGACGGCAATCCTCTTTCGTTAAATACCTACAGTAATACTTAACCTGCGATCCTCCTTTGCTTTTAAACTGTGAAGAGCATAACGATAGATAAGTCATTTACAAGAACCAAGTCATTTTTTCTAATCGAAATATGTGATAAAAACTAAGAAAACGTAACATCTAGACGAGTTGAGGCAAGTCACAACAAACACACAAGTTTTGAAAAGAGAGATCTTTGCTTTCCCTACATCAAGACTGATGCTAGAAAGTAGAAACCACATATTAAAAACACAGAGAGAGACAAAACAAACAGGTACTGTATGAAAAACTACAGTGTGTAGATGCTACGAGGATGAACAGTTGAAAAACATAAAGCATGTAGATCTCATAAAGGTAATAATTTGCAATAGAAGCTCCTTCCAACCAAAACCTCTGAGCCACATTGAACATAATCCATAACAGAAGAAACAAGCATCTCAGCTATATCTTTTCACCTTATATTAATTCCAACACAACGCTGAGAACTCCGATTCTTGAGAGCTAATTAACCATACATCCAAATTAATTTAAAACTATTCACATTCAAGTAGAGAAACACAAATGGAGTAGTATTATCTCCCATGTAATCTTGATAACAAAATATTTAGAATAAAAAAAATGGCAAATAACTTGTTCATATGTCACCTTAAGACAGCTTTGGATCAACATACATAGCTTCTCAAATCAGTGATGAACAATACTATGTTCATACTCAATCCCTCTGGAAAGCTTCTAGACTCGCATTCACATTCTATATTAAAAAAAAAAATCACAACTTTTAACAACCTAAAAGAGCGTTATACCTTAGCAGCAGTAGCGGCTTCTTTGGCGGTAGGACGGTGAATGAGATCAAGCAACTCCTCACCAGCCCTGGACTGTTGCTTCTCCTTAAAAGACTTCTTACTCAAAAGAGCCTCAACGTCTTTCAAATCATCATCCTCACTCCTACCAACCTTGTGATTAACCGGCACAGGCAACGGCAAAGGCATTGGCAAAGGAAACGGTGGTGGCCTACCCATCATCCCCATCTGATGATGATGATGATGATGCATCCCCATCATCCCTGCATTCATCATCGGCCACATCTCGGGTCTAACGAAATTACCCGACCCGGAAACCCCAAACCCCCCTCCTGTGGAGTTGTTATTATTATTATTAGAGGCTTCAACGACCCGACCCGATTCGTTAAAACTCTCGGGAAGCTCTTTGAGCAACCTGGTCCGATCAATAGCCAACACCATGATCCGAGCCGTCCCGTTCACCTCGAACTCCTCCAGCTCGACAGAACCGTTCTCTTTGGCTATCGACTTAAGAGCAGTCTCCACGGCTTGGATGGCCCCACACTCTCCACCCAGCTCACGCAGCGCTGCTCTCTCCGCCTGTCTCGCGTTCTGGTCGTTCTCCAGCTTTCTCCCCACGCTCGACGAGTCCGTCGCCGACCAAGGTACTCGCTGGAGCAGACACTCGGCCACCATTGCTCTCACGAGAGCCATGGGACTCCCGCTCGATCCGTCTGCTTCGGCGGTTGATGAATCGGTAAGCATCGGTGGTTTCGAGGAGGAGGAGTCGTAGCCTTGTTGTTGTTGTTGTGGTTGGGTGTCTGATTTGAGGAGGATTGGGTGGTGGTTCTTGGGTTCGGGTAAAGGAGGTGTTGCGAGGAAAGGTCGGTTCGTGAAGGAAGAGATGAGTCGGAGAGAGAGATCGAGGGATGGGACTATGTCGGGGACTAGGGATTGGAGAGATGAGAGGAGATCCAAGTGTGCCTCGTGCTGGGTTCGGATTCGGTTCTCCAATCTACCTCTCATCTCTTTCACCGCCGTCATTGTCGCCTCATCCGCTTCACTTTCCATTGCTTCTCCGATTAAATGACAAAGCTTCGGAAACAGCTATCTTTGGAGCAGTATGAAGCCTTGTTAAAGAGTTAGAAAAAAAAAGAGGTTAAGGACCAAACGGTGTCGTAATGCATATGGATCCTGTTTAGGTCAAACATTGGTCAGATGTGAACCAACCAACACAATCGTTTTTATTTATTACTTATTTTTTGACTAAATTTGGTGCATTAAATATAAAAGTGACAGAGTTTACAATTGTTAAACCGAAGCTTACAATTGAGAGAACATACATCTGAAACAAACATATGAGTAGATAAAGAGAGACTTAATTATGGAAATTAAGAAGTTTGTGTGCTGGTGATTAGACGATTTCAGCCACGGCCTCGCCCACGCTTTCCTTGACACTTAACCAGTGACCATTCCAACATATCTTGAACCTTCTGTGACTGTTTGACAGGTCTCTCTCTCAAAGTTCTCTGAGACGATGCATACTCTTGCTATAATCTTCTAGATTTTCTGAGAAATCATGTTTGTCATCATTCATTAAAGGAGGAAGAGTAACAGCTCCAAAGATAAAAGTATCAGCGGTAACAGGTGCCTTGCAGCTCGGGATAGTGGCGGTGAAAGAGACTCAGTTTGGTCACCCATAGTACTTGGAAGAGAGGATTCATCTGCTATAACAGATAAAGAAGTATGTGTATCAGTAGCTTCAGCAGTTTCAACATGTTGAGCTGCCATAGTAGCATGAGAAGGGGTTTCAGAATTGGCTGAAGCAAACTCCACAGAATCATGAACAGGGATGGTATCATGCGAGTTTGCAGACACAACCATGTTAGTGACATTGGTTTCAGAGGTGTTTCAACTGTTTCATCAGCTGAAGTAGCAGTAGCAGTAGCATTGATGGCATCATCACGGGATAATGTAACATCACTAGCTTGATGTTGTAGAAGACATCTTTTCACCTTGTGGCCTATCTGCCCACATCTTTCGCATTTAGAAGGAATCCAAGCATATTCTACATCTACTAAAGAGACAATGCCTTTCCTGTCCCTAGCCGCAATTCTATCAGGGAAGCCTTTATCTAATTCAACTTCAACAAGAATCTTAGCTTCACCCATGAGACTAGGATCTAGCCTAGGTTTTTCGGTGAGAACTGGTTCGCTTAACCCTGTGTTAAGCTAGATGGACTTCACACTTAAAACCAATTGGTGATTAGTGGAGTGGTCTATCTATCTTATATATTGTTTAGGATTCATTCCAATACCCGATGTGGGATCTTTGTCCCTAATACGCCCCCTCGAGATGATGGCTCTTTGAGCATCAATCTCGGAATGTTTGGGCAAGGATCGATGGGCCGACTTTGAGATGGATCGATGATGGATCGGGTTGGATTATTTGGATCGGGCTCTGATATCATGTTAAAGTAGATGAGCTTCATACTTAAAACTAATTGGTGATTAGTGGAGTGGTCCATCTATCTTATATATTGCTTAGGATCCATTCCAATACCCGATGTGGGACCTTTGTCCCTAATACCCTGAAGCTACCCAGCTAAACCCCAAATGAGAATACAGACGACTTGGGATGTTTTTTAAAGTGACCCATATTGGGACTGTAGAGATTTCTGGCATAGCTAATGTTGCTTCTTCTGTCCATGGAGCAACAAACAATAAGCATTCATCAACATGCCATAAACCGCGTTGAAGAACCCAAGCTCTAGTGTTAACATCAGGAATATGAAATAGATAAGACGATTCACCTAGTTTGCGGGTAAATATCTTACAATTCTTTCCCCAAATCCGATTTGCAACAGCATTAACAAGACCTCTCGGAGGTGTTTTGCAAAGGAAAAATTGCCCAATCACATACTCCTTTTGGTTTTCAAGTCCCTTCAAGAGTACATGGTTAGCAATTTCAATCATTGGTGTACCATCCTCTAGGTAAGTTGGTGAAGTTGCGGGGTGGAGATTGCGGTGCTTCGGATTCATCTTCGCAGCCCATGGGAATCGGAGCTCTCCATTTTCCTTAAGAGCAGGAGGAGGAATTCCTTTGTTTTCACAATCGTTTTTATTATAACCAGCTCTCTAGTCTAGACCTACCAATCTTTAAAATTTTCGCTGGCGTCAATCATTGTGACCACGTTTAGATATCTTTTTCACTATATTCCATGTTGTTTATTGGGATCTTGGTTGTAATTTTTTTTGTGAGAGGATTCTTGAAAAATCTGATGAAGGTGAACTTATGATTCTAGTTTCTTGATCGTTTTCGTTGGTGTATCTATATACTGTCATCTATTAACTAACACATTTTTGGATGGATCCTTCTATTTTGTTGAAGAACGCATTTGAATGATTGTTCATACAATATTTTGGTAATGTTGCATAATTTGAGATTTTCAAATGCGTCTATGAACTGAAATCTTTAGTAATATATGTTGATGATAAAGCTATCTAGCTCGAAAGATGTCACGATGCACCAACGAACATGTGGAGAAGAAGATTCAAGCGTGCTGCTTCATTTGAAGGAAAATCGTCATCCTCAAAATTAATCTTGTAAACTATTGATACATACTTAGGATTGCAACAGCAGTGTCAGGATCCTGATGTTTCATTGTTACTGGTTAAAAAGACTTTCTATAGGATATCTAATTCTGAAAGAGAATTGCAATCAATCTTTCATGTTGTAGAAAAATAAAAACAATTACATAAACTTTGTGGGTTAGCCTTCTAACATCTAAAAGCATCTCCAAAAGTATTCTATATTTTGATGTTTCTCAAATTATATATTTGAAATTTTAAAGTGTTTTTTTCCAAAATTAAAACTTCAAAATTAACTTCAAAATTATTTGTATTTTACACTATAGTTCTTATATTTGTCACAACTAATATAAATTCATAATTTTTTATAAATAACTAACAAATGTATAAAAAATTACTACAGATATATTAATTAATAAAAACTTACATTAAAATATAAACTAGAAATAAAAATACATAAAATGAATATTAAATATTAAACAACAAGTAAAATACCACATTATTCCATAAAATTATTTCTGTAATGCTCTCATATATGATTAACTAGTGCATTTCGAAGTAAAAAATGATTCTCATTATTTTTAATTTGTAGATTACGAGGTAAAAATTGTTGATTATTAGTGTTTTTGTAATATTTAAATTTTTATAATAATTATGTCTTTACGTACCTTTTTAAAAGGTTTTATTTTAAGTTGGTTTTGTAATATTCTTTACTTTTAAAATAATATAAAGCTTGTTTTAATTTTTTTTAAATTTAATTCTATGTATAAAACTTAAATTTATAGAAATTAATCTGAGATTTATGAGATATACAAATTTTTAAATATTAAAATGAGAAATGAGAAAATATTTTTTAGAATCATAAATAGAATATGTAATTGTAAGACCAAAATGTAAATAAAAAGATGAAACTTCAAATTTGAATTTTTTAGAGAACAAAATATTTGAAGTTATAGAATGTTTTTTGGAGATACTCTAAATTATAGTTGGCTTAAGTTTAAGACACTATGTTTTAGACGCAGCCAGCGATGGCCATTTTGCTTTACCCGAAAAATATCCAAACGTACTTGTTTGACATCTCTGATCATGTGAGAAGCAGGGCCGGTTCTAATCCGTGGCAACATGGGCAATTGCCATGGATCCATAGGTCCAAATTTTTTTAGTGTTATTTTACTAATTAAAATGTCTATTTTGTCTGTTAAATTATCAACTAATTGGTGAAACACTGAAATTATAATAAAAAGATATATGATTAAGTAAACATAATTGAAATACAATAAAAACAAAAAGGTTACCTTTTACTTTTCTCAAATTTTCATTAATAAAACCTAATTTACACACAAAAATTCATTTTTCAATTTTCTCTTTGAATACCACAACTTTTTTTGCTTTAATTTAAAGGAAATACAATAAATCAAAGTGGAGATTTTTTTTTATAAAAGGATCTTTATTTTATATTTCGTCTAAGGCAAAAAACTTTTTTAAGACTGCACTGGTGAGAGGCCATGTTAAACGTACACTTGGGGGATAATCCACCAAAGCAATTTAGGTTAATTTTATTAAATGCTAAATTTCATGTCATTAGATGTATTAAATGGAAACTAGATTTTGACCCGCACGCCCGTGCGGGTATATGTTTCAAAAATATATTACTATTTATTTTTTATGTCAATATTAAAGTTGGATAAAAAAAATCCAAATCTAAAGAACCGAATCGATCACAATCCGAAAGAGTAATACCAAACCCAACCAAAATTGATTAAATATCAAAATTATTCAAAATTTTGATATTTAAACAACTGAAACCATAACCAATTCGAACCGAAGTATTTTTGATATCAAAATGTATCCGAAAAAGATTTATATACTTATATATATATACACATCAAAATGTATCCGAAAAAGTATTTTTGATATCAAAAAAAAAATATATATATATTATTTTAGTTTTAATATATATATATATATATATATATATATATATATATATATATATGTTATTCATGTTTCTAAACAATTGTCATTTGTTATTAATTTATTGAAAATACAATGGCTTTTTTTTGTGCAACGAAAATACAATGGTTAAATGTGTAAATAAAAAAAGTACACATCTCTACTATCCATGTTTCCAAACATATATCATTTATTCTACTATTTATGTTTCCAAACATATCTCATTTATTCTACTATTCTTGTTTTCAAACAATCTAATTGTGTACTTCAACTTTAATAATATAGATATATATATATATATGTTATTCATGTTTCTAAACAATTGTCATTTGTTATTAATTTATTGAAAATACAATGGCTTTTTTTTGTGCAACGAAAATACAATGGTTAAATGTGTAAATAAAAGAAAGTATACTTCTCTACTATCCATGTTTCCAAACATATGTCATTTATTCTACTATCCATGTTTCCAAACATATCTCATTTATTCTACTATTCTCGTTTCCAAATAATTATAATTGTGTACTTCAACTTTAATAATATAGATTGTTTACTTCAACTTTAATAATATAGATATATATATGTTATTCATGTTTCTAAACAATTGTCATTTGTTATTAATTTATTGAAAATACAATGGCTTTTTTTTGTGCAACGAAAATACAATGGTTAAATGTGTAAATAAAAGAAAGTATACTTCTCTACTATCCATGTTTCCAAACATATGTCATTTATTCTACTATCCATGTTTCCAAACATATCTCATTTATTCTACTATTCTTGTTTCCAAATAATTATAATTGTGTACTTCAACTTTAATAATATAGATGTTAAAGATGCTTCCGAGTTATTACAACAGGAGAATGGACATAAAACAAGAACATCATTTCTTTACACATTTGACGAGTGCTGTGTTCATGCTCCTTAGGGCCTCTGGCATTTTTTGAAAACCAAAACTTTTACTATAAAAATAAAATGATTGAAAATTATAAATGCAGTACATATTTTCTAAAAAAAGTTATATTGCAAGTTTTTTTTTGTTATGGAAGAAGATATTATTACAATAAAATTCTTATATATCATTGTTCCACTAGAATTATTTAAATATACATATAAATTTATTATAATTTGTATCTCCTACTATATCTATAAAGTGAAATAATTTAAAATATAAAATGAATCTAGAAAATGAATTAGTAATGATGACAGTATCAACATAATTTCAAAGAGGACAGTATTTATATAAATAATGGAACACATATAAGTACAGCTTGAGGCCACTGCCTTTTTCATTGCCATAAATCAAGGGCTTTGCATTTGACTCATTTTCTTACTAGGGGTGGCAAAAAAACCGAACCGAACCGAGTCAAACCGAACCAACCGAACTGAACCGAGTCAAAACCGAACCAAACTAGTTATGGTTTACTTTGGTTGGAAAAATTCTAGAACCGAATCAACCAAACCGAACCGAACCGAAACCGAATCTATAAAATAACCGAAGTGCCACTCCTATTGCCTATAATATTTATACTAGGTTCAAAGATAATAATGTAAAATAAGTAGATTACATTTTAATGTTTGGTTTTATGTTTGGTTTTATGTTTGGTTTTACGTTTAAACACAAAGAAATAATTGATTTAGTTCTATAATTGGATTTAGTTCACATAATTTATTTTTTATTTTCACCAACATGATGATTTTATGACAATGCGTCGATGTTTCAAAACATGATTTTTCTTAAAAGAACTAAAGTAAAAAAATTTGATTAGACCGAACCGAAACATAAACCGAACCGAATATAAACCGAACCGAAACCGAACCGAACCAAACTAAATATGGTTTACTTCAACTTGAAATTTTTTAAAACCGAATTAACCAAACCGAATTGAATCCGAACCGAACCGATAAAATAACCGAAGTGCCCACCCCTATTTCTTACTACTCTTATACTTGTTCCTTTATGCCAGTTCTTGTAAAAATGTTACAAAGTCATCGATATTATAAACTATTTGTCCTCGTTTCTTATTTCACATTGTTCACCTCATTCTCTAGTTAAAATGTCTGCATGTTATCCAAAAAATTAGGCGGACCCGATCTTTTTGGTATTATTATTTCTAAATTTTAACAGTTGTAGTTTTTTTCTACATCATGGTCAAAAACAAATAATAGAATAAAAAATCAAACCAAACTGTTGAATACTTTCCAATTTTTACACGACATTCTAATAATGTAAATGAGAGAAGGAAACATATGCACCAAATACACCAGCCAAACTTTAGCATTGCAGCTGAACTGAGCCGCAGCCGCTTTTTACGTATAAAGTGGGCAACCTTCAACAATGATACCAGCAGCGGTTGGACACGAGGCCAAAGGGCAACCATCAAGCTCATTTCCCCACCAATCCAAACTCACATTCTCAAGTCCCAAACACATATAAAGCAAAACACCCATAAATGCTAGTCCAGCATCCAATGCTCCTGACAAAACATAATTATATCTCTGCCATAGATGTGGTCTGTATCTAAACACAACAAATCCAGATAAAAATCCAGCAAGAACCCATGTTGTGTAGTTCACAGCTGTTGCGGGTGGCATCGAGCTGATTGCACTAATAAGAACTGGCATGTTTATAAGCTTGATCCACTGCTGTCTAGGGAACATCCTTGCGGCTAACCATACAAGAATTGGAGCAATAGCGCCCACGAGGAAGAACCAGTTAACAGATTTGTATAAACCAAGATCCCCAAAGATTCTACGTGGTCCAATAAGTCCCCATATCACAGATGCATCGTAGAAGACTTTATCGGCTGGACATGTCCAAACCGAGTTAGAAACTGAATCGCATATGTTGGGGATAGTCTCCATTAGCCACCAAGCCGTTATGAGGTACACCAAACATGATAGAAGTGTTCCAACAATCTGAAATAGATCATATATCTGTGAATTATAACTTAAAAATCTTAATAAGTGGTATGAAGTTGAAAATACAGTGTAACCTGTGCCATGAACATGTTTCTAGGTGGAATCTTCATGTAATGACCAAGTTTGAAGTCTTGAAGAAATAAGACAGCTTGTTTCATGCTTATGTATCCATATACTTTAAAGCACATATTTGCAACTGGATATCCTGGATAAATATATCCTATGATATATTCTGTAATAATGTTCAATCCTGGAGCCTACAAAATATTTAATGTATATCTAAATAAATTGACAATTAAAATCAAAATCATTTTTGGAATGTGCAAGCAGTATACACATATCATTCGAAAAACCTTGAATTATAACATTTACTAGATTTGTTTTAGTTATCGATTTTACCTGGTTGGTGATAGCGGTGAGGATACCAATAGGAAGTGTAAAAACAATGGCGACTGTACATGCCAAGAGAACACCCCACCATGGTAACTGAAGTTGGTCTATGTAATATTCACAAGCAAAGATTGTGACACTTATATTGATAGCGAGAATACACCAGAACCACCACTCTGGGACTTCTTTGTATCTTCTCATCAGCCTCGTGTGTATGTCTATTTTCTTCTCTTTAAAACTCTGTTTGCTTTGCTCCCATATCTCCCTGAAAAATATATCATTGAAAATATTAGCATAACCAAGCAAATAAGAAAAATTCATGTCTCAAATACAAACATATAAAATAATTATAAGAAACTGAATTGGTATATATGTAACAATATTGAACTTATACCTTCCATGGAAGAGAGCGACGTGCATGATGGTAGCACTTAGAGCGGCAAAGCCAATACCGTAACTAATGGCGAAAAAAGTGCTAAGATACAAAGGGCCTTCACGCTCGTAAGCTTCAAGGTCAAGGTGGAACTTAGAGTCTATAATGGATGTGATATTGTACTTTGAACCTTCACTTGTGAAAAGAGAGCTCGAATATAAAGGGAAGGTTTTGGCCTTAAACACATCAAACCAATAGCATATCGGTACCACAACGTATATCGCCAATACAAATCCTACACCCACATTAGCCGTAGCGAACCTGTTAAAAACAGATAACACATAGTTGTTGTAATACCGAATTAAATTGATTCTAAACCAAAACTAAAACAATGGATTCAGGGGTTTGGATTTTATTTTAATATCATGCTGAGAACTGATGACCAAATTGGAACTTTTCTTTGTTTGGTATTAATTACTTTTAGAACTTTGTGCCTTTGGGTTTGGTCTGGATTAATAGTAACATATGTTTGACTAATTTAATATAACTAAAATACCTTTTCAGTAGTATAGTTTTGAAAAATTTGCATCCATTCAGTTCAAGTTTGGTATTTTTTCAATTTGTTTGATGAGAGTCTATTTTCATTTTTTATTTACTTCGAAGGTCTTTCCTCAATAAATAAGTAAATTATAATGTTGACAAAAAAGTAAATTATAAACCGATTGGTTTATTTTTAGTCTACTAAAGTGAGTTGGGACTAACCATGGACTTGCGAGTGGACTACCCAAATATGAGGAAATGGTTGACCAGTCGAGTCCTATGGCTCCAACACCTAACCCGTGAAGACCCGACCCGATCTGCTGGGCCATGACTGATGTTGGAAAGAACCAGCAAACCCACGACAATGATGTCAACATCTGAAATAAGTACCCAGGAAACACATAATACGCGAAACTGCAGACAAATGCTATCACGAAGAACTGTGTACGTGTCAGTCCGCCTTTGGTCCGTTCTTCCTTCTCATGCAAAGCTCTGTCATTTTAACCAACGAGAAATCAATTTATGATACGATTTAGTAACACGATTTACAAATGATTAGTTGATGAAAATATCATCTACTTGCACAGCTTAGACCACACATATATAAGAAAAACTAATATATTTACATCAATTATGATAATTGTCTTAGTAAGCAAACAAACATCTACAAAAATGTCTCTATAGGAAAACGTCATATGATTTTACTTTTCGAAGACTCCAACAAAATTATATAACATATACCGTAAAAACTAAATCCATATGTTTTACACATTAGTACTATTATAATATGTAGTCAGTCGTCATGTTTAGTCAACAAACTTTATAAGAAAAACTAGATTCTAATCCACGGATATATTTTTTGTTTTATTTTTCTTTTTAAAATCAATTTTAATTTTTTGTAATTATGTTTGTATTAATATTAATTTAATTTGATAGAATAATATCTTAAGTAAATGAAATATATAGTTAAAGATAACATTTATCAATTTGTCGTATTTTTTTAATAGAATAGATTTAAACTAATTTTCACTTATTTTTTAAATTTTATTTCACTTACTTTACACAACGACATGCATGACCAAATATAAAATATTCCCAATAGTATATCTAGTTTTTAAGTTTACAACTCAATTTTATTTGTTTTGTATTATTCATAAATATAAAATATTGATTGGTACGTAGGGATTGGATTATATGAACTAGCATTTACTACGATAATTCACAACTTTATAAAATGCCACAATCATTTAAGCTGAAATGACATCTCCATACGTTTTCTAACATTTGGAAACACAATTAGTATCTTTTCTTTTTTTTTTTTGAAAAGATAGTAATTGTTTTGCATATAGAATATATCGAAAACTCAAGAGAGAAACGTGAAAAACACTAAAGTGTATTTACCTAAAGAGTGATACTTGAACAAGATTCGCTGGCCACCACATTTCCGCCGGTTCAACCAGGTATTTCCTGAATATTCCGGCCCAACCAAACCCTAAAACCTAAACACAATCACACTTTCCATCAGAAACAATAAACTCGATCCAGCTCCAAACTTAAATTCTTCTTATAATGAAAAAGCTTAAAAATACGAACTTGAGTGGTAACGATAACAATGAAAGAGACAAAGAAAGTTATGTTCTTCATATAAAACGCCTTCACAACAGTGACGACGTGAATGGCGTAAACAGATCCAGCTCCGGCGTTAGCGAAAATAGTGATCAACACATGCTCTTTCACATTAAATGGACCTGAAAATAAATCAAAACATAAAAGCTTTCAAAGTACTATAACCTAACCACCGTGAATTGATTGATCCATTGTGAGATTTAAGGCTGGTCGGTCCTCCATATGGAGAAACAAAACATTGACTTCAACATCTAAAGTTTTAGTAGGTAATAATGTATATCATTTGGTCCATAAAATAATTTAAATATATATATTGATTATATAGTTTCTAGCTCACAAATTTCAATGCCGGGTCCTGGTGAGATTTATTACATTTGGATTTATACGATATATCTACCTGGATTCAACGTGAATTCCCATTTTGACCCTTGGAGGAAGACTCTATCCGTGATTTTGGCAGCCATAAGACGACCAAGAGGCACGACGGCGATTTGGGCAGAGATGGCGGAGATGGAGAGAGGCTCTCTTCTGTACCAGAAGAACTGATTGAGAAAGGACAAGAGGATACACGAAAGAGTTCCTAAGACCCACATGCGGAATGTTAGGACAGGTAATGAAGGATCGTCTGTTGTCGGAACGGTAAGTGCTACTTCTCGTATTGGAGAGTTCTCTTCTTCTTCTTCTCCTTCATCGTTGCTGGAGATTGGTACACAAAGATCCTCTACTTCCTCTCTGGTTTCCCGTGATGAAGATGATGAGGCTGATGATGGGTTTGTCAGATCTTTGACTTTTGTTACTGTAACGATATATTTGTTAGTTAGCAACTGAAATTATATGAATTGATATAAGAAATGAGAATTATAATTACGTAGAGGAAGAACTTGTTCCGATTCTTCCATGGCTGTCTGTTCTTCTCCTTCTTCTTGCTCTGTTTCTTCTTCTTCTTCCTGTTTTTGTTTTTATTTCTTCATTGAGATTTTAATCTGACAAGCTGTCTATGTTCTAGTCTTCTTCACGTCTTGTGAAAGAGTTGTCTCATTTTTAAATGATTTATTGAAAATATCTAAATTACAATAGCGGTACGTTGGAAACGTTGTAATATATATATAAAAATCATCCTCCTAGAAGGCTAAAACTCTATAATGTATATTCTTCTTTTTTTTTTTATAACGTATATTCTTCTTTTTATATGGTTTTTGACAACTAGTTTGTCTTAATAGATTCCGACGTTCCGTATAATGTAGACCAACCGTTTTTCTCCTTGAATCAACTAATTTTTCACTGAGACATTTTGTTGTCTTTCTATGAGCTAACAGAGTTTCTGCATTAACATACTCTTTAAGCCTATCATGCTTTATCTTCTGTTATTTTATTTTATTTTGCCAAAATCATCGTGTTTGCTACTTTGCTTTAGTGTTTCAGTTTTGGTTGATGTCCATATTGGATATTTAATGCATTTAATAGTTTTTACTAGATTCTAATCCGCCCTTTGAGAGGGCGGGTATATTTTTTGTTTTACCTTTTTAAGAAATTTTATTTTTATATTTGTGTTATTTTTAATCATATTTACGTTTAATATTAATTTAATATAGTAAATTTTGGTAAATATATTAAATATGTCAAGTTGTATAACTATACATTTGTGCCATATGCATATAAGAGATTATTTTAAACTTTATTCTTAAAGTTTGCAACAAATTATAATTATAATAGTTTCCTAACATAATTAGTCAAAAATATGTTGTACCTAAAAAAACCCGATTCAGAATCGACTTGAAAATCAAAGTCTCGTACTTTGTTAGACTTGACCTATATACTCGAACAGTTTTTAAAGTGTTATATCCGGCAATCAATATCAAATCTAGCCCGCACCGAAAACTGATTTTTTTTTTTTTGAAAAATGTCTTAACAAAATAATTTTTAATATCTATTCTATTAAAACAACAACATGACCTATTGATATAAGCATAGTCAAATTATTTTAATACAATTAATAAATTCTGACTTGCCTTTAAAAGGGTGTGTTTATTTTCTGGTTTACATTTTAATTTTTTTAGTTAAGGATTGATATTTTTTTGTTTTATGTTTTAGAAAATTAATTTTTATATTTGTGTTTTTAGTTATATTTGTGTTTTATTTGTATTATATTTTTATTAAATGATTATTAAAAGGATTTAATAGTTATATTAAAATAGTTAAACCACACTTATATCAATAGGTCATGTTCATGTTTTAATACAATAGATTAAAACCTCTTATTAATTATTTAAGAAAATATTTTACACAAATATGATAACAAAAAACACGAATATGATTTAGAAACACAAATATGAAAATTAATTTTTTTTTTAAATGTAAAACAAAAATATATCCGCCCTTTAAAGGGCGGATCATAATCTAGCATTCTGTTAAATTTGTATATACAAATGGGTTAATATGTTATTCACTAACTTTAAGTATATTCAAATTTAATAAATAATTTTTAATCAGTTAACCTATTTGAAACCCGTTAAACTAAAATCCGTCATTTTCACTGTCTAGAGTAACGATTAAGCGAAGAATACTATGTATGGATGGGTGGTGAGGTCCCATATTGACTATAGCTGGTCTCTTTGTAAGTATATATTTTTATAAATAATAATTACATAATAATATCAACGTAAATATTTTTAGTAACCTTAAATTTAGTTCCACAAATATACTTTGTTGATCATAAATTTAAATTTAGTATATTTATGTACCAAATATAAGTTCAATATTTGTTGTTTGTTGCTTTATACATAACCCATAAAATAGGAGTTTATAAATGGCTATAGAAGGTGGTTAAGTTTTTTTTTTAAAAATGTGGTTACGTACGTTTTTCAAATGCAGTTATATTTAGTTATATTTAATGTTATTCAGTTATATTTTAGATGCAGTTATATTTAATATCATTCAGTTGTAGATGCAGTTATATTTTTAATGTGGACACAACATTTTATCAATCGGTCCTGTTTTAGTAGTATTGGTAGGGTTTTGTATTTTTTAAATATTTCATGTCGAAACCTGTTATCCCTTTTTTGTTTAGTATTTAATAGTTATTTGGTATCATATGTATAAAAATGTAGATAATTTATAATTAAGTAATTAATAAAATTAATTTATTTTTCTTTAAGAAATATTCACATATTTTATATATCATAATATACACGTTAGGGTTTTTGTGTTTGGGCCTCTTGATATTTTGTTTATTAAAAATATGGGCGATAGCTTATTAAATGAACCGTCTAATATTTGATTGTTTTGTTCCAGATACTTTCCGACAAAAGCAATTCTTCATTTTTCTATCTCAACCATCGGTAATTCTTTGGTAGAGAAAAGAAGATGGCTATCTCCGACAGAATGACTCAATCTTATCCTTAAAGGTAAATCCAATGTACCATACTTTATATTATTGATCTCACATAGCTTGCTCGTTATGTTTGAACATTTCGTACTCAGAATAAACATTTCTCAGATCTAACGTTTCTTCTTTTTATCTGTTTTGCATGTTGATCCGATGACTTTCTTACCTATTCCAATGAGATGGAAACTTCTTGCGATAACTTCAAAGTAAATAAGTTCATCTTCAAAGTTTATTGGGTACAAATTCATCTGGACCCAAATATACGAAAGGTATAATTTTTAATATTAATAATTATAAAATTATAGATTCATGTACAATACATGATTATTTTAAATTTATTGCAACATACATACTATTTTATTTTTTATAAAATTAAATTTGGATAAAAGTAATGTTTCTTAATTTCATAGTAATTTCTTCTAAAAATCTTTTCCCCTATTTATTCTTACCGTTTTTATCGCTAGGTCTGCCAATAAGGGTCCACAAACATCTCTACAAATGAAGAGTGACTGTATTAATAAACATTGATAAAGGTAAAAATAATTACAGTTCATTATTAATTAAAACATTTTAAATTGTCCTTGTTCAATTATTTACTGTATATAATATAGATTGTCTTTTATAAGTATTCAAAACACACACATTGACCATTATAGTGTGACCATTTTCAGGAATTACAGATGATGTCATCCAGTCTATGGACTACAACCATTCAGCTGGAAGATAAGTGTTTTACTAAATACCATCTAGACTTATTAGCTTGCAGTTTTATTACATTTTTAAAATATTAATCATGTTTTGAGTCGTTTGCATACAATAATATATTTATGAGTAGCTTGCAGTTTTATTACCTTTCTGCCTGCTAGTATGATTCCCAAACTCTCACCAAACCCGACATTTGATGGTTTCAGGTGTGAATCACTTTGGCTTTGATCAACCAGTGCAGCTTCCATGGCCTAATCTCATCAGGGTAAACCATCTTTGACTTAGAAGACATTGTGAGAAAATTGTGCTTGCTTTGAGGTTAAAACGTAGTATATATAGGAAAAGTAAAGATATTTGGTTTAGGATTTCTTATTGAATATAGTTAGAGAATATAGGCCGTCAGTTATGTAAAATAACATATCTTGACAATCAATTTTTCTCAATTAATAGAAAATTCGATTTTTCAGTATTTTATAATAGATATTTGAGTTAATAATATCTCTGCGATTTCTTGTTTTGATTTTTTCTTATTGGTATGTTGAAGATTGCAAGTATAATGATTGGCCGGGTATTTATGCTTTAGTATATTCCCTATTGTTATGTATATATCTACACTTCCTCAAAATGAGTTAGTTTTGTTGCCGATTTTTAGTTGGTTTGTTTACGTATACGAGATTTTTTTTTAAATTATCGAATTTGAAAATATTTAAAATACAATGATTTGGATATTTCGTATATATAAGTGAAGAGGAAATCTATACCGTTAATTTCTGAAGATATGGGTATTTTGTATATATAAGTTTATTCCATTGATGCTGCTTTTAAACCGAGTTGTTATTTGTATGACTAATAACACTTTTTAATATTAATAAATAAATTAATGAATTAAAAAATTATTTGGAGTTTAGGGGTTCGTTGGTATCCCATATAAACAGGAATATGAACAGTGTTATGTTTAGATATTAATTATTTTCAGTGGAGCATCATGTACGGTGGAAATTATGAATGGTTGAAATATTGATATGGAAGAATATATAGTTGTAATGTTGAAGTTTGCAAAGAATCGTAGATGGAACTTTTTTTTTTTTTTTTACAACTGATCGTAGATGGAACTTGATGATCTAAATTTAAATGTAAAATATTTTTTTCGTGCATATAGTGTTTAAGAAATGAAAAAGAGTATTATAGCAATTGAAGATGGTTTTAAACGTTTAGTTTTTTTTTTCGGGCAAAAAAAACGTTTAGTTTATTTATGCACTATAACAAAGATATATTAAAATTATAATTGTACATGGTTAATTAACAAAAGAATCGTAAAAAGATTACATGAAATCAGGAGATGTTATCTGTGATTTAAAAAAAAAAGAATAATACAAAAACATTTAATAAAAATCATAGCATAAAAAAAGCTAGTGGCAGAGAATGGTAAATAATACTGAAACAGGAGGACACCTCAAAAAATGGCCTTCTGTTTTAATAGTATTGATTGATTCAATATATCTAAATACCTGATAAAAAGAATACCTTTGTGAAAAACAGAATTATTATAATTACACATATACAATCCTAATTCTTTGTTAGGATGAAAATTTATGGTCAATATAAAAAGTTAACTAGATTTTGACCCGGGCTTTGAAATCGCGGGATATTTTCAAAACAAAGCAAACTTATATGATATAAATTTTTATTTTTTATTGTGTATTTATATTTAAATGTTACACATGAAATATTATAGTTAGTGTTTTGAAACTTAACTCTGACCAACGGTTAAACCAGTGAACATATATGTAATCTGGTTTGGTTTTGGAAAAAAATCTTTGTTTAAAAGTTCTATATAAACCTGCAAAAAACGCTAAAACACGGACTCGACAACCCGTTGAACCAATGGATGATCCATTATGTAATATATTTTGATTCAAATTGTCATATTTAAAGTATTTTAATTCATGAATATTTAGATGAATGGTAGAAATATTATGAATGTCATGTTCCAATTTTACCAAAGTTGGCTATACAAATTTATAGTTAAACTAAAATTTACATTAAAATAATTTTATGAAAATAAGATAATTCATTTATGTAACACGCCTGGTATCAGTTTTATTTATGTTTTAAAACTTTTAATTATATTACAAATTTAATTTAATTTTCATATTGGTCAAATTTTTTTTTATTATATAAATTAACTATTTTCATTTAATCTGTCTCATACTTGATAAATATATTAAATTATTATTAATATTCTAATTTAATATATATATATATATATATATATTAAATTATTTATTAGTTTATATATCTTACTTTATTATTTGTTTTTATTATTATTTTAATAAGTTGAGGTATGTTATAAAATTCATGAATATATTTTATTCTGTTATTTTATATTTTATAAAATAGCTAATAATGGATTAAATTACTTTATATTTATCAACTGGTGTAGTAATTTAATTATAAATATAAATTTTGTATATATAAATATTATATAGATATTACGGAAGATATATAGATATTGTTTTTGAAAAATATCTTGTTTTTCTATTAGGTACTATTTAGTTTTCTTAGTATCTCTATATTTTCTTCTGACTACATGAAGAAATGATCCAACATAGAATTTTCAAGAACAATATAATATGGAGTTGAAATATTGTATAAAAATGAGGTTATAATATATTATACTTTGTTTTGTCGAATTATAATATACAAGATACCTTTTTTGTTTTGTCAAAGATACATTTAATATAGCAACCGTACGCATACAATTCGTTGGTGGTAGTGTATTGAAATATATGGGAATAGAGAATATATGGAGATGATTTAAGTTTCCAAATACTACAATACAGTTGTTTAATTTTGGTATAAATTAATTAATAAAGTTATGCATAAATATAGGATGTCACAATATCGTAATTGTTAAGAAAATCAAGGGTAAAATCTTATTGGTTGATTAATAGGTGGTAAAAATAATTTAAAAATTCTAAATAAGAAAATGGCATGCCACTGTAAATAAGTTGAAAATTTAAGGGCAGAATCATACGAGGGATTCTACTTTAATAGTATAGATTGCAGCAAACTAAAAGATTCTAACCACATATTAATGATGTATTGCCAGTCGGGCCTGACAATTTCTGACCCATAAGCAAACAAAAATATTTTGGCCCATAATGTAACAAAACAAGAAAAAAATTAAAAGTTACACCCACGTTCGTTGAACCCAGAATTCCAAGTTATCTTATTCCTACTCTTTACCAATATAACTACTGAAAAACTTCGGTAACATTTGGCCCCTAAAATAAATATCACTTTGTCGGCCCTAAAGCTAATGCTTGATCTGCTTGGTATCTAGCACGACCTTATTGGTACGAAGACTTTTCAAAAATAAATGATCCGAATTCGAATAATTCATAATACTAAACCTTTGTAGCCACACGAATATAGAATTATGTTTTTGAGTTTCACTTGAATATTTGGAACTATGATTCATATGTTAGCTTCACTTCTCTTTGAAAATTAATCTTAACCATTTACTACCAATTTACAAAGAATAAAACTTAGATTCACCTCCTAAGATGAATTTTTAAATTCACTTCATCTACCATGACCAATCAAAATGCCACATAATAATTAAATAAAAAAATATTATATTAAATAAAAAATAAATAAGAAAAGAAAGACGTCAATTTTAACGACGTTAATGTTGCCAGCTAAATTCTAAACTCCAAATTTTAAATTTTAAATCTTATTCCCTAAATAATAAACCCAAATATTATATCCTAAACCCAAAATTCTATACCCTAAACATAAATCCTAGACCTTAAATCCAAATCATAGACCCAAAACCCAAAACCTAGACCATACACCTAAATCGTAAACCCTAAACCAAAACTCTATACTATAAACCCAAAACTTAGATCCTAAATCCAAATTCTAGATCCTAAACCCAAACAATATAATCTAAACCCAAATCCTAAACCGTAAATCCAAACAGTAAACTCTAAACTCAAACCCTAAACCTAGATGCTATATGGTTTAGTTTAAGATTTACGGTTTGGATTTAAGATATAGGGTTTGGATTTATGGTCTAGGTTTTGGGTTTAGGATATACATTTTGGGTTTAAAATATAAGATTTAGGTTTATAGGATTTTGGTTTATATTTAGAATTTGGAGTATATGATTTATAATTTAAGATTTGAGGCTTAAGGTTTAGCTGACGATGTAGCTAAAATTAGCGTTACTCTTTTTTTTAAACTATTTTTGTTTAATTTAATATTTTTTGTTTAATTGTCTATATGACAATTTAATTGGTCATAAAAGATGAGGCGTATTTAAAGGTTCATCGTATAGGTAAACCTATGTTTTGTTCATTTACAAATACCACTAAGTACTAACCATAGAGTTTAGCGAGCCACACCAAATATTTGTATAGATTGCTTCTTTGACTTCGTTCACCAGCCTGAAATACTCTTGGACTAATAAAAAGAATCAATAAATTCTAAATTATCATAAGTGCAATGGAGCGAGGGAGAATCCAACGAAAAAGAAGAATCCTTTTCCTCTTAGAATTTACTAATTTATTATGCCCACCTTTCATGTCCTTTTCTTACCGCTTTTCATTTATTCTCCTAAATTAATTTCCAGGATCTTTTTTCTAACATTTTGTTGCTTATCCTTCATTCATTTCCAGGGTTATCTTCAAGATATATTACATCTACTTTCTCTCCAAGTGTTGGAGCCCGGGTTCATCCAGCTTCAGACCTGATCCATGATCGTAACCCAAGAACAATAAAACCCAAAACTCAATAACAGACGAGACCCATGAAGAGAATATAGGCCCACAAAAGTTAAAGTCCATTCTAAATTCGAGAAATCAAATACGCCAGTTCGGAGAGTCAACTAAAACATAAAAAGAATCAAGGACAATAACATCCAATTTATTAACTCATTAGGATCATGGTTTGGTTTTGATCAATCCATCAATTACAATCTATTTTAACACCCTTAGATGTAGATCTCATAGGACGATTTATACTGATACAGTTTAATATACATCTATAGAAATGTTAGCTATAAAATCATCTATGTAATAACATAATTAATAAGTATTAAATATATATAGAGTAAGATTTCAATTGTTTCCTTATTAATAGCATTTACTTATATAAACCAAATTCCCATCTCTTGATTTTTACCCAAAAATATTTATATTATGAATTAGATATCAATTTTATAAACTTTTATTCTATTTTTGGATGGGAGAGTAAATATTTGGTAAAACTGAGCGAGTCTAATGCATTACATATCAAATAAGTAAAACAAAAATCTGGAATTATGCAAAACCACATCTCTCTTAATCAAAATTAAAGGAGGTAAATAGCTTTAAATAGATAATTTATTACGTAGGATACATTCCACTTCTTAAATACACATATACTTTCTTGTTTCCTTTTTATTCTTGAAAAAAATCAATTTTATGATAAAAGAAGCACAATCAATTAATTTATATCATTAATGATGAAAATAGCATTTATATTTTTGTTTAATGTCCCGAGTATTCTCGTCATTCTTGTACTAGGTTTGTGTTTGTGTTTATGATTTTCTTTTTTTTTCTTTTTCTTTCTCAGCAATGTTTATGATATGTTTAGGTCATCTTTATATCATATTAGTTACAGTTTTTGTATGTATGAAATAATCAGTGAGTTTAGAAATAAATAATTGTTATTTTGGAATATTTTATTAATATGTAAGAGATTTTTCAAAACATTTACTTTCACATGTAAAAATACTGTTATTTTCATTACATAAACTGAGATTTATATATTTTATACATAACAGTAGCCGGGACGATGGGGAATATAGGGCAGGGGAGTGAGAAAGAAGTACATTTGTGTATGGTAATTCTAAATAACCAAAAATCTGGAGAATGTGTCAAGGCAGATTGTAAATCTAGTTGTAAGAAGCAGACGCAAGGGAAACATCAAATAACGACTAGTTGCATCTTAACCAAGTGCTTGTGCTTTGTCCCTTGTCCATCGTCTTAGTGTTTTATATATTGACAACAAAATTCTGATTATATTTATACTCCTTATATTTGAAAAAGAATGTGATTTAAAATATAACTTTTGTTTTACAAAGAGTGTCGCTTTACATTGTAATAACGCAGAATTTTATTTTAGCTCTACTGTTTTAGTGTAATAATTAGTGAAAAATACTTATGCCACATGTTCGTTTCTTTATCAACACGCACGCTAGTATTCAGATTCTGTTCGCCTCGACACTATTGCAAAAGCATCTAGATACAATATCCATATGCAACATCGATAATATCTAGAATATCTAGATATCTGAGAAGCTAAAAATAGAGTTTGGATGCCACGCATCTCAAAATTCAAAGACCTAAACACCGTTAATATAAATACAAAATTAATTGAATTAGTTATGATAACTATTATATAACATTTTAATCGGAAAAGTGAAATTTCCCACTAAAATTGAAAAACACATTTTTTGCCAAAATCCGAAAATGCATTTTCCCACCAAAATCCTAAACGCGCTTTCCTATCAAAACCCGGAATTTAAATGATTTGTTTACGAAGACAAAATTTGATTTACTAATGTGAAAACTATTAAATGACATTTTTGTTAAACAAAGAAAGTAAATTATGTGGGGTTAGGATATAATGATTAAATAAATTCTCAAATTTTGTTCTTATCAAATTATGATATATAATGAAATACTAGATAGAGATTTGCATTTTGTGCAGGGTAAGAAAGTCGTGAAAATAAAATAATAATGCAATTTCTATTTTTTGTGCATAGTTTACAGACTCCATTATAGAAACATGGTTAATATGTAATGTACAACAATCAAACGCATACGTGTTTCAAAAAACAATCATACAATGTAGGGCGTAACACTGAAAAAGAATTGGATCTGTATAATATTTTTGGGAAAGATTTATTTTTAGGTTCACTCCCTAAGGTGAACCTTTAGGTGAAATGATGGTGACGGCAAAGTCCACAACCGGGTGCTCCTGACTGCTCCCATGTCTATTGACCGAAATGATGGTGATGGCAAAGTCCACAACCGGGTGCTCCTGACTGCTCCCATGTCCTCTTATGTGACTGTGAAATCTTTTCAGACCGATGAGCTGCCTTGAAGAACTTCTGCTTCTCGGCTATACACGCCTCTTGAACGACAGCCTTCTCTACCAGATCCTCTTAGCTGATGTAAGTAACCAAGCTGCGCCTAGCACGAAGATCAACTTGCATCCCGCCTAAGAACCTCCAGATCAGATTAGAACTTGCCGATCCAAAGGTTAGATTCATACTTCCTAAGTAGTTGTGTAATAGTTTTGGTACTGATTCAAGGATACCTACTGTAGTTTGTCCCACCAAATCCTTTTTCACGGTTGCATGAATCTTGTCATGCTGAGTCACACAAAACAAACTTAATAATAAGAAACCACGAAAAATAAGACAACATAAAACTTACTCTACTATCGACTAAAACCATTTAAATATTATCACCACCTGAAACAGAATATTGTTTCTAGAGACGAGGATTTCACTATCTTCCTCATGGATTTGAAAGGCTTCAAATAACAAATTAGATTAATCGCAGCCATCACCAATTACATGTGTTAGAGAAATAGTTTAATTTTTGTTTGGAATGAGTATATGAATAATCCGGTCATTCCTCTTTCTATTATATAGAATGTAGGAAGTGAATCTAGAATTAATTAAAAAAGTATGGAATTAATCTGTAAACACAGATTGTCAATTACACTAAATAAGAATATTAACATGAAAAAATTACGTATTATTATTAGCCTTATTTGAGTATATAAATTTAATTTTTACCTGTAAACAGAGTGTATATATAGTATTCCTAAGCCTTGATGAGAAAGCTATGTGCTATTATATTAATGAGTAAATTTTGGCGTAAACGATTCATAGTTAGAAATAACAATATATGAAACTTTCACAATAATATCTAATGAACAGACAATAAAATCACATCATTATTATTTTATTTACTTTTTTTTTGAGAAAAAAATTATTTGTATTTACTTGCATAAGTAAAACTGATGAGCTTGGGAACCAAGTTTCATTATTATTATTAACATTCTTTTTTAGTATTTTAAAGAATTCAAATATAGAGAAAATTAATTACATGATTCAAGTTACCTTTGATGCCTTTCTTTGAAAACCAAACCAAACATCGGGTCAAATTGGTTTTAAATTTTAAGTAAACCATGCAATACAATAGTACACTATACCAATTATATTAAAATGGTTATTGATCAATTACAACACATCAATAATTAAGTCTTAAACCACAAATATTTCTTTAACCACAAATCTTAATGGTTGAAACTGATGGTGATATATATAGTTACACCATTGGTGCTGCCTGGAAATATATAATGCCTGAAATTACCCCAAGGTTCACGGGAAAATGAACATTTTATTCCCCAACTATTTGAAATCAGCACTTTTAATACCCAAGTATTGTTTGCGCAAAATTATTCCCGAACTAATTGTTCACTGCGCAAAATTGGCCATGAAATCAGCACTTCCGTCCAATTTTAATGGTTGACTATTTCAAACCCAATTTTTCACAGTTAACAATTAGTTCGGGAATAATTTTGCGCAATCAATACTTGAGTATTAAAAATGCCGATTTTAAATAGTTGGAGAATAAAAAACTATATTTTTATTATGAATTTTAAACTAAAATATCAACCAGCTTTTTAAAATTCAAGTTAACAAAATTTATAAACTAATTAGAAATGTTGCACAACATTGACTGTCTGAAGCAGAGATCCACAGCAATATATATAAATGATTCTACATAATTTTTTGTTAATTTTGAAGACAAATATTTAAATTGTGAAAGCTTATACACATTTATTTTAAATATAAATACTGCAAAACATTTAATATAACGAAAGTTAAATATAACATTCTTGTAATATATGTTTATAAGATCACTGACTGATCATTTTGGATCTTTGTTTTAAATAAATGTATATTGTATATAAAGTATACGATACATATATATATTTCTCTCGTAATAATTTATATGTCAATGCAAAACTAAAAACATTTAATGGGTTTTAAATCTAGATTTCGTAACTAAATATTACGAAGATGTATCCAAAAATAAATCATAATAAAATTTATATCAACGATCTTACAAAATTATAATAAAAATATAGTTTTTATTATGGTCTATATAAGTTTTGTTTGTAATGATATGTATACACTTTTTTATTATGACCAATACATATTTTTATAATGTGTATAACCTTTTACAAAAAACTACAGCAATAAAAAAACTTATATAAATCATAATAAAAGCTTATAGACATTGAGACATTGAATGTGGAATAAATAAAAATCTATATTCATCTAATTTGATAAATTTTCTTAACTTGAATTTTAAGAAGCTGATTGATATTTTAGTTTAAAAATTCATAAAATATAGTTTTTTATTCTCCAATTATTTGAAATCGGTATTTTTAACACTCAAGTATTGATTGCGCAAAATTATTCCCGAACTAATTGTTAACTGCGCAAAATTGGGTTTGAAATAGTCAACCGTTTCAAATTGGACGGAAGTCGTTAGTTTTCCGTTTAAGCTTTAACGGTTGACTATTTCATGGCCAATTTTACGCAGTCAACAATTAGTTCGGGAATAATTTTGCACAAACAATACTTGAGTATTTAAAGTGCTGATTTCAAATAGTTGGGGAATAAAATTCTCATTTTCCCCAAGCTTCACCATTGTACACCAAATATAAATGGCTGAAACAGTCTCTAGGAGATGGTGGAGCTCTGGCACATTAGAATTTTTTCACTATCGGAATGTGTTTTGTAAAAATTTCGATAAAATTTTCTAACATGGTTGCTATTATTAAACAGCTCTATTATAAAAAGTGGCTTTGAACAGAATAATATGTCGGTTAGTAAGATATAGAACAACCGTTATATTTAAGTAAATTATGTCGGAAAAAACTATTTACACTAGTGGCATTAGTTGTAAATTTTCTAGTAACGAAAGGTCTTTAAATAGCTTGACTGAAAAAGATTGTGAGTTTGACACATAAGCAAAACTAGATTCTGATCAGCCCTTAAAAGGACGGATATATTTTGTGTTATATTTAAAAATAAAATAATTTTTATATTTGTGTGTTTTAATCATATTTTTATTTTTCTTTATACAATGTTTTTTAAATGATTAATAAAAGGTTTTAATAATTAGATTAAAATAGTTGAACGACATATATATCAATAAGTCATGATGTTGTTTTAATAGAATATATATATAATTGTGTTTGTTGAATACAATACATGTTTGTATATGTGTTTTTTTTTGTATATGTACAACATTTTCCATATTGTATTTTTTTTTGATCTACTAGAGAAAAATAAAGCTATTTTTAATCAATTGAATCATTTATATATTATATTTGTTTATGTATCTGTTGACATAAAAAAAAATATCTAAAAAATTAGTATGGTTAACTAAATTACCAAAATATATATACTTTGTATATAACATATTTACGTTAATAGGAAACATCTTACCATAGTTAACGTAAATATAGTAATTATAACAGCATAAGAACTATATATATATATATGTATATTATTAAAAATAGAATGAATCTGTTTAAATAAATACAATGGAAATTTATTGGGCCTAACTATTGATATAATGTTAGTTCTGTAGACTGTGATAAAATGGCCCATTTAGTTTGCTAACTAAATCAACGCAGGAAAAAAAATTAGAATCTCAACAGAATCTCGATAGCTAAAGTCAGTGGCATTAGTCGTAATTATTTAGGAAAACTCAGAATCAATTCAAATTTGTATTTATGTTTTAATAGTTTAGATTAAATGATATATTTGTAAATAAATTACAAATTAAAGGCTATTCTCCTAAAATATTTCTCTATTAATAAGAAAGGGATAATCATCCTACTGTGTTGTAATGATTAGGAAAAAAAGTCTGTCATATCGAGATCAAGAGCCAAAATTGCAAGTTGGTGAGAAAAGGTTCATGTTGAGATAACAAGTCTGCATATGCCGTGTTTAACTCAAAATACTATGCAAAAAGTTGTACGAAACTAGCATTGGCACAAATCATTCCGAAGAAAGTTGATAAATAGTTCAGCCGAAATAGAGTTATCCGAGAGCGTTTCTATGTAATAAAATAACGTCTTAACAATTTTCTCATGTATGAAAGAGCTTTCGCAAAACAAAGTCTTAGAACTAAACAAAGCTCAATTTTTTTACGAAATAACTTTTGTAAAACTAAACGAAGCTCAACATTATACGAAACAACTTTCGTAAAACTAATGAAAACTTGACCTTCTATAAAATGATCTTTGGAAAATCAAACATGATCATACAAAATGACCCACAAAGCATTCTCTCTCTCTCTCTCTCTCTTGCTCTCTCCTCTCTCTTTACACTCCCTCACTCCCTCTCTACCTCCTCTCTCTACTTCCTCTCTCCCCCTTTATCCCAAGCTCTTCACTCATTATATCTCTTTACACTCTTCCTTGGTGCTTCATTATCTTTCTAAACTCTATCTTCGATTTTTATTGTTAATAGAATCAAAAGAGATGATTTCACACACTTTACGGTTTTGTGTTTGGAAATGTTAGACTTCTACCTCGAAGACCAAGCGTTGAGTTGAAAATGTTAGACTTATACTGTAACACTTGTATTTTCAAAATATAATTTAAATAAATAATTTCTGAAATCTCCACTTTATTACTTCTCAAAAATTCAGTTCAACACCATAAATCTAATAAATTTAATAAAATCCGAAAACATTGATAAGAAATTAAATCCAGAAGTCTGAAAAAGAGAGAAAATAGAAATACCCAAAAGCACCAATCCAAAATGAATCACTCATACTCGTCAGTCTTACCTGAAAGGGAGAAAAGGAGGGGAGCGTAACATGAGAGTCACTCAGTGAGGTATGAGATGCAAGACACACAAAGCACTGACTAAGTAAATAGAACCCCACTATGGAAGTTTATTTCTAACATGAACAAACAAAATGCCTAAAGCATCACACGAAACAAACAATGCGATGATAGTATAAAGATAGTCTATATACACTCCGCATTCTCCTCATACAGCTGCGTTGATAGTACAGAAGTCTGTCTCTGTACCCCCACAATCATATCCTGTGTATATGAAAACGACTCTTCACCCGACAATTGTTACCCTGCAATCATATGAAAACATCTTTGCACCCCTCAATCTCCATACACCTACGTCCCTAGCTCTTATGTCTCTGCCCCCCATAATCTCCACATAGTCCCTATATTTATAACTACTATATATATATTGCCATTTAACATCACTCTATTCAATCAATGGTAGAATCCTCTAGACCTCTAATTACGGTTTACAATAAATATACTAACTACCAAGCCAGACTCAATTCATACAGACGGAACATGATTCGAAACTAAACTACCATAAAAAAGTTCTGCACTAGTACAAGATTAAACGGAATAGTCCTCACCTTAGCCATTGGCTGGAATGATCAACGGAAGATGGTCAACTGAGGTTAACTGCAACACGAGTATCAACAGCTTAGACTCAGAGTCTCAGGAAATAAAGTTTGACTTCCTAAAATGAAAAAATAGCAACTTTCCTAACATGGAAACTTATCTAATATAATTTCTTTCATAAATTACGAACTTCCCAGCTTCATCTAACGAGAAATTGGGAGGCGACAAACTTACCAAAAAAACCTGCTGGAACCTCGCCCGAAAATCTCACCGGAAAATTTTATTGGTGACTGATCTTCGAATAATTCAATAACAACTTGTCACACACAAATAAATACGTTGAATTGATGAGAATAAATAGAAGAGGTGTTGTTTGTTATATAGGAAAAGGGAAATGAGGTAAGTTTTCTAAATTTCCAACGTAGGACAAAGTAAAATAGGTATGGGTTTTAATTATTAAAGAAAATGTCCCCTGTAGAATCACGGTCGTTACAATTCTCTCCCACTAATTGGAATTCGCCCTGGAATTCAAATCTTGGACCGAATGTCTAATATCATAAAAAAGAACTCCAAATAATCAATCATCATAAAAATCTCGGTCTCTCATGCCTCCTACTGGATCCGTCTATCATACAACAAACTTTGACTAACATGGCCATCATCCCCTGAACATCTTCTCTTGAACCCTTGTTGGTGCTATTACTCATCACTCCCTCCGAATATAATTGATACATCTAGATGAATACCAATAGCTCCAAGCTTCCATGTGCCGACAAAAGGAATAAGATGTCTTCAACTTGACTTAACTTTATTAAGAAGAAGCTTGACCAGCTGCAGACACTCTGTACTATGCAATCCTCTCCTTTCAAATAATGTGAAAGCTCTCGCACTTGACCGTAACTGATCGTATACGCATATTTTTTTTCCTAACTACAGATAATAACTACAAAAGACAACATACACAAACATAAACTACCAAGGTGAAAGATATGTACCATCTGTATGCTCAACTCTCTCGTTGCTTCGTGATCAAGAATACTTGTGGGGCGATGGCTGGATACTTGACCACATGCCCATTATTCGAGCAATTCTTGGAGATATGACCCTGCTGGCCACAAGTGTGGCAAGGTTCTGGTGCGACTATTGCAGCTGCCAGTGCTTCTGGTGTTGAAACCTGGCTGTCAGATGCCGCAACTGTCTTGTTCCGGAAATGTCTAGAGACATGACCAAACCATCGACAATTATAGGACTGAGTACATTGACCGAAATGATGGTGATGGCAAAGTCCACAACCGGGTGCTCCTGACTGCTCCCATGTCCTCTTATGTGACTCTGAAATCTTTTCAGACCGATGGGCTGCCTTGAAGAACTTCTGCTTCTCGGCTATACACGCCTCTTGAACGACAGCCTTCTCTACCAGATCCTCTAAGCTGATGTAAGTAACCAAGCTGCGCCTAGCACGAAGATCAACTTGCATCCCGTCTAAGAACCTCCAGATCAGATCCTCCTCATCCATATTATTGACAGCAAACTTGCGAAGTCAACTAAACTCCAACTCGTGTTCTCTAACAGTAATGGTACTCTGTCTCAAATGCTCAAAGGCATTTTTTTTCTGATGCAAATCTTCTCTGAAAAAATATTTCATGTTGAACGCAGTGAGGAAATCCTTACAGGTCAGATCGCCAAAACGCATCAATCGCACTCCATCCCACCATACCTCTGCATTTCCACGCAGAAATAGCTCTGAGATATTAAGTTTTAGCCTTGATGGGCACAAGATAGTGTTCAAACACTTATCCAATCTATACCTACAATCATGAGGAACTGTAGCATCCATTATTCCACCAAAATGCTCCAAATCTACATACTTCATCTGTCACATCAGCCTGATAAATGTTTCATCATACTTGGTAACCTGCATTGGGAAAGCGGGTGGCAGTGGTGGAACCTGAAAACCCATGGAATCTGCTGACCGGGGGGGGGGGGGCTGCCGACCAGGAATCTGTTTGTCCACCTGAATATTAACCGCAGCGGCCTTCTGACCCTGCTGAGCTGCAGCCATCTCCCTAGCAACTTCCTGAGCAGCTGTTCATGCAGCCTCCTGGGCAGCTTGCCTGGGGGGGGGGGGACTGCCGACCAGAAATCTGTTGGTTCACCGGAATCTTAACCGCAGCGGCCTGCTGACCCTGCTGAGCTGCAGCCATCTCCCTAGCAACTTCCTTAGCAGCTGTTCAGGCAGACTCCTGGGCAGCTTGCCTATCTGCCTCCTGAGCAACCTGCTGGACTGCCTCCTGAACGACCTACCTAGCTGTATATTGGACCATTTGCCTCAGGAAACATGATTGATCGTTGGAACCGCTTGCTGCAGAACCGGGGGCGGCACATGCTCATCTCTATCCTCTCTAGCAGCTCTAGCGGCCTGAGTACAAACAACTCTACTCCGTGGCGGCATCTGAAAGGGAAAGCAAAAATGGTTAACTCCACTGAACCCAAATACTAATGATTTAAAGCATAACCAGTGGGCAAGTGTATTTTTCAAAAATATGTTGCTATTTATTTTTCATCTCACTACTATATCATAGATATGTCATTATATAATTAATCGTATTTTATATGTACCATCACAAAATTAACAATATAATTAATAGTATTTTATACCTACCATCATATAACTAATCACATATATTATATATTTTAAAACTTAATGTGAAATATAAAAACCATGATTTAAATTGGTGTTTGAAATTGATTTTTGTATTGTATTTTTCTTTTATATATATTGAAAACATTTTTTAAAATGGTTATTGGAAAATATTTTAATAAAAATCAAATTTTGAATATATGTATATTTTTGAATCAATTTTTGATATAAATCAAATTTAAATTTTTATTTTGATTTGAAATATGTATAAAGTTTTAGTTTTGTTTTATAATTATTTCAAACAAAATATGTTTTTAGGTAATTAGATTGGACCATTTTCGTATATTTAAAGCTGACCCAGATAGATAGTTTCTCGTAATATAATGGACTTCCAATTTTTTTTAATAACATAACTTCATTACTTCTGTTTCTTAATATATATTTCTATCCATGTTTTCAAACAACATTATACTCCGCTTTTAGGCCGCTATCGATGTTTCCAAACAATTCCCAAATGTACTTCAATTTTAATAATATAGATATTGAACATAAATGTGCTATTTATTTATTTATTTTTAAATTCCCATATCTCCAAAAATATTTTGAAAATAGTCTAAAACCATTCAAAATCGAGTCCCCACAAATCACCACCCCGCTCTGATACCAAATTGTAACACTCGTATTTTTCAAAATATATTTTAAATAAATAATTTCTGAAACCTCCACTTTCTTCTCAAAAGTCAATTCAACACCATAAATTCAATAAATAGAATAAAATCATAAAACATTTATAAGAACGTAAATCCATAAGTCTGAAAAAGAAAGAAAATATAAACGTTCAAAAGCACCAATCCGAGATGAATTACTCCTGCTTGTCGGTCTCACCTGAAAAGGAAAAAGAAGGTGGGGGGAGTAACATGGGAATCACTCAGTAAAGTATGGGATGGTAGACCCGCAACCACTGACTAAGTAAATAGAACTCCCACTATAGAAGTTTATTTCTAACATGAACAAACACAATGCCTAAAGCATCACACGAAACAAACAAGGCGATGATAGCATAAAGATAGTCTATACACCCTGCATTCTCCTCATACAGATGTTAAGAAAAAGTCTGTCTATGTACCCCCACAATCATACCCTGCGTTGATATACTTAAGTTCATTTTGTTTATTTCGTACTATCATCGATAGTACAAAAGTCTGTCTCTGTACCCCCTACAATCATACCCTGCAACAATATGCAAACGACTCTGCACCCGATACCCTATATTTATATGCAAACATCTTTGCACCCATCAATCTCCATACACCTGTGTTGCTAGCTCAGACGTCTCTGGCCCCCATAATCTCCACATAGTCCCTATATTTATAACTACTATATATATTGCCATTTAACATCACTCTATTCAATCAACGGGTTGTATCTTCTAGACCTCTAATTACAGTTTACAATAAATATACTAACTACCAAGCAAAATTCAATTCATACAGACGAAACATGCTTAAAACCTATCATGAACAAACAAAATGCCTAAAGCATCCTACAAAACAAAAATGTGATAGCATAAATCTAGTCTATACACCCAGCATTCATGAATATACATATCTTGTGTCGATAGTACATAAGTCAGTCTCTGTACCCTCACAATCATACCATGTGTCTATATGCAAGCAATTGTTACCCTCATTGATATGCAAACATCTTTGCACCACACAATCTCCATACACCTTTGTCGCTAGCTCAGACGTCTCTGGCCGCACAATCTCCACATAGTCCTTATATTTATAGCTACATGTATATATATATATATATATATATATATATATCTGTATTGCCATTTAACATCACTCAATTCGATCAACGATTTTATTCTCTTGACCCCTAATTCCAGTTTATAACAAATATACTAAATACCAAGAAAAAATTAATTCATACAGATGAAACATGCTTCAAAACTAAACTAACATAGAAAAATTATACAGTAGTACGAGAATAACATAATAGCCATCACCTTAGCCACTGGTTAGAATGATCAATGGAAGATGGTTAACTGACGTTAACTGCAATACGAGTATCAACGGCTTATGCTCAACGTCTCAAGAAATAAAGTTTGCAAAATTAGAAACTTTCCTAAGATATCAACTTTACAAAACGGCAACTTTACTAAAATAGCAACTTTCTTAAAATGGCGGCTTTCCAAAAATTGAAAATTTCCTAATATAAATTCTTTTATAAATTAGAAATTATCCTTAAATAGATTCATATAACTAGAAATAGGGAGGCAACAAACTTACCTGAAAAACCTACTGGAAGCTCGCCCGGAAATCTCACTGGAAAAATTCATTGGTGACTGATCGTCGAATAATTCAACAAAAACTCATCACGCGCAAATAAATACTTTGACTTTATGTGAATAACGAGAAAGGGTGGAGATTCTTATATAGGGAAAGGAAAAAATTAATTCATACAGATGAAACATGCTTCAAAACTAAACTAACATAGAAAAATTATACAGTAGTACGAGAATAACATAATAGCCATCACCTTAGCCACTGGTTAGAATGATCAATGGAAGATGGTTAACTGAAGTTAACTGCAATACGAGTATCAACGGCTTATGCTCAACGTCTCAAGAAATAAAGTTTGCAAAATTAGAAACTTTCCTAAGATATCAACTTTACAAAACGGCAACTTTACTAAAATAGCAACTTTCTTAAAATGGCGGCTTTCCAAAAATTGAAAATTTCCTAATATAAATTCTTTTATAAATTAGAAATTATCCGTAAATAGATTCATATAACTAGAAATAGGGAGGCAACAAACTTACCTGAAAAACCTACTGGAAGCTCGCCCGGAAATCTCACTGGAAAAATTCATTGGTGACTGATCGTCGAATAATTCAACAAAAACTCATCACGCGCAAATAAATACTTTGACTTTATGTGAATAACGAGAAAGGATGGAGATTCTTATATAGGGAAAGGAAAAAATTAATTCATACAGATGAAACATGCTTCAAAACTAAACTAACATAGAAAAATTATACAGTAGTACGAGAATAACATAATAGCCATCACCTTAGCCACTGGTTAGAATGATCAATGGAAGATGGTTAACTGACGTTAACTGCAATACGAGTATCAACGGCTTATGCTCAACGTCTCAAGAAATAAAGTTTGCAAAATTAGAAACTTTCCTAAGATATCAACTTTACAAAACGGCAACTTTACTAAAATAGCAACTTTCTTAAAATGGCGGCTTTCCAAAAATTGAAAATTTCCTAATATAAATTCTTTTATAAATTAGAAATTATCCGTAAATAGATTCATATAACTAGAAATAGGGAGGCAACAAACTTACCTGAAAAACCTACTGGAAGCTCGCCCAGAAATCTCACTGGAAAAATTCATTGGTGACTGATCGTCGAATAATTCAACAAAAACTCATCACGCGCAAATAAATACTTTGACTTTATGTGAATAACGAGAAAGGGTGGAGATTCTTATATAGGGAAAGGAAAAAATTAATTCATACAGATGAAACATGCTTCAAAACTAAACTAACATAGAAAAATTATACAGTAGTACGAGAATAACATAATAGCCATCACCTTAGCCACTGGTTAGAATGATCAATGGAAGATGGTTAACTGACGTTAACTGCAATACGAGTATCAACGGCTTATGCTCAACGTCTCAAGAAATAAAGTTTGCAAAATTAGAAACTTTCCTAAGATATCAACTTTACAAAACGGCAACTTTACTGAAATAGCAACTTTCTTAAAATGGCGGCTTTCCAAAAATTGAAAATTTCCTAATATAAATTCTTTTATAAATTAGAAATTATCCGTAAAGAGATTCATATAACTAGAAATAGGGAGGCAACAAACTTACCTGAAAAACCTACTGAAAGCTCGTCCGAAAATCTCACTGGAAAAATTCATTGGTGACTGATCGTCGAATAATTCAACAAAAACTCATCACTCGCAAATAAATACTTTGACTTTATGTGAATAACGAGAAAGGGTGGAGATTATTATATAGGAAAAGGGAAATGAGTTAAGTTTTTTAAACTTCTAACGTGGGACAAAGTATAATAGTTATGGTTTTTATTTATTAAAGCAAATGGGCTCCCTATAGAATCACGGTCGTTACATCTACCTCATGACTGGATATCTCTTCTTCTTGATATTTGAAAAATAGGTAAGCGCGGAAGCCGTTCCACTCTTGAGTGGTATTTCCATAAATCTTATGAAATTCACAATATATCTTCGTGTTTTCTTTCACGTGCTCTTATCTGGTCCAGGTGTTTGATGATATCACTCAAATTACCCTAACAAGTGATCTTACTCTCTCAAATAAGAGGTTCGATTGTAGTACTTATGGATCGAATCCACAGAGAGTTAGGGGACACACTAAACTATAGATATTAAGATTAAACTAGGCAAACAGTTATAAAGCAGTAAATATGAATGTAATAAATAAATGAAAGCAAGGTGAACAAGGCAGTTGTTGAGAAGGTAACTAAGAGTTGTTTTATGGAAGGATGACAGCTAGATCTAGGGTTTCTATTCAGATTGGAATTATAATGATATAGATACTAAAATATGATATTATAGAACTCAACTATAAGAATAACATATCAACTCTCGTTGTATTGGTTATCTATTACTAGATCCAATGATCTCACCTGTCGGGATGATCAATTAGAAAGTGTCGATCGATGACTCTATAGGAGTATCGATCGATACACCTTTCGCTCCGTCGATCGATTCACCTGTCGGGATATCGATCGACGCGCTTCTAGTAGGCTTAATGCGCGGGTTGAATATGTTTTCGCTAGGGTTTCTAAACCAGCTCTCGCTGTTATCTAGCAATCCTAGATCAGAGAAGACAAGTCAGATACGAGACCAAGCTCTCGCGTGTGCCTAATGATTCTATGATCAAGTTCAAGTTAATTACTCAAGAACAAGCATTAAGAACAGTCTCAATGATTAATACCACAACTTAGCAATTCTATATTTGGGGCTAATCCCTTATAACCTATCTGAACCCTAAACCTAACAGGTGGATCTACTCAGACATGATAGTTGTCACAGAAATCATAGATGAGTAGATGAAATTGCAATATAATAGATACAAAAACCAAAGGAGTTCCAAGAGGACTCTGAAAGAGTTCCTCTCTTCTCTCCTAAACTAAGAGCAATGAATCAAAAAAAAGCGTAGAAAGCGTAGCCGTCAACAATGGCTTAGAAATAACATAAATATGGTTTCTGGTCGTAAAGGGTATTTTGGTAACTTTGTGGTGACTCATGGGTTTCAGTCGGTCATTAAATATACTCAGCCCACATTCTGATGTCCCTGTCGATCGACATGCACTCTGTTGCATCGATCGACATACAATCCTCTTCTCGACAGCCTTCTCTCGCGAGGCAGACTGATCACTCTTCAGTAAATCGGGCATAACCTCTGCTACAGGATGCGGATTGACCTCAGACCGGTGGCATTGGAAAGCTAACTCAAATATCTATCTTGTGTAAAAAGATGGGCTAAATCCAACGGTGGGAATGTCTCCATCGAGAGCTAAACATCTGAAGCGTCTGTGAAGTTATGCACTTGAGAAAGACTCCAAAAGACACCAAAATCACCATATATCTCCAAATCGTCCATGAACCTGTAAATACTCTAAAAAGACTCCAATACATAGTAAATAGTATTTATAACACTTAGGGGGGGGGGGGTTATTGGTGGTTGGATTTTAATTGATTTAGAAAATTTAAAGAATCCATTATTATTGGTATGTGGATTTTAACAAGCTTATTAAAATCCTTTGTTATTGGTTTATGGACTTTTAAATTCTATGTAAATCTCTTGTTATTCAAAAAGTTTAGCTTTTATAGATTTTGTAACTATATTAAAGTTTCTTGTTATTGGGACATTGATTTTCTTTAGTTTTACTCATAATACTCAACTTTGGAAATACCATGTACACTCATAAGATTCTTAAAATCTATGAAATTAAAACACACATACACACAAATATAAAAGTTTTGTATTACATTTTTACTGTTAAGTGAATGATAGTAAAAGAAAGAAAATTATAACAAAATCATTTGAGACAACATTATGAGAAAATTCATAGTTTTGTATTAAACATAAGAATATAAATAAAAATTAAGCAAGACAATCATTATTAAAAATCAGAAAATTACTTTATTTCACGAATTATTAAATAATAATTAGTATCAAATAACTATATTTCACGAATTTTTTTTAGAACACATATATATATTAAACATAAGAATATAAATAAAAATTAAGCAAGACTATCATTATTATAAAGCAAAATTTTACTTTAGTATCAAATAACAATATTTCACAAAAAGTGTTTTTTTCAGAAAACACACACACACACATATATATATTAGAAGGAAAGTTTTAGAGAAAGAAAGTTATATATGGAAATTCATGATAATCAATAACAATCAATGATAATTTATACAAAATTTTTGGCACGATTTCATCAAATCTACTCAACTTTAAAAAACCTCTTAACTTGTAAAATTCTAAAACTCCACACAAATTTTAGTTTCAATAACCCCCCCTTATATACCATGGGTAAAAATGGGTAAAATCCATGGTATATCAACTCCCCCAGACTTATCCTTTTGCTTGTCCTCAAGCAAAACCAACAGGCAATCTCTCTAAAAGAGGTTTGAAAACAGCAGGGACTCGAAGGATTTTAAAAATTCAGTTCATCATCTCTCTAGTAGTGCAAACCAAATCATTAAACATCCTAACCTTAGAAGCACATTATAAAATATCCTAGTATAGCAATCAAATTCCACTAGTTCCACAACCTAACAGATCTTGTCTGACAATCCCCTCTACTAACCTCATTTCTTGCATAAAAATAAAAGTGTAGGCTTTACCTTGGGAGTATCGATCAAAGGACACATGGATTCAACTCAAACAAGTTTCTGAACACACAGGTAGTCTTCTCTGATCCCTTTCTCCCCTCATCTCTCTTCTCTGAATCTCTTATTAGTTTCAATTTCAACAAGTTTCGATGCCAACACATGTCATCTAGTCTATCTCATTGACATTGCATTTGTAACTCATATATTTTGACAAAGTGTAGCGAATAATGGGGTCACAGGTAATTTACCTATCCCTCGTTTCCACAATGTGTGATCATCCTCGAGATTTAGAATAATGGGGTCGCAGGTAATTTACCTATCCCTCTGCCTCTCAAGAAATCATATAAATCTTTTCTTTATAAACTTAGATCTTGAGATGCCGAAGAGAGAGAGAAGGAAGGGAACCAGAAACACATAGACTTTTTACCTTCCAGACTTGCAGGAGGATTCCGATCCAATGGTTACCAAGCCCCAAGACAAGCAAATCAAGTCAGTATTAGGTTGGAGGTCAGCTTTGGTTCCTTCAAACAATTTCAGCAAGTGCAAACATAGTTGACAGGTTGATCCACTTTAGTATCTCTAGTACTTCTGCAATTAGTAAGTCTAATACTGGTCTAAAGAGTGGTTAGATGACAAGTAATAAATCGAATAAGATTATATCCCCTTCTTGATTCAATAAAAACTTTTTTTTTAAACATTTTAAATAAGACAAATAAAGTAAATAACCATTAATAATTCCCCCAGACTTAAATTACACTGTCCCAGTGTAACACAGTCGGTGGTATGAAAAACATAAAGCATAATTACGAAAATTAACAAGTTAGAACAATATACCAGCTCGCTGATGTCTGTGTTGATCGACACAATGAAGTATCAATCGGTTGTTGAAGATGAAGCGCTGTCGAACGATATCGACATGGTCTCATCGGTCGATAGTTAGAGAGATCGTTTGACACAATGAAGAGACAATCGATCGTTTGATATGAAGTACCGACAATCGATATCGAGCTGGTCTCATCGGGCGATGTGCTGGGCAATCGTTTACTTGGATCTGTTTTTAATTATTATTATTATTATTTTTTTTTTTAAAACTAAAACACAATATTAGTAGAACTCCCCCAGACTTAAATAACACTATAATGGTGTTACCAAGTCGGAGATTGGTGAGAAATAAACCATAAGTACTCAATTTAACAAGTTATAACGAAATACCTGACCGGAATAGATGTTGATCGATGTAAATGTGTTGTCATCGGTCGTGGCAGATTTGGTTATGTCGATCGATATCGACTCCTTCTCGTCGGTCGATATTATGACAATCGTTTACTTGGGTCCCTATTCTTAATAGCTAATCTAAAATATAATATTAGTACGACCTCTCTTAGACTTAAACAACATTGTTACCAGTGTTATACAGTCTAAGATTGGTGGAAGAATAAATCATAAGGACAATGATTAACAAGGAAAAACAATATACCTCACTTTGATGTGAATATTGACCAACATAGTTTCGATACTCTTGATGCTCTATCGATCAACACAATTAAGTGGCGATCGATCGATGCTTTTAATGCTCTGTCGACCAATACTGCGCAGTCATAGGTGGATGTTGGTAGATCAAGTTTCTTCCTTGGATCCTTCTTTTTGATTTCCTGATATATAAAACACTAAAACAAACAGTAATAGATAAATATAAAACCAAATTTTTTTTTTTGGATGAACAGTGACTCTGCTACAGTAGCGTTGCTACAGTGATTCTGCTACAGTGTCGGGCGTACTATTCATCCTTTTTTTTTACATGCAATAATAAAAAACAAAAATCAGTAGTATATGAAAATAAAACCAAATGTAAAACAAACCTAACAGTGGGTTGCCTCCCACTCAGCGCTTATTTTTAGTCATTAGCTTGACTTTTGGAGGTATAATTTAATCTGGATGAGGATGTGAACTTGCTCCAAAACAAGTTTCTGTGTCTCTCTTCCTCATTTGGTTGATGCAGTTGATGAAAGCTCTTGCAGACGCTTCCCCTTTGTCTCTCAGTTTTGTATCAGATAGCACTCTAACCTTAGCAAAATAAGCTGGACCTCCTCTACGGCGCACTCGACACTCAAGACTTTCCTCCTGACACTGAGAAAGGACCAGTGATAGAGAATATACATCTATATTCCTTTTCATTTTCTTCTTCCTCTTTCTAGGTCTTCCCCCAGACTTAGACTTTTCAGTCTCGTTCTGTTCTGAAATTTGGATGCTGTCGACCGATTCTAAAGGCTCTGTGTCGGTCGATTCGTGAGGCTCATTGTCGACCGATCTTGAAAGTTGAATGTCGATCGATGTTGATCCTAATTTTGCAAGCTTGCGATCTGCATATGTTAGAGGTGCTGGATCTTCAAACATCTTTACGTAGGAAATCAAATCTTCACTTTTCTTCTTTTCCACAGGATCATAGAAGACATTTTCATCAACATTAGTTAGGCACATCCTATTCTTCTTAAGATCACAAACTGCTCCCACTGTAGCCATGAAGGCTCTTCCAAAAAGAATGGAAGATGTCCTGCTTGATTTGAGCTCCACGACATGAAAATCCACAGGAATAGTGCATTCTCCTATCTCCACTTTAACATTCTTGATCATGCCTGCTGAGTTTGCCTTGGAGTTATCAACGAAAGAAAAACTATCTTTTGAAGGTTCCGTCTTTAATACTAATACTTCAGCAGTGTCTATAGCCATGATGCTCACTGCAGATCCAGTATCGCAGAGGGCGTTTGGCAAATCGTGGTTATTTATAGAGCATGGAATCAGAAACTTTCCAGGATCTTGTTCCTTCTTTAGAGTCCTTTTAGGCTTACGACAGACCTTGTTAAATAATATCTCCATGTGCTTTTCTGTCTCTCTGCTCTCTCTGAAGAAATTACCAAGTCTGTACTTATAATAGGCTTCCTCAAAAGTCATACCCTTAGGAACTCTCTTCACCCTCTTGTGAAATCCATCAAGTTCAGCTTTGTTAGCTTCTCTCCTCAGGTGTTTGGGAACATAGAGTTTCTTAGCTTTCGACCTCATCCCAATCTGAATCGCTTCTTTTGTTGCTTGCCGTTCCATGACAGGTTCATGTCCGTCCAATTGGTGTCGATCAATACCAGGTGGATGTCGTCGATCGACACTCTCAACGAAAGAAGTTTCAACTAGAGTCAATTGTTGTTGGTCTGGTGCATCTGCAGGTTGCTTTCTGGTCTTCTCCATTGTCTTTAAGCAAACTGGCGTCTGAGATGGGTTGCGAGTTGCATTCAAACCGTGGGCATAAGGGTCTGGTAAACACACTAGATTTAGAGTGAGCCGCTGTCGATCGATGCTTTCCCGTGGAGGTCGATCGATGCCGTTTTGTTTGTGTTGCTCAACGTCATATGTTTTAGCATTGTACGGGATGGGAGGATGTGGGTGTTGAGCAGCGAAATCTGAGTGGCTCTGGATTTGAACAGTACTGCATGACCCTAAAAGTGGTGTCGATCGATGACCAGTTGCTGGTGTAGATCGACACAAATACGAGTTACCAATGGACATGCAACTTTCGACTAAAAAGGCTTTTTCTTCCAACTTATCATGTTTGATTACTTCCCCAAAGTAGTTATCCCATCTGGAATCGACCTGCTGCTCTTCCCAGTCGGGATGAATAGTGTCACGATGAACAGTATCCCGATGAACAGTTTCTGGGTGAACAGTGTCACGATGAACAGTACCGCGATGAACAGTGTCACGATGAACAGTACCACGATGAACAGTGTCGCGATGAATAATATTTCGGTGAACAGTACCGTGATGAACAGTGTCGACTGATACGGGATGAATAATGTCGATCGATATAGGATGAACAGTACCTCGATGAACAGTATTCGCGTGAACAGTACCGGGATGAACAGTAGTCGGATGAATAGTAACCGGATGAACAGTACCCGAGTGAACAGTGTCGTTCTTTTGAAGAAAAAAAATCATTTTTTACAGTTTTTGCAATCTGAGAAATTTGGGTGCACAACATCTGAAACGGGTATCGATGATGTCTATCATTCCATTCACCTCTTTGCAGAGAGAATCCAAATGCAGATTAAGCTCCTCAGTGATCTCCTGCTGTTCTTTCAAGCGCTCCTCTAGCATAAATTTCATCTCTTCTAAATTGTACTGATCCTCATCCTGGTATATAGCATGCTCCACAAATGAGACTTCATGTACAAAACCAGTCTCAGCCTCAATGATCTTGTTGTCATCCTTTACAGCTGATTTTATCCTGTGCATATCTAGATTTTTGGCACTGGTGCTGGACGCCAAGTTCTCAATCAGTCTCTTAGCTTCCTCTGGGGTCCTTGTTCTAAATACCATTGCAGAACTTCATCAACAGCTGAACCTCCGTAAAACCATGATGTGGGCAGTCCCTTTGGTAGCTCCTGAACCTCTCCCAAGAGCTTCTGAAACCTTCTGTAGATCCCTGAGAGAATGTCCAAATTTTATCTCTTATTTCTTCAGTCCGTGCTTCATCAAAAAAATTTCTCAGGAATGCATTTTGGATGTCGGTCCAGGATGTAAGAGATCCTGATGGTAGCTGCTTAAGCCAAAGCGAAGCTTCTCCAACAAGTGAGTATTTGAAGAGCTTGCAAAGCAAGTAGTCCTCAGGGGACTTCATCCATACAGATAAGAGCAATAAGATCCTCGAACCTTTCCAGATGGTCTATAGGATGCTCGTGAGATAATCCAGAGTAAGGTATCTGTGCCACGAGGGTGTAGTACTTTGGATTCAGCTCGAAATTCTGTGTCTGGATATCTGGTAAACGAATGGCTGATCTGTTGAAATAGTATTCCTCTGGACGGTTGTAATCAGCCAGTGTCCTTTGTCGAGCAGCCCCATCTACAGGTATAGCAGCTCCTGTAGCATCAGTATCGGAGTCAGGGATTACAGTCCCTTGAGCATCAAGTCTCTGACCTGCTGCATTACGCAGATGACCATGCTGGTCATGCAGGTCCCCATTCTCATCCCTTTGTAGCACAAGTATCTCGCTCATGGTTGCTCGCAGATTGGTATCGACCGATGTTGCAGAAGATGTGTCGATCGATTCTCTTTCACAAGTGTCGATCGATGATGCATAAGTGGTATTGATCGATGTTGAGAGTTTGCGGATCGAACGTTCCAAACGTGCTGGGTCTGAGAAGAAAAGCAATTCTCCCTTGCTGCTTCTGGTACTTATTGGCATGTACCTAAAAACAAGAAAAAAATTTCGTAAGTAACTTAAAATAGTAAATAAAACCTATAATAAACCTATTAATCAAGTCTAATGGCGAATCCTTGCTCCCCGGCAACGGCGCCAAATTTGATATCACTCAAATTACCCTAAAAAGTGATCTTACTCTCTCAAATAAGAGGTTCGATTGTAGTACTTAGGGATCGAATCCACAGAGAGTTAGGGCACACACTAAACTATAGATATTAAGATTAGACTAGGCAAACAGTTATAAAGCAGTAAATATGAATGTAATAAATAAATGAAAGCAAGGTGAACAAGGCAGTTGTTCAGAAGGTAACTAAGAGTTGTTTTATGGAAGGATGGCAGCTAGATCTAGGGTTTCTATTCACGTTGGAATTATAATGATATAGATACTAAAATATGATATTATAGAACTCAACTATAAGAATAACATATCAACTCTCGTTGTATTGATTATCTATTACTAGATCCAATGATCTCACCTGTCGGGATGATCAATTAGAAAGTGTCGATCGATGACTCTATAGGAGTATCGATCGATACACCTTTCGCTCCGTCGATCGATTCACCTGTCGGGATATCGATCGACGCGCTTCTAGTAGGCTTAATGCGCGGGTTGAATATGTGTTTGCTAGGGTTTCTAAACCAGCTCTCGCTGTTATCTAGCAATCCTAGATCAGAGAAGACAAGTCAGATAAGAGACCAAGCTCTCCCTTGTGCCTAATGATTCTATGATCAAGTTCAAGTTAATTACTCAAGAACAAGCATTAAGAACAGTCTCAATGATTAATACCAAAACTTAGCAATTCTATATTTGGGGCTAATCCCTTATAACCTATCTGAACCCTAAACCTAACAGGTGGATCTACTCAGACATGATAGTTGTCACAGAAATCATAGATGAGTAGATGAAATTGCAATAGAATAGATATAAAAACCAAAGGAGTTCCAAGAGGACTCTGAAGGAGTTCCTCTCTTCTCTCCTAAACTAAGAGCAATGAATCAAAAGAAAGCGTAGCCGTCAACAATGACTTAGAAATAACATAAATAGGGTTTCTGGTCGTCAAGGGTATTTTGGTAACTTTGTGGTGACTCCTGGGCTTCAGTTGGTCATTAAATATACTCAGCCCACATTCTGATGTCCCTGTCGATCGACATGCACTCTGTTGCATCGATCGACATACAATCCTCTTCTCGGCAGCCTTCTCTCGCGAGGCAGACTGATCACTCTTCAGTAAATCGGGCATAACCTCTGCTACAGGATGCGGATTGACCTCAGACCGGTGGCATTGGAAAGCTAACTCAAAGATATATCTTGTATCAAAAGATGGGCTAAATCCAACGGTGGGAAGGTCTCCATCGAGTGCTAAACATCTGAAGCGTCTGTGCAGTTATGCACTTGAGAAAGACTCCAAAAGACACCAAAATTACCATATATCTCCAAATCGTCCCTGAACCTGTAAATACTCTAAAAAGACTCCAATACATAGTAAATAGTATCTATAACACTTATATACCATGGGTAAAAATGGGTAAAATCCATGGTATATCATTTGACCTCAGTTTAATTTGATCAGGCATCTATTGAGCTTCTTTGGCTCCACTTTTTGATGTGCTCCCATGCACGAAATGTGACAGCCCCTTCTGTTGTACTTCTCCAGTAGCAACTTTCTTCACCTTGCTAACCTTCTGCTCAAGAGACTCATATTTCTCATTCACAGCCGCAAGTTCTTCACGAAGTTCTTCAAGCAGCTCGTTCTGCTTCAGAACCATATCCTCCAATCTCAGATTCTGATCCTTGACCCTCAACCACTTGTTAAGCAGAACGTGATACTCCTCATCATCTGTGCTGAGATCTGAATCAGAGGATTCACTAGATCCCTCCTTGCGTGCACCAAATGCAACAAGGTTCACCTTTCCATCTTCTTCAGACTCTGACTCATCAGACGACTGTAATGGACTACCTTTACCCTTCCTTGAGTTTGGACATTCACGCCGTGTGTGTCCAACACCTCTACACTCAGAGCACTTGAGCTCTCTTCGTTGTACCAACGGACAGTTAGCCCTTATATGACCAACTCCTTCACACTCGTAGCACTTGAGATTTCCTCTCCTTATGCTATTCCTACGATCACCTCCCTGGCGACCATATTGTTTCATCTCCTCAGGGTGATTCATCCTCTTTCCAAGATTCCTGACTATCCACCCCAAGGCATCTTCAACCTTCCGAAGTCTATCAACTTCTTTCTCAGCTACAAGGGCTATACTCCCTGGCGTACCTCCTGATGTAGACACCGAGCCACTGCCTGTCTCCATCTCTTCCGCCTTCAGCATACCCACAACCTTGTCAAACTTGAGCTCATCCGTGTTTGCAGTCATATTTAGGACCGCCTTCTGAGCTCCAAACCTTGCTGGAAGACAGCGTAGCAACTTCTTCACCAGCTTCTTCTCCTTGTACTTCTTTCCAAGTACACATGCTTCATGCGCCATAGCACTGAGTTTGGCACTGAAGCTCACCACCGTATCCGCATCTGACCACTTCAGATTCTCAAACTGCGACCCAAGATGATCCAAACGTGTCCTCTTGACACTGTCATCTCCTTCAAATGAATTCAGCAGGATCTCCCACGCCTCTTTAGCTGTAGTACTCCCCTGAATCAGCTGGAACTGCTCTACTTCAACAGCTCCGAAAATCGTCGAAAGCGCCTTTGCATTAAATTTTGATGCATTGCGCTCTGCCTCTGACCAATCCTCCTTTGGCTTAGGCTTCTTCCCATCTGCTGTGACTATGGTGGGCTCCTCCCAACCAGTCTCCACAGCTGTCTACGCATCTTCATTGATTCCTCGAATCAACTGCTTCATGTGAGCCTTCCAATGACCATACTGGTCCGCTTTCAACATGATTGCCTTCTGCACAGAAATAACCGTGTCCATCTTCACCTCTAGGATCACACCAGTAACTTAGGTGACCCGCTCTGATACCACTTGTAAGTGCAAAGATGACACCACAATTAAGTAATACAGAAGGTAAATCAGAGAGACAAAATACACAAGCACACCCAATAGCTTTATTAGAAATCGCCTTGTACAACTCAATTACAAGTTCTGCTTAATCAGCCTCGCTAGCCTGTTAACACCCTAACAGCTGCTACTGAACAATTCCTAAGCTACCCGCTTATGTCTCTCCACCGTCAAGTACTTCAGCCCCTGCTTCAGCACGACCCAGAACACTTCCAAGCGCTTCTCTCTCTATAAGATCAGCCTCTGTGTCTCTGTCTCTCTACAGACGACCACATAGCTATCTTATACTAACTCCACGTTCCCGAAACCCTAGTCTCCAAGGAACCACAATATGGACATCTTCCATATCAATAAGTGCAACTTTCCTTTTCTTGGAATGCACTTATTCCTCTTCTTTAAGTCATAAACTTACTCCCCAAGTTTATTCCTCTTTGCCTTTTCTTCAAGATACTCCCTTGCTCTCCAAGTCTACACGACTCCAGCTCAGCATCTCGACTCCATATGGTCTTCACCACTCACTACGACGTCTGCTTCAGCAACTACGTCAGCGACTACTTCAGGGCGGACATCTTTACATCAACAAGAGGCACGTTTCGATATATGATAATATAGACCTGAAAGAAAAATAATATCACTGGTAAAGAAGATGACAAAAATTGTTAATCTAATTTCAAAAAAATAAAAGAAAATAATAATCACCTTCAAAAAGTTTTTAATAAAAAATTTAAACAAACTTTATACAAAATATTTTACAAAGTTTTATTTTTATAAAAAGTTTAAAAAGTTTGTAAACTAATTAATTTATCAAAAATTTTAATAAAAATAGAACTTAAAAAAAAAGTTAACAAAAGTTTAATAATAGTAAACTTTGTAAACTTTATAAAAATAAAAATAAAACTTTACAAAAAAAATTAAGTAAAAAACTTTAAATAAACTTTAAAAAAAACGTTTTCAAAGTCTTTTTTTATAAAAATCTTAAAACTTTTGTAATTTTTTTAGTTTTGTTAAACTTAAAAAAAAATTGAACAAGAGTTTTAGAAAATCACAAGACAAACTATGAAGATATCACATATTGATGAAGAAAAAATGCAAAATCATTTTTTCACAAGTAAAATCACCCATAACACGTTTTAGGAAGTTAGAATATTTTTGGTAGAAGATTTTGAGAATATTTTTTTAACTAATATTTCATTAATTTTCGCAAAAAAATTAGGTATTTTTATCCGTATAAGGCGCATTTTAAAAGTTTAGAAGAATGATAAAAATCCTGAATATTCTTTCTAGTTTGAGTAGACGTAAGAGTACATTGTAGAAAACATAATCCCTGAAATTTTGAATACTTTTTAAAAGTAGAAGAAGCATTCGGAAGGAAAGTGAATATATTTACAATTAATAGAATGCACATTCCTTTTGTTTAGAAATTTAGTAAATATTAGAATGGGCTTTCTAAAAGAAGTAGATGAATTTTTTTTTATTTTAAAAATTGTTTTCTACTATACCATTTTTCGTAGAAGACGCATTCTACTTTTAGTAGAACGTATTTTAAAATTTTTATTTATCAAGTCTTTGAATAAAGAAAATTGCCAGCTTGTGTATATGGGTTTTTTATTAATTGTTTATATTTTCAATATTTTTTTATTCACAAAATTATTTATTTCGTTAGTTTTCAGAAATACAAAGGGTAAAAAAGAGAAAAAATGGACAAAAATGGTTTTATACCAAAGGAACAACAACCTAATTTTTTTGTTCTCTTTTGGCAATTTTTCCTTAATTTTTTGACATAAACCACAAAATTAATCAGAGATTAAAGAAACCTTTTAGCTTGGTGACCAAGTCTAATTCTTAAGAAGAATTTATGATTTTTGACCAAGTTTATTCTCTAAAAGATTTATTTATTTTCATAATCAAACTTTTTGTTTGTGTAGTGATCAGTTAAATAAAATAAAACTTTGATATAGAAATATAGGTTGTTGGATCATGATAGATGTACCCGAACCATTATCTAAACCGAACTCAAGTCCGAATTTACATTAACTCAACTTGGTGTGCACACTTGGTTTATTATACATTTACATTTATCTATAATTTTCTAGCGTTATCAACCTTGTTAGACTTCTCCACATTGTCCATTTTGTGCTATTAAAGCAAAAATCTTAAGACAAACATTTCTCGTTCAAACAAATTTCAATTTTAACATATGTATTAAAATTGAGTTCTAACAATCTCCCACATGAATTGAAATGATTCTAAACAAATAAAGACTCGATAAAAATACTTTTAAGAGTACTAACGAAAAATCCACTGGAAATGAGTTGATAATAGATATTGGGTTAACTCGTCCAGAAGGTGACATGATTTCTTGAACCCCCCCCCCCCCCCCCCCGAACTTTGGTGTAAACCGAGACAATATCTATCACACAGTTTTATTTTCTCATAGAATTAGGTTCTCTATTGTACGTTCATTGTGGCCATGAATTATTTCTGGTTTTCATGAGTGGACTTAAAGAATATAATCTTACATTCATTCTCCTAGAAATGGTCTCATTTCACACTTACTAGATGATTGACCATGTAAAATATTGAGTAATACTCCGCTTTAGAAGCTATGGAATCTTTAAAAGCTATTGATTATCCTTAACAACATACAAGCAGAACTGTATAATCATTATAGGAACTGAGTAGAAACCAAAGTCTCATAGTACTTTTGGTGGATTAAGATTGACTTAGTTTTTCCTTTGAACTTATTTCTTGGGATCTTCAATCAGTTGGGTAGAGGTACGGCCAAACTTCCTCTTAATTCATAGGCTTTACTCTCATTCCTCTTGATTATTTTTTAATTTGATCTCGTAACACATCTTTACTAATCCAATCATTATAGGTTGTTCAATTGTATATAATCAATTGAGATTAATCCGTTTGAGATAATTTTTCAATGGTTGTATGTCATCTTCTTAAAAGAGATGAATAACCACTATACATAAAATGTAGTGTTCAGTCACTAATTTTTATCACATCACCAAATCTTTTATCAATTTCTGAAACATTTAGCTCATTTAGTCTATTGAAAGCGGTGAACATATGTTTCAGAATGATTTTGAATCTCACACATATCATTCTTTTATATGAACTTGAGAATAATGAATCCTAGAATCACATTTTGTAATCTCATGTCATAATTTTCAAATTGCCCACTAAAGACATTCTTAGTTTGTTTAAGCATTTTTATGATGAGATTTACATACCAAAATGTATATCCATGTAGAATAATTTTGATGTATATGTATGTATCACATTTATTGATTCTATATCATATTCAAAAATATGATATTACCAAATATTCATGTTTTTTTAGTTGTCTTAGATCCATATAACATTTCAGATCCATCACATGGATTTTATGTTTCGTAATATTACAATGTTCCAAACATTATGATTACAATTATTCTTGGAGTCAATTGATTCAAGTATTGTTTTTCTGGAAAGCTTTGCATCACAAGCCTAACCTTGTGCTTGTGATCCAGCCACCAATTTCCAAATCTTGTTTTGAAAGCATATTTAAACTCAAGGCCTTAAACCCGTTTAGTAAATATGTTATGTACCATGTGTAGAAGCCGGAAAATCGAATCAAATAAACAATATAATAAATGCGATATGTTAAGGAAAGAAATGATTGAATATACGAAATGAAACTGAAATGGAAAACGTTTTCATAAACGATTATAGTGTCGAGATATGATATCTCTTTCCTTAACTCTTTATATTCGCTCCGTAGTGAGACGGGACTGTACGAATATAGAGTCTCAGGATAAAACCATGGCGACAATTCATGCTTCACTCGTGAATGCCCTATCAAACTATAACTCTACGAAACACTCTCTAGTAAGACTTACGCTAAGGGATTTTTGCTGGTTTCGATGTGAAAGTAAAAGTGAGAAATGAATGAGGAGGAGAGGCAGTATTTAAAAAGAAGACGGAGCAGCCACTTCCCACAACAGCTGCTGCACGTGGGCGAGAATCTCGCGGAGATTGAGGGAAGATAAGTTGCAAAACTTCTTCCTCAAGACTCGTTCTCTTCTAGTTTAAATATCTCGAGAGGATAAACTGCATGTCGTTTTTATTTTGTAGACAAACTACTTGTCGTTTCAAAATAAAATGCATGTTGTTTTTTGAGAATTAAATGGGCAAAAACGTTGGGCTTAACTTGGTTCAAAAAAAATCTTATTTTCTGGCCCTTCACCAAAACCCGCGCCCGGACCGGACCGGACCGGACGGCGACGGCAGCGTGCGCGTGGGGAGCCTTCTCCTCTCTCAGGTTGTTAAAACCATGATAGCATGGGTACATATATCTGCACCTCAAAATTCAGTCTCACAACCGATTTGGGACTCTACATAACTCATTCATTTAATTGACAATATTTGGGCTGGACCCATGTCATTTTTGTTCACGTTTTTTATAAAGCCAATGGGCTTTATAATTAGATCCAACACCATGTACCATTTTTCATAATGGTGTCTATTTTACTATTGATGGTTTCCTTCCCTGAAGGTGCCTTTGGTGTATTAATGGTGTACCATTTTTTTTTTACGGCAAACGGCTATTCTATTACTCAAGCTTGAGGTGGTCTGGGTAACCAGACCGGAATAGAACAACCAACAAAATGTAACTTCCTATGGAAGGATCTAGCTGTCTTAGCTAAAAAGTCTGAGATCTGATTACGCGCTCTTGGAATGTAAAAAATCTTGAAATCCGGGAAGCATATAAGAAATGTCTCTATCATCTCTAGTTCCGTAGCAAAACTTGGCCAAACATGAGGTTCCTTGATCATAGCAATCAATTCTTTGCAATCTGTTCTGAATTTCTGACATGTTGAGTGCTGAAGCATATTCTCCATCGCCCATCGCAGTGCTTCCACTTCTGAGTGCAGAGCTGATTCTCTTCTGGGGAAGTTCTGTGATCCCATGAGCTGCGTATTTCCTCCACTATCCAACCAGACCCATCCACATCCACTAAATTGCGCCTGAGGAGTCCATGATCCATCCAATAAGAAAATATTGCCCAAGCTTATGACTTGGGATTCCTCTCTGTTACTCTCTTGTACTATTGGTGGTATTGTCTCGTTAGTATTAAACCAAGCTTGACATTCACTCTCAGCATATCGAACTAGTTCCAGATGGTCTCTATCTATTCCCCTAAAGAGTTTGTCATTTCGAGCCTTCCAAATATACCAAATTAGCCAGGGATAAGGATCCCTGTCTTGCTCTGGTTCAAGTGAACCGTTCTTTTCCCAGAATAGGTAGCTCATATTCGTGTAGATGCTTGATACTGGAAAAACTTTAGGATTCGTCGGAGTCGATGAGTGTAGCCAAACTTGTAGAGCAGGTGGACATTTGAAAATGGCATGTGTTACTGATTCCTCTGGTTCACCACATCTTAGGCAGTAGTTATCGCATCTCATATTTCGCCTTACTAGATCTCTCGTTACTGCCACATGACCAGTTAGCAATTACCACATGACTGTTTTCTGTTTTAGATTTTTATCATTGTACATACTCATATTCTAAGAAAGACGTATACAATTATTCCATGATTATATTAGAATGAATATCTGGTTTATTTGGTTAATCAGAAATAACTAATCACCAATATTGTACCCCTTTTATAAAGATGTGATATTGTGATTTTTGCTATGCACCCTCACGTTTAAGGCAAATGTATGGTACCTTTCAAAGTTGATGCGGTTTCTGACCAATATGTAGTAAGACATGTTTTTTTTTTGGTAGGATGTGGTAAGACATGTTCCCCCCCCCCCCCCCCCCCCCACATTTCATGACATTACTCAAAATCTCTTTGTTCTAATGCAAAACACTTTGCGTAAAACAATTTTTAAGATTCAATACTGAAATAAAATGAACCAATTAGCATTCTCCAGAAAAAAGCATATGCTTTTATTCATGAGTATTTCTCTATTTTAATATGGTCATGAGATTAAACATCGCTCATGCCACATAAAAACTGAGTTATATCCATCATTAGTCCTATGCTTATAGCATTAGACATACATTAATGTGAAAATCTGATAAATATCAGAACTTGATAGTTGATACAATCATATGTGGCAGACCACTATCAAACTAAATTTGGTATCTAGATTTATAACCATTATTATCTCTATCAGAACCAGTGTAAAGTGTGGACATTCAGATAAAAATCAGAATCCCAATATAGCACACATAATCATATATGGTAGACCATAGACCATTCCCAAAATGGGATGTCGACTCATTATATTTGTTTTCATGTAATTTTTATTAGTTGATTTTTACGATGAATCAAAAATATAAATATATATGTTTTTATATACATACATTCGATTCAGATTACTAATTTATGATAATCATACTCAATATCAAATATTTTCAAAGGACACATAGTTATATTAGTATGTTATCAACTTTAGATACCCAATATCACATAATAAACAATTTAAATAATGTGATTAAATTTCATAACAAATTAGATTAAATCTCTTGAATTAATAAAATCATATGATATATAATTTCAATAGATGCAAAGTCTAGAAATTAATACAATTCAATTCTTTAGAATAAATTTCTCAAATAATCTGAAATTATTCATTAAAATATCACAAAAAAATTGGGAAGGATGGCAAACGAGACCTGGTCAGAGTTGTTATTAACTAAGACCAACGTTTAAAAACAAATGACCTCATAATTACTTGGCCATTTAATACCAAGTAAGAGCAATAACAATTTTAACAAGTAACGCTTTTAAACAATGCTAAGACTTAGCAAACAACTAAACTAGTGGAGACAGTTTTTATTTTTGAACGAGATGAATTTTAGTTGATTTTAATTAATAAAATCAGAATCAAATGCATATTAAGCAAACTCATCTTGACAACATTTTTTTTTCAGAAATCAAACTCAACAACTCAATCAAATAAATCATAGAATATCAGTTAATTACCAGTGAAATTTTGTTGAAGAAAATCAATAAGTATCAGACCATGTAAAAATATATTGGTAAAATTGCCAATAGAGAACAAAAAAAACAAGGGTATTGTCCTTTTGGTATAAATTTCTTTTTGTCCAATTTTTCTCCTTTTTATCCTTTGTATTTCTGAAAACTAATGAAATAAATAGTTTTGTGAATAAAAAAAATATTAAAAATATAAACAATTAATAAAACACTCATATACACAAGCTGATATTTTTTTTCTTTTTAAAAAGTTGATAAATAAAAATTTGAAAATACGTTCTACTAAAGGTAGAATGTGCCTTCTACGGAAAATGGTATAGTAAAAAACGATTTCTAAAATAAACACGTTCATCTACTATTTTTAGAACGTACATTCTACTATTTACTAAATTTCTAAATAAGTAGAATGCGCATTCTACTAATCCTAAAGCTATCTACATTTCGTCTGGATGCATCTTCTACTTTTATTAAGTATTCTAAATTTCGCGGAATGTATTTTCTAAAATGTACTCTTACGTCTACTAAAAGTAGAAAGCGTGTTCTGGATTTCTGTCAATCTTCTAAACTTTTAGAAGGCGCCTTCTACGGATAAGATTACCTGATTTTTGCGAAAATTAATGAAAGTTTCAGTTAAGGAAATATTCTAAAAATCTCCTAAAAATATTCTAACTTCCTAAAACGTGTTATTTTCGATTTTACTTGTCAAAATTTTTTAAAAAATTATTTTCCCTTGTCTTCTTCATTAATCTATGGTTTTCCCATAATTTTTCTTTTGATTTTTTTCATAAACTCTTGTTCTATATGATACATATCTATACAACATGTGGTATTTTGAAATTAGGTGCAATTTTTGTAAAGTTTTATTTTTATTTTTATAAAGTTTACAAATTTTATTTTTATTAAAAAACATTTTTAAAAGTTTTATTTTTATTAAAAATTTTGATAAAATTAAAAAGGTTACAAAAATTTTAAACTTTTTATAAAAATAAAATTTTCTAAAATTTTTTTTAATAAAGTTAGTTTAAAGTTTTTATTAAAATTTTTTGTAAAGTTTTATTTTTATTTTTATAAAGCTTAAAAATTATATTTAATTAAAGTTTTATTAAAAACGTTTTTAACTTTTTACAAAAATAAAACTTTGTAAAATGTTTTTAATAAATTTATTTAACGTTTTTATTAAAAAAATTTGTAAATTATTTTTACTTTTACAAATTTTATTTTTATTAAAAAAAATTAAAAACTTTTATTTTATTTTCCCTTTTTAAAACGTTTTTAATTAATTTTTTTAAAATTCTTTTAGTTTAATGTGTTTAATAAAAACTTTAAACAAACTTTATAAAATTTGTAAACTTTATATAAATAAAAATAAAACTTTACAAAATAGTAAAATAAATTGCATAAAGTGAAGAAGAATATAACCGAATATTTTTGGATTTTTGTTGAACTGATTCAACCATATCCTCGACATGATTACATCATAGAGAACCTGTTCTTACGACCAAAAACAACTTCACAATTATCAGATCGGTTAGTGCATAAAAGCAGTAACAAATTTTTGAGTTAAGATTGTAGGACCTTAATTTAAAAAGGGGTATAATCTGAATAATTGTAAGATAAATTATAAAGAACACTGAATGAATACAGAACTATCGTGAATCAAACAAAATGGACAATGAGTTTTTGCAGAGTCGATACTTAAGAATCTCTTTCCTTAACTAAAAAATGTCTCGTAGTGTGACGGTTGTATGGCGATTAGAATCTCAGGATAATACTGCATTTTTTTTCTATCCATACACTTGAATAAGAAGCCTACTAAACCTTTATTTTGTGTGTATTCTCATTGAAAATGAAAAAAAAAAGGGAAAAAGTGGAAGAGATTGTTGTTGTTTTTTCTAGTAAGTGGAATGAGAGGGAGTACTAGGGAAAAACCAAAAAAACATTTTTGATTTTAATGGAGATAAATATTACATTAATATTTTGATATTAACAACAAATTAATCAGAGATTAAAGAGACTTTTTAGCTTGGTGATCAAGTCTAATTCTTAACAATAATTTATGACTTTTGACCAAGTTTATTTTCTAAAAGATTTATTTATGGGTTAATTTGCTCAATAGCCAAAATCTAAATGAAAATTAAGAATATAGTATTGATTTTGACCTTATTAAGTAACTAACATTTAATTCCTTTTGTATCTGGTTATGCCCTCTCAACTAGTAAGTATCCGGTGGAATAAAGAGAAAATAAAACGTCAACACTTAAATTAGGGATGAAAGTAAAACACTATTACTTACAACATAGTACAAATCAAAATAGTATATAAAACTGGTTTATTCTATTTAATAAAATCAAAATAGTACAAATGTTACATGTTCATATGTGTAGTAGAATGATCTTCCAAGATAAATTGAGTATGGTTCAAGCAGCTATTACATGTACAAACCCTACCAATACCCTCCTAACATCTTCTAAATACTAAACTCAACTCCAACATTTAAATACTAAACCCTAAACTGTCATCAGTAAACCCAAATCCAAATATAAATTATAATATATATTTATAATGTCTGATCTCACCCACAATCACTTAATACTAAACATATCTTAAGTTTTAAATACTCCACTCTAATGCTAAATCTACCCTGAATGTTCTATTCTATTTCACCAAAATAGTATAGTTTTCTAACCACAAACATAACCTCTAAATAGTAAACACTACCCCAGTCTCAACCCAATTTCAATCCCTAAATACTAAACTCTAAACCCGAATTCTTAAATCCAAATATAAATGTAAAATATAAATATAGAATCAACTACTGTTTTAGTGTGATAAATAAATGTTCTATTCCATGTCTCCAAAACAGTATAGTATTATAATAGAACAAACCATAAAATTATAAACTAAACCCTATTTTAATTTTATTTCTAATTCTACCCTGACCCTTCATACACTAAACCCTAAAATCTTAACCACTAAACCCCAAATCATAATCTCTAATCACTAAACCCAAATTTAAAATATATTGTTACTAATATCTAAAATTAGTAAACTATACTATACAACTATAGAATATAATAGATCTGAAAACTTAAAAATGTTAACATAAAAAGACAAAAAAATAACAAGAAAGCGATACCACACTACAAGAAAACAGCGTGATTCTGACAGACATTCCAACGGAAAATAAGATCCTAAGAATATTCCGAGAGATTTCCGAGGAAATTCTGAGGAAACACAAATTTTGAGTTTCCTCAGAATTTCCTCGGAAAATACCAACGGAATTCCGAGGAACAAATTATTCGTCGGTATTTTCTTATGAAATACCGAGGATACAATATTCCTCGGAAAAAATCGACGAAAATCTGAGGATATATAATAGCCGTTGGGGAATTTTTAAATTACCGAGGAAATTCCGAGGAATGAGCCGTTGCCGTCGGAATTCCATCGGAATTTCCTCGGTAATGTCGGCAACTTTTCATCTATAAATACGAGCACCCCTCATCCTCTCCATTCACTCCATTTCTTCATCCTCTTACATATTATATTTACTCACGAATTTGATTGAAAAAAAGCATGTCTTCTTCAAATTATTATCGTTCTTGGATCGATCGACCTCATTTGGATCTGAACACGAGATTGCTTACGGAAGAATACCAACGAGTATAACCGAATTCATGGGGATAGCTCAACGACAACCGGAAGCAGAAACGGGTATGTTAAGATGTCCTTGCTCTAATTGTAAAAATAGAAAGGTTATTAAAAAGTGTGATGTTTAGACTCATCTATATTTGAATGGGTTTACACAGAGTTACAAAATTTGGTATCATCATGGGGAAACTGATTATGAATATGGTAGTACTAGCGAACCTCAGTCTGCAGTTAGGTTAGAAGAACCAATTAGAATGGATGTAGATTATGGTGTAGGTACTGAGCAGATGGTAAATGATCATTTTAAAGGGGAAGATTTACCTAATGCAGAAGCTAGGAGATTTTAAGATATGTTGGATGCTGGAAAACAACCCTTGTACGAAGGATGCAGAGATGGTCATTCAGCTTTTTCATCTGCAACAAGACTGATGGGCATTAAAACAGATTATAATTTGGCTGAAGACTGTGTGGATGCGATTGCTGATTTTGTAAAAGGTATTATACCTGAGGATAATGTAGCCCCTGGTTCATATTACGAGGTTCAGAAACTGCTAGCTGGTATTGGTTTATCGTATCAGGTAATAGATGTATGCAGCAATAACTGCATGATTTATTGGAGGGCGGATGAACAGCGGTTACATGCAAATTTTGTGGGAAGGCTCGTTATAAAGATACGAGTGGAAGAGTTTCAGTGCCATATAAAAGGATGTGGTATTTGTCTTTGACGGAAAGGTTGCAGAGGTTGTATCAGTCTGAACGCACAGCGCAACCAATGAGATGGCATGTGGAGCATTCAACAGATGGTGAGATTAGACATCCTTCAGATGCAAAAGCGTGGAAGCATTTTCAATCAACATATCCCGACTTTGCGTATGAGAGAAGAAATGTCTACCTTGGATTATGTACTGATGGTTTCAGCCTGTTTGGCAAAAGTGGAAGACAATATTCTCTATGGCCAGTCATTCTTACAACTTACAACTTACCGCCAAACTTATGCTTGCGACGAGATTTTTTGTTTCTCTCCATTCTCGTTCCCGGACCAGAGCATCCTAAGAGATCACTTGATGTGTTTCTTCAGCCACTAATATATGAGTTGAAACAACTATGGGCTCAGGATGCTGAAACATACGATATTTCGTGTAAAGAAAAGTTTCAAATGCGAGCAGTACTTATGTGGACAATTAGTGATTTTCCAGCATATGGTATGTTATCTGGATGGACAACGCATGGAAGGCTATCATGTCCATATTTTCAAGATAACACTGATGCTTTCCAACTAAAACACGGAAGGAAAACGTGTTGGTTTGACTGTCACAGGAGATTCCTACCACCTGATCATCCATATCGTAGGAGTAGGAATTTGTTTACGAAGAACAAGAGGGTGTTTGACAGTCCAACACCGGAAATTTGTGGGGCAGATTTGTTGACACAACTAAGAGATTTTGGTGCAGATAGGACGCCAAACGTCGGTGGACACGTCCGTGATCTGGTAGATGCTGTTGGAGAACTACATAACTGGCACAAAAAGAGTATTTTATGGGATCTGCCAAACTGGAAGGATCATCTGCTGAGGCATAATTTAGATGTCATGCATATTGAGAAGAACTTTTTTGACAATCTCATGAACACGATCCTTAACGTCAAAGTAAAACAAAGGATAATTTGAAGTCAAGACTGGATTTAGTCGATATATGTGCTCATTCAGAACTTCATGTTGATGAGAATGGTAGGGCTCCTTTTCCCATATACCGACTTGATGCAGATGGAAAAGATGCATTCTTTGATTGGATTTCAAACGATGTGGAATTTCCAGACGGTTACGCATCTAATTTGCGTAACTGTGTCGATAGAAACGAAGGAAAGTTTATCGGCTTGAAGAGTCACGATTGTCATGTAATGATGCAGCGCCTCCTTCCATTTGCCTTCAATGAACTATTACCACGGAATGTTCATGAAACAATTGCAGGGATAAGTGCTTTCTTCCGCGATTTATGCATGAGATCAGTGACTCTTGAAGGTATTGAAAATTTGAAGACTAACATAGCCGTGATTCAGTGCAACCTTGAGAATATATTTTCTCCATCATTTTTTGATGTTATGGAGCATCTTGTTATTCACCTGGCAAGAAAATTGGAACTTGGTGGTCATGTGCAGTTTATAAATCCTAAACAGTTCTTCTTCCCCATTTCTCTCTTCTTCTTCTCGCGATCTCCGCCGACCACTCTCTTCTCTCGCGATGATTTCCGGCGAATCCTCCCTAATCCTCTTCAATTTCATCCACAAATCATGTAAGGACCTTATCCCACTCTCTTAGGTTCTATATGGTAGGTTTTTAAGTAGATTTGATGATTTTAGAAGTTTTTAGATAGATTTTTGTTAGGGTGATTGGTAGGACTGTAATGGGAGTTTGATTGTGATTATTTGTTTGTATTGAGTTGATTTAGAAATTTTTTAAAAGTTTTTCTTAATTTTGTGTTTTTAAAAATTGAATTAATAATTATGAAAACGTTTTTGTATATAAAATCTATTTTTTGAACTATAAAATCTTTTCTATATTTATTAAACATTTTTAATATTTATGAAACCTTTTTATGATTAAAAACTATTTTTGTAATTATATAACTTTTTCTGTTTATTAAAAGTTTTTTTATATTTGTATTCTTGTGATTAAAATCTATTTTTTGGATTTTTAAAAGTCGAAATAATAATTATGAAAACGTTTTTTGCATATAAAATCTATTTTTTGAATTATAAAATCATTTCTATATTTATTAAACATTTTTAATATTTATGAAACCTTTTTTGATTAAAAAGTATTTTTTGTAATTATATTTATATTTTTGTGATTAAAATCTATTTTTAAATATTTTTCAATTTATATTGACTAAAACTATTTTTTTAATTTACAGGTCTACTGGTGATCAGACCCGGCCTCGACCTCGTCATTCCTCACCACGAGGTCGTGGTGGTACGGGGAGCCACTCTCGGGGTTCGTCCAGCCGCTTTCGGGATTCTTCATCGCCCCAGAGCTCTTACCATACATCTCCCTCTCCGGTTCCTGATCCCGCTGCTGCACCCCCTCATGCTCCTCCAGTCGTTCCGGGAGTGATGACTGTTGAACATTTGGTTCAACAGCCCGGTCGTGAGCATCTTCCCTATCTCACTCCGGATCCACGGGAACTCGGTCAAACATGGTAATTAAACGTTTTTTTTCTTTCATTAAAATTTCATTCATTATTAATAATATGTTCCTTATATTAGGTTCGACCGATCCAAGAACGGGATCAGCGCATGGATCAACCGTATGATGAAATCGACCCTCGATAAGGGACATCCGACTTTCACTCACTTCCCTCCCGAGGACCAGGAGATGTGATTTCGTCAGTTTGCGGTAAGTATTCTAATTTTTTTACTTATATTTTTAATCTTTAATATAAAATTTCTACTAATTGTGTTTTTTTCAGCAAGAGTTCACCTGGAATTCCGATCATACACCTTATATCCGTAACGCCTTCGTCCATAAACTTATGGACAACTATGGGAAGCAGATCTACGAGTGGAAGCAGAAGTGGCTCGCTAACCAGGTTTTTTTATTTATTAAATTATTTTTTAAAACTATTTTTGAATTTATTTAACTATTTTTATTTTTTATTTATTAAAAGGTCCCGCAGTCGATCAACGGCACCGTCTGGCAGGAGTTGTGTGTGCATTGGGAAAAGGAGGAGATGAAAGAAATCTCCTTGACCAACTCCAACAACCGCAAGAGCGATCGTGGCGGGAAGGGCATGTACAAGCACAACTTGGGAGCCCAGACTATTGCCACTCTGGGATATCGCATGGTAAGTTCATTCTCTTTTCTTTTTCCAATTTGTTTAAGTATTTTTATTTTATTTTTATGCATTTCTTCTGATTTATAATGTTTGTTTTAACTTATGTTTTTTTCAAGGCGGAAGAAAATGATGGCGAGCCGTTTGATGATTTCGTCCTAATGAAGAGGGCGCATACCAACAAGCATACCGGGCTGATTGATGATGGTGTTGTGAGGGATGTGGTCGACCTGATCCATACTCAGAAGGAAGACGAAGAGACCCGTCTATCTCAGCTTCAAACCGACCTGGACGCCACTTCGAACGGCTTCGACTAACTTGTCCCGGATTCGAATCAACGAAATCGTTGCATCGGTATGTTCTTGTTTAAAAGTTCAATTCATTTATTTCTTTATTTTAATTTTATCATCTTTTCTATTATTTAAATTTATTTATTTTCTATTTCAGTCGGTACAAAAGAAGAAGAGACGTTTGGTCGGTTTGGGTCGTCGATCTCAGTCGGTTCCTCCTTGTGCACCATCGCCCTCTGTTGATCCAGTACTTATGGATCAGTTGAAGGACAGGGATGACCGCATTGCTGCGTTGGAGGCCAGGATGGCGGATCAACAGGCGAGATGGGAGGAAACGATGAAGCAGAACGAGAAAATGATGGAAATGATGAAGAGGATGTACCCGGACGAGCAGTTCCCGTAGTTTCTTTTTTTCAAAAACTCTGAATGTTTTATTTTGATTTGTACAATTTTGAATATTATCTAATATGTTTTAAATTTCAATTTGAATTTATATTTTCTAATTTCAATTAAAAACAAATTAATTTATGATTTTATAAAAAAAATTGGGAATATTCCGAGAAAGTGTATCCCTCGGAATATTCCGACGATAACTTCCTCGGAAAATATCCTCGGAGTTTTCCGATGGAATTTTCCTCGGTAAAAGCCTCGGAATATTCCGAGGGACCAAGTTCTCAGAAAAGCCTCGGTAATATTCCGAGGACATTTTGAGGTCACTGGCCCTCGGAAATTTCCGAGGGCCAGTGTCCTCGAAATGTTCTCGGAATATTACCGAGACTGTTTCCGAGGAATATTCCATCGGAAATCTCCGAGGAAATACTGACGAAATGGTCCTAGGAAACGGTTCTTCAGAATTTCGTTGGAAACTACTTTCCTCAGAATTTTTTCCAAAATCTCCGAGGAAATTCCGAGGAAACTTGACTTTCCGACGAAATTTTTCCGACGACGTTTTTCGTCGGTATATACTCGGAATACCGTTTTTCCGAGGAGATACCGACGAGAATTTCCGTCAGAATCACGCTGTTTTTTTGTAGTGTCAGTTCTAGGCCTGCGTGATTGTTCTTCTATTTCAATGGAAGTTAGGAAACTGAAAAACACCTATTATAACATGTTAATTTACTGTGAAGATGACTGATTGTATATGTAGAGTTAATTAAAGTGGAATAACCTATGATTTGTGTTTTCATAGATACCACGAGAAAAAGAGATCCATAGGAAGAGGAAGAAGAGAAAGAAAAAAAAACAAAAAAATGAACAAAATAGAAAGAAATCTTACCGGTTAATTGCAAGGATATTTTGGAATATATGATAGAAAATAAGTTGTATATTGAGGTCAAATTTTTTTTAGCTAGATAGTTAGTTATAATTTGTTTGATGTATACTGAGTGCAATTCCCCTTTTTTTATTCTCATAATCAAACTTTTGTTTAAGTAGTGATTTTTACATAAAATAAAACTTGATTATAGAAATATTGGTTGTTGGTCCATGTACCCAAACCATTATCTAAACTGAACTCAAGTAAGAGTTTATATAAATTCACATTTCTCTATAATTGTTAGACTTTTCCATACTGTCCAGTTTGTGCTATTAAAGCAACAATCTTAAAACAGACATTTCTCAATCAAACAAATTTCAATTTTAACATATGTATCAAAATTTAGTTCCAACAACCTTTTATCCAACTTTTGTAGCGATTCCAAAGATTTCATGTCTGCTTCGTATAAAACAGTTTTTCTATATAATCATTTTTTAAACGAGATATTTGTATGACTTTTTTTTGTTTTGATTACCCAGGAACTGCATGATAATACGAGAGTCGTTTATGATTTATTAGACAAAAAAACACTTAAATCATTTGACTGTAATTTCTCAATGTTCAAGTTTGATTAAATGCGATGATCTTGGACACACGGAAAGAAACAAAGTGAGTGAATAAAACATGTTTAATTTATAAGGTCATAATGCATGTGAGGTGACCATTACTACAATTAAACCGTACCATTCTCTGTTGTATTAATCAGTTAACCTTACGGTGTGGTCTTGTTCTATATGTGTGTGAAAGATATATACATGCAGGGGCGGAGGCATGTTGGAGGGAGGGGGGTCAGCTGACCCCACTTGATTTTAATTATGTTAAGTGTTTTGTCCAAATTTACAGTATTGACCCCTGTAGAAATTTTCAAATGACCCCCTATGTTTTGTGATGTTCTTGTTGTTCCAACTAAAAAATCTATTTCTTCAACTTAATTTTTAAATAAACTCATATAAGTAATTTTAGCTACATAAAATAGGTTTCAAAAATAAAATAAAATATCACGTATTTATATTTATTTCCCTTGTTTGAATTACAGAACATTCTAAAATTAAAAAAAAATTGTTAACAGCTTAAATTAAAATTATTGGTATGTATTTATATTTTAAGATAAACTATCATAGCTTTGATGATTTCAAATATATTTTTAAAAAAAAAACTTTTTGATTCAGATTCATAGCTTTGACGATTTCAAATATATTTAAAAAACTATCCTTTGATTCAGATTTTAATACAATAAAAATGGGTAACATAATATCTTATCTAAATGCAATAGATGATATCTCAATATCAGATTATTTAAACTAAATTGTCAATTCTAATTATAAAATTTAATTCCAGATCAGTTTTATTTTTTTCAGCAATAGTAAACGATTTAAATTTTTGAAAAACTATATATATATATATATATATATATATATATATATATATATATCAAACTATTATTTTATATATCACTATTTTAATACTTTTAAATATAAGACCGACCCCGGTAGAAAAGATTTCTGGCTCCGCCACTGTATACATGACAACCACTGCATATGAATTCACACACAAATAATTGGTGTATATCACTAGGTCTGTTGGATTTGGTTGTGTTTAGTTCAAAAAGTGTGGGTACAAGTTAATGATAGGTTTACAAGTTTGATTTTCTTCGATTTTAGTCATGTGATGTTTGAGGAGTTTTCTAAAGAAGTCAAATAATTTTAAGGGGAAATAAAGTGTGTTGCATAATTTGGGAGGGAATAACAAAATACAAAGTCAACATATTTAATTACAGCATTTTATAAATAACCCATTATTAATGCTTACTATTTGACAGTGCATGTATTTACTAAGATAATACATTTATTTTACTATGTAATAAAATTTAGGCGAGAAAAGACTTGTCTTGGCCTGAGGTGAAGAGCTGCTTACCGAGCACTAATGGGCGTCCAGTCGGTTATACGGAACTGCGAGCAATTTGGCTGGTTTGATGATGAGGAACCAATCACAAAACGATTTCTAGTGACGAAAGAACCAGGACGTTCAGGCTGCTTCATATCTGTTTTATCGCTTGTGAGCATCAAAATAACAGACGACATATGCGGTCTATTATCTTTGGTTTCTTGAACACACAGGAGACCAATATGGATGCATCTTAGAACCTCACTTGGTCGAAATGTTGATGATGAATCAACGATAACAGGATCTACAATATCGAGCCCTTTTCCTTCCAACCAGAGCTTCCATATCTGTTCATTAAAAAAAACAAAGCATTTTGATCAATCAAAAAAAGAAAACAAATCAAAAGAGGAAAACAATAGAACTTGATTTGACAGACTCACATAGAAAATAAGGCTTTCTTCGTTGTAGTATAAGAACTCGTTGTTTCGCTTTCCAGCTATTATCTCCAGAAGCAAGACTCCAAAACTGAAAACGTCTGATTTTACAGAGCATATCCTATCTATCGCGTATTCAGGAGGCATATAGCCGCTGATTAACCAAAGAGTAAACACACTTGTGAGACTTAAAAATCAGAATTATTTTATATTTCCAAAAATGTTGGCGGTGGTGCTTACTAAGTTCCCACCATGTTTGTACTAGCTTCTGTCTCATCCCTTGCAAATAGCTTGGCCATCCCGAAGTCGGAGATTTTCGGTACCATATCTTTGTCAAGCAAGATGTTGCTCGGTTTCAGGTCCCTGTGGAGGATCCGATACCGAGAATCTTGATGAAGATATAAAAGTCCCCGAGCAATACCATTAATTATATCCCATCGCTTCTCCCAATCAATCTTATAGCTTTTGGCTTTGTCTACAAACAAAACCAATCCAAATTAATTTTAATTTTATTTCCAAATAATAAGCATTCAACTTTAGTATACATTTAGCTTGTAGAAGAAAAAAAAAAAGAAAAAAAGAAAGTAGGGCACTTACCGAAAATATACGTATCGAGACTGGAATTCTCCATTAGTTCAAAGAGTAGAACCATCTCCTCTCCCTCGAAGCAGTATCCAAGTAACTGGACAAGGTTGACATGTTGAACGCTTGCGATCAAATTCACCTCGTTGGTGAAACCTTCGATCCCATGAGCTGATCTCACCAACAGCCTTTTAGCTGCGATTGCTTGCCCGTCTGGTAAAATCCCCTGTTACCAGTTACCACATACGTGTTTTATATTCGTTTCAGGGAGTTTAGCCCAGGGATATATTTTCTATATACCTTGTAAACGATACCGTAACCACCTTTTCCTATCTTGTTGCAATCAGAAAAGTTTTCTGTGGCCTTGACAACATTTACTAGCGCCATCGGTACACATTGCAAATTCCCTATATATGTATTATGATCAATTAAAACATTTTATCTATTCAGACAGAAGATAAAAAAAAATATAATAAATAAATAAAGAAAGGTTATCTCACGAATACCAATAAGTGGTGGTGCAACTGTTCTTGTTGGAATCCTCTTCTTTCTTTTCCGGAAACAGAACAATATGACAATGACACCCAGAAGCAACACAATGCAGATTCCAATAATCAACATTATGCTTTTTGCACTCATTCTTCTTGTGTTTTTTTTTTGAATTTGTTACCGCTATAAAAACAAGTAATAGAATCCAAGTTATAAAGACATTCAGTTCTCCAATGATAGATTCTAAAATGAAAATATATCTACGTTCTATCTTTCTTTTTAGCCTCACTTACAGATATCAGTGGCTGCCAATCTAACAAATAGATCTTGACCGGCAATCATGTTCTTCCTAAGATCGAGGATTTCTCCCACCCAAATCACACAGCTATTTTGCATATCCGGGTTAGCAAATGCAGTACAATTGCAATTCCTATTGCACTTTTCTTTGCATTCCTTCAACCCACTAGTCATGTCCACAATAGACTTTGTAGTATCCGGCAACTTCATTTTCCTAAACTTCTCAAACCCATCTCCAGAGCAATTCAACTGAGTCCTCCTCATACACCCACCTGTCCAGTCTTGAAAACCCCATGCTTCTTGGTCTCTCGGCTCAAATCCGTGAATGCAATCGCAGTTTGGTGATCTGCTTGTGTCACATATACCGTTAGGTCCACATTTATTGTATAACCCGCATGCATCATGCGGTAAAATACGCTCTACGCGTTTCCACACTTGTTGTGGTTTTGGAATCCACGTTGACCGGTTCAACCGGCCACCAACAGACAATCTCAATATGGAGAAGAAGGTTTTATTAGTGATAGTGAAGAAATATGTGGCCTCTTCTTTGGTTGCGGTAATGGTGTACGTCACGTAGGTGAAATTTCCACTCTCATTTGTAATCTTCCATGGGTCACTCCGAAATGTTGGCATACCCTTCTTCCTAATGATACTCTGCACGAGCTCATGACGTTCCACTCCATAGGTGAATTCTCCTGATGACGGATCATCAGAGCTTCTCCAAGATTTCAAGACCCTATTTATGTTCGATTTGGCATCAAACCCTAGTTTCATATTGGAGACTAAAGCATCTGTTGGGAAATCGAAACTTTGCCACAAACACCCAGTTGATGAATTGTCGTCGAAGTATCTTAACACGAGGTTTCCGCTATCAAGAAGCTCTCCAATCACTAGTGATTTCGTGAGATTTGTGCTAGTCCTATTGGTCCACCAGACGCGGGTACCGTGTCGATCAAGGAGTACCAGGTTGGCATCCAAGATTTTGAGGGTTCCGACGGGCTTCGAGATTGGGTTGTCTCTATTCGCGACCCATACGACTTCCTGAGGAAACCTGTGGTGCCATATTCCCAGATACCAGCGGTCAGCTACTCCGGAAGTTGTTGACGGTTTAAAAAACCCAAACACAAAGACTTTTTCCGGGGACAAGATGCTTCTTCGAGTAGATATTTTAAACGGCTCTGTCGATACAATTTTCGAATCATATTTTGAGAAAAGATGGAGAACTAATATGAAGCAAAAACGTAGCTTCATCTCTCTGTTTCTTAACTTTTTGTTTTTTATGTTTTTGTTTTGTTTAGACATTGACTGTATATATATTTTTGTTCTACACTAAGTTCAGTCGACCAAATATGCTTTGAATTTTCACAATATTACTTTGATTTTACAACTGTCTATTAATTTGAACAGAAATGATAGTAAAACTACATGTGCAGTTAATTTAATTATTCAAGAAAAAGCATAGAATATAAAGTCCTTGACGACTAAACCAACCAACTCCACCTTGATATCAAACATGACACGCTACTTTAGGTCATGCAATTATGCAAACCATGTTTTGCCGGGAGACGCCGATGCTCCTTAGTGTTTGGTCATCCTCAGAAAATTCACTGCTTTCTAAAACTTCTTAACAAGATTCTGTCACTATAAGAAAATGTTACATACACTACAAGAAAACATGCTTTTTGCCACCCCCAGAAGAATCACAAAATAGTCACAAATATGGTATTAGGGACTATATTGTAACTACAAAAAGTAGTCACTAAAATTTGGTCGCAAATTGTTTTAGTCACAAAATAGTCTTTCATTTACAACTATGTTATCACTCTATTCATGGAGGTATATTAGTGACTGTTTAGATACAAATTTTATGACTATTTACCTAGCGACTAATTTGTCACCGTATTGGAAAAAGAAAACAAAAAAAAAAGAAATTTATTTATAATGAAACAAATAAAATACAAAAACATAATATATATAATATAGATACACATATATTATACATATCTACTTCCTCTTGCATTCCGATGATGACTCCGGCTATCACCACCAGCACTCCGTTGACGTCTCTGAATCTTCATCTTCGGTGAGTCTTCATCTTCGATAAGTCTCCATCTCCGGCGAGTCTCCATCTTTGGTGGATCTTGGATAGAGAAGCAGAACGTGACGGCAGAGGGCTTCACCAAAGTAGCAGCGGTCGAGAGCTTCGCCGGTGTCGCAGCCGTTGACAGTTTCGCCGGAGTCCCGACGGCAGAGAGCGACACCAGAGACGCAGTGGCAGACAGTTTCACCGAAGACACAGCGACGTTGACGAGAGCTTCTCAGTAGCTTTGACGTGATGCTTTTTTTCTAAAAACGTTCCTAAAAAGACCTACACGAGGTGAAACAACTGTGAAGTGTTTGTTGATTCTTGATTCATACCCACAAATGAAGAATAAAGAAAAAAAATTGATTATTTGAAGCTAAAGGAAGAAGGTACAGATAATTATGTCTGAGCGAGATAGAGACGAAGAAAGAAGAAAGAGATGACGCGAAAGGAAGAAACACAAATTTAACAAATCTGAACCACTAGATTATTTCTATCAACGGCCAAGATAGTAATCCATCAGCTGATGGATTGACCAATAGAAAATGAGAAGATCTTATTGATTACATTTACTTTTGTTTTTATTTAAATCGAAGTCTTGTATAGAAAAGAGGCTTGTCTTAATCGTGTATGCAAAAAGATAGATATTTAAATAAAAACTGTGCTGCTTTGGGATATAAGTACTTAGCGATTTGGGGGTATAGCTTAAGGTTTTGTGTTATATGGTTTGAAGTACAGGTCTTTAGGGTTTGGGGTGTGTTTAAAAATTGGATTAAATTTTAAAACTAAGTTTAGATTTATTGTTAAAGCATATATATTTTCACTTATAAAGAGTAAACACTCTATGAGGTAAATCATTTTTTTTTAATTTACTAAAACATTTAAAATCATTCCCTGAAAAAAAAACCAACAAACACATTAACATTTAAAGTTTTATGTCTAACATGTTGAAAATATATCTTTAACTTTTTTACCAAAATGAATGTTGAAAGATATAAGAAATTTAGACTTATTCAATAGATTGTTTATCTGTAGTAATTATAGTATACTTAGAAGCAAAAATTAACATACTAATTATTATGACATACAAAATTAGTGAGAAATTTTAAGAATAGTTATCATACTGTGCCACTAAATGATAAATCATATAAGAACCATAATCCCTAGTTCTTTTTCGAATAAACCATAATCCCTAGTTCTTTTTCGAATATTTCCAACGTTTTTACATGTTAGCAAACAAATACATAGCACAGTTTAAGTGTTATGCCATCACAAATCAGAATTATCTGAAAAATAAATTTTATGAGCCTGGTAGTAGTGATTCGTTGTCTATATTCGTTCATATATATTTGAAACATCATAACCTGGTGTACTTATGTATTGTTGAGTTTTGGGGAAGATTTCAATAGGAGTTAATAAAAAGTAACAATTGAGTTGCAAATTTGGGACTACCTTTACAATTAAACTCCCATTGAAAATTGTGTCTTAACTTCGTCACACTATGATACTATTTTGTGACTGATTATCAAAAGTCACTCATACGTCTCAATTTTGTCGTTTATTTGTGACTACTTTCTAACAAGCGGTGCAGTAGTAAATTTGTGACTAATTTGCCTTTCATTTTAGGGTAGTCATTAAAGAGTCACGTTGTGGTAGCAAGTTAGTCACAAATAATTGTGACCAAAAAAATGGTCACAAATAGTAGTAGCAAATTAACGGTTTTCTTGTAGTGATATATAGCGTTCATAAAATGTTATTACAAGATAGTATAGCGTTATGGTGACAGCTGTGTCTCCTTCCGCAATCTTTTCTATGACATTTTATATAGCGTTTCGTGTGTTATGTTAAAGTATTAGTTTAATAGAGTTTATTAGTTATGCAATTGTATAACTTAGGATGACATATAATAATTTCCATCATAGTGTATTCAAAATTTTTTTTTTTTTAAAACACAAATAAATATATTTTAAAATAAAATTATATATATCAAAATTGTTTACAAAATAACCAAAATTTAAACAAAAATTAAATCAAATATAAACCAAACTAAGCCAATTTTTTTTTAGAAAAAAAACTTAAACCTACTGATCAATTAAACCAAATATAAACCAAACTAAACCTATATCTCCTAGAACCCCACCACGACCATGCTCGCATCTCCACTGCCTTGTGTAAGAAATATTATATATACATTAATGTATATGAATGAATATTTCTTTTCCATGATGTGGTCTTATAGTAAATCTATTTCTTATTGAGATTGTTAACCTTAAGAGCATTTGGTAACCAATAAAATTGGTAAATGAAGGAGTTTATTTCCTAATGTTTTAACTAAAGTATAAGTGACAAATGTTCTAGAAGAGAAGAGTGACTTAAATGACAAGCTAATGGAAGAGGCTTAAGAGAACAAGTTCAATGTATGAACCTAATGTTCTAGAACACTTCACACTTGTCTTTTCCTAATGAAATGAGTCACCTTAAGCAAAACACTTGTCACTTACTCAACTTTGATGGATGGTTGAGATTAAAGGAGAAACTTGCCAATGAAGTAAGAAAGACTTGGTGAGAAAGTCATGAAAACTTGATGAGGAATTTAGGTCCCTCTCCCCACCTATAAATAGATGTCTTTGCTCCATCCTAAAGCATCATGAAGAAAACCTAAAGAGAAACACATAAAGAAAGGTGTAGGCAAGGGGAGAGAAGATCTACTCCAACTTAAAGATCAAGAGATCATCTTGTGGAGAGAAGGGTTAACTCCAACTTAAAGTTAATGAATTCATCTTCCATGATCATAACCATTCAAGTAGATTTCCGCAACCATGAATCGAGGTATTCCGCAAATCCTTCTTATAGTTCTATTATGTGATTAGTCTAGATGTTAAAGATCTTAGGGCTCATGTAAAATCATGTTTTACATGTGGTATCAGAGATAATGGTTATAAACATCTAGCTTATCCGGAAAGTATAATAGATTTATGTTTATGAAAGTAGATCAATTCTTAAGAACCGAAAATTTGATCTAAATTAATGTTTAAGTTTTTTGGTATAAAACCGATGAGAGTTTTCGGAAATCTTGAATCATACATTATATGTATGTATTCTATTTCGATCTCTGAAATGAGCAATAATCGATGCATAATTTTTTCTATACATATATCGTATAGAAATTAAATTAAGTAATTTATGCATGATTTTTATAAAACAATATTTTCATATAAAGAGCAAAATTAGGATAAAGATATCACCACAGTGACTTTATCCTAAAATGATTTGCGAAATGAAAAATTATTGTTCAAATAAGCATTGATGGTTTTGTGTAATAAATAGTTACCCACAGGTAGACTATGAACACAAAATACGATCAAGTGACTTATAGAGTGTTTGTAATGTGAGGACAAAGTATATCCACAGATAATTTAGTCCGAATAATTCGATACATCACTCATAAATGTTTTTCGAATACTATGATTATTGATGAAAATATGGCTGCTACCCACAGGAGCACCATAATTTCTTGGCATAAGTATTAAATAAATATATATGTTGATTATGTTTAAAAGCCTAATTTAAACTTGTGTATCTCAAAATTATAAATTTTATAAAAGATTGTCATATAAAAGTCTTGTCTATTTTAGTCCTTATACGGGAACCAACTTCTCAGAATGAAAAGAGAAAGTTGAGTTCATATTAAGAGTACTATACTTGAATTTGACACTCCGCAATAATAAGTCAAGTTCACTAATGAGTAGATAGTACTTAGGACGTAAAGAATTTCCATAAAGTTTTGGTGAAATTGAATAGACTGAGTATTATGATCTTAAGATGACAATAATTATGAACACTAAAATTTTCCATATAACGGCTAGAAAAGCTATAAATGTATAGAAGAAAGGTTTAAGATTGCAAGCAAATCCCGAGTTGGGAAACTTATGGCAAATCTTACAACCATAAAAGAATAATGACATAAGGTTTATGCATGAATTTTTCATTGAAATGACCTATCTTTCGGCTAAATTAAAGAATTTAGGAATGAATGTGGAAGATTAATTTCTTGTCCAGATTATCCTAAATTTATCTTTTCTTATTATGAATCATTCCAAATTAATTATAACACCATGTATGTAAGATGGATGTTGAATGCATTGGCTAATAAAATGGTTCAGTAAGAGGATAAGCTTGGCCGTAAAGGTATTAAAGTTGTCTATTATGTTTAAGAAGCTAGACTTAATTAAGTAAGTCATAAAAGACCACCACCCATAATGAATATCAAGTAAATGAGAAGGAAAATGCAAAGAAAGATGACAGATGAAAATGTCTTGACTCTTTCAAAAAGATTGCGATAAAAGAAGAAATAGTTCGAAAAAGGTAACTTTAAAAGTTCCGTAAGGGTTATCGATCTATTCTTATAATATTTCTTTCAAAATTGGTGGGTGGATAATGGTGCTTATGTACATGTAATTAATTCCGTGCACGATTTATTATGATCAAAACCGTAATTTCAAGTGTAAACTAAGTACTTATGAGAATTAGAGCGAAGTGATAGCTGAAGCTATTGACACTCCTCATTATAGATAGTGGATTTTGTTTGGATTCAATCCAAACATTTTATGTTCCATCTACTTTCAATAAGTTTTAGTTTCATTAAGAAAACTTCATGACTGGATTTTTAAATCGACTTAAAGAGATGGTTGTTTTAATTATTCTTGAATTCTAATTGATTTGATTCAAGAATATTAGTTGATGGCCTATATTAAGTAACATGGCTGATTAACATTTTAAAACACATCTAGTTCTGCACATTTAAGGGAAATTAAAGCATAAAACATGTACTAATGGTAAGTATCTCTTGTGGCATAAGAGAGTTGAATATATTTCTGATAAAAGAATTTAAAGGTTGGTAAAAGATTGAATTATTCTAAATCTTTATTTTACCAACATAAATGTGTGTAGATTGCATTAAGGATAGGCAAAATACACTAAGAAATGAGCCACAAGAAATATATAGCTTCTTGAAACTATACATACAAATATTTGTAGACCCTTTAACGTTTTTGGAGATAAAACGTATTTTATTATCTTTATTGATGATTATTCACATTATTGTTATGTATATCTATTTCATGAAAGTCTATAATTTTGGATACATTACAAGTATTCATAATTAAAGTAAAGAGGCAATAAGATATAAAAGTGAAAATCATAAGGTCAAATAAAGGTAATGAATTTATTTCTCCAAATTTTATCAAGTACACATAGCATGGTTCTCCATGGCATAATGGTGTAGTTGAAAGGCATAACCGTACTTTTATGTAAATGGTTTGATTTATATAATTTCACTTATATCATTGTGGATAGATGCATTATGTAATGCAATCTAATTCTTGAATAAGGTTACCAGCAAAGCGGTTCTCAAGTATCCTTTTGAACTGCATAAAGGCTGCAAACCTAATATGGGACATCAAGTATGACGATGTCCAATTAAGCAAGAATATATAATCCACATGGAAAGAAATTAGATTTCAGAATGATCAGTTGGTTTCTTTATAAGTGGCCCTAGGAAATCTAAAGGATATAAGATAATCGTCCAAACCATAGTACGTGATAATAGAAACCAATAATGTCAGATTTTATAAGAATGGCAACATTAGTGGGAGTCATAAAGTTAAAAAAATGGTCATTCAATAAATTAGGGTTAACAACAAGTTTCCTTAAATTATGAATGGTGGAAACTCTCATGTTATTGTAAGCTTACAATGAGTAAAACCCAATGAATGACTATATACTTCATGATGAAAAGTTGCCAATAATGAGTAAGTACGTTAAAGAGGAAAAAGCATTAAGAAGATCTACTCGTATCAGTAGATTTGCTATTTCCAATAGGTACTTTATCTAGTACAATCTGAAGATTGAATATTAAAGATTTGGTTTCTTATTGAGAGCCATAAGAGATGTTAATTCTGATTAATGAATCGACGCCATGAAGGATGATGTAAATTCGATGGCTATAAGTGAAGTTTGGGAAGTCGTTCTATTATTTTAAGAATATAAACTATTCGAGTGTAAGTGGATCTATAAGACCAAACTCGAATATAATAGAAATATTGAACGACATAAAGCCTGACTTGTTGCCAAAGGTTTCAATCGGAAAGAAGGCATCGATTAGACTGAGTCTATAAAAGAATGTAAGAATTATCATGGCCTTGGTAGCTCAGTACGTTATGTGTTCCATATGTATGTAGGAATTGCCTTTTTAATGGTGACTTAAAAGAAGTCTGTATGCGTCAACCTGAAGGCTTCATAATCGAAGCGCAGAGGAAGACATGGTCTACAAACTTATGAAACCAATTTATGAACGGAAACAAAGCTTGAGAAATGGTATTTAAAATTTGATGAAACCATTAAGAAATTCGGTTTCAAAGAGAATATTTAGAGATCCATGTACATACCTCAAGATCAGTGGGAGTAAGTTCATATTTTGGTTATGTATGTTAATGATGACTTATTGGCCAGAAGTGATCTTGGTCTATTAAATGAGACCAAGAATTATCTCTCTTAAACTTTGCAATGAAAGATATGAACGAGACAACTTATGCGAATGGATTGAAATTTTCCATGAAAGATCACTTAGAAGTCTAGAGTTGTCTCAGAAAGCATATATTGACAAAGTTTTTGAGAGATATGGCATGATAACGTGTTCTTCTAGTATGTTTCTATGCATAAAGGTGATAAGCTTAATCTTAAGCAATATCCGCATAATGAAATAGAATGTAAAGAAATGAAAAGTTGAAAATAAATTTTGAGATATCTAAAGAAAACAAGGAATCAATTGCTCACATATAAGAAATCAACACACCCACAGGTGGTTGGATTTTCAAACTCAGATTTAATGGACATGATGGTTTCAAGCATTACAATTTTAGTAAAGTGTATTTCATCAAGTGAGATACCTTATTATGGAAATTCTTTTAGTTGTAATTGCTTTAACGTCCAATAAGTAGGCTGAGCGTGTGGGAAATTTATGAGGCTTTTATAAAGTTAATTATGATTGCAAAATTATCTTTGAGTTTGAATCTGTAAGTATTCGACTCTTTATGTGATAATGAAATAGGCAATCATATTTGTAAGAAAGACATGATATCTAAAGGTTCCAATTATATGGACATTAAGATTGATATATGTCACTAAAGTAAGATTTCAAAAAAAGAAAAGTTTGTCATTATGTATATATGCACTAAACTTATCGTCACAAACATATTTACGAAAGCTTTACATCCCTAGACATTAAAGAACTTCTAGAAATTATGGGTCTTGTGGATAGCTATTAAAGTTGTTTGATTATGTTTAGCATATATTCGACAATATATGAGCTCTTAATGACTTTTGAATCTTTTATATTCTGTTTCCAAAGTGTGTACACATTATCGTTGTTGGATTACTGATAACAGAATAAGTCTTTAAATAAGACATAAAGGGGACCATTATGATAACTCCTATTTATGGTCTAACTATGATAGTAAGAAATGTAGTAGTGCATGGAAGGAATCATGTTGCAAAATAATATGTGTCCGCCATGACTCTCATTGTTTGCTAGATTAGCTAAGACAATTATGATGACCAATTAAAAGCAAAGGTTTAACAAATAACGTCGACTTTATGATTTTCAATAAGAAATCTTAAGAGATTATACCAACCACCAAGTGGGAGAATGTAAGAAATATTATATACATTAATGTATATGAATGAATATTTCTTTTCCATGATGTGGTCTTATGGTAAATCTATTTCTTATTGAGATTGTTAACCTTAAGAGCATTTGGTAACCAATAAAATTGGTAAATGAAGGAGTTTATTTCCTAATGTTTTAACTAAAGTATAAGTGACAAATGTTCTAGAAGAGAAGAGTGACTTAAATGACAAGCTAATGGAAGAGGCTTAAGAGAACAAGTTCAATGTATGAACCTAATGTTCTAGAACACTTCACATTTGTCTTTTCCTAATGAAATGAGTCACCTTAAGCAAAACACTTGTCACTTACTCAACTTTGATGGATGGTTGAGATTAAAGGAGAAACTTGCCAATGAAGTAAGAAAGACTTGGTGAGAAAGTCATGAAAACTTGATGAGGAAGTTAGGTCCCTCTCCCCACCTATAAATAGATGTCTTTGCTCCATCTTAAAGCATCATGAAGAAAACCTAAAGAGAAACACATAAAGAAAGGTGTAGGCAAGGGGAGAGAAGATCTACTCCAACTTAAAGATCAAGAGATCATCTTGTGGAGAGAAGGGTTAACTCCAACTTAAAGTTAATGAAGTCATCTTCCATGATCATAACCATTCAAGAAGATTTCCGCAACCATGAATCGAGGTATTCCGCAAATCCTTCTTATAGTTCTATTATGTGATTAGTCTAGATGTTAAAGATCTTAGGGTTGATGTAAAATCATGTTTTACACCTTGCACTTCTTCCCCACTGATCCCTCTTGCAATATTCCATAACCATGTACTACAAGACAGATTAAAAGCATTATTAATAACCTTGGTTACAAGAGTCTTATATCCTTTTAAGTTTATGTTCTTAAGCACATGAGCAGGCCCGGCTCTGACCCTGTGCTGGAGGTGCATTTGCACAGGGTCCAATTCAATTTTTGACATTTTTTATCTTAGATTAGGGTCTGATTTTTTTTCAAAATTTTTTTTTATTAAAATATGGATCTCAAAAGTTTTGTAGCACAGGGCTCATTTGATGTTTGAGAAGGGAATAGTCTTTTAGGCAAACAGATTCATATTTTGACAAGCTAATCTTCCCTAGCCTAAGAGTCAGGAGAATAAGTGTCTATCATTCGAGAGTTATTATTACCCGGTATTTATTCTGTAATGTTCTTGCAGCTTTGTTTCAGAAATCTGCAACAAGTCTCCACTGTGTCAATTCCATTGAGGTCAATAAATTTGTCAAGCTTACTTACATTTTCTTTATCCAAGAATATGGGATTTAAGACCTTCTTCATTTTTTATTGCATCAGTGAGGTCAAGATACACTTCATCAAAATCAAAGCCCTCTCACATTTACCGCTTTCTGATAGAATCGAAACCACCTCCGGAGACACATAGAAGGTGATAACTTTAGCACATGTTATAGTTATACACACACTAGCAGAAATTTTTAAACATGCTATAACTTCCACTCATCTTCGTAGAAATTAACCTTTGCTTCATCTGCGACTTCTTTAGCAACTAAAGAGAACTATTGTATTGCCATGCTCAAGGGATCAACATAGGCTTTCCCGTGTACATGTACGTATCAAAAACAACATCAGCCATAACGTCAAATAGACTGCACAAACTTAAAAAAGATATCCTTGGATTCTCAACCTCTCTAGTAGTATGTAAAGGACACTGTTAGATTAAGCATCTCATATGAAAGGGTCGCACTCACCAGTGGTGATAGTTCCAAAACATTTGTGACCAGGCGTGACCGAAATCTGGAGCATGATGTGTTTGCTATCAAGCTCAGGAGTTCTTATCTTAGAATCAACTCTGCATCAGAGGCAAAAGATAAGCAACTCGTTAGGACGTCTGGGAAAGAGAGAAGAATACATCACAGAAGCCAATGGTGGTGATGGAGCTAGTGGTGTTCTTATACGAAAAGACGGACTTACTTAAAGACCATCGCCAGACACACCAAAGTAGTCAGCAACTGGCTTCCATAATCCTCGTTATCCACATCCACTAATACAAAGATGAGCTGTTTCAAGAAACAGAGGCTTCTCAGAAGTAATCTTAGCCATCATTGTCTCCCAACAACTTTTAAGTATCTTTTAAGTTTAAGTATCTGATAACTTGATTTAAACACTTTTTAAGTATCTTTCAAGTTTACGGAAGTGTTTTTGTTGCTAAGTTATTTGATCAGAAGGTCTGAAAGATTCATAAAAGACTTTCCAAAAAGTTTTCTAATATATCTTACCTAAATTTTGGTAAAATTTAGGGTTTCTGCCTAAATTTTATAAGAAATTATGTTTCTCACCTAAATTGAAGTGTTCCTCTGGCCAGGAGAAGTCTTCTCTGTATTAGATCTTAAAAATAATTAATAAATTTGGGTTTTTTCAAATATGACCTAAAATTGCAAGCCAAACTCAAAAATAACTCATGTTTTTTTTAACTTTATTTTTTCCTATTCACCATAGAAGTTCAATTTATTCACGAAAATGCCATTATTTTTTCATTTTTTGTTTTGAAAATGAGTCTTTTACCTTATCATCCTTATCTTCACCAAATATTTACAATATTGACATTTCTATCAATATACCAACCATCATGAACAACCAATTTGAAGTTCTTAATGCACCAAAGTTCGATTTTTACTCTTCATATCTCATTACTCATGCACACAATTCACAACTCTTTCACTTTCTCTTTAGATTCATCCAAAAAACCAAGATTTTGATTCCAAGATTTGCAAGGTTTATAGAGACATCGAAGCTCATGATTCTTGGTCATTAGCGACTTGGTAGCTTTTGTAGTGATGTTATGGGTGCTTGGAGAAGCTAAGCAAGTCATCTCACATGTTTAAAGGTACGAAATCGTTTTTTTCATAGATGTTCATGAAGACTTTCATAATACTTTGGGAAGACTTTCAGAAGACTTTTTAGATGTGTTCTTCATCAAGAATACTTCCTCATAAGTCTTCTAATTTCCATTTGTAAGAAAAAAAAAACAGAAAAATCCCACATAATACTTCTCGAAAAGTTTTCTCGGATAAACAATGACCAAAGTTTCTCAGAAATTAACTTCTTATAGAAGACTTCTCGGAAAGTCTTCTCGAGGAAGACTTCTTTAGAAGTCTTCTAAAAAAATTCTGAAGTCCTTTCATTATCGCAAGTCTGTGTGGGTTACTTTTGCAATTGAAAAATAATAATAAAACATTAAATATTAATTAGAAGACTTCTTGACAAGTCTTCTCGAGGAAGACATCTTTATAAGTCTTCTCAATTTTATTTTGGGTTTTTGGTCAAACCTTTGGTTATGAGAGAAGACTTCTAGGAAAGTCTTCTCTGGAAAAGTCAATATAGTCAATTGCAAAAGTATCTCAGGTATACTTCTTTCGACATTGAGAAAACTTTGGAAAGACTTTCAGAAGACTTCTATAGAACTTGATGTGATCTTGACAAGCAATGGAACTAAAGAGATGGAACAGCTTGAACCATAGCTTAAGGAAGTTGAAGAAAGAACCATGGAGCAGCTTGAACCTGAGGAAACAAATGGCAAGGACCTAGAAGTACCAGTTGGTCCAATGACTAGATCCAAGCAAGCCAGATTCAATCAAGCTTTCCATAAACTCTTATACACTATCCAGGGCAGTCTAGAGTGTGCTTATCCAACTACTCTGGTTGTGATTCAAGCCGTCTAAGACATTCATCAAGAGAGGTGTTGTGACTTGCACTCTTTTCCTTGGTTTGGTTTTTTCCCATTGGGTTTTCCAAACAAGGTTTTTAATGAGGCTTGGACACAACACTTATACAATAGCCTCTTGATGAAACCATGTCATTTCTCTTATTTTCAAGTCTATTTTCGGATTTAAAACTTGGTATTTATTTATGTTTTCAAAGGAGCCTTAATTTTAAGTATTTTGTGTGTTTCCAAGAAGTTGTGCATGTACAGACTTCTTCCCTATATATTATGGGCGAAAATCATGAATAAAATCATTAAACTCTTTTCTTATAAAAATTCTCTCTGAATCTTGTTTGATCAAATCTTGTCTAAGTGTTACTCGGATCCGTGATCCTTACCTTTCAAGCAAACAATTGATAGTCTGAGAGTAATTCCGCAACTCTTAGAAGTATCTTCTCAATCCACTGCTTATTTCATCATCACAATCCGTTGGAGAGCTTCAGAGACGAGATCCATTCACCTAGGATCATATCAAGTGGTATCAGAGCAGATCTCCATCAAAAGGTTGTGTTTTTCCAGTTCTGCAACTTTTAGTCTTTCCATATTCTGTTCTCAGATCTGTTCTAAAGTTTGAATCTTGTTAGAATCATGTTTGTTAATGTCAGATCTGCTTAGAATAAGTGTTGAAGTTGCTAAATAATCTGTTTAAGAATTTCGAAATTGCAGAGAAAAGAATTAGGATTCTTCATAAAAGTTTTTGAATCTGTCTCAGTTTCTATGTTTTCTGTTATTTTTTATTTCTATGATCTCTTTTACTGGTTTTGTGTTTTAAAATTCAACAAGAACCATGGGAGAAGAGAACAATAGGAACAATGGAATGGATCAACTGTTACTTGATGCTTTGACTGCACGCATGACTACTTTGATGGATCAGAGACTAGAGAACTTCAGGGCTGAGGTTGAGCACTCAGATCGTGAGAGACCTAGAAGGACTTCAGATCGACCTGCTACAGAAAGTTACTATAGCCATTCAAACCGATCCAATGGTACCAGAAGAAGGAGGCGTGATCAGGAAGAAAGGCCAAAAACCAATGATCCTCTTGGTGGTTTGAAACTAAAAATTCCTGAGTTTAAAGGCACTGCTGATCCAGAAGAATACTTAGAGTGGGAAAAGAAGATTGAACTCGTGTTCAATTTCAGAGACTACACTGCAGAGTATAAAATGAAACTTGCCCCTACTGAGTTCAAAGAGTATGCTCTAAGTTGGTGGGATAACTTGGTTACGGCAAGAAAAGGGCTGGAGATTTTCCTATTGAAACCTGGAACCAGATGAAGATAATCATGAGGAAGAGATTTGTACCAAGCCACTACCACAGAGAGTTGCACTTCAAGCTCAGAACACTGTCTCAAGGAAGTAGATCAGTTGAAGAATATTATAAGGAAATGGAAACCCTTATGCTGAGAGCTGATATACAAGAAGACAGAGAAGCAACAATGGCCAGATTCATGGGTGGTCTAAACAGAGACATCATGGACAGACTTGAAGTTCATCATTATGTTGAGATGGAAGAGCTTCTGCACAAGGCAATTATGTTTGAACAGCAGTTGAGAAGAAAAAGTTACAAGTCTAGCTATGGATCCAGCAAACCACACTACCAGAAGGACGAAAAGACCCGAGAATCCAGACCATTCTCCAAGCCTAAAGTGGAGGAACATAGTCTTAAAGGAAAGGAAGTAGCCACTGCATCCAAATCCAGAGACATACAGTGTTACAAGTGTAAAGGGTATGGACACTATGCCAGTAGCTGCTCCAACAAAAGGGTAATACTCATCAGAGAAAATGGTGACATTGAATCCGAGGAAGAGGTACCTGAGTCTGAAGAAGAAAGGGTGGAAATCCAACTCGTGGAGAGTTACTTGTTACTAGAAGAACACTGAATCTTCAAGCCAAGACTGATGGAGATGAGCAGAGAGAGAATCTGTTTCACACTCGCTGTATGGTTCAAGGAAAGGTTTGCAGTTTGGTTATAGATGGGGGAAGTTGTACCAATGTTGCAAGTGAAATCATGGTGGAGAAACTTGGTCTGAAGGTCATAAAAAGACCAACAACTTACAAGTTACAATGGCTTAATGATGAAGGAGAGCTAAAGGTGAAGCACCAAGTTAAGGTACCATTGTCTATTGGGAAGTATGAGGAAGAGATACTGTGTGATGTCTTACCAATGGATGCTGGACACATACTGCTTGGAAGACCTTGGCAATCCGACAGAAGAACACTTCATGATGGGTTCACAAACAGATACTCATTTGAGTACAAAGGAAAGAAGACTGTTTTGGTTCCTTTGACACCGCAGGAAGTCCATCTAGATCAGATAGCCTTGAAGAAGAACAAAGCGACATCAGAATCTAAGACCAAGTAGCAGGCTAATCTATTGCTTCAATCAAAGGGAAGTTCTTTACCTCACTTGCTGATTGTTTTTAAAGAATGTTTAAACATAACAACGCCAGTGCAGGATCTTCCTAGCAAGAAACAATTTCTTTTGCAGGAATTCAAAGATGTTTTTTCCAGAAGAGGCTCCACAAGGGCTACCACCTATCAGAGGAATAGAGCATCAAATCAATTTTTATTCCAGGAGCTTCTCTTCCAAACAAGCCAGCCTATAGAACCAATCCTCTGGAGACCAAGGAACTACAGAAACAAGTCACTGAGCTTATGGAGAAAGGTCATATCCGTGAGAGCATGAGCCCGTGTGCAGTTCCAGTCTTACTTGTGCCAAAGAAAGATGGTAGCTGGAGAATGTGTGTCGATTGCAGAGCCATCAACAATATCACTGTAAAGTATCGACACCCTATTCCTAGATTAGATGATATGCTTGATGAGTTGCATGGTTCTAGCATCTTTTCTAAGGTTGATTTGAAAAGTGGATATCACCAGATTAGGATGAAAGAAGGTGATGAGTGGAAAACCGCGTTTAAAACAAAACATGAGTTATATGAATTGTTAGTGATGCCATTTGGGCTGACTAATGCACCTAGTACTCTCATGAGGTTAATGAACCATGTTCTTAGATCACTTATAGGTCATTTTGTTGTGGTTTACTTTGATGAAATTTTGATCTACAGCAAGAACTTGGATGAGTGTTGAGCATCTTAGGAAGGTTTTAGAAGTGCTTAGAAAGGAATCCTTGTTTGCTAACTTAAAGAAATGTACTTTTGGAGCAGATAACCTTGTCTTTTTTAGGTTCTGTTGTGAGTGCAGATGGAATCAAGGTTGATGAAGAAAAGATCAAAACTATCAAGGAATGGCCAAGCCCAAAGACAGTTGGTGAAGTGAGAAGCTTCCATGGTCAAGCCGGATTCTACAGAAGATTTTTCAAGGATTTTAGTACTTTGGCTGCACCACTGACTGAAGTAATCAAGAAAAACGTTGGGTTCAAGTGGGAACAATTCCAAGAAGAAGCATTCCAAGCCTTGAAAGAGAAACTCACCAATTCACCAGTTCTTTCTCTCCCTGACTTTTCTAAAACATTTGAAATAGAATGTGATGCATCTTGTGTTGGTGTAGGAGTTGTGCTTATGCAGGAAAAAAAAACCTATAGCTTTCTTTAGTGAAAAGCTTGGAGGAGCTACTCTGAACTATCCAACGTATGACAAAGAACTCTATGCGCTTGTGAGGGCTTTGCAAACCTGGCAACACTATCTCTGGCCTAAGGAGTTCGTCATCCACACTGATCATGAGTCTCTAAAGCATCTCAAGGGACAACAAAAGCTGAACAAGAGACATGCTAGATGGATTGAATTCATTGAAACCTTTCCCTATGTGATCAAGTACAAGAAAGGTAAGGAAAATATAGTTGCTGATGCCCTATCTCGAAGGTATGTTCTCTTGAACACTCTTGAAACCAAATTACTTGGATTTGAGCATATCAAGACTTTATATGCCACTGATTCTGATTTTAAAGATATATATGCTTCTTGTGAGAAGTTTGGTCGTGGTAAATACTTCAAGAATGATGGTTTTCTCTTCTTTGAAAATAGACTATGTGTGCCTAACTCTTCTTTGAGAGATTTGTTTGTCAAGGAAGCTCACGCAGGTGGACTTGGAGGACATTTTGGCGTGGCTAAGACACTGAACGTAATGCATGATCACTTCTATTGACCACACATGAGGAGAGATGTAGAAAAAGCTTGTGAAAGGTGTGTCACTTGCAAACAGGCTAAGTCCAAAGTCCAAAGCCACGGTCTGTATACTCCTTTACCTATTCCTTTGCATCCATGGCATGAAATTTCAATGGACTTTGTTGTTGGATTACCTAGGACTAAGACTGGAAAAGATTCTGTGTTTGTAGTCGTTGATAGGTTTTCTAAAATGGCTCATTTTATTATATGTCATAAGACTGATGATGCTGTGAATGTTGTTAATCTGTTCTTTAAAGAAATTGTTAGACTTCATGGAATGCCTAGGACAATTGTTTCTGATAGAGACACTAAGTTTCTTAGTTTCTTTTGAAAAACCTTGTGGTCTAAGTTAGGAACTAAACTGTGTTTCTCTACAACCTGTCATCCGTAGTCTGATGGACAAACTGAAGTTGTCAATAGAACTTTGGCTCTAACTGGTGACCATTAAATTAGGAATATGAATGAGTAGGAAATGAATGAATAGGAACAAAATCAATGGAATTAAAAGGAATATTTATTACTTTTGTTCCATATCAATTTTGATAAGGAATACTTTTGTTCTATGGTTCCTTAAAATTTAAGGAATGACAAGGAATCAGACGGAACAAAAATTCCCTATAAATGGTGTAATTTTTAAGGAATGAGTGGGAACGGATCATTCCCCTTGATTCCCTATGTCACCAGTTAGAGCCTTTGTCTACCTTGTTGCGTGCATTGATTAAAAAGAGCCTTAGAACTTGGGAAGAATGTTTGCCTCATGTAGAATTTGCTTATAATCATGCTAAACATTCTGCATCTAAGTTCTCTCCATTTGAAATTGTCTATGGTTTCAATCATTTATCATCTTTGGATCTAATGCATTTACCTTTGAGTGAAAGAGTTAGCTTGGATGGACAAAAGAAAGCTGAACTTGTTAAGCAGATACATGAGAAGGCACGGATCAATATAGAGAACAAAACCAAGATGTACGCCAAGCAAGCTAACAAAGGGAGAAAGGAAATGATCTTTGAAGAAGGAGATTTAGTTTGGATACACTTGAGGAAGGACAGATTTCCTAATGAGAGAAAATCCAAGCTCATGCCAAGATTAGATGGTCCTTTCAAAGTCATCAAGAAGATCAATGACAATGCCTATCAATTGGATCTCCGAGGTAAGTATAACGTGAGTTCAAGCTTCAATGTTACTGATTTAGTTCCTTATCATGCAGATGAAACGGATTTGAGATCAAATCCTTCTCAAGTGGGAGAGGATGATGTGATCTTGACAAGCAATGGAACTAAAGAGATGGAACAGCTTGAACCAGAGCTTAAGGAAATTGAAGAAAGAACCATGGAGCAGCTTGAACCTGAGGAAACAAATGGCAAGGACCTAGAAGTACCAGTTGGTCCAATGACTAGATCCAAGCAAGACAGATTCAATCAAGCTTTCCATAAACTCTTATACACTATCCAGGGCAGTCTAGAGTGTGCTTATCCAACTACTATGGTTGTGATTCAAGCCGTCTAAGATATTCATCAAGAGAGGTGTTGTGACTTGCACTCTTTTCCTTGGTTTGGTTTTGTCCCATTGGGTTTTCCAAACAAGGTTTTTAATGAGGCTTGGACACAACACTTATACAATAGCCTCTTGATGAAACCATGTCATTTCTCTTATTCTCTAGTCTATTTTCGGATTTAAAACTTGGTCTTTATTTATGTTTTCAAGGGAGTCTTAATTTTAAGTATTTTGTGTGTTTCCAAGAAGTTGTGCATGTACAGACTTCTTCCCTTATATTATGGACGAAAATCATGAATAAAATCATCAAACTCTTTTCTTAAAAAAATTCTCTCTGAATCTTGTTTGATCAAAGCTTGTCTAAGTGTTACTCGGATCCGTGATCCTTACCTTGCAAGCAAACCATTGATAGTCTGAGAGTAATTCCGCAACTCTTAGAAGTATCTTCTCAATCCACTGCTTATTTCATCATCACAATCCGTTGGAGAGCTTCAGGGACGAGATCCATTTACCTAGGATCATATCAGAACTCTTCCTCGAGTTATCTTCTATAAAGTCATCTTTCTGAAAAAACTTCGGTAAATTACAAAACTAACATGTTTATCCGAGAAGTCTTCTATAAAGAGTCAAATTTTTGACAAACTTCGGTCAATTGCAAATTTACCTGTATATCCGAGAAGTCTTTTCTGACATTTTCGAGAATTTTTCAAATTCAAAAGTAAGCCAATATTTACAAAAGAAGACTTCTCAAGATGTCTTCTGCAGAGTATACTTCTTAAGAAGACATCTTGAGAAGTCTTCCTTTGTAAATCTGCAATTGCAAAAATGACATAAATAGAAGATTTTTAAGAAGTCTTCTACGCCGATCTTTATTACACTTCAATTTTCTTCAAATTTAAAATGAATTTTTAATATTTTCTTGTTAATTCATGTATATTAGCCAATTTTGGAGCTCTGAAATTCATAACTTGTTTGGTAATGATTATGAAATTTCCAATATTCAGTTTTACTAATATTTCTAGGTAATCTGAGAAGACTTCTAAGAGAAGTCTTATGCGTTAAATTTTCAAGATTGTTAGCTAACTTCAAGGTATGTTTTGTTAACTTTCAAAAAAATTAAGTAACTTTAAGAACAGAATATCAAATTATGTGGTTTAGTGTGTCTTTTAGATCATAAGTTTTTGTGTTAAGTAAAGTCAACTTCCACTTAAAATTCAATTTTAATCATTTGTGAATTTGACTAAGTTTTCTTGATAAATCTTCTCTCTTAGTTTTAGTAAATTTACCTAAGTTTTTGTGTTGCTATGAGTGGGTAGAAGATTTCTTGAAGTCATTTGTACCACTTTGGGCAGAAGACTTCTTCTGAAGACTTCATGGAAAGTCTTCTAATATAAAATGCATTAGAAGATTTTCCAAAAAGTCTTCCGAGAGTCTTCCAAAAGTCTTTAAAAAAATATTTCAACGTCTAGCTCAAATCTGAAAAATATGCATATTTAAAACAGTCACATTAGGCTAAATCTATAACTTTTTTAGAAAACTTCAAAAATAAAATTTTATGCTTAAATAATACACAAAACAATCATATTAGATTTAATCTATAATTTTTTTAGAATCTAATATATCAAACACACAAAATACATATCCAAAATTCGTACCACTTTGGGCAAGAAGACTTCGGAAGACTTCATGGGAAGTCTTTCAATGTCTGTCTCGGATCTAAAAAAATCTACAAATTCAAAAACATTCAAATGGCTTCAAAACAGAGAAAAACTAAAAAAATGAAAACTTTATGCTTATAAAATAAAAAACAATCATATTAGGTTGAATCTATATCTTTTTATAATATAACATACAAAACACACAACACACACATATCCAAAATTTATAGATCTACCTTTAAAAGAGTGAAAGATGAGAATTATGTAATGAAAAACCTGCAAAAAGAAGATAAATTAGTGAGAATACATAAGAAAAAAATGAGAAATGGATATAAAGTTTGGTGTCTTGATGTTCAAAGAGATTAGAGAGAGGTTGGAGAATTTTAGAGTGAGAAACATTACATTTTTGTTGCAGTCGTTTGAGAGGAAGAAAGAGAATGTGTAAAAATACTTACGAAGAAGACTTCATAACCCTAAAATCAAATAACTAATTAAATAACAAAAACAAATTCCTTAAAATTAAAAGAAACTTAGAAAATATTTAAATCAACTTATTAGATAGTCACTAAACATATATAGGTCAAACTAAAAAAAAAATAAGATTTCAAAATCTAAGCTTAACTAAATAGCTCATGTCGATAAATTAGGTATCGCTTAGGCAAGTAATTTAAGATTCAGACATTTTTCACATGTGATTTTAAAATAAATTATCCAAAAAAAAAGTTAAGTTAACTATAATTGGATTACAGTAATTTAATGATTCTAGCCCATTTTTTCACCAAATATAAATTTAGTTACAATAATTTATGTATCCTAAACCCATTTATTTAACCCAATAAAAATTAAAATACAGCCGTTTAAACTAATATATGAACAAAAATATAATTTAAAGTTTTAATTTTTCAATAAAAAAATTCAAACAGTAGTTTGTTATAGATATAAAGAAGAAGAAAATGATAAACTAAAATATTTGGAACAACCGATTACTTATAAACTTCTTTAAATTAGGTTTTTGAAATTTTTAATTATTTTTTGTATATTCAAAAGAATGTTTTAAACACATTCTTCTCATCTCACGTTTAAGTTACATCAATTTTATTAAAGGAACCTAGTGTATCTCCTTGTCAAATGACAAACCTTCTTCTTTTGAACATCCAAAGAAAACTAAAAAAAATGTTTTCAACTTTAAGAAAAAAGATAAAACCTACAAAAAAAAATATTTTCCGAGTAAAAGAAAAACCAGAAATGTGAAAAATAAGAAGTCTTTGATCCTATTTTCTCTCCTGGTTAGTGTTTCACATACATTTTTGTGGAAGGCCCTGTAATTTTCTTTCTAAAAAACATTGAAAAATAATTTATATTGAAGAATCTGATGATTTGTTAAATTCACAAATTATTAAATCTAAATCAAAAACAGAAAAGATCAATCAGAAAAGAAAACATATAAAAATGGACAGCAGCGTAAAAAGTTTTTTGTTCATTGTTATTTTGGTGATCATATTGATTTCTACAGGTAATATATTCATAAACAAATATTTCAAATAATCAATATATGGTGTCTCCGTTAGATTATTTTTATGTGTTTGTTTATATATATAATATATTCAAAATTGTAGCATCTACAATTAGATTACATATTATTGTTAAAAGGTAAAACTAAATGATATGGATAATTTTTATTTTTATTTTACATCTGTATTTACACTTTGCAAGCATATTTTGTAACTGTTTCCAAACATATACATATGTAACTTCTTATACAATTTTTTATTTTGATTAAATCATAATCCGTACAACTCTATTATATATATTTAGTTAGGGAAAATCGCATTTTAAACACTTAGATTGTCACTTACTAGCACTTTAAACAATGAAGTTTTTTTGCTAGCACTTTAAATCGCTTTGGAGGTTTGTTATGATAAAGTGTTAGCAAAAAAACTTTAGTGTTTAAAGTGGTAGTAAGTGACATTCTGAGTGTTTAAAATGCGATTTTCTCCCTATTTAGTTAAAATGATTTAAATTTTTTTTTCAGAAATACAAAATGGACATGCTCACCCGTTGAATATATATTGTAAGAAAGTACGAAGCAAGACGGCTCCACCTGACACTTGTAATAAAAAAAATGCTGATGCATTGTGCAAAAACACTTGTTGGACAAGAGAAACTTATATCGAAGGAAAATGTCTAATACTTCCAAAGACTACAAATAAAGCTTGCTACTGCTACCATTTCGACGATGGATCAAAATGCCCAGGAAGCTAATTCTGTAGACTATGATATTGTATAATTCAAAATTCTCAATCTAACTACTACTTAATATCAATAATAATAAGTAACAAGATCTTGATGTGCATCCGCACGAGATATCTATCAATTAATCATTAGTTGTATTTATATTTAAATTCATATTTTTAAAATATATTTCATTCATAAATATATTGTATACTATATTGTATGTTAGAACTGAATTGTACCTAATATACTATTGTGTGGTGCATCTTAAATGTAATATGGTATAATATTAAAAATTAATGACGACATAGTTAATTATGATATACCATAAGTATGACCTAAAAGTATCTAGGTGATATTAGTAAGAAAATATATGATACGATAATTGAAATATCATGATTTTCTAGCTATAGTCTAAAATAAAACATCACAGAAGAAAACAATTGTGACTTCTATTATAAAAAAGGACTAGGTGGTTGTCCGTAAATTTGCGGATACAAATAAATTTAACATTTTGATATTATATAATATTTTGTATTTTCGGCATGTGATAATATATTTAATATTTTAAAAATGAATGTGAATTTTTGGTAGCTCATTTATTAATAAACATATTTAAACGTCAAAATGAATTGGTTGAACATTTGCAAAAGTCTTTTAAACTTTCCAATGTTTTTTGAACTGCAACATATATTATTCATGAACGCGTATGTAACTCTACAAACACTTTTCTGCGATACAACCAATGCAGTAAACTATATTTGAGGAAATAGTGCCGTTGTTTCTTGGGAATAATCCGAATAAAGCTCTTATTCGGTGGAGAGCCTTGAGGATATTATAAGCCTATTCAGAAAAGCGTATAAATCCCAAGTATAAAACTGTTTCCAATGGATTACATTCCCTTCTATTATTCGTGAAAATAAGTTTTGATATAAGTATATTATATGGGATTAGTAATCAACGAACGATGTTCTAATCAAATATGGATTTGATTATTTGAACCTCTGGATGATTTGACAGTTGTACAATTCTATACGATAACATAGAATATTATCCAAACTAATTGTTGATCTGGCCTTAAATATTAGTTAGATAGCTTAATAAAATTATTAATTTGTTTGACCGTAATCCATGTGAGAAAAAAACCAGAAATGTGAAAAAAAATAAGAAGTCACTGATCCTATTTTCTCTCCTGGTTAGTGTTTCACATACATTTTTATGGAAGGCCCTGTAATTTGCTTTCTAAAAAAAACATTGAAAAATAATTTATATTGAAGAATCAGATGATTTGTTAAATTCACAAATTATTAAATCTAAATCAAAAACAGAAAAGATCAATCAGAAAAGAAAACATATAAAAATGGACAGCAGCGTAAAAAGTTTTTTGTTCATTGTTATTTTGGTGATCATATTGATTTCTACAGGTAATATATTCATAAACAAACATTTCAAATAATCAACATATGGTGTCTCCGTTAGATTATTTTTATGTGTTTTTTTATATAATATATTCAAAATTGTAGCATCTACAATTAGATTACATATTATTGTTAAAAGGTAAAACTAAATGATATGGATAATTTTTATTTTTATTTTACATCTGCATTTACACTTTGCAAGCATATTTTGTAACTGTTTCCAAACATATACATATGTAACTTCTTATACAATTTTTTATTTTGATTAAATCATAATCCGTACAACTCTATTATATATTTTTAGTTAGGGAAAATCGCATTTTAAACATTTAGATTGTCACTTACTAGCACTTTAAACATTGAAGTTTTTTTGCTAGCACTTTAAATCGCTTTGGAGGTTTGTTATAATAAAATGTTAGCAAAAAAAACTTTAGTGTTTAAAGTGGTAGTAAGTGACATTCTGAGTGTTTAAAATGCGATTTTCTCCCTATTTAGTTAAAATGATTTACATTTTTTTTTCAGAAATACAAAATTGACATGCTCACCCGTTGAATATATATTGTAAGAAAGTACGAAGCAAGACGGCTCCACCTGACACTTGTAATAAAAAAAATGCTGATGCATTGTGCAAAAACACTTGTTGGACAAGAGAAACTTATATCGAAGGAAAATGTCTAATACTTCCAAAGACTACAAATAAAGCTTGCTACTGCTACCATTTCGACGATGGATCAAAATGCCCAGGAAGCTAATTCTGTAGACTATGATATCGTATAATTTAAAATTCTCAATCTAACTACTACTTAATATCAATAATAATAAGTAACAAGATCTTGATGTGCATCCGCACGAGATATCTATCAATTAACCTTTAGTTGTATTTATATTTAAATTCATATTTTTAAAATATATTTCATTCATAAATATATTGTATACTATATTGTATGTTAGAACTGAATTGTACCTAATATACTATTGTGTGGTGCATCTTAAATGTAATATGGTATAATATTAAAGATTAATGACGACATAGTTAATTATGATATACCATAAGTCAGGTCTCCACGGTCTTAAATTCCTTAAAAACCTCCAAGGTCTTAAAATCTTTCAAACAAAATCACGTCTCCACGGACCTAAACCTAAGATCTTGAAATCCTTAACAAAATACAAAGGTCTTAAAAATCCTTATCAAGCCTCAAAGGGTCTTAAAATCCTTAACAAACTTCAATGAGTCTTAAAATCCTACAAACGAATTCAGGTTCCCATGAATCCCCACCTAAGATCTTCAGAGTAGCTCAGGTTCCTAAACACCTTGAGCTAATCTCGATATTTCAGGAACTCCTCTTAAGGAACCAGATACAATCCAAGTCTTCTAGACTTATCATAAAATCTGAGATCTAATTCTGAGGATTCACTAAACCTCTTATTTAGTAACCGCAATACATTTCCTATCGAAACCCTTAACGAAGTTCGAATTCATCCAAAAACGACTAAGTCAAGTCAAAAGACTTGAAACGAAAATAAAAACCAAGTCTTAGATAAAAAGGGTTTAAAAGCCTCCCCAGGCTACCAAAGGTTCAAAAGATCCTAATGCAAACAAAGGTTTAAAAGCCTCCTCAGGCTATAAGTCTTAGAAGCAAACGAAATCAAAGCCCATTGGGCAAAAGCCATAAAAAGACAACATTCTTGAAAAGAGCCTCAGCTCTTAGACATCATCACGGGAACTCCTCCCGGCATCCTTATCTTCCACAGCTGGTTCACCGTCTTTGGCTGGATCTCCCTCATCTGCCTCCTTATCATCGCCCATCTGGGACGTCTCGACTGGAGCTGAATCAGGGTCCACTAAACCTAAGTTAGAACCATACTCTCCGGAAAAGGATAGATTAAACATATTAATCTCGAATGTACCTGAACTTTCTGAGAATTGAGGAATGGGAAGCTTGCTGATTGAGAAGTCAGATACCTGCGCCTTCTCATATGCAGCAGTCGCATCTGGCATCAAAGCCATCAAACGATTATACTCGCCTTCAGCATTCTGGATTTCATTCTCCAGCATATCCTTCAAGAGGTCGGTGTTAGCCTGAAGCTCTTGAGCATAAATTTGGAGCTCGACCTCATCCTTCTTCTTGGCAAATTTCTCCTTCACGGAAGCCAGGATCTTGTTGTAGGCATCGGCTACCTCCCTCTTTCCTCTTCTGACGGCCAGCTTGACCTCAGCTTCCTTGTTCTTCTGGTTATCTTGAGACGAAGTAATAAGCTCCTTGACCTGATACTCAGCTACCTTCCGAGCACACTCCAGCTCAGCGATTTTTCTACCCTTCACCTAGATATTCATTGCTTGACTCTCAATCTTCCCTTGCTGAAGGTCGGCCTTGGAGCCAAGTCTCTTGACCTCAGCTTGAAGTTCAGAGACCTGAACCCGAGCATGGTCAAGCTCCATCTTGGTAGCTTTGACTAGCTCAGTAACCTGAGCTAATTCTCCAGCATTGGGGGCATTGTGCACAGTTTCCTCAAACTTGAACTGAGCCCTGTTGATATCCCCAGCCAGCTACAAAAACGAAAACAATAACTTAATAAACATCTTCCAAAGAAGATCAAGCTAAAAGATTAAAATAAAGATCATACCTGACCCATGTAATGGGCAATCTCAACATACTCCTCTTTATTCGTGAGATTGGCGATCGAGGGAAGGGCGCACCCGGTTCTCTTCATGTGCCTCATCAACGTAGCCAAACCCCACGAGTCGTCCAAGACTGATCCAGGCTTGGAGTGAGCGAAGTTCCAGCCGACGGTTCCTCCTCTAGAAGAAGAGGAGGAAGACCTGGAAGGTCTGTCAACCTGGTCGGTCCTGGACCTCTTGCTCCTCGGAGGCTCAAACTCGTGAGTATCCTTCACCATTTGAGGATCAGCTTCAATCTCCGGGACCTCGAAGTGAGGGACAACTTCCTGAACCCTGGGCTCGGAGCGACTGGCATCTTTAACAGGAGCAGAGCCTCTATCATCAAGGACGTCTTTCACAGTGCTGAGGAAGGATCCTCCCTGATTCTTGTCGCTTCCTCGAGAGGAGCTGGCAGCTTTGGTTAATTTACCCCTGGAACGGCACGAGGTCTGGATAGGCATCTTGTGTGATTGAGTCCTTTCTGAGTTACTGACTCCCGACGAGATAGAGTATACCGATTCACCTTCAGAAACTGAATCAAAAGGAGAATCCTTAATCCCAAAAGACAAATTCAAGTATTAAAATTTTGAAATCACTTAAAGAAGGTTACCTTCTAAACCAACAACTGTGACTGAATCAGGAAAGAAAGCCTTGTATCGATCAGGGAAACTAGCTGATCCAACTCTCGTGGTAGTATAAGCTCCCCAGGTATTAGGGCTGTGTTGCAGCTTCCTACAGAGAGCTCTGGTGAGTTTACCGGATAATTTGACAGGGTCCTTAATCTCTGCAAGAAAAATCAAGGGGATTAGCAAATCACGTTAAGCAAAAGTAAACAAGCAAATGCACCCCTAAAATCCTAACCAGATATGTCAGACCAAGAGGTCTTGAGGGCTCGGCCTACAGGAACCGTCGAACGGTCAATCTTGACATAGAAATATTTCTTCCGCCAGTCATCATCATTGGCCGTGAACTTAAAAATGCCTAGCCCTGGACGACAGGGGAGATAATAGGTCCCGCTTCCACCATCCTCGGTGGAGCTCTCCTTTATCAGAAACAGACTCATCAGCTCGGTCAACCCTACGATAACTCCTTCTTCCTTAGCCCTGGTGATGAATCCGTTTACCACTCGGATAACCGAGGGGCAAAGTTGGGAAAGGGCCAGTTGGTAGTGATCTAGGAGATCCAGTAAGAGGGTTGGAAGAGGGAACCTAAGATGACACTTGGAGATATATTTCTCGTGAACACAGAACCAACCCTCCGGAACGGTTTCGGGAGTTTCGTCGTCAGTACAAGCTCTGGCTAAAGCCTTCTTGCCGTGAGCTTGGACGACAAGGTTAACGACGTCCTGACTCTTCAACAGTGAGGGAGAGTGAGGTCCAGAGGAGGTGCTCTTGCCATTTTTTTTCTTCATTCGCTTGGAGACTCTCGCTCCAATTGAATCTTTAGCCTTCTTCTTCTTCGCATCCTTCTTCATCTTCTCGCCGGCTTCTTGCTTAACCTTCATTATACGAGCACCGGAAGCAGAGATTTGAATCTCACCGGAACCTTCTTTTTGACTCATGACAGTAAAGGGAAAGGATAAAAGAAAGCGAAAAGGGAAGAACCGAATGAAATCGAGCAAGAACGAGAACTCTAAGAGGTTATAGGCGAAATACCAACTCGATCAAGAAACAGAGATATAAAAAAAAGAGACAATGCAGTAAGATAAAAAGAGAGAGAGAGGTTACCTGGGAAACCGTCGAGAGGCGTGGAGAAAGTGGAGAGAGAAACAGTTAATACTTGCAGCTTTATATCCCATCACGTCTCGAAAATCAGAAATTAAAATTCAAATTCCCTTTAATCTGAACCGTCGATCTCATTAAATATAACTACGACCGTCCGATTAAGCAAAGAGTATCTATAGTTGAGATAACTGATAATCATTATCTCAACAAGAAGATCTAGACTGGACGGCTAGGTTTAGCTCCCGAGATAACGAATCGTCTCTCGAAAGCTGGGGGCAATTGTTGGGCCCGAATATGGCCCGATAGCTAGTGACGAATAACAAAAATGATAACGGGCTGTGATAGGCCCATCATGAATTCAATCTTCAAAAGCAGCTAAGCTAGAGCCGGAGGCTGTGAGCTAAAGATGTTCGGTAGAGAGGTCACGGAAAGGAGGCAGCTCGTGGACGTATAAGTAGGCGCAGGACCCGGTCAAAGGGGAGCTGTTACAAATCCCTCAAATTGACTAAAGAAGATGGACATTCATTCCTACGATCATTCACATAATCTCTGAAACACTTATTCATCTTTGTAATCATCAAGAAATACATCTCTTCGTAACCATTTTTTTATCAACGTTATCAATACAAAATTATTCATTCATTCTACAAGTTCTTATGGGATTCCACCCACGTTATTTTCCTTTAAATCTTAAACTGATCTAAAAACCAGGTAGTGAGTTTAGTCCCTCACATACAGTAGATGTTTAAATTTGAAACAACACTGTTGGTGGCTTCATTTTGAAGTAACAAATGAGAGTTGGAACAACAATTTTTCAAAAAAAAAACAAAAGGTAAAAAATAAAATGGGTTTAGAAATCGTCTAAGTTCCTTCTCCGAAGGAGGGAGAAACCATTGTTCGTTTCAAAACATTTCTTAAATAAATACAAACTATTGGTTTTTGGTTCCCAAAAAGAATAACAATAACAATAAATGTTAGAGCACTTTTATCTCTGAAAAAAAAAGGTCTTTTAAGCAAAAAATACAGAAGAACAACCCATAAAATAACAAAAACCGTTAACAAAAACCGTGTGTCGAAATAACCAAATAAAAGACGTTTTCGGTAGATATTTTCAACTGGATCCCACTAACACATGATTGGTTCTTTTTAATTTTTTTTAGTTAGTCAAAAACCGAAAAAAAAAAGGAAAGAGAAGAAACAAAAGAAGAAGAATGCTAAATTAAACGTTGGTGTTTTGGTGTTTTTTCGGGCCCCACTGACATGTGGAAGGTCGCCACTGGTCATTTTATTAATTTTTTTTTTTAATCACAAAGAAAAAGTTAAAAAAAATTAAAATTTTGAAGCACCCCTTTTTTTAGGGATCACCGTTGATGATGCTCTTAGAAAGTCAGTAAAGGAAATGAAGAGATGGTTGTCAAAGAAAATAGCAAACATAAACACAATACAATTGTTCTCATAGAAGAGATGCTTGTTATGCGGGTAGAAACAAATAGATCAGTGCATAGAACGCGAGTAATGGTTGTCATTAGGGTTTCGTTTCTGACTGAAAACCGCCATAGCTTTTCTCACTGGAGGCTGCAATGGTGCCTTTTTATCACTGTGATGGTTCATGAACACATCGTCTGATATAAAATACTCATCTCCCTGAAAAAAAAAAACCACACAATATAATCAAATCAAAATGTTTTTTTCCTCCATTAGAGTTTCTATAGTTACTAACCGCTTTGCTTGCTTTCTTCTTGGTCTTGGGATGGAGGTACTTTTGAGGAAGTTGATCTTCCCTAAGAACCAGATTCTTGGTGATTGCGTCTCTTCCGCTTTTAGGCATCGGTATCGAAAACTGCACAAAGAAAACGAGGGTTTCTTCAGAGCAAGCAACGAAGAGCAAAACATGGTTGTTTCTCCTCATAACCGACTACTTACTTTAGTCCCTCGAAGTGTTACACGTGGCTTACGTGCAGCTATGATGGTGCCATTCTCGCCTATTGTAACCGCTACTTTGCGCAGAGTGCCGCCATTACCGCACTTGGGACAGAAGATTCTTCCAATTTCAGGAGTTACTGTGTAGCAAGCATGGCATTTCAACACCCACCTGAACATCCAGATGCAATCAAGTATAAGACTTCCCCCTCAGCTAATGAAAAGTGTCTTGAGGGATAAGAGAAACATCTGATTCATAAAGGTGTACCTGTTTAGTTGGCGAATTTGCATACCTCCCGGTGCAAGCAAACGCAAACCCATTTGAATAATAACATTTTGCATCGCGTAGTCACCGGTTATACAAGCTACACTGGACTCAGATAAGGCTCTCAACGACCAACTCTGCTCGCTGCTACCATCATCTGCCATCGATGATGCCTCAAAGGTATCACCATCCTCACTAGCAATGTCGACCCCCTCAGCTTCGACTTCAGTATCATCCTCACCATTCGCCTCTTCAGGTTCTTCTTGGAGAGCCTTTAATGAGTCTTCCTCCAACCTAATATCTTTTAAGATGGACGAAAGCTCTCCATAATCCTTTCCGCTATCTTTTCCACACTTTTCACCAGCTTTGTCAGCTTCTTGATCTTTCTGAAACTCTTGCTCAGACAAGGCATTGTAATGTTCCCACTTGGCCTTTCTCCTAAGGAACTTCCTGTGAGTACTGCTACTAACCGCAGGTCTCCATTCACCACCATCTTCATCATCATTTCCCCCCTGCGATGCATCTATTCCTTCCACCACCATCTTACCCTCAAGCTTCACCTCTGTTTTCTTAGGCGGGTACCTCTTCTCTCTCCTCTCCTCATCCTCTTCTCGACCCTCAGTATGAGACGCAACATCACCAACCTCAGAACAGCTGTCCGAGGGAAGTATGTTCATGTTAAGGTCTTTAAGCGGAAGGATCTTGGAAGTAGCGTTCGATTTCTCCTCGGCCTCGTCCTCAAGTGCCTCCCACTCCTCCAAGTTAGCCACATTGGATCCCCAGCCAGGTAACTCCTTCTCAGGTAATCTCCTAACCCTAACAGTTTGAATAGGCGGAGGAACATCTCTAAGATTCTTAGTCCCGTGAACCTCAGCCTCAAGCGTGTACGTCAAGGCAATCAACTTAAGATCAACATCAGAGAGTGTTTGCAAATCACCAGTAGCTTTAGCAAATTTAATAACTGCATCAAAAAAAAAACAATAACTGCTTTCAACCATCGAATCCAATCTAAAGACTTCATTACGAAGAATCAATTTGTATTTACCTTTACTGAGAGATTCAGGAGAAGGCTCCATGGTTTCGATGGTGAAAGGGATGAATTCGAGACGACGGCGAGAATCGGGGTCGCGAATCTCCGAGAGCACTTCGGGGACGGTTACGAATTTGTCGGCGAAGCTGGTTAGGCTATGGCTACCGTCGATGACGGCGTTGGCGTCGACAACCGCCATAGATATCCCCTTTGTGGATTTGCAGGTTCCGACCATACCGAGAATCGCCGACGGAGCTACGTCGGTTGTCGGAGGCTTTGAGGGGGGATCTTTCTTCACTATGGAACTCCACATCGATACTGGTTTCGGATCCATGATTGCTCCCGTTCGAGTTTCGTTTCTTTGCCGCTTCAGTGAAGACTGAGAGATAGAGAACCGAAGAAGAAGAAGAAGAAGAAGAGAGGTAAAACCCTAGGTCTGCTGGGAAAACGTCGTCGTTTTCAGTTCAAATATTAGAATGGGCTTCAAGTAGGCCAAAATAAATGGTCCTATATTTCATTTTATCTTAAATGGGCCTTGCGGATTTCCAAACAAATGGGAAAATATTTGTTTACTATAGATACGCCCTTTTATATTTCCCTTATTTTTTCAATGGGGTCTCACTTATATGTTTATTTTGCAAAAGCACTGAAAAAGTGATTAATATTACATTCTTTGGTTTCGACCACAATATAAATGTTGAACCGAGTTATTTAAGTGATCCCTTGAACCAGGTTTTTTTCACAAACCATCCTCGGTACAAGTTATGTTCTTACATCTTGGACTGAAAACCCGGTTTAGATACGCGTGTTCCCATCTTACGCTGCTTCTCAACTTTGTCTTTAGCTCCGTAAAGGATTTTATGAACCATCCACATCAAAGTGAGGCTGTGTTGCCTTTCTCGTATTCTCAATCCATTCCTCAACTTTCTTGTAAGGACTAAACAATCTAAGACGATCTTTCTCATCCAAAACCTACAAAATATCACATACAATTAAATGCCAAAACATAGCAAAGTAAGAATCTTTTTTCTTACTTTGGAAATGTATGTTTGTGTACCTGAAGTTGCATAAGTTGGCATACAAGGCTGAGATCAGCTATGGATGGTTTGTTGCTTCCGAGCAAGAATTTAGCACTGCCCTTAAGCCAAAAAATCTCTAGAGTGGACAGAGACTTTGTCAGTATCCTCTCAGCTTTAGCAGCTGCTTTCGAACCCAGAGAACGACCAAGAAATGGAGCTAGAACACTATTCATAACATATCCAGCTGAAACAACATGTGAGCTGGTCGTCATTCTAAGATGACTCCATATCAAATAATGGAGTACTAAAGTGTATAATATACCTGCACCAGGGCGTAAATTGGTGTGATGCCAATCCAAGACAGAGTGAATCTTGGCTCTCTTGGAAAGATCATTCGGATACTTAAGTGAATGAACATAGTGAGTGAAGTGAACGCTCTTTGGTATTCAAGAACATGTGACAAAAAAAAAAAAAAAAAAAGACACTTACCAATGATCAGCTACACGTGGAAGTGCAGAGGCAAGATAAAATAAAAATGATTTATCAAAAAAAAAGAAGATAAAATAAAAATGGCGTGACTGCGAGATGAATTACTTCAGGTTAAGATTCATTAGAGAAAAAGAAGCAAGAAATGCAAAAGAGAAGGAAGTTTTATGTGTGTAACTTCTCGAAGAGCTTAAGTCTGCCGTCAACAATAGTTGGAACCTTCCCCATTGGGTTAATCTCTGAGAAACAAAGCACCATTAAGACCAAATCAATACAACATATCTAAGTATTTTATGAGATTCATGTTTTTGTGGAAAAGTCAGTGACGAGGATATAAAAAAAATCGACTTCACCTCAACATTAGCTATTATTGTCAAGAAAAAGAAACAGATTGATACACAGAACCATATCTACTGAAAATTAAATCTACCATAACTCAAGTAATCTGCAATAACAGTTTTTGTAGATATATTACTCAAATGTCATAGAAATAAAACCAACACTGAACCTTTGAATTCAGGGGATAATTGCTGCCGCTTATCGAAGATAATCAAATTACAGTACATCAAATTCGATTCCATTAACCCATTTAAAAAAAAAGTAGAATCAAATCATTAAGTATAAGATTTTATTTTTAAGGAAAGATAATAAGTTACTTGCAGAATATGATTACAGCACGAGACGGCTGTGACGTACGATCTGCGTACACTTCTGTGTGGATCAGAATTTTTTACAACACTGAAAGGTGATAATCTGGGAAGAAGGGTCCCACGAAGAAAATTCGCGTGCTGTTTCTGCTTAAACATTATTTTAATACTCCGTGCCGTTTTATTTTTTTGAAAATGACAAACGAGCATATTGATACACGAAACTGTTTTTCCATGTAAAACTTAGTAATATAATCAAATAGTACCCGTTACAAAATTGAATACATTTTCATTCAGTTCAAAACAATTTACAGTATTTAACAAAATCATTATACAAAGTTATTTTTATTTTTTCATGTGTTTCCTTCAACTTCGTTAGTTACAAATTACAATAACACTAGCCAGTAACTTCGAAAAAAATCAAATTATGAATCACAACCAGTCAGTTAAACAAAAGAATACCAAGTTTATTAAGAAGCTTGATGTAGCCAACAATTTATATGAATAAATTCCCTAGAAATAGAAACTGAGTTATGTTACAACACATCAAATGTTAAAGATAAAAGAGAAAAAAAAAATTAAGATCCTGGAATCTCTCTGGTAACATCGTACCTCCCATGAAAATCCAAAAGAAGGAAAAGGAAATCTACAACAACAACAACAACAGTAGTTTATGTACAGCACCAACGATATCTGTAAGATGCTGCAATGTTCTAATAAGTAGAGTAGTAAGAATAAGACTGACTGAATCATCCTCGTGTCAAGTCGATATCAGTGAGGTGGTTATTGTTTCTCGAGTCAGTTGTTCTGCTGCCACCACCAGATCCTGCCCATCCTGGAGAAGAGTAGTCCATTGGCGTCTGAGCCGCCTCCGCTGCTGATTCTGTTGCTCGCGGCGACGGCTGCTCACTGGCCGGCGTCTCCAGGCTCTTGTCCTTTTTGGTGGTGTCGTCTTCCTTTGACCCGTTTTCTTGCTTGATTACTTTAGCCTTTGCACTTCCGTATACAAAACTACACGCCACCACCTACAAAACGTCATCAGGAACTGAGAGAACCATTCAACCAAGAAGAATCTCTACAATATAGATTGATACTAAAGATTGATTGATATACCTGAACGAGACTGGCTGCGATAAGCGTTCCAGCCGTGCCACCAATCAGAAAACCATCGTGGCGGGAGAGAGAGACACTAATACCTCCAGTTCTTGATTTAGACCCACCTTCTTCATTCACCAAGTAACATCCTTGTACACTCAGTATATCCAAATGCCCCTACACAGCAACCCCCAGAAAGAAAAAAAACAAAGAAGATGAAAAAAAGGAGTTTGTTTGTGAGACCAGAGAGGAATTTTTGAGAACCTGAAAAGACAGAGTAGGCGCTGATGATCCAGTTTGACGTAGCGTAAATGCAGAAGCCATTCCGGTTCCCGACATAATACAAAGAGCTCTTGGCCTCTGTTGTGAAAACGAAAGAACTTTTGAGACAATGTCCTACAAAAAACAAGAAGAGGAAAAAGATCATATATTAAAAAGCAAACTCAAAACTCAGAATAATCTGGATAGAGAATCAACGGAGAGTTAAAAATGTAACCTCTCCGGCTTCAACACTGATCACGTGAGTCGCAAAAGCAAATCCAGCTGAAGTGTTCATCCACTCACCTAAAAAAAAAAACAGTAAAGCGAAGCAACGACAACAACCAAGTTAAAAGCCCCAAAGAACCAGATATTTCGCATCACATTAGCAACTTCTTAAATCAAACACAATCATAATGTCACAATCTCAATTCACTAAGAAACTTGCTAACTCGGATTCAAGAATAAGAAAGCTCACCGAGATTAGCGAGACGCTGCTTTCTCCCGGTTCCTGGAGGCCGACCTCTAGCTTGTTTAGGAGCGTTAGGGTCAGAGAGTGGAGAAGAGACGCGAGTCTTCTGCAAAGATTGCATCGGAGAGAGCTCAAGATCACACCCTTCATTATTATCAGGAACATACTTCCTCGGCCGTCCTCGCTTCTTCTTAACCAACTGCTCCTCCGCAGAGTTGTGATGAGGTGGAGGTTGTTGTTGTTGCATAGTGGGAGACGGAGAAGAAGAAGAAGCCATACCCATATGAATCCCATGGCTGAAATCTTGATGGTGTCTCTGCTCGCCGCCGCCCAAGGGAAACGGATGCTGCTGCTGGAGATTAGGGTTAGACATTGGTCTGAAACCCGGCGGCGCGTGGATGGCACTCGCGGATTGAGAAGAGAAAGGTCCTCTTGGGAAGTAGAAAGGAGGAGGGAATGGTGGCATAGCTTCTCGACCTCCTTCCATGCATTTAATAAAAAAAGAAAAACCCTAATTGCTACCAAAGTTCCGATTAGATTTTTAAAACCCTAGAATCAAGCTGGGGTTTTTGTTAAGCCCATTGTAAAATTCAAGAAAACCTTAGGGATAATATCAAAGATCTAGTTTTGAATTCTAGAAGAAGAAGAAACCAAATCTTGAGCGCTCTGAGCTCTGGGATAAGTGCAGATTTGAATTCGCGAAATGTTGTGTAGTTGCAACAAGAACAGGGCTAAGAGATTAGGCAGCAGGTGAGGAAGCTGTTCCTACACTATTAAAGAGTAGGAGAAAAGGAAGAGACAACACAGAACACACCCTAGATTTTTGAATCTAGGGTTTCTGAGATGTACATCAAAGGGAAGGGCAGAAAAAGGAAGAAGATGACAGAAGAGACAAAAGTGGAGAGAGAGAGAGAGGATATGTATTAAAAATGTATTTTGAAAATTGAAGAGCGCTTTTGAGTTAAAGCATTCTCTGAACTGAAGGCTGAAAAGACTTGAACACCTTTTCTCTACTTCTCTCTCTCTCTTGTTAATTTGTAGAGAGAATTCATTAATTCTGGGGAAAACTATTCATTAATTAATTTGAGACAATTTAGTTAAGAGAAGTATAATTAGATTTCGATCCGCACAGCAGCGCTGCTGCGCAGCTGTTTATTTTATTTTATAAATATCACTTTGATATTATTGTAAATGTTTTGAATATATCTTTTATATTTTCGTGTATATATTGTGTAATTCTATAATTTACTGATTATGTTTTTATTTGACATTATAATGATTTGTTTTTAACAGTTTACATTGTTAATAATTGTCATTAAATACTAATATATTTGTTGAGCTCACCACAATACATTCATAATCAGAAATAATCAAATAAAATTTCTCCTTCGAAATATGTCTAAAAAAATTCTACAGCTTGCATACAAGCCATTTAAAAGTAAATTAAGTTATACTATAGAAAGAATATTTTTAAAGAAATTTTATATTTTCATATCTTGTTACTTTGACATATATCATTTTAGTAAATTTAATACATATAGCATCTATCATATTGTTTTTAGTAAATTTTATCGATATAAATATTTTTTAGATGTTATGATATTAAGTTTTCTGATTTATAACCAAGAGCTCTTCGCCCTGTGGTAATGGAACTCCAGCTGGAGTGCCCGCCCTCGGTTCGAGTCGTCTTGGCCATCTTCCCGCCTATAACCGTGCGTGCCCGGATAGAAGGTCTCGTGGAGATTAGTTTGGGCTTACCGCCTAGAAACCCCTACGGTTATCAAAAAAAAAAATCTGATTTATTTGTTGTTAATTAAGATTTCAAAATGTTTGAGTATTTTTGACTATGTATAATTTTTGAAAAAGTGGTATCCAAATAATAATATTTCAAGCAATTTCTTATTATACTACTTTTGATTTTTACAACATAGTTTATTTTTTAGTTTTTTTTAACTCAAAATTATACTTTACCATCTATGATTTATATTTTCTTAAATTTATAATATTATTATTTTGAGTTTCAAATATTAATTCTCAAAATTGTACTTTTGGAAAAAAAGAAATTTGGAAAGTTACACAACTATTGAAGATTATAGACGTCGATTTATTTTGTTGTTACATTAATACATTATTTTATAAAAACATTTTAAACTTTGGTATAATTTTTTTATTTTTTCAACATATTTTGATATTATTATAAATAGACACTAAATTTATAGTTATAATTGATTTATCATTATAGCCATTTTAGTAATTCATAATTAGGGGTGGAGGTTCGGATATCCATTCGGGTTTCGGTTCGGATTTATTCGGATTTCGGATTTTCGTGGTCAATGATTTCAGCTCCATTTGGATATTTTTAAATTTTGGTTCGGGTTCGGTTCGGATCTTTGCGGGTTAGGTTCGGGTTCGGATAACCCATTTAAATTATTTTTTCAAATTTTTAAATTCATTATATACTTTAAATTTCTAAAAATCTATAAAAAAAATTATTTTACATATAAATATGAATAACATATGTTAAAATACGTAAAATTAACATATAAATTGATTTAGTTTGACTATTTGGGTTGATTATTTTAAGTATTTTTGGTTTTTTGATTATACTTTAACTATTTTAGATATTTACTTTTGACTATTTGTATATATATTTTCAAGTGTTTGGATAAATTAAAAGTATTACATATATTTTGGATGTTTTTTGTATACATTATACCTAAAATTATTTGATATATATAAGTATAAATATCTATATCAGATACATTCGGGTACCGAAATATTTCGGTTTGGATCAAGTTCGATTTCAGTTTTTTAGATACCAAAATTAAACCCATTCGGATATCTAATCAATTTCGGTTCGGATTTGGTGCTACTTTATCAGATCGGGTTTGGTTTGGTTATTGGGATTTAGGATTTTTTGCCCAGCCCTATTCATAATAGAGGTGCATAGCATACACCATGAGTAGTAATCAAGAAATGCTATCATAATCATTTACGCAAACTATCAGTACAAGTGTCTTGCAGTGGCCTAGTGGTTAATTTGTGTGTTACCAAAAGTCCATGTCACGGGTTCGAAAACCCATAATTCATTTTTTCGATTTTGCACATTTTCATTAATGAAGGGCAAACTCGTAATTCGACCTTCATCTTCTTCCTGTCGACCTCTCTTCGACTCAAACCCTAATATACAGCCGTTTTTTTTGTTTTGAACATAAATCATCTTTTTCTTCGATTCTTAACTGTTGTCAATGAAATATGATAGATCTATCTTTGAACTATCGATTTAGAGCTGATCGAAAACACGACCGGAAACGCTGCCCATATCCCACCACCTGTAGTTTCTTTCCAGAATCAGTACATTTAACAAGAAAATGGCGAATATCATTCTTCTTTTGGACTACTTAAGAGGAACTTACATATGACAAAGAGCATAAAGACAGCAAGAATAACAACAAAACAGCGGTCGCGGAACCGTCTCAACCCAAAGTTTCTGGTTTCAACTCTGACTGGATTCTGATTGGTGATTGCTCCACACCAGCCGCACTTGAAAACAGGTGCGTAGGATGGAAGCACAAGGTTTAGTCCACAGCCCCAGCAAATTGTTTCGTACTCTTCGTTTATGGTGGTAACAAAACTCCCCTAGAGAAAGAAAGAAAAAAAAGAAGGTAACAGTTATATATCTCAGTTGGCTCTATCAAAACCTATGCAAGAGAAGAGAAGAGCCCCACAATGCAATGGGGTCACCCAACTATCACTAGCGTATGACCTCAAATGTGCAAACACACACACTACCACAAAGACATCATGATATTGCCTAAACTCTATCATGTTCCTCTCTACTAAATAGTAAATACTGATGATTATCAAGCTAAAACCTTCCCATTATTAAAGCAAGTCCCTTAAGCTCAGATATAAAGGATTTACATCACATATATAATGCAATATCTGACGAACTCTGCACTCTTTTCTTGTATTTTCCAATTATATACTCTGAAACTAGTTTACAAGACCTTCCTGACATTCATAAGAAGCTAATTCCAAAACCACATTATGACAACTTTGATTTCCTAAAACTAGTTTCAGGATTGAACCCACACCCTCAGGCATCAGAAGTTGAGATGTTGAAGAGAAAGCACTAACCTGGGAAGACTCTTCCATGGCTTCCTCAGAGATCCCCACAAAGATTACAAAAACGCTGAGAATCCAAAAAACTCAAAAATCTCTTTCTTTCTTTATAGAAACCTCCCCCAAAGGGCAAGAGAATATTCGAAATCTCTAATTATGGGGCGAGGTTCAACGTTGTTGATTCACAGATTCAGAACCAATCAGCTGCTCCTCCCTTAAAAAGCTACCGACTTTCAATAAAGATCTGATAGATTTGTTTTTGGGTTTTCTCAGATTTATCAATCAATCCGAGATTGCTTGAATACAAAGGGCATCAGATTCTTCACAGGTGTTCAGGGTTTGACCAATCTTTATCTCCACCGATACGCGTCTAACGAATATGAGAAATTCAAATTCCGAAAGAGCAATCTACCGTTAAATGAATGACACCGTTAGCGACGGCGACGGTAGACACTTTGATCGTCGGAAGCAAAGGGAGAAGGAGAAGAAATATCCTCACAGCGGCGAAAATATGAAACTACTTTTGCATATCTAAGGCCCTCCCAATAGTGCTATATTTCTGTTTGATCCCTATATTATATACTAATTACAATACTGTAAACATAAATAATTATTATTCTAATTTCAACCCAAACATAAAATTCCTAATTCGAAACTTGCTATAAGACCACACTCGTTTAAACCTTAAACCCTTTCTTAAGTCTCTGCGCCGCCTTCATATCTCTCTCTCAGTTCTCTTCGCTACCGCATCCTTCGAGTGGGTTTCGTTTCTTACGTGTAAGTTACTTTAACAAAGCTCTGTATCGACTAGAAGTAGTTTGTTCCCTGTTCTATTGTTACGCACGAGCTCTTACAATCTACTTCACCCATCTTAGTTTTTGGTATACGATCTTAAAGTTTTGATTTTTTTTAGAATCTAAAGTTCACGGTTTTAGGGATTGCAGAACCTGTTTACTTGTAGAAAGCCTTGTATTGTCTGTTTTAGAACTCTGACCCTCTTTCAGATATTTTCAACTGTCAATGAAATACCATTATATACTCCCGTTTTTTCTCAAATCTGAGTTTTGGCCGAATAAGGCAAACTCGCGGCGGAGCACCACCGAGTCACGTTTAACCGGCGAGAAATCGGCCAACTCGGCCGCGTTTTCGAACACATTTGTAACAAAGCCTAATTTTTCTCAATTTCTCTTTCCTGCAAAATCCAACAAGAACTCAACTCAGAAAAAAATCGCGGAGAGATGGGGAAACGGGGAGGAGCTAACAAGCTTACAAAAGCTCAAGGAGGACCGAATCTCAAGTCCGTGCTCAGACACGACCACTTGAAGAATCTCGCTCTCTGGTCTACCGGCGGAGATACTCCCATCCCGTCCTTAGCTACTTTCTTCGGTCGGCGTCTCGCAGCCGATGGACAAGCTTCCGACATTCCTCACGATCCTGACCTCTTCTCTTGTCAAAGGTATTAACTATGAACATTAATCCAAAACAATTTGTCTTTCAAAGACATTTAATAGTAGCTTTTGTCTTACTTCTTGTTTGTCTGATTTTCTATTAGGTACCATTGCTTTTTTTTTTGTTCTCATTAGGGAATATATGTTTGTTTCTCTCGTGTAGGTGTGAGACTGTTCTTCAGCCTGGCTTCAATTGTAATGTTAGAATCGAGAAGGTTTCTGCTAACAAGAAGAAACACATGAGGACAAGGTACAAGAAGAAGCCTAACATGTTTCTGCCTCAGAACAATGTAGTTTACTACTGCAACTTGTGTTCTCACCGTAATCTCAAGAGAGGTACTACAAATGGTCAGATGAAAGACATGTACCCGCCCAAGCCGAAACCAACTCGTCCACGTCCCAAGATTGATAAAGAGGTGACGGTGGTTGTAGCGCCTCAAGAAATCGAAAGTAACATACTACTTCCTTCTTCACCTGAAAGAAGATGTGAGAATGATAGTGTTGTGGAGAATACACCAAAGCCAATGCTTACACTGGAGAGAGAGAAGAGAATAAGGAAATCCAAAAGTAAGAAACCAGTTGAGCCGGAAAGTGTTCCTGAGAAAAAAGCAACAGTTGGTGGTGGTGGAGGATCGAATAAGAGGAAGAGAAAAGCATGGACAAGTATGAAGGAGTTGTCTGAGACTACAACAACAAACAAGAGTTCCAGTTCTGTAAACTTTAAAATACCTTTTCTCTTGTGATTTTCTTCTATGTGATATCTGACCCAACACTAAGTGAAGTTTTTCGAATTAGTCCTATCTTGTCTTTGTTTTCATCTTCTACATCTATATTTGTTACTATTATTTTTAGTGTAAATGACACTGACACAGACTAATCAAATACATATCCTAGTATAACGGGCTCGAGTAATAGATTTTAGAAACAATTACACCCCAAGTCACTTTTCATCTTTACAATATCAGAATAAGTCACATTTGTCTACTGAGACACTTTGTACACGTTTCCAATGCAAAAGAGGATATAAAATTCCAATTATGTCCTTTTTCTCTCATCAATTAAACTACACTTTTTTTTACGTTCCTTCTCTCACCTCATCCTCTTCTTCTCTTCAGCCGCCAATCACTAATCTCACATCTTCTCCTCTGCTTTATGTTCCTCTTGCTTCTGGCCTTCTCCTCCCACACCTATTACGTTATTTCCCTTACCTCATCCTCTTCTTATATGTTTGTGTTTCGTTGACTAGATTCATCATATGATTTCTTAAAATCTGGGTTGGTGAGTTTTCAATTTCATCTCGTTTTGACTCTTTGGTCTGAGATTCATTCATCTGTTTTGGTTGTAAAATTGTTTCTTTAATTGTTTAGATATCCTTTCAAACTCTCCAGCAGATGAAAAAATTGTTGTTTCTAGATTGGATTCAAAGTGGCTATTTTGCTCTGTATCAGCAGGAAAAGATCGGAAGCTTCAGATTTTGAAGCTGATTTGCTGTCAAAATTAATATAACTAAGCAGCCATGATCTCAGTTGCAGGTACAATAGAAATATCTGATGATTTTTTTTTCTCTTTGAATGATTAATCATGGTTTAAGATTGATGGGTTAGTTTTTAGAGTATCATAGGCTATAGGAATTGGTCAATATCAGATTCTTTTCTTGAAAATGTGATCACATCTAATGGACAAAGGCGATTTGAGTTGATAATTGATTGGGAAAAGACAGTTCTTAAACAAGTTGAGATTCTGTCCAAATAAGCTTGTGTTACTTTACTGGAGTACCAACTGTTGTTGACCTTGCTTCTATGTGTGATGCTATAACAAGCTTGGCAGCTATTCCAAAAAATTAAACCCCTTTGTACATTTTCTTTACAGGTTTCAACTTTGGCTTCTGAATTTTTATTTGTGAAGGAATGTATAAGTTATGTGGTGAAGAAGCATGCTATGAAGAGATAAGAGACTCCACTAAAATATTTCCTGGATTTGGCAAAGCTCATAGATTCACCTATAAAATCTTTCATGTACATGTGGATACTATATATAATTTGTATATGTGGATATCATAATTTAGTGTACATGTGAAATTTGTTTACATCATTGTACACGTGGATAATAATAAACATGTACATCTAGAAACTACTTATACATGTACTTTACAATTTTTAATCATGACAATGGATGAATGATGAATCTGAAGAGAACAATTGACTTCTATCTATTGTCAAGAGGTTGATTTTTTTCTGGAGAGGGAGGGAAATTGGTTTTACTGATAGAAAGTTTTTATTGATTTTCTCTGAAAATATTAATTTGTACACTTACGTTAAACGTGTACATGTGGATATTATATATATACGATGTACATGTGGATACAGTTTATATGTTGTACATGTGTACAAACACTTAAGGAGTGGCAATTTTGTAATTAAATCGTCATCTTCAAATCAGGGCTTCCTGTATTTTCTGCAACTACATCTTGGAGCCCCCATTGATTTTTTCATGAAATCTTTATTTTGATGATTTTATCTCCAAAACTTACAAACGTTGTATAGATTAACCAACAATAGTCAAAAGAGAAGAAAAAAAACAAAATTTCCATAATTATTTATTTTTAACAGATTAATCTTCAGTCTCTTCGCGACCGCTGCTTCACCGTTCGATCCGGGACACAATCCACCTTCCTCCAGAACAGCCTCATTACGACCAAGGTACTCAATAAATTTCTGGGTAATAGCTTCTCTAACCTTCAGATTTTTTTCGCAGATGGGAGATTGAAGCGATAGATCGAGATGTGGTGGAGAGATGAAAAAAGAGATTTCATGAAAAAAAAGATAGAGATGCGGTAGAAAAAAAAGGTGTCTCCAGGTATTATGATTGAGGACAGAATTGTATTTTAACACTAATAAAGTGTCTCAGTATATCAAAGTGACTTTTTATGATACTAAAAGTCATAAAGTGACTCAAACCGTAAATCTCTCTAGATTTTATGGCTGTGAGTTGGCTGTGAGAAAAATGAAAACTGTCCAATGCACTCATACTTACTAATCAATCCCAATATGTTGTCAATATAAAACTCACTTTTGATTTGAAAAACGGAGTGTATGGAGTACATATTTGTATTAGTGACACTAACACAGACTAGTCAATTACATCAGCAGAACAAGCTGTCAATATGAAGCTCAATTATGATCTGAGATATAGAGTTATAGGTCATCATTAACTACGTTGTACACTTTCACAGTTAATTTGGACCCTTATTTAAATCCCTAGTTTGATATATGTATGCTAAACCCATTAGTCAACTCTTTTTGGGAGAATCCAAGAAAAGAAAAAAAACACAAAAGTATAGGTATAAACAAAGACCAAGATATGTTGTTAAAAAGAAAAACAAAGACCAAGATAAGAAATACAAAAACGAAAACAAAAGTTTAAGTTAAACAAACGGAAAAACAAGTTAGATACGGCCTGAAGAACTTGTTAGAAATCATTTTCTTCTTCTATTTTTTTCTTTTGTCTCACAACCACAAAGGCAAGAACATGGCAACATCAAAGAAACTATCTGCTTTCTTTTGCTACTCCTTTCTCTTATGTCTTCTCTTCACCACTAACCAAACGATGTCCGAATCCGACCACATGGAGACTTTCTGCAACAAACCATCCGGAAACTTCATTCGCAACTCAACTTACCACACAAATCTCAACGCTCTTCTCTCCGCTCTAAGCAACCAGTCCTCCCTCGCTAACTATTACAACCTCACGACCGGTCTAGCTTCAGACACAGTCCATGGAATGTTCTTGTGCACAGGAGACGTCAACAGAACAACTTGCAACTCCTGCGTCAAGACCGCAACAACCGAGATCGCCAAAAACTGTACCAACAACCGTGAAGCAATCATTTACTACTTCGATTGCATGGTTCGTTACTCTGACAAGATCTTCCTCTCCACTTTAGAGACACAGCCTAATACCCTATGGTGGTCTACCGATCTAATACCCAAAACGTTTGGTAAATTTGGAGAGAGGCTGTCTGATAAAATGGGTGAAGTTATCGTCAAATCGTCTATGTTATCTTCATCACTTACTCCATATTATCTTATGGATACGACTAGATTCGATAACGTGTATGATCTTGAGTCTATTGTTCAGTGCACTCCTTATTTGGATCCGGGAAACTGTACCACATGCCTGAAACTTGCGTTGCAAGAGATGATTGACTGTTGTGGTGATAAGCGTTGGGCTATGATCTGGACTCCTAAATGTCTTGTGAGTTTTGATACCTACAACTCATCGTTGTCGCCCCTTCCATCCCCTACTCATAGCGGGTCCTTCTCGATCAGAGGTGAGCATATATATATTTGTAAATATAATGATGGGTTTATACTTTATATCTAGAGATCAGTAGACGATACGTAACTTTCACATGTCAAGAGTATAAGCTGTAGTAGCTTTCAGGTTCTAAAAATTATATTCCAAATTTCTATTTATCTAATATAGAAATTAAATATACTGAAGACGATAAATAAGTACAAAACAGCTGCAACAATTTATGATCTCTCGTACTGTTAGTATTGCGGTCAATGTTGTAATGTTAGGATTATTCTTTTCTACAGGATGTAATAAACTTGGGGGAATGGTTCTTGCTGTGGCTGCTTCGGTGTTAGCATTTTTGGGTTTATGATAAGGTTTGCAATTTTTCATGTTAAAGCTTAATAAGATAAGATCAATTTTCCGTTATTTTTGCGTCATGCTTAATTATGTTTTTTTCTCTTTAAATCTTAATCCGGTTATATTCAGTTGTTGTGAGGATTAAATTTTATAAAATAATTTTGTCCTTTTCATTTGAAAACATCTAGGAACAACTGACCAAGTAATTGAACCAAGATTGTAATAGTTACTAAAATAGTTTACAATCAAGGTTGTTAGATTCTACTTGTATGTTACACCATACACATCATAACAAGTATTTTCCTTTTGATACATTTGATTACTTTTGAGTTTTTGATAAACAAAACATTTGTTAGTTCATGTAGTGTAGAAGAAAGAAAGCTTCCGAGCATATACTTGAATTTTTTTTCTGAAGAAACTTGAATCTTTTAAGTTACCGCAATAATATTCTTCATCGCTTTCTGGTAAGAGGTTTTACCGAAGTTGAAAAGCTATTGATCGGTCTTTTAGAACCTGTGATTAAAAGAGAAACACATCATATGACTCCATGCCAAACACTATGGATCTGAATGGTTACAACTTACAACATATGGAGTAATATTTTAGTGATATTTTGTTTGTCATTTTTGGTATGCTACGTTTGGTTTCATACAACACAACCATTGTTGGTTGTTAGAGTCAATGGTGAGATTACCTGTTAAAGCCTTAGAGGAGGAGGTGGAAATTGACAGACGAGAAGATCTCGTTTGGTCTGCTTTTACTGTATGCTTTAGTATCTTTGAATGTTCAACATTAGCTCTGCAATCAAACAGATATACACAATGAACACCAGACAAAGATTAACTCTTAACTAAATCATAGGATTTAAAAGTAAAGTTAACTGTGATATATACTCACTTTTCATTTTGTTCTGATTGTTCAGACATTTCATGAGGACTTGAGGTTTCGAAGAAGAGTTTCGAGCCATCAGTTTCTATCCCCATTGAAAGATAAATATCAGAAATATCACTCAGTTTTTCTTCAAAATTTAAAAATTAATGGCCTAATAGGTCAATATATTATTGTCTTTAGGCGTACCGGATAACTTGGGCGATAATCTGGATTCATTTTGATGTATACGTTCATCTGCTGAATCTGAAGTTGTTCTTCCGAGTGAACGAGATCCTTGTCTTTGCCTTGAAGAGTTTGGTGACGCTCCTCCTAAAGAATGTCTTCTTGGAGAAGTAGACTCAAACCTTAGATTGTTTAAACCACTTCTTTTGGTACAGTTTATATTCTGAAACTTTTGAAGTTCTTCGTCTTTCTTTGCAATCAAATCTTTCAAGTTAGATACCTGCATGCAATATCAAGAATTAGTGATTAAAAATATAATTAGACGCAACTCTCACCTAAAATTTGTGTGTTATGATACTTTTTAAGTTTTTCATGAATAAAATTTTGAGGGTTTTAATTGAACCGTAAAATATTAGAAGCACCTCTTGCATGAGTTGTCTAACATCTCGTCCCTCCTTATAGCTTCTAGCTGCACCTAACTCGACACCCGAAACTCTTTCCGCGAATTTCAAAGTACTTACTGTCTCAGCATATGAATCTTCATCAGGATTTATCTGAACAAACATAAGAGTTTTCGCTTGTCCTCCTAACAAATTAAAATAAAAGCGTTATAAAACAAAAAAGAATGTCACATAGTCAAAGAAATTCATCATTATTCGGAGATAGTACCTAAGGAATTTTGGAGGACTTGAGTCAGCTTGCTGTTTCTATAAGGGACATGAGGATTCTTATGTGCCAGAGCGAATATAACATCTCCAAGAGCAGACAATGACTTGTTTATATGCTGAGCTTCTTTGAGTCTATCTCCGGTTACTTCAGAGCGATCGATCCTCTCACTTCCAGCAAGATCAACCAAATGCAAACTGCCACGCAACTCGGAGTCAGTCTTGACATCAACACCGCGTACATGAACAGAAAGAACACTGCGAAAAAAAAGAAGACCAAACAATTTTTTGGCTTAGCTATGCAATGCATATATATACACTTAAAAGAGGGAAAAGTGTCTTTAAACCTGTGTGATCTACTACTCTTTTCGTTAAGAGCTGTTGCACCTACAGCTCTGTTCGTCAATCCAATATTCATCAATTCAAGAACATCATCAGTTGATCTTACACAATGCATGCTTGCATCAGGAACTGCGAGGCCATTTGGTAAAGAAGTATTCCAAATCCCAAGTGTGCGCAAATTAAGGAAGATTAACTTTTAAAAATAAAATAAAAATGATACAGTGTTGAATACTAGATTAGATTAGAGAAGGATATCTTCTACTGGGACCATCATCAGAAAGTAGGTCACGAACTTGCTCATTATAAATCTCAACCATTTGAACACCAACTTCATACATCACTGTGTTTTGACTACTTTGAGTTAAGTGGAACAAGTCATTTAAAGCTCTATAGTTTACACCCCGATGTTCTTCTGAATTTATGCTTGGTCCGCTCTGGATACATAAAATGGAAAACACATGTTTGATATAAACTCATAAAGAATGACATCATCTTATCTTTTACTTAGCTGTGTTTCCTTACCATTGTATAAGTCTTTCCAGAACCTGTTTGACCATAAGCAAATATGCACACATTATAGCCATCAAGAAGGGAACGAATAACCGGTTGAGTATCTAAGAATACTTCCTCTGCATAAAAAAAAGATTCAGTACAACTTTTTAAGTATATTTTCCTCGTTTGTGAATACAGAAGAGGCTAAAACCTTGAGTTGATGAAGGGCCAAAGACTTTGTTGAATTTAAAGAACCGATGAGTGTCTTTGCCTTGCTTTAAGGGGTTTGCAACCACCAACTCACCATTCTCACCTGTGTACTCTATTGATGTTTCTTTCTTGTTTTGTCCTTTAAGGAATAGTCTTATCCGGCAATAGACTCTAATATTCCCTTTATGTAAGAAATACAATTTATATGATGGCAAAGCAGTTATTCAAAAAAAAAAGATGGCAAGAAGCAAATTTATCAGTCTACAAAATGCTTGAAAAGGTGAAGTAGAGTTCGCAACGTAACAATATTTCTTCAATATAAAAAGTTCAGTGATTCTCTAATATTTGTGCCAAGATTTTATTTCCAATATGCCAAAAATGTTCTTCACAACACGATTTCATAAATTACACCTTTTAAAAAAAAAATTATACCTTTTAGTTCTTGCACTTCATTGTAAAGCCTTCGGTTCTCTTCAACAACTACCTGGTAGTTTTTTGCTGCATGAACCACTCCTCTAAGCTTTAAGCCTAAGAAGTAGATTATTAGTACATATAAAAAAACTGAAGCCAAAAAGAAACAGAAAAATGATCTTACCGTAGTAATTTAGATCTTGGAAGTAGTTTTCTCCTGTCTTTAGAACTTCATGTTTCAAAGACATAGAGGTAGATTTCAACTCCTACAGAATTCACATAAGTTGATGATAGTTAGAGAATTATAAGAACTCATTTTGTTCTGGTCAACCACACAACTGTATTAAGAACCCAATTACAAAAGCTTACAAAACCATCAATTAAGTCAAATAACCTGCAAAGCCTCTGACTGGTTGTGTATAAAGCTCTTGTATGTTTGCTCTTTCTTCTCCCATATTTTCATTTTGGTCTCACATAACTTTTCGAGCTCTTTCACTTTATTAGTTGAGTCTACTACACGTAACTCTGACTCTTCTAATTGCTTCTCCAACACAGTTTTAGCTTGCTGGGCATATAATTCTAGCTCCAAAAATTGTTTTTCATGTGTCTCTTTCAAAACTTCAAGTTCTTGCTTCAACTTAGCAAGCTCAGCATCACTGCGCTCTTTTTTCCTTTTCAGTTGGAGTACATCTTGTTCTTCTGACCTTAGCTACAGACCACAAGATAGTAATACATTTGTACATTTTCTTGAAAATGGCAACAAAATGAATTTTCGCAAAGAGAGACTGAATTTGATAAAGAGTACCTCATTCTCATCTGTTGTCCCAGATGCTAAGGTTTCTAATACATTTATTCTTGATCTATATTTTTCTTCCCGAACCCTAAAGAGTATGTTTTGCTGCACAAGCATATCTCCTGATTGTGTAAGGTATGATAATGTAAACGAAAAAGTAATAGTAAAAACTTGACTTAATCATACATTCTTTAGGTTCTCAGCTTGATTTGAGATCCTTTGTTCCAATACTTGCACAATGCCTCTCAAGATAGATGCAAAATCCTGGAAAGAAAAACAGAGCAAGCAGACGAAAATAAATATTAAGAACTTTAAAAAAAAAATTATGAACAAATAATTCAAAGACATTTCCTTACATGAGACACATCCACATTCATCTTATACACGCTCTCGTCAAGAAGCTTATCGAGCATATCAAACAAGGATCGAGTAGAAGTAGTCTAATAAGAGAAAAGGAAAATTGAAATCAGAATTATAAGTTGAGGGTTCGGGTTTAAGGATATGAAATCTGAATTAGCAAACTTGAAACAAGATTAACTAAAGTGATGTAGAAAACATAGTTTTGTTTAATTTTGTTAGAAAATTTTACTTGTAAAGTGTTTGATTTTAGTAAGTCCAAAATTTTAGCATGAGATGTATTAATCTCAGAGACTTCCTTAGACTGTAATCCATCATTAAAGTTGCTATCGAGTCCCTTTGACTGATCCTCAGGCAAACTCCATCTTCTCATCGAGCTAAGTGTATTCTTATCATATGCAGCATCAGAGAAACTAGCTTTAAGCGCTTTTAGAGACTGTAAAACTGGAATCATATCCCCCTGTACCAATAATCATAATAAATTTCGTTAATTTATCCAAAAAATCATTAAAATCATCTACAAATTATTGAATATGATATGATTTCAAATGTTTGATCAAATACACCGACCTAAACTTTTAAATAAAAATTAATCAAAAAGAGTTCAAACCTGTTCTAAGTCTGAAACCTCAAATCTGGGTAAGGCCATTTCATCCATAGCTGTTAAAAACCTCTCAATATTTATAGAAGCAAGCTCAAAACTACAGCCCTATAATCCAAAAGAGAGTAAATCTAAAATACGAATAAGTATATAGAAAAAACAAATAGGTTTGCCCAAAATCAAGTACCATTTTCATTGAACCGGGACTAAGCTGATTCAAGAGATTGCAAAAGACAGTACCATCCATCAGACACGCTCTTAATTCTTCCTCTGAAGCTTCCCATGGTAAATTTAAATAAGGAAGTGTCTCATTTAACCACTCCACTAAACTCTGATGGCCTGTGAGTCAAATTAAAAGCGGTTATAAGAACAAATACAAATTTTAACTATTGTCCTAAAAATCAAAGAAGATAGTGAAAAAAAAAAACGTTGCCTTGCTTAGTATCATCTATATTTTGACGACTTTCTGATCCATCAAAACTCAAAATGCTACTTGAACCATATGGTCGACCATAAACACCAATCATGCTGGACCCTCCTTTGATTCGGTTGTTCATTTCTAGACCTATAATAATAAATACATCATTTCATTTCTAACACATTCAAAACACATACCAATTGAGCTCCTATAAGCTCTATACGTTTCTTCTCGTGAAAAAAAAAAATCCAAACGCTTAACTAATAATACTTTTAAATCTTTAAAGGTTGAGATTTATAAGTTTTTCACACATATTGTTAAAACAAGCAACTGGCCTATATATAAGTTCGATTGAAAACTATACAGTTACAGATATCTGAAGATGCAGATTCGAGAGATGTTCTGTATAAGTTCGTGAAGTACTGCAGGAGGTAGTACATGCGTCCGTGAAGTACTACAGGAGATAGTACAGGCGTGTGTCATGAAGATGGGCTTGGGCTGAGTTCGTGTTTCGTGATGAGCGTGGGCTTGCTGAGCTCAGAAAGGAAAGAGGATATGTGCTTGAAGACATATGGACGTTTTCCATAAAGAAAAAGGGAGTTTGCTTGAAGATGAAGTTTTCCATTAAGGTAAATGGAAAGTTACCTTATGTGTATTGGAAAGACTTGGAGAGCAAGTGGAAGACTTGGAAAGTAAGTTAAAGACGTGGAGAGCAAGTTCTGGTCTGCTATATAAGGAGAGACGTGCCTTATGAGAAAGCCAGACCTCACATAATAGAGAGAGGGGTTTCATTGTATATTGGTGTATCTGCTTGGTGTCGAAGCAGTGTCTTCTAGTAGTTGTCGATGGAGTCTGATGTGGACTTAGTTTGGTGTCCTTGGTGTTGACGCTTTGTATGGTGGAGTTAGCCATCGTGTGTAGCTCGTGGTGAGCTGTGTGTGTGCTTGGAGGATCAAGCGTTTTGTGTCACTGGTGTGCGTTGGGTGCTGACGTACTTGGTGAAGTACTTCTGAGAAGTGGAAGATTGAAGCCTAGACTCAGGGGGAGTTTAGCAAAGGCGGTTTCATTGAAGAGGTCTTTGAAGATTGCAGCTGTAGAAGACAGTGTGCTCCGGTGAGCCGGATGAGATTCATGCATGCGTGCTTTATTCCTAATCTTTGTAGATTGCTTCTTAGAAAAGAGTGGTAGACACTCGTGTGTGTTGTACCATATAGCAATTGTAGGTTGCTCCTTGTTCTAAGTCAATGAAATCTGGACGAGGTCCCGGGGATGTAGGAAACGAACCCGTTAACAAACTTTGTGTGCCATTTACTTTCTGCACTAGTTTTTGTCGCTCTCTCTACATTAACAATTGGTATCAGAGCGGGTCACCTAAGTTACTGGTGTGTGATCTGGGAGAGTGAGGACAGAAACTTGTTCAGGAAGTAGAACAAAGTTTGATTAGAGATCGATGAAGATGGCGTGATGAGTTTTCTTCTTTGATTTGGAAGGTGCTGATCTTCGAGTTGGTTTTTGACCATGATGTGACTCATAGGGGGAGATTGAAGACGTGGTTTTCAAACCAGTTATGATGAGTGCACATGCATAGTCAAAAAGGGGGAGATTGAAGATGCAGATTCGAGAGATGTTCTGTATAAGTTCGTGAAGTACTGCAGGAGGTAGTACATGCGTCCGTGAAGTACTACAGGAGATAGTACAGGCGTGTGTCATGAAGATGGGCTTGGGCTGAGTTCGTGTTTCGTGATGAGCGTGGGCTTGCTGAGCTCAGAAAGGAAAGAGGATATGTGCTTGAAGACATATGGACGTTTTCCATAAAGAAAAAGGGAGTTTGCTTGAAGATGAAGTTTTCCATTAAGGTAAATGGAAAGTTACCTTATGTGTATTGGAAAGACTTGGAGAGCAAGTGGAAGACTTGGAAAGTAAGTTAAAGACGTGGAGAGCAAGTTCTGGTCTGCTATATAAGGAGAGACGTGCCTTATGAGAAAGCCAGACCTCACATAATAGAGAGAGGGGTTTCATTGTATATTGGTGTATCTGCTTGGTGTCGAAGCAGTGTCTGTAGTAGTTGTCGATGGAGTCTGATGTGGACTTAGTTTGGTGTCCTTGGTGTTGACGCTTTGTATGGTGGAGTTAGCCATCGTGTGTAGCTCGTGGTGAGCTGTGTGTGTGCTTGGAGGATCAAGCGTTTTGTGTCACTGGTGTGCGTTGGGTGCTGACGTACTTGGTGAAGTACTTCTGAGAAGTGGAAGATTGAAGCCTAGACTCAGGGGGAGTTTAGCAAAGGCGGTTTCATTGAAGAGGTCTTTGAAGATTGCAGCTGTAGAAGACAGTGTGCTCCGGTGAGCCGGATGAGATTCATGCATGCGTGCTTTATTCCTAATCTTTGTAGATTGCTTCTTAGAAAAGAGTGGTAGACACTCGTGTGTTGTACCATATAGCAATTGTAGGTTGCTCCTTGTTCTAAGTCAATGAAATCTGGACGAGGTCCCGGGGATGTAGGAAACGAACCCCGTTAACAAACTTTGTGTGCCATTTACTTTCTGCACTAGTTTTTGTCGCTCTCTCTACATTAACAATATCAACTTAAACAACAACTCAAAAACAAAAAAAAACTAAAACAACAACTATTATACATAGGCATGTATTGTCTGAAGACGTCATGTAAACTTGCATGGACTTTTTTCAAAAAAAAATCTTGCATGGAAAATTACAAATCATATCGATTTGTATATACGAAACCAAAATCAACTAAAGCCTTTTCCAGAAAAAAAAAGAAACCAAAAAAAAAACCTAAAACATCAATGTTTGTGAAATTAATGGAAGAATATTTCAAAAGGAAAAACTATCCACAGAAAATTATATCAATACTGAACAAATCAACCATAAATTAGCTGAAATTTTTTACCAAAGATTTCGCAGAAAAATAAATTCTAAGAAAACATCCCTTGTCTCATTTGAATGGTCTCGAAGAATAATTATCAGTATGGTGAAAAGAGGAAATAGGTTATTTGCCAGAAAAAAATTTAAAAATAAAATTACTAAATATAAACTATAAAATTATTATGTTTAGAAATTTCATAATAAACAATTATTTAATAAATTTAAATTATAAAATATATACTAACACATTTATATAAAATCAATATTTATTTGTAAATATGAAAAAAACACATGACGTTTGAACTAAAACGCCTCAATACCACTAAAATAGTAGTTTTATTCTTTTTAATTATTCAGGTAAATTTAATAATATATTGTTAGCAATATGGCCTTCGGATACATGTTCAAGTATGAATCGTTTTTCAGGTATTAGAATTTTTTAGTTTTGAAATTAGACTTCGTTCGAGTGTTATAATATTTTTTTTGGTGACTTTTGAGTCGGATCCTCCTGGTTCGAGTGGGTTCAATTATGATGTATTGGAACTTAAAAATATCAAAATAACTAAATTTATCTAAAATTTCAAATATTCTTACCAAAATTACCCGATTCGGTTTAGATATTTTGTATCTAAACTAAAAATAACCTAAAGATTAATAATAAAAAAAAAGTAAACATATTATCAGTTTTGGTTCGAATTCGATTATGATGTGTATGAACCTAAAATATTCAAATAACCAATATAAATTTAGTTATATAATGACATATCTAAAAATATATGATACTAATTATGAAAAAAATATCAATTTTTAAAAATCAAAACCCGCACAGATGTGCGGATCAACCTCTAGTTATGATTTTAAGTTTAATGATCATTTCATTTCTGTAACAAAACCCTTGTTGTCATTTTAGCCTTATAGACAATATTTATTTTACTTATCAATCGTTTTATTCTTTAATAAATTATTTTTATTATTATAGAGAATTTCTTTAAGAGGTGTTATTTAATTAATGAATTCAGTGGAAATGAATGTAATTCAAATTTTAATTGAAATTCGATGTTATTGGATCAAGTATTTATAAGAAAGAATTTAAATCACATGTTATTCAATATCCATGAGATTTTATTAAAATCTAGTTTTAATGGAAATTGATGTACTTTTTACAAGAAAAAATAACACTAAATAAAATCTCACACATTTTGTTTGAGTTTTTGACTTTCTTCATATATGACGGCAAAGAATTTAACCAGGAAATTTTTTTATATGGGTTAGTGATATGATTTCATATTGGGCTCCGATATGGGCCTGGAAATTAAAGAAGAAGATTAAGCCCAAAGCATTTCTCTTTAGTTTAATTACCATTGATTTCGCTGCCGTTCGTTTCCTTGTCGCACTTATCTGCGACCAAACGCAGCGACATACCGCAGTGATCTGCGTTTTAAAATTTGAGACGCTGTAATTTTTAGCGACTAGGGTACATACCCTGCGACCAGACGTGGTAAACTACAGAAATGCCCTTTCTGTTTGCGATAATCACAAAATAACCCAACCCTAAATTAACCTTTTCTCCTCTTCTGCATATCTAATACCTACCTCTTTTCTGAAAGAGTTTGTTACACAATATGCCACATTATGAGTTTGGCTTGCGTTCTCGGACACATTCCACATGTAGAGCACTTTTTTTTTGTCTTGTAGTATGTGATAGGACATTCTTGTCCTTAATAAAGCAAAACTAAACCGATTGTGTGGATGGTTTGCAAAACCGGTTGTAGAAATGTCGCTGATTTGAAAACATTAAGTTTGTCAGGTTTATGAAAATGTGAGGAACATTTCCTGACCTTTAGATTAGGTAAAAAATTCTGATCCTTCAATATGAAACCAAAAATAAGAGTTTGTTGTGTGGTTTGTGCTTTGTTTGAGATTTGCAAATTTTTGGTGCAAGTTTTCTTTTTTTCTATTTTTGTTCTTTTTTTCACCGAAGAGTTTGTGTTGTTACTCTTATTTTTCAAGTATAGCTGGAAATAATGCAACTTTTCTGGCTACAAAAATGCATACCAAATGCTCGATAAAATGCCTGATATTAATAAAGATGTATATTCGTTGTCCTCTTTAAATTTTCTTCAAATTCTGAGCTCACTCCTGAACACAACACTCCTGAACACATAACTAGAAGCTCCTCTTCCAAACACTCTCCTAACAAAAAACCATTGAATACACATGTACGATGAGAGGAAGATAAAAGAACTCAACAACCTTATCCAAAGAAAATGGCGTACACATGTACGATGAGAGGAAGATGTATATATGGACAGTTTCATATTCATGATATCATGCTCATAAATCAACTATACCTCTAACAACTGTTGTGGACGGGAGTGTTGTGGACGGGTGGGGTATGGACATGGGAGTTGTGGATGGATGAAGCGTGTTCAGGGGAGTTGTGTACGAGGGACGTGTGTACAGGGGAGTTGTGTACGAGGGATGTGTGTACAAGAGAGCTGTGTCCGGGGGAGTGGTACACGGGAGTTGTGGAGTGTGGAATGGAGTTATCTTGTTGAGTGAAGTGGAGGTAGGGCAAACTTGGTAAAAGCCTCGGCGGTTGTCGGGTTTGTTCTTTCCTACAAGATCACGCAAACAGTGATACCAAAAAAATGAAACCATCAGAACACAAATCAAAATTGAATCTTAATACTCAATGTATAAGAAAACATTGATACTTAATACTTGAGGAATGAGAAAGAGAAAGAAAAAAAAAGAGAGAAAGATATTTACCATAGACAACATCTCATTTGTCAGCGTATTCAAACTCAGACTGAGGCATCTCCATGGGCTCTAGTTGAACCCTCCCACCACGTTTGTTCTGCTGACCACAGAAACCACAACAGTGTTAGAAACTAAACTCAAATGAAAAGATGTTATAAAATGAAATTAAACCCATTGGCCAGGAACCTGATACTCCATCAACATCTCAGCGTGGTCTCTTTCTTCCACACTTGAGTCCTTGAAAAAACTGCAACAACACATCACACAACTCAATTAATAAATAAAGACACAAACTTTATCAAATAATCAACAAAATTCTCAATGTTGTATTCAATGCTGCAGCAAAAGAACCCGTCAACAAATAATCAAAGAAACAAACCTCGCATGGATTGAACGGTTGGGAGTGTATCGGAGAGTTGATTTGTGTCGGAAAAACGAATAAACAGAATCAGAGAGGGAGGTCGATTAGAGAGTAACTGGGATTCTTGGTTGTCGCCGCAAAAAGGTTTGAAAGAGAGAGAGAGAGAGAGAGCGTGTTTCAAAATTAGGGTTTGGAGATTGGTATAACGTGGGTTTGGTTCGATTGACTTTAGGCTAAAAGAGGTCCGGTTCGGTTTTGTTTACTAAGAGGGCATAGATGTCTTTGACTAGCATAAAAGGTTGTCTCAAGTGTAAAGTGCCTTATAATGAAATAGGAAACTCATAAAGTGTCTTAGGAGGTAAAAAATTCTTTCTGAAAACTTCAATTCACCGTTTAAGTAGCAGCTCATTCTCTAATTGAACCATTTCCGTCGGATACATCGCTTTCCGAAGGTTTGCTCTCCACCCTCCTTTCTCTATCTCTCATATTTTCAGAATAATGATTATGATTTGTCTCTGAGTTTTACTTTTATGCTTATAAAGATGACGATTGTTATGGAAAATCTCAATTTATATTCCTCTGAAAATTTATATTTCAATTTGATCTTTGTACAAAGCGTTATGTGAATTTGATATGTGTATTGTTTATGGCTGCTGTACATAATAAATAAAGTGATCAATTTTACAACCATCGTATTATCATTATGATGCTTTTCAATTTTCTTTTTTAGGTTTGGAAGTGGACAACAACAAGTCAAGAACAATGTCGCAGCTACTAATTGTGTGACTAAGAAACGAACATAACCTGAGTCGCACTCTCAGGTCGCTGGTCGCGGGTCGCTGCGACCGGGAAAAGAACAGGACCGACTACCACTTTCGTTCTGTATTTGTGTTTTGAAAGGTGAGTTTATTCTCCAGTAATCAAATCTCTTTTTTCGAGGCCAAAACCCAGATAATCATAAACCATACCATAAACTATTGTTCCTCAAACTCAGAAGCTGTTCGGGCCATAGCTTATGTTCTCTCTCTCTCTCTCTCTCTCTCTCTCTCTCTCTCTCTCTCTCTGAGTATCATGGTGCAATCTGTGGTAGCTCTAGGGATTTTCGCTTCTGGATTTGAAGCTGGAGTTCAAGCCGCCATAATATTCTCTCATCTGTTTCGTCTCTTTAGTAATCCTAACGAAAAGGTACCAACTTTGAATTTTTAAAAACGGATTCGAATTGAACTAGAAAGTATTGTGGGGGGGGGGGGTCTTGATTTAAAAGCTAATTATGATCTCTAGACTAGGCTCTGTGATCTTGTAACTGGTAGGAATTGTGGATGAGAAGGTTTCGCGTTTGATTTATTTAAGGGAAATTGCATTGTACATCAACCAAACAAAAGTTAATTCACTGAATAGCTAAATAACCTACCTCACAAATACACAGCATCAACATTATAAATAATAGTCATTTTGTCCCTGAAAAACAACCGGGAAACCGTCAACATTTTCAATTAATTTTAATTACTGTAACTATTCATCATTATGTCGTGGTCGTTCAATTTTCACCCATCACTTTTAATTACTTTACCTTTCTCCTTTTCTCAGGTATAGTGCACAGTGTCTTCTTCTTCATATTACTTCTTCGTGTTACTTCTTGATTCCGGTGACGGTCTTCAACATTAACAACGGCTGTTATCAAAATCGAAGGAAAGAGCAAAGAAATTGTTGGGGGTTATTCGATTGTGGTCTTTCATCCCTTTCCTATCTGCACCATCGGCGACGGCCGCTGTCTTTTACAAACGTAAGTTCTTTTTTCTTTCTTCGATTATCTAGGTTTTTCGTGTGATAAATCTCCGAGGCATACTGTTTGAAGATTTAACTTTCCTCGAGTAGTTAACTCACCGGAATTTAATTACTTAACTACGTTTTACCTCAATTTCCTCCGATAATGGCGGAAATATAGTATGAAGTTGAGGATGGGTAATGGTCGGAGACGACCGAATGGTAGTTTATGTATACGTCTTCAAACACGTCTATATTTTCAGTTTTGTATCCATCAATTTCACCGAATGTTGTAAACTTGTTTATGGGAAGGTTTTTTCAGTGAAATAGAAAACTATTTCTTAATATGTACATTCTATTCTACGTGAAATATCTCTGCCAACAAATAGTACAATTATATCAGATTCCATGTGCGTTCTTATAGTATACTATTTGGTTCGACAATGTTTGTACTATGTCATATACTATTGATCACTGTTCTAACTATACTAAACCATGTCTAATCATTGCAAATGTTGATGCTTTTACAGATAAATTATGGAGGATTTAAGCCTTCCTAGTAGACTGTTCGAGTCTGGATATGAGCCTTACGGGTGTAAGCGGGTGAACAGCTACTTTCACCTCCGATGGATTGACATCGTCAAGAATGCGTTAGATGATGGATTGATATCGAACTTTATACTCTTAACCCTTAGTAGTTAACGCTTTCATATGGACATACCCTACAACCAATTATGTTGTATATTAATGAACCATATGTGTGATAGTACACTAAGTGAGTCAATTGTACTGTTTAAAGCTTTCCATGTGGAATAGTACGATATTATAGTATATTATCTCAACGACTGTTCGTGTAGTTGTAATATTATTGATCAAATGGATTTGGGTTCACTTTTCCCAAATTAGGGTATAGTGTTCCCACATTCTATATTGTTATGACATGGTATGTGTTTTAGATGAAGTATTAAAAATTTAGTATTGGGTTTGTCATTTACTAGTTAGGGAATAGTTTCTACTATTTCATATGGTATTGAAAAGTTACCATGCTTACAATAAACCTATTATTTTATCTATTAAATGACTTTTTAAATTTCCAGAATTTGCATTTACTCATACAAATCACGTTAGAGTGTAATGTCCTTATGCTATCTCGTTTATCTAGTATACTATATTACGGTAAATTTGGAACTTATTTTACATGTGAAACGTGGATGTTTTTCTTCCATCAACGTGGCCTCTGTTTCTTTCCTTCGACGTTGCCTCCGTTTATTAATAACGATCGAAGACCTATTTGATTAAGGGGTACAACCGGATAAATTGAGACCCAATTGTTAGATCCTTAATAATGTCAACATCATGTTCATCCACTTAATTACCAACCCAAACTTAGCTATTTCGCAAATTCACCCTTGATTTAAATAAATTGGATTTATTAGGCAATTCTATAACTCATAAGCTTTCTTTTTTAAATTAATGAATTTTAATAGATAGAGATACTCCTTATTACGATGATAATTGCTTACAAAGTGAGAAGGTTTAGGGCCCAACAACTTTGCGGGCTTTAATGAATATTGTAACAAACCCTAATTTTCTCAATTTCTCTTTCCTGCAAAATCCAACAAGAACTGAACTCAGAAAAAAATCGCGGAGAGATGGGGAAACGGGGAGGAGCTAACAAGCTCACAAAAGCTCAAGGAGGACCAAATCTCAAGTCTGTGCTCAGACACGAGCACTTGAAGAATCTCGCTCTCTGGTCTACCGGCGGAGATTCTCCCATCCCGTCCTTAGCTACTTTCTTCGGTCGGCGTCTCGCAGCCGATGGAGAAGCTTCCGACATTCCTCACGATCCTGACCTCTTCTCTTGTCAAAGGTGAACATTAATCCAAAACGATTTGTCTTTCAAAGACATTTAATAGTAGCTTTTGTCTTACTTCTTGTTTGTCTGATTTTCTATTAGGTACTTTTGTTCTCATTAGGGAATATATGTTTGTTTCTCTCGTGTAGGTGTGAGACTGTTCTTCAGCCTGGCTTCAATTGTAATGTTAGAATCGAGAAGGTTTCTGCTAACAAGAAGAAACACATGAGGACAAGGTACAAGAAGAAGCCTAACATGTTTCTGCCTCAGAACAGTGTAGTTTACTACTGCAACTTGTGTTCTCACCGTAATCTCAAGAGAGGTACTACAAAATGAACCATATGTGTGATAGTACACTAAGTGAGTCAATTGTACTGTTTAAAGCTTTCCATGTGGAATAGTACGATATTATAGTATATTATCTCAACGACTATTCGTGTAGTTGTAATATTGTTGATCAAATGGATTTGGGTTCACTTTTCCCAAATTAGGGTATAGTGTTCCCACATTCTATATTGTTATGACATGGTATGTGTTTTAGATGAAGTATTAAAAATTTAGTATTGGGTTTGTCATTTACTAGTTAGGGAATAGTTTCTACTATTTCATATGGTATTGAAAAGTTACCATGCTTACAATAAACCTATTATTTTATCTATTAAATGACTTTTTAAATTTCCAGAATTTGCATTTACTCATACAATTCACGTTAGAGTGTAATGTCCTTATGCTATCTCGTTTATCTAGTATACTATATTGCGGTAAATTTGGAACTTATTTTACATGTGAAACGTGGATGTTTTTCTTCCATCAACGTGGCCTCTGTTTCTTTCCTTCGACGTTGCCTCCGTTTATTAATAACGATCGAAGACCTATTTAATTAAGGGGTACAACCGGATAAATTGAGACCCAATTGTTAGATCCTTAATAATGTCAACATCATGTTCATCCACTTAATTACCAACCCAAACTTAGCTATTTCGCAAATTCACCCTTGATTTAAACAAATTGGATTTATTAGGCAATTCTATAACTCATAAGCTTTCTTTTTTAAATTAATGAATTTTAATAGATAGAGATACTCCTTATTACGATGATAATTGCTTACAAAGTGAGAAGGTTTAGGGCCCAACAACTTTGCGGGCTTTAATGAATATTGTAACAAACCCTAATTTTCTCAATTTCTCTTTCCTGCAAAATCCAACAAGAACTGAACTCAGAAAAAAATCGCGGAGAGATGGGGAAACGGGGAGGAGCTAACAAGCTCACAAAAGCTCAAGGAGGACCAAATCTCAAGTCTGTGCTCAGACACGAGCACTTGAAGAATCTCGCTCTCTAGTCTACCGGCGGAGATTCTCCCATCCCGTCCTTAGCTACTTTCTTCGGTCGGCGTCTCGCAACCGATGGAGAAGCTTCCGACATTCCTCACGATCCTGACCTCTTCTCTTGTCAAAGGTGAACATTAATCCAAAACGATTTGTCTTTCAAAGACATTTAATAGTAGCTTTTGTCTTACTTCTTGTTTGTCTGATTTTCTATTAGGTACTTTTGTTCTCATTAGGGAATATATGTTTGTTTCTCTCGTGTAGGTGTGAGACTGTTCTTCAGCCTGGCTTCAATTGTAATGTTAGAATCGAGAAGGTTTCTGCTAACAAGAAGAAACACATGAGGACAAGGTACAAGAAGAAGCCTAACATGTTTCTGCCTCAGAACAGTGTAGTTTACTACTGCAACTTGTGTTCTCACCGTAATCTCAAGAGAGGTACTACAAAATGAACCATATGTGTGATAGTACACTAAGTGAGTCAATTGTACTGTTTAAAGCTTTCCATGTGGAATAGTACGATATTATAGTATATTATCTCAACGACTGTTCGTGTAGTTGTAATATTGTTGATCAAATGGATTTGGGTTCACTTTTCCCAAATTAGGGTATAGTGTTCCCACATTCTATATTGTTATGACATGGTATGTGTTTTAGATGAAGTATTAAAAATTTAGTATTGGGTTTGTCATTTACTAGTTAGGGAATAGTTTCTACTATTTCATATGGTATTGAAAAGTTATCATGCTTACAATAAACCTATTATTTTATCTATTAAATGACTTTTTAAATTTCCAGAATTTGCATTTACTCATACAAATCACGTTAGAGTGTAATGTCCTTATGCTATCTCGTTTATCTAGTATACTATATTGCGGTAAATTTGGAACTTATTTTACATGTGAAACGTGGATGTTTTTCTTCCATCAACGTGGCCTCTGTTTCTTTCCTTCGACGTTGCCTCCGTTTATTAATAACGATCGAAGACCTATTTAATTAAGGGGTACAACCGGATAAATTGAGACCCAATTGTTAGATCCTTAATAATGTCAACATCATGTTCATCCACTTAATTACCAACCCAAACTTAGCTATTTCGCAAATTCACCCTTGATTTAAACAAATTGGATTTATTAGGCAATTCTATAACTCATAAGCTTTCTTTTTTAGATTAATGAATTTTAATAGATAGAGATACTCCTTATTACGATGATAATTGCATACAAAGTGAGAAGGTTTAGGGCCCAACAACTTTGCGGGCTTTAATGAATATTGTAACAAACCCTAATTTTCTCAATTTCTCTTTCCTGCAAAATCCAACAAGAACTGAACTCAGAAAAAAATCGCGGAGAGATGGGGAAACGGGGAGGAGCTAACAAGCTCACAAAAGCTCAAGGAGGACCAAATCTCAAGTCTGTGCTCAGACACGAGCACTTGAAGAATCTCGCTCTCTGGTCTACCGGCGGAGATTCTCCCATCCCGTCCTTAGCTACTTTCTTCGGTCGGCGTCTCGCAGCCGATGGAGAAGCTTCCGACATTCCTCACGATCCTGACCTCTTCTCTTGTCAAAGGTGAACATTAATCCAAAATGATTTGTCTTTCAAAGACATTTAATAGTAGCTTTTGTCTTACTTCTTGTTTGTCTGATTTTCTATTAGGTACTTTTGTTCTCATTAGGGAATATATGTTTGTTTCTCTCGTGTAGGTGTGAGACTGTTCTTCAGCCTGGCTTCAATTGTAATGTTAGAATCGAGAAGGTTTCTGCTAACAAGAAGAAACACATGAGGACAAGGTACAAGAAGAAGCCTAACATGTTTCTGCCTCAGAACAGTGCAGTTTACTACTGCAACTTGTGTTCTCACCGTAATCTCAAGAGAGGTACTACAAAAGGTCAGATGAGAGACATGTACCCGCCCAAGCCGAAACCAACTCGTCCACGTCCCAAGATTGATAAAGATGTGACGATGGTGGTAGCGCCTCAAGAAATCCAACTTCCTTCTTCACCTGAAAGAAGATGTGAAAATGTTAGTGTTGTGGAGAATACACCAAAGCCAATGCTTACACTGGAGAGAGAGAAGAGAATAAGGAAATCCAAAAGTAAGAAACCAGCTGAGCCGGAAAGTGTTCCTGAGAAAAAAGCAACAGTTGGTGGTGGTGGTGGTGGAGGATCGAATAAGAGGAAGAGAAAAGCATGGACAAGTATGAAGGAGTTGTCTGAGACTACTACAACAAACAAGAGTTCCAGTTCTGTAAACTTTAAAATACCTTTTCTCTTGTGATCTGCTTCTGTGTGTGATATCTGACCCAACACTAAGTGAAGTTTTTCGAATTAGCCCTATCTCGTCTTTGTTTTCATCTTCTACATCTATATTTGTTACTATTATTTTTAGTGTAAATGACACTAACACAGACTAATCAAATACATGTCCTAGTCAGTATAACGGGCTCAGTAATAGATTTTGTGGCTGTGAGAAAAATGAAAACTGTCCAATGCACTCATACTTACTAATCAATAAGACAGACTAGTCGATTACATCAGCCGAACAAGCTGTCAATATGAAGCTCAATTATGATCTGAGATACAGTGTTATAGGTCATCATTAACGACGTTGTACTGGTTTTAAGATCATTGCATTGCATTCATCATATATTTCACATATTTATTGGTTTCACTTTCACAGTTAATTTGGACCCTTATCTTATTTAATCCCTAGTTTGATATATGCTAAACCCATTAGTCAACTCTTTTTGGGGGATCCAAGAAAAGAAAAGAAAAACAAAAGTATACGTATAAACAAAGACCAAGATATGTTGTTAAAAAGAAAAACAAAGACCAAGATAAGAAATACAAAAACAAAAACAAAAGTTTAAGTAAAACAAAGACCAAGATGACTAACGGAAAAACAAGTTAAATACGGCCTGAAGAACTTGTTAGAAATCATTTTCTTCTTCTATTTTTTTTTTGTCTCACAACCACAAAAGGCAAGAACATGGCAACATCAAAGAAACTATCTGCTTTCTTTTGCTACTCCTTTCTCTTATGTCTTCTCTTCACCACTAAACAAACTATGTCCGAATCCGACCACATGGAGACTTTCTGCAACAAATCATCCGGAAACTTCACTCGCAACTCAACTTACCACACAAATCTCAACGCTCTTCTCTCCACGCTAAGCAACCAGTCCTCTCTCGCTAACTATTACAACCTCACGACCGGTCTAGCTTCAGACGCAGTCCATGGGATGTTCTTGTGCACAGGAGACGTCAACAGAACAACTTGCAACTCCTGCGTCAAGACCGCAACAACCGAGATCGCCAAAAACTGTACCAACAACCGTGAAGCAATCGTTTACTACTTCGATTGTATGGTTCGTTACTCAGATAAGTTCTTCCTCTCCACTTTAGAGACACAGCCTAATACCTTTTGGTTGTCTACCGATCCAATACCCAAAACATTTGGTAAATTTGGAGAGAGGCTGTCTGATAAAATGGGTGAAGTTATCGTCAGATCGTCTATGTTATCTTCATCACTTACTCCATATTATCTTATGGATACGACTAGATTCGATAACGTGTATGATCTTGAGTCTATTGTTCAGTGCACTCCTTATTTGGATCCGAGAAACTGTACCACATGCCTGAAACTTGCGTTGCAAGAGATGATTGACTGTTGTGGTGATAAGCGTTGGGCTATGATCTGGACTCCTAAATGTCTTGTGAGTTTTGATACCTACAACTCATCCCCTACTCATAGCGGGTCCTTCTCGATCAGAGGTGAGCATGTATATATTTCTAAATATAATGATATGTTTATACTTTATATCTAGAGATCAGTAGACGATACGTAACTTTCACATGTCAAGAGTATAAGCTGTAGTAGCTTTCAGGTTCTAAAAATTATATTCCAAATTTCTATTTATCTAATTTAGAAATTAAATATACTGAAGACGATAAATAAGTACAAAACAGCTGCAACAATTTATGATCTCTCGTACTTTTAGTATTGCGGTCAATGTTGTAATGTTAGGATTATTCTTTTCTACAGGATGTAATAAACTTGGGGGAATGGTTCTTGCTGTGGCTGCTTCGGTGTTAGCATTTTTGGGTTTATGATAAGGTTTGCAATTTTTCATGTTAAAGCTTAATAAGATAAGATCAATTTTCCGTTATTTTTGCGTCATGCTTAATTATGTTTTTTCTCTTTAAATCTTAATCCGGTTATATTCAGTTGTTGTGAGGATTAAATTTTATAAAATAATTTTGTCCTTTTCATTTTAAAACATCTAGGAACAACTGACCAAGTAATTGAACCAAGATTGTAATAGTTACTAAAATATGTTACACATTTAGTTTACAATCAAGGTTCTTAGATTCTACTTGTATGTTACACCATACACATCATAACAAGTATTTTCCATTTGATACATTTGATTACTTTTGAGTTTTTTTGATAAACAAAACATTTGTTAGTTCATGTAGTGTAGAAGAAAGAAAGCTTCCGAGCATATACTTGAATTTAAAAAAAAAAATTCTGAAGAAACTTGAATCTTTTAAGTTACCGCAATAATATTCTTCATCGCTTTCTGGTAAGAGGTTTTACCGAAGTTGAAAAGCCATTGATCGGTCTTTTAGAACCTGTGATTAAAAGAGAAACACATCATATGACTCCATGCCAAACACTATGGATCTGAATGGTTACAACTTACAACATATGGAGTAATATTTTAGTGATATTTTGTTTGTCATTTTTGGTATGCTACGTTTGGTTTCATACAACACAACCATTGTTGGTTGTTACTTGTTAGAGTCAATGGTGAGATTACCTGTTAAAGCCTTAGAGGAGGAGGTGGAAATTGACAGACGAGAAGATCTCGTTTGGTCTGCTTTTACTGTATGCTTTAGTATCTTTGATGGTTCAACATTAGCTCTGCAATCAACAGATACACACAATGAACACCAGACAAAGATTAACTCTTAACTAAATCATAGGATTTAAAAGAAAAATTAACTATGATATATACTCACTTTTCATTTTGTTCTGATTGTTCAGACATTTCATGAGGACTTGAGGTTTCGTAGAAGAGTTTCGAGCCATCAGTTTCTATCCCCATTGAAAGATAAATATCAGAAATATCACTCAGTTTTTCTTCAAAATTTAAAAATTAATGGCCTAATAGTTCAATATATTATTGTCTTTAGGCGTACCGGATAACTTGGGCGATAATCTGGATTCATTATCATCTGCTGAATCTGAAGTTGTTCTACCGAGTGAACGAGATCCTTGTCTTTGCCTTGAAGAGTTTGGTGACGCTCCTCCTAAAGAATGTCTTCTTGGAGAAGTAGACTCAAACCTTAGATTGTTTAAACCACTTCTTTTGGTACCGTTTATATTCTGAAACTTCTGAAGTTCTTCGTCTTTCTTTGCAATCAAATCTTTCAAGTTAGATACCTGCATGCAATATCAAGATCTAGGGATTAACAAATATAATTAGACGCAACTCTCACCTAAAATTTGTGTGTTATGGTACTTTTAAGTTTTTCATGAATAAAATTTTGAGGGTTTAATTGAACCATATCAGAAATATAAGAAGCACACCTCTTGCATGAGTTGTCTAACATCTCGTCCCTCCTTATAGCTTCTAGCTGCACCTAACTCGACACCCGAAACTCTTTCCGCGAATTTCAAAGTACTTACTGTCTCAGCATATGAATCCTCATTAGGATTTACCTGAACAAACATAAGAGTTTTCGCTTGTCCTCCTAACAAATTAAAACAAAAACGGTTCAAAAAATTTGTCACATAGTCTAAGAAATTCATCATTATTCGGAGATAGTACCTAAGGAATTTTGGAGGACTTGGGTCAGCTTGCTGTTTCTATAAGGGACATGAGGATTCTTATGTGCTAGAGCGAATATAACATCTCCAAGAGCAGACAATGACTTGTTTATATGTTGAGCTTCTTTGAGTCTATCTCCGGTTACTTCAGAGCGATCGATCCTCTCACTTCCAGCAAGATCAACCAAATGCAAACTGCCACGCAACTCGGAGTCAGTCTTGACATCAACACCGCGTACATGAACAGAAAGAACACTGCGAAAAAAAAGAAGACCAAACAATTTTTTGGCTTAGCTATGTAATGCATATATATACACTTAAAGAGGGAAAAAGTGTCTTTAAACCTGTGTGATCTACTACTCTTTTCGTTAAGAGCTGTTGCACCTACAGCTCTGTTCATCAATCCAATTTTCATCAATTCAAGAACATCATCAGTTGATCTTACACAATGCATGCTTGCATCAGGAACTGCGAGGCCATTTGGTAAAGAAGTATTCCAAATCCCAAGTGTGCGCAAATTAAGGAAGATTAACTTTTAAAAATAAAATAAAAATGATACAGTGTTGAATACTAGATTAGATTAGAGAAGGATATCTTCTACTGGGACCATCATCAGAAAGTAGGTCACGAACTTGCTCATTATAAATCTCAACCATTTGAACACCAACTTCATACATCACTGTGTTTTGACTACTTTGAGTTAAGTGGAACAAGTCATTTAAAGCTCTATAGTTTACACCCCGATGTTCTTCTGAATTTATGCTTGGTCCGCTCTGGATACATAAAATGGAAAACACATGTTTGATATAAACTCATAAAGAATGACATCATCTTATCTTTTACTTAGCTGTGTTTCCTTACCATTGTATAAGTCTTTCCAGAACCTGTTTGACCATAAGCAAATATGCACACATTATAGCCATCAAGAAGGGAACGAATCAACGGTTGAGTATCTAAGAATACTTCCTCTGCATAAAAAAAAGATTCAGTACAACTTTTTAAGTATATTTTCCTCGTTTGTGAATACAGAAGAGGCTAAAACCTTGAGTTGATGAAGGGCCAAAGACTTTGTTGAATTTAAAGAACCGATGAGTGTCTTTGCCTTGCTTTAAGGGGTTTGCAACCACCAACTCACCATTCTCACCTGTGTACTCTATTGATGTTTCTTTCTTGTTTTGTCCTTTAAGGAATGGTCTTATCCGGCAATAGACTCTAATATTCCCTTTATGTAAGAAATACAATTTATATGATGGCAAAGCAGTTATTCAAAAAAAAAAGATGGCAAGAAGCAAATTTATCAGTCTACAAAATGCTTGAAAAGGTGAAGTAGAGTTCGCAACGTAACAATATTTCTTCAATATAAAAAGTTCAGTGATTCTCTAATATTTGTGCCAAGATTTTATTTCCAATATGCCAAAAATGTTCTTCACAACACGATTTCATAAATTACACCTTTTAAAAAAAAAATTATACCTTTTAGTTCTTGCACTTCATTGTAAAGCCTTCGGTTCTCTTCAACAACTACCTGGTAGTTTTTTGCTGCATGAACCACTCCTCTAAGCTTTAAGCCTAAGAAGTAGATTATTAGTACATATAAAAAAACTGAAGCCAAAAAGAAACAGAAAAATGATCTTACCGTAGTAATTTAGATCTTGGAAGTAGTTTTCTCCTGTCTTTAGAACTTCATGTTTCAAAGACATAGAGGTAGATTTCAACTCCTACAGAATTCACATAAGTTGATGATAGTTAGAGAATTATAAGAACTCATTTTGTTCTGGTCAACCACACAACTGTATTAAGAACCCAATTACAAAAGCTTACAAAACCATCAATTAAGTCAAATAACCTGCAAAGCCTCTGACTGGTTGTGTATAAAGCTCTTGTATGTTTGCTCTTTCTTCTCCCATATTTTCATTTTGGTCTCACATAACTTTTCGAGCTCTTTCACTTTATTAGTTGAGTCTACTACACGTAACTCTGACTCTTCTAATTGCTTCTCCAACACAGTTTTAGCTTGCTGGGCATATAATTCTAGCTCCAAAAATTGTTTTTCATGTGTCTCTTTCAAAACTTCAAGTTCTTGCTTCAACTTAGCAAGCTCAGCATCACTGCGCTCTTTTTTCCTTTTCAGTTGGAGTACATCTTGTTCTTCTGACCTTAGCTACAGACCACAAGATAGTAATACATTTGTACATTTTCTTGAAAATGGCAACAAAATGAATTTTCGCAAAGAGAGACTGAATTTGATAAAGAGTACCTCATTCTCATCTGTTGTCCCAGATGCTAAGGTTTCTAATACATTTATTCTTGATCTATATTTTTCTTCCCGAACCCTAAAGAGTATGTTTTGCTGCACAAGCATATCTCCTGATTGTGTAAGGTATGATAATGTAAACGAAAAAGTAATAGTAAAAACTTGACTTAATCATACATTCTTTAGGTTCTCAGCTTGATTTGAGATCCTTTGTTCCAATACTTGCACAATGCCTCTCAAGATAGATGCAAAATCCTGGAAAGAAAAACAGAGCAAGCAGACGAAAATAAATATTAAGAACTTTAAAAAAAAAATTATGAACAAATAATTCAAAGACATTTCCTTACATGAGACACATCCACATTCATCTTATACACACTCTCGTCAAGAAGCTTATCGAGCATATCAAACAAGGATCGAGTAGAAGTAGTCTAATAAGAGAAAAGGAAAATTGAAATCAGAATTATAAGTTGAGGGTTCGGGTTTAAGGATATGAAATCTGAATTAGCAAACTTGAAACAAGATTAACTAAAGTGATGTAGAAAACATAGTTTTGTTTAATTTTGTTAGAAAATTTTACTTGTAAAGTGTTTGATTTTAGTAAGTCCAAAATTTTAGCATGAGATGTATTAATCTCAGAGACTTCCTTAGACTGTAATCCATCATTAAAGTTGCTATCGAGTCCCTTTGACTGATCCTCAGGCAAACTCCATCTTCTCATCGAGCTAAGTGTATTCTTATCATATGCAGCATCAGAGAAACTAGCTTTAAGCGCTTTTAGAGACTGTAAAACTGGAATCATATCCCCCTGTACCAATAATCATAATAAATTTCGTTAATTTATCCAAAAAATCATTAAAATCATCTACAAATTATTGAATATGATATGATTTCAAATGTTTGATCAAATACACCGACCTAAACTTTTAAATAAAAATTAATCAAAAAGAGTTCAAACCTGTTCTAAGTCTGAAACCTCAAATCTGGGTAAGGCCATTTCATCCATAGCTGTTAAAAACCTCTCAATATTTATAGAAGCAAGCTCAAAACTACAGCCCTATAATCCAAAAGAGAGTAAATCTAAAATACGAATAAGTATATAGAAAAAACAAATAGGTTTGCCCAAAATCAAGTACCATTTTCATTGAACCGGGACTAAGCTGATTCAAGAGATTGCAAAAGACAGTACCATCCATCAGACACGCTCTTAATTCTTCCTCTGAAGCTTCCCATGGTAAATTTAAATAAGGAAGTGTCTCATTTAACCACTCCACTAAACTCTGATGGCCTGTGAGTCAAATTAAAAGCGGTTATAAGAACAAATACAAATTTTAACTATTGTCCTAAAAATCAAAGAAGATAGTGAAAAAAAAAAACGTTGCCTTGCTTAGTATCATCTATATTTTGACGACTTTCTGATCCATCAAAACTCAAAATGCTACTTGAACCATATGGTCGACCATAAACACCAATCATGCTGGACCCTCCTTTGATTCGGTTGTTCATTTCTAGACCTATAATAATAAATACATCATTTCATTTCTAACACATTCAAAACACATACCAATTGAGCTCCTATAAGCTCTATACGTTTCTTCAAGTGAAAAAAAAAAATCCAAACGCTTAACTAATAATACTTTTAAATCTTTAAAGGTTGAGATTTATAAGTTTTTCACACATATTGTTAAAACAAGCAACTGGCCTATATATAAGTTCGATTGAAAACTATACAGTTACAGATATCTGAAGATGCAGATTCGAGAGATGTTCTGTATAAGTTCGTGAAGTACTGCAGGAGGTAGTACATGCGTCCGTGAAGTACTACAGGAGATAGTACAGGCGTGTGTCATGAAGATGGGCTTGGGCTGAGTTCGTGTTTCGTGATGAGCGTGGGCTTGCTGAGCTCAGAAAGGAAAGAGGATATGTGCTTGAAGACATATGGACGTTTTCCATAAAGAAAAAGGGAGTTTGCTTGAAGATGAAGTTTTCCATTAAGGTAAATGGAAAGTTACCTTATGTGTATTGGAAAGACTTGGAGAGCAAGTGGAAGACTTGGAAAGTAAGTTAAAGACGTGGAGAGCAAGTTCTGGTCTGCTATATAAGGAGAGACGTGCCTTATGAGAAAGCCAGACCTCACATAATAGAGAGAGGGGTTTCATTGTATATTGGTGTATCTGCTTGGTGTCGAAGCAGTGTCTTCTAGTAGTTGTCGATGGAGTCTGATGTGGACTTAGTTTGGTGTCCTTGGTGTTGACGCTTTGTATGGTGGAGTTAGCCATCGTGTGTAGCTCGTGGTGAGCTGTGTGTGTGCTTGGAGGATCAAGCGTTTTGTGTCACTGGTGTGCGTTGGGTGCTGACGTACTTGGTGAAGTACTTCTGAGAAGTGGAAGATTGAAGCCTAGACTCAGGGGGAGTTTAGCAAAGGCGGTTTCATTGAAGAGGTCTTTGAAGATTGCAGCTGTAGAAGACAGTGTGCTCCGGTGAGCCGGATGAGATTCATGCATGCGTGCTTTATTCCTAATCTTTGTAGATTGCTTCTTAGAAAAGAGTGGTAGACACTCGTGTGTGTTGTACCATATAGCAATTGTAGGTTGCTCCTTGTTCTAAGTCAATGAAATCTGGACGAGGTCCCGGGGATGTAGGAAACGAACCCCGTTAACAAACTTTGTGTGCCATTTACTTTCTGCACTAGTTTTTGTCGCTCTCTCTACATTAACAATTGGTATCAGAGCGGGTCACCTAAGTTACTGGTGTGTGATCTGGGAGAGTGAGGACAGAAACTTGTTCAGGAAGTAGAACAAAGTTTGATTAGAGATCGATGAAGATGGCGTGATGAGTTTTCTTCTTTGATTTGGAAGGTGCTGATCTTCGAGTTGGTTTTTGACCATGATGTGACTCATAGGGGGAGATTGAAGACGTGGTTTTCAAACCAGTTATGATGAGTGCACATGCATAGTCAAAAAGGGGGAGATTGAAGATGCAGATTCGAGAGATGTTCTGTATAAGTTCGTGAAGTACTGCAGGAGGTAGTACATGCGTCCGTGAAGTACTACAGGAGATAGTACAGGCGTGTGTCATGAAGATGGGCTTGGGCTGAGTTCGTGTTTCGTGATGAGCGTGGGCTTGCTGAGCTCAGAAAGGAAAGAGGATATGTGCTTGAAGACATATGGACGTTTTCCATAAAGAAAAAGGGAGTTTGCTTGAAGATGAAGTTTTCCATTAAGGTAAATGGAAAGTTACCTTATGTGTATTGGAAAGACTTGGAGAGCAAGTGGAAGACTTGGAAAGTAAGTTAAAGACGTGGAGAGCAAGTTCTGGTCTGCTATATAAGGAGAGACGTGCCTTATGAGAAAGCCAGACCTCACATAATAGAGAGAGGGGTTTCATTGTATATTGGTGTATCTGCTTGGTGTCGAAGCAGTGTCTGTAGTAGTTGTCGATGGAGTCTGATGTGGACTTAGTTTGGTGTCCTTGGTGTTGACGCTTTGTATGGTGGAGTTAGCCATCGTGTGTAGCTCGTGGTGAGCTGTGTGTGTGCTTGGAGGATCAAGCGTTTTGTGTCACTGGTGTGCGTTGGGTGCTGACGTACTTGGTGAAGTACTTCTGAGAAGTGGAAGATTGAAGCCTAGACTCAGGGGGAGTTTAGCAAAGGCGGTTTCATTGAAGAGGTCTTTGAAGATTGCAGCTGTAGAAGACAGTGTGCTCCGGTGAGCCGGATGAGATTCATGCATGCGTGCTTTATTCCTAATCTTTGTAGATTGCTTCTTAGAAAAGAGTGGTAGACACTCGTGTGTTGTACCATATAGCAATTGTAGGTTGCTCCTTGTTCTAAGTCAATGAAATCTGGACGAGGTCCCGGGGATGTAGGAAACGAACCCCGTTAACAAACTTTGTGTGCCATTTACTTTCTGCACTAGTTTTTGTCGCTCTCTCTACATTAACAATATCAACTTAAACAACAACTCAAAAACAAAAAAAAACTAAAACAACAACTATTATACATAGGCATGTATTGTCTGAAGACGTCATGTAAACTTGCATGGACTTTTTTCAAAAAAAAATCTTGCATGGAAAATTACAAATCATATCGATTTGTATATACGAAACCAAAATCAACTAAAGCCTTTTCCAGAAAAAAAAAAGAAACCAAAAAAAAAACCTAAAACATCAATGTTTGTGAAATTAATGGAAGAATATTTCAAAAGGAAAAACTATCCACAGAAAATTATATCAATACTGAACAAATCAACCATAAATTAGCTGAAATTTTTTACCAAAGATTTCGCAGAAAAATAAATTCTAAGAAAACATCCCTTGTCTCATTTGAATGGTCTCGAAGAATAATTATCAGTATGGTGAAAAGAGGAAATAGGTTATTTGCCAGAAAAAAATTTAAAACTTCCCAGTTATTTTTCTCTGTTTTGGCCTAAAAATGAAAAAGGGAAAAAAGCTAATTGTGGAGGAAACTTATCGGTTCTCTTATTTTTATTCTTATTTTATATTTAGAAACACTAAAAATTTAAGAGAAACTTAACAGAATCAAAAATATATTTTACATTTGAGTTTGTTTTACGCAAAAATGTTTGTTTGTGGGACCAACGGTTCTACAAGGACATTCCCGGCCCTTGCAGCTTTTGTTCTGTCGTTGTTTTTGATTTTTGACGTTTTAAAATATAAAAAGGTGAAAAGGTTTTTTAATATGGATTATCAAATATTTAAACTAAGTTTTGATCGGTATTTTTTTTGTAAAATGCTAAATTTATACATATAAGTGTTTTTACAAATATTACAAGGAATATTGGTAACATGCAAAACTAATACAAGCTAAACAAAACTAAAAACAAATATAAAACATGAAAACTTGACTATCTAATTTATGTTGAATAGGCAGTTTCAAAAATAGGACGGAGATTTAGTGGGGCTTATTGGACTGGGGGTTTCATAAAATTTTGGGGATTTAGATCTGGTGGGATTTAGTGGGTTTTAAAGATTTTGATAGAGAATTTGATGGGGAATTTTGTAGATGAGGGATTTTGCTGGGGGATTCTGGTGAGGGTTTTCGATCTAGTTTTGTGGCATACATTTTATAGCGACTAACCCTTCTGATTTTGAAAAAGTTGTTTTGGAGTAAAGATATGTAAATTTATAGTCTTAAGATGACAAAAACAGACAGAAAAGATGGATGTGAAGAAAGATAACTCAATGCAGTTATTTTTGATCTCTTGATTAGAGCTTATGGGAAGGAGGGAATGACGACTGCTTCAGATTTTTTTTTCGATATGCAAACTAGATGGCTCGTATCCGTGGTAAGTGATGTGAAAAAACAATGTGACAAAAATGTAAACGGAGGGATCCACGCAGGATAATCGAAAAGGAGATCAGAGATGATGATGTGGAGAAGAGAGCTTGGCCTTTGATGTGAAAACAGTGTGATGGCTCTTTCCAAATCTCTAAAAGGAACAGGGGGTGGGGAAGGTGAGGAAAGATCATATGATAAGAGTTGTGAAACAAGCTTACATGGATGATAGTAGTCATTGCTATGACTTTGTGCGGTACTGGAGAAAAAAATGTTAAGAAAAAAACTAAAGACGTCGTCATTTTTTCAAATTCCATCTAAAGAGGAGGTATTTGTTTCTGTTGAAATTTCAAGGGGAAAATCATTTTTCTAATAATCCAAATAATTCTGATATAAATTATTGCTGAAATCCACATATTTCAATAACGGGAGTTTTAATAGGATTTATACAAATGTTAGATCCAATAACCTAGGATTTGTTAGAACTTTTACAAATACCATATTCAATAAGAGAGGATTTGACTAAAAGCTAAGATTTTATGAAATCCTTAATACAATAAGCCTCCCTTAGAGTACCCACAACAACAAATCCTTAACCACAATTTTGGAATATTTTTTTTCTTTTTTTCGTCAAAACTTAAAAATAAAAAAAGATTGGCCAATCGCGGGTTCTCATACGGTGCACACAGTAAAGAGACTGCTCTTTAAATTGGGAATTTAAGTGGTAATTGTGGCACAGATTCTTAAATATTTGGGCCCCACAAATTATTATAATAATTTGTTGTTAAGTATCTAATCTATTAATTTAGGGATTATCTACTATTTGAAGTTCTCATTTAAATTTTGGACCCTTTCATAATTGTTGCTAGAATATATGATGTCTCCTATACAATGCAACCTACCAACTTAAATTAAACCAAATCTTAACCAACATAGATTAGTTAAACCTAACCAGTAACACTTTTATAATATTTTTGGTTAATCTTTTAATATAATTAGATGTAGGACTGGACGTTCGGGTACCCATTCGGGTTTCGGTTCAGTCCATTCGGGTTTCGGATTTTCGGGGTCAAAGATTTCAGCCTCATTCAGATATTTTTAAATTTCGGTTCGGGTTCGGTTCAGATCTTTACGGGTTCGGTTCGGGTTCGGATAACCCATTTAAAATGTTTTTAAATTTTCAAAATTTATTATATACTTTAAATTTTCAAAATCTATAAGAAAGATAATATATTACATATAAATTTTCATAACATATATGCCAAAATACCTTAATTTAACACATAAATTAGTTTTCTTTGAATATTTGGATAAAGAATCAATAGATATTTAACTATTTCGGTGTTTTCAGTATATTTTAGCTATTTTAAACATTTGCTTTTGACTATTTGCATATATTTTCCGAGTATTTTGGAAAATTAAAAGGTATCTTATATATTTTTAATATTTTTAATATACATTATATATAAAAATAATGTATATATTCAAGTATATAAATTTATTTCGGATACATTCGGGTACCCAAAATATTTCGGTTCGGATCGGGTTCGGTTTCGGTTCTTTAAATACCGAAATTTTGAATCCGTTCGGATATTTAATCAATTTTGGTTCGGGTTCGGTGCTACTTTTTTGGATCGGGTTCGGTTCGGTTTTTCGGGTTCGGATTTTTTGCCCAGCCCTAATTAGATCATATAAAACTGAATCACTCTTAAATCAACGAGTTCTATATCATTCCAGACATAAGAGAAAAAATATCCGACTCATTTACAACGTAAGCATACAAAGACCGTGTATGCTTATGCTCATTGATCTTCCAAAAACCAAATAATTGTGGCATAGACCAACATAGGTTCATGTTCGTATCACTAACTTTACTTCCATATATTTACTCTTCACCTACATCATATCACAACATACATAGTTATACAAGAACATGATTTTTTTTTGTTCAAACAACCAAATAATGGTGGCATATGGTCAGTAGATTTTTTAAATATGTTTTTTTATATATTACATTTTACGAGACTATGTGTATAAATTTTTTTTTTGAAAAAATGCATAACTATGTGTATAAGTTAAAAGGTAAAAGGTGTGACAAGGCAAATTATTATACTAAAAATAAAAGAAGATTAAATACAAACTAATAACAAGTACAACACAAATTATAACACTATTAAATTCTATATATATTTAATAAAATATTATATATATGTCTAATATGTATATATATATATAAGTGTTACACAAAATATATATAATATTATATACACATATTATATATACCATATATTATTAATTGAAATTTGACAAATCAATTTCCGCCCTTTAGGGCGGGTCCTAATCTAGTTTGTTGTTAAAGATTTGTTGTTGTGGGTGCTCTTATACCAAAGGATACCAAAAACACTTATGCACATTGAAGTGGACACAAGGATATTAACTTCAATGAAACTATGAGATTCAAACCAGTAGAATTTGACATGCCTAACTCGCCTGTAAAACAAGTACTACAATCCAACGATCATAAATCTACATCAGATAGACACGGAAGCATAGATCATCCAAGTATCACCACTTAACAAGTTTTCTCTGAACAAAAGACATCACCACAACCAGCAATTTAGTAACACTTTTATTCGGATCGGAGGAAGAGACTAAACCTGCTGTTGGGCCCAAATATGGCCCGATAGCTGATTGCTGAACAGTGAAAGATGGTAACAGGCCGCGACTGGTCCATCACGAATTCGATACCTAAGAAGAGCTAAGTTGAAGTCGAAGGCTGAGAGCTAAGGCGATCGTTAAGGAGGTCACGACAAAGAGGAAGCTCATGTCATAACAAGAAGAAGCGCAGGATCCGGTCAAAGGGAAGCTGTTGCGGACTCCACCTGAATCGGAGGAAATCTCGGAGGTCAGTTGGAGACAACTTAAAGAAGTCCAAGGCTATAAAAGAGAAGGTCGAAGACTAAGAAGGGGATCCGATCCTACTCATATTTTACTCAACATTCATCGAAACGTTCTTATATATAATCCTTTTGTTATCTTTGTAATCATCAAGAGAAACATCTTTGTAATCATTTCATTTCTATTATATCAATACAAATCGAAGTTCATTCATCAAGTTCTTACGGGATTCAGCCCGCGATATTCTTTCCCTAACCTTTCCTAAACATAAAACCTGATCTAAAATCTAGGTGTGAGTTTTACCCCTCACAATTGGCGCCGTCTGTGGGGAAGAAACAATCGAATCCCTTACTCTAACTTGAAGATGAACCCTACCGATCAGACAACAACCCCGTCTGACCTTAACCTCCCGATTCAGAGCGATGGCTCACCGAACGACGGAGGCTCTGGTCTCGTAATCACAGAGCCTCAACGTGGCGACCACCGATCTGGGCAACAGCTTCCGGTTGATGCTCGAACGAGCCAAACTACAACCGGAGTTACTAACCCGAGGTCATCAGGTGGAAACACCTCCGGGCTCCCGATTACCGAGAATCCTCAGCAGCAAGCTAATCCGAATCAAACGGAGGCTCAGCTCTCTGAGATCCTCCAGATGATGATACAATTAGTAGACAGAGCTCAGGAAAGTGAGCGCACGATGCATCAGCTGACTGTACGTCAACAACGATTCGAAGAGATAACTAGATCTCTAAACGCAACAACCCAACCACCGCAACGTCAAGCTCCGGGGGTCATCTTTCATGATCGATTAACCGATCCCTCATTTCCCCGAGCACGTTTAAACTTTTCCTCTGATAGCACTGCCCCGGAAGGACGCGGATCTGCTTTCCCGACACCTCATACTGGAACAGCTCCCGTGTTCAATCCACCTAATGCCAGTGCTATGGGAAGTAACATAGCAACAACTAGTTCCACACCCGGTCAGGTCACTGACAGGAGTACTCGTTTACCTCCTCCGCCGCCTGATCCTAGGTCCGGAGCAGGAATATCCTTCCCATCTGGGGGCAGAGCGTCAGCTTCGGTTTATCAAACTAGAAGCTCGATCCCGAATGGGGACGGTTATCAAAGGATAGATTCCGATAACCCAAGAAATGCCGAGCGACTTAGCCCACCAACCGCGTGGGAGGATGAGCCAACTCGATTCCGTCAGGAACCTGCCCATCGGGTACCTGCGAACGATCCAAACGTCCTTCCGTTTGAAGGACCTGAAGCTATCTGTAGATATATGGAGCGAACTCACGCGGCTCTCCAGAAATTGGGAGCTCAAGTCCATAAAGCTACGAGTTCAGCTCCCGAAATCGATAGCTTAATCGAGGAAACCCGTGGAACTCCATTCACGGACAGAATTGCCAGCTCTCACATAAGAGATACCCGAAAAATCAGAATTCCTGAGTATGATGGGACCTCCGACCCGAAAGCCTATTTGAGAGCTTTCCGATTGGCAATTGTTAAAGCCCATTTCACACAGGAAGAATGTGAAGCAGGTTACTGTAGGACATTCGCCGAAAATTTGGTCGGAACAGCCCTTGAGTGGTTCTCCGGTCTCGAGCCAGCCTCGATAGACAATTTCGATCAATTAACCAACGCCTTTATGAAGCAATACTCAACCCATATCCGGAAGCAAGCCTCTGAGGCCGACCTTTGGAAGGTCAGTCAAGGAATGAGAGACTCATTACGAGTCTACATTGAGAAATTCAGGGCAATAAGAACTAAGCTCTCGAATCCTAATGACCTAGTCGCCATCGAGGCCCTTAGGAGAGGTCTGTTCTATAGATCGAAATTCTGGTCAGAGCTAACACTCAATGCTCCTCCAACTATCGATGACGCTCTTCATAGAGCCACCAAATATATTACTTTGGAGGAGGAGACAGCTGCACTGGATAAACTCCACAAGAAACCTCAGAATCATTCGAAAGGTGACTCCTCCGAGACTAAGGGACCTCATAAAAAGGGTAACCCTCGAAATAATCAGACTCAGGGAGAACATTCCTACGCAATCGAGGAAGACAAGGAAGAGAAACCTGTTGCAGCAGCAAACAAAACTCCTTGGTCAAAAGGCTTCGATAAAGGCAAACGTTGCTCTTATCACGATCGCGAAGGACACTCAACCGAAGAGTGTTGGGACCTCCAACGCCAGCTGGCAGCTAAATTCGCATCTGGAGAAATAAAGGGCGTGGACCTTAAAAAGCCGCCACCTTATCAGAAAAGAGGTTCCAGGGACACTTCCCCGAAACGCGAGAGGTCGCCTGAGAAGGAGACCGATTCGCCACCTCCAGCTCCCAAAAAAAGAGTCGACATGATTCTTGGGAAATTCCCCCAAGGAAAAAGTTTACAAGTCGAAGCTCTCTTGAGCAAACCGTCCCCTCAATCGAGCCCCGACTCGAGGATGGACTGTATCCTTGGAGGATCAGACATATGTCAAGACTCCGTCAATTCCATAAAGAATCACGTGCGGAAGGCTGTGTCTAACACTGGACCTAAGCCTCTTAACCCTGAATCCAATACTAAGATTTCTTTCTGGGAGAGCGAGACCTCAAACCTTGACAGACCTCACGATGATGCGTTGATCGTCACCCTGAACATCGCAGGATACGAGGTTCCTAAGCTCATGATAGACACAGGAAGCTCTGTCGACCTCATTTTCTATAACACCCTAAAAGGGATGGAAATAGACGACTACGAAATTATTGGCCAAAAAGCTAACCTCGTAGGCTTCTCCGGAGAAACAACTACCTCATTGGGAACTATCAAGCTCCCAGTCATAGCTGGCGGAATAATGAAAATACCAACTTAGTAGTCATCGATAGACCTTCCCCGTTCCACGCGATTTTGGGAAGACCTTGGATCCACAAAATGAAGGCAGTAGCCTCAACGTACCATCAGTGCGTAAAAATCCCAACAACCGAAGGGATAGCTACCGTACATGGTAGCCAGAAGATATCCAGGATCTGCTATTTGGGAGGATTCGAAATCCTCAAAAAGTCCCCCCAATAGCAATTACAGATCCAGGAGGGTCGCGAAATGCAACAAAATATTCGAGGTCCCCCCAGGAACCTAACCGAAAAAGTTTGCATCGACGACTCAGATCCTGAAAGACAGGTGAGCATCGGGTCCGAGCTACCTCTTGAGACAAAAAAGGAGCTCATTGATTTTTTGAAAAGCAATGTCAAAACCTTTGCATGGTCCACCAATGACATGAAAGGAATAGATCCGAATATCACCACCCATAAGCTAAGAGTTGACCCTACTTTCAAACCGATCAAACAGAAGCGTCGTAAGCTAGGTCTCGAAAAGGCTCAAGCTGTTAACGACGAAGTTGACCGACTTACGAAAGCTGGGTCCATTCGAGAGGTACATTACCCCGACTGGTTAGCTAACCCAGTAGTGGTAAAGAAGAAAAACGGGAAGTGGAGAATCTGTGTAGACTTCACAGACCTAAACAAAGCTTGTCCTAAAGACAGCTTCCCGTTACCTCACATCGACCGCCTGGTTGAAGCAACAGCTGGCCATCGACTCCTATCCTTCATGGATGTCTTCTCAGGATACAACCAAATCATGATGGATCCTGAGGACCAGGAGAAAACTGCATTCATAACCGAACGAGGAACCTATTGTTATAAGGTTATGCCATTCGGATTAAAGAACGCAGGAGCTACCTATCAGAGGCTAGTAAATAAGATGTTTGCTGGACAACTTGGAAAAACCATGGAGGTCTATATCGACGACATGCTAGTCAAATCCTCAGCTGGAGAAGATCATATCTCCCACTTAAGGGAATGCTTCGATATCCTGAACAAGTACGATATGAAGCTCAATCCCACTAAATGTACTTTCGGGGTACCCTCAGGCGAGTTCCTAGGCTATCTCGTAACCGAAAGAGGCATTGAAGCCAACCCGCAGCAGATAGCAACCTTCCTAGAAATGTCGTCACCTAAGACGACCAGAGAGGTACAGAGATTGACTGGACGAATCGCGGCATTGAATCGATTCATATCCAAGTCCACCGATAAATGTCTCCCATTTTACAAGCTTCTAAGAAATAATAAGAAGTTCTTATGGGACGAGAAATGTGAGGAAGCCTTCAAGCAATTGAAAGCTTACCTCTCCGAACCTCCGATCCTATCTAAACCAGTAATAGGAGAGCCATTGTACCTATATCTCGCTGTATCAACTGCTGCAGTCAGCGGCGTTCTAGTACGAGAGGAACAAAACGAACAAAGACCTGTCTATTACACCAGTAAAAGTTTGATAGACGCCGAAACCAGATACCCTGCAATGGAAAAACTAGCTCTAGCAGTCGTAACAGCTGCCAGAAAATTGCGACCTTACTTCCAATCGCACTCGATCGTCGTAATGACCTCACAACCATTACGAATGATCTTGCACAGCCCCAGCCAGTCAGGGCGATTGGCTAAATGGGCCATAGAGCTCAGCGAATATGATATTGAGTATAGACCTCGAGCAGCAGCGAAAGCTCAGGTCCTTGCCGACTTTATCATTGAGCTAACATCCGAGCAGTTAGACTCCAAAATGGAATCTCCGAAGTGGAGCCTATACGTCGACGGAGCCTCATCAAAACAGGGCTCCGGTATCGGTCTAAGGCTAACTTCTTCAGCAGGAGAAACCATCGAACAATCATATAGGCTCGGATTCAGCGCCTCAAACAACGAAGCTGAATATGAAGCACTAATCGCAGGGTTGAAGCTCGCCCTAAGCCTCGGAATCCGAGAGCTAAACGCTTATAGTGATTCACAGCTAGTAGCTAGCCAGTTTCACGGAGAATATGAAACGAGGGACAAAAGAATGGGGGCATATCTCGCAGTCGTCCAGAACCTCACTAGGCAGTTCGACAAATTCGAGCTAACGAGAATCCCACGAGGAGAGAACTCCTCAGCAGATGCGTTGGCTGCTTTAGCTTCCACGTCAGACCCTCTCGTAAAACGAATCATACCCGTAGAAGGAATCGAGAAACCAAGCATCGACATAGCTACTAAAGCTGAGAAAGAGAGCAAACTAACAGCGCAACTCGAAGGTACCTGCCCTGAAACGGTAGCTACCCAGGTTTTCACAACATTTTGGTTTCCAAAAACCAGAATATGCAGCCCAAAAAAGCATACCTCCTGGAACACAATCCAAATCACGGAAGATATTCCTCGAAATTCAGACTCCTTAGAGCCTGATCTCGAGAATACCCCCGGGGGCACCAACTCAGACCCAATCATCTGCAGAGTTAAGACCAGAAGCCGTACAGCTCTCAAAAATTCATCTGGAGGTATTCCTCGGAATTCAGAATCCCTGGAGCCCAATCCTACAAATACCTCTGGGGGCACCACGACACCAAGTCCCGAACAGGAACCTCCTTCGTCTCTTCATAACAAAGTCGTAGGAAGAGAGGATTGGAGAATTCCAATCACGCAATACATCCTGGAGGGAAAGACTCCACCCAATAAATGGGAGGCTCGAAAGCTCAAAGCATTAAGCGCGAGATATTGCGTAACCGAATCTATCCTCCTCAAACGAAGCATTTCCGGACCTTACCTAAAATGCGTCCATGGCCTCGTCGCTATGAGACTCATGAAGGAAATGCACGACGGTTCCTGCGGGAACCACTCTGGAGGAAGAGCTCTAGCCATCCGAATCAAAAGACAAGGATATTTCTGGCCTACCATTATTGCAGATTGTGAGGCCTATTCCTCTTCATGCGACAAATGCCAGAGGCATGCACCGATTATACATCAACCTGCGGAAAAGCTGTCTAACATATCCGCCCCTTATCCATTTATGAGATGGTCCATGGATATCGTGGGACCACTAGTACCATCAGGGAGTGGAAAGAAGAAGCTACGCTTCCTCTTAGTCTTAACGGACTACTTCACGAAATGGATAGAGGCTGAAGCTTTCCAGCAGGTAACCAGGTTTGAGGTCGAGCAATTTGTATGGAAAGATATCGTGTGTAGACACGGCGTCCCGTACGAAATCGTAACTGATAATGGAGGACAATTCATATCCCACGATTTCAAAATATTTTGTGACAAGTGGAATATCCGCTTAACCTTCTCAACACCTCGCCGACCTCAAGGTAACGGACAGGCGGAGGCTGCTAATAAGTCAGTATTAGCAAACCTCAAGAAACGCCTCGGAACCCAGAAGGAATTCTGGTCAGAAAAATTACTCGAGGTACTTTGGGCATGTCGAACCACCCCGCGAAAAGCTACAGAAGAAACCCCTTTCTCCTTAGCATATGGGATGGAAGCTGTCGTCCCAGCTGAAACCATTGCTGGTAGCCTCCGCCGGGAACTCTGTACGTCCAATCCCGCAGCTAATGATCAGCTCCTAACTGACAACCTCGATCTAATCGAGGAAAGACGGGACCGAGCTCTGATTCGCATTCAGAACTATCAGCAAGCAATGGCACGACAGTACAATTCTAAAGTCAGGCTCCGACAGTTCGCTGTAGGTGACCTAGTACTTAGGAGAGTTTTCGAAAAAACCAAAGAGCCAAATGCTGGGAAATTAGGAACTAACTGGGAAGGTCCCTATCAGATCATCAATGTAGTACGACCTGGAGTGTACAAGCTCCGAAAGGTGCGAACCGGGGTACCTGAAATTAGATCGTGGAACGCCACGAATCTTAAGAGATATTATCATTAGGTACCTAAAATTCCTGAACTACGTTAGGCTTGATCCCTTGACTGGGTACGTAGGCAACTCCGTCATGAGTGCAGCCCCAACCTCATTTCAACACTTCGTTCACTACAATCAAAGGGGGCATATGTCTGATTAGAATCACATAGCCCACGCAGCAAATGTATGATCATTATAATACAGCAATTGTATGATTACTATGATACCATGTATCCAACTATCAATAAAGAAATCATTTTCGATATCTCAATTCTTTAACCAAATAGGTCCCTGTAAACATGGACCTGGGGTCCTAAAAACCCTTCGGATTAGCTCAGGTCTCTACAAACCTGGACCTAAGGTCTTAAAATCCTTAACAATCCTAAAGGTCTTAAAATCCTTCGAAGCAATATCAGGTCTCGACGAACCTGAACCTAAGGTCTTAAAATCCTTCAGACAATATCAGGTCTCGACGAACCTGGACCTAAGGTCTTAAAATCCTTACCAAATCTCCAAGGTCTTAAAATCCTTGTCAATTCTCCAAGGTCTTAAAATCCTTATCAAATCTTCGAGGTCTTAAAATCCTCATCAAATCACAAATGTCTTAAAATCCTCATCAAATCACAAATGTCTTAAAATCCTTGTCAAACCTCAGAAGGTCTTAAAATCCTAAGCAAGTCTCGACGGGTCTTAAAATCCCACAAACAAGTTCAGGTTCCCAAGAACCCCCACCTAAGGTGTCCAGATTGAACTTAGGTTCCTAAAAACTCTAAGCTAATCCCGATACTCCAAGAATTCTTCTTAAGGAACTAAAAACGACCAAAGTCCTCCAGACTAATCATAAGATTCGATTATGATCAAGTTGTCATATTTCATGACTAAAGCTAAAAACTCAAAATGAAAAGAAAACCAAGTTTGAAATTAAACAAGGGTTTAAAAGCCTCCCCAGGCTAACAAAGATTCGAAGTGCAAACGGATAAAGGTTTAAAAGCCTCCTCAGGCTATAAGTCTTAGAAACAAATAAAACAAAGCCCATCGGGCAGAAATCCTAGAAAACATGAAAGAGCCTCAGCTCTTAAACTTCCTTGTCATCCGAGTTCTTCTCAGCTCCCTTACCAGCTGGATCTTCCTCCTCAGGAACCTCCTCCTCCATCTCCTTGTCGCTACCTCCAGAGGCGGTTTCGACCGGGGCTGAGTAAGAACCCACCAATCCCAAGTTAGAACCAAACTCTCCAGAAAAGGAGAGATTAAACATATTAACCTCAAAAGTACCTGAGCTCTCAGAGAGTTGGGGAAGAGGGAGCTTGCCAATCGAGAAGTCCGAGACCTGAGCCTTCTCGTATGCCGCAACAGCTTCCGGCATTATTGCCACCAAGTTATCATACTCATCTTGAGTACTCTTAATCTCGCCATCCAGTATGTCTTTCAGGAGCTCAGTGTTGGCTTGAATCTCTTGAGCATGAACCAGGAGGTCGACCTCGTCCTTCTTCTTGGAGAACTTCTCCTTGACAATAACCAGAATTTTATTGTAGGCTTCGGCTACCTCCTTCTTTCCTCTCCGGACGGCTAGCCTGACCTCAGCTTCCTTGTTTTTCTGGCTGCTTTGAGATGTGGCAATCAACTCCTTGACTTGGTACTCGGCTATCTTCCGAGCAGCATCCAACTCCCCAATCTTCCTATTTTTCACCTGGAGGTCAATTAGCTGGCTCTCGATCGTCCCTTGCTGAGCGTCACACTTAGAGCCAAGTCTCTTCACCTCAGCTCGGAGATCCGAGATCAGAGCCCGAGTCTGGTTGAGTTCAGCCTTGTTGGCCTTGACCAATTCGGTGACCTGGGCTAATTCCTCAGCACTGGGGGCATTGTGTACAGCATCCTCAAATTTGAACTGAGCCCTGTTGATAGCACCAGCTAGCTACAGAAAACAGAAAACGATTTAGCGAAAATCTTTCAAAGAAAAAGCTAAAATAAACTTCATACCTGACCCATGTGATGAGCAATCTCGACGTACTCATCCTTGTGCGTGAGATTGGAGACCGAGGGGAGGGAACACCCGGGACTCTTCATGTGCCTCATCAGAGTAGCCAAACCCCAAGGATCGTCCAAAACCGATCCAGGCTTCGAGTGAGCAAAGCTCCAGCCAACGGTTCCTCCTCTAGAGGAGGAGGAGGAAGACCTCGAAGGTCTGTCAACCTGATCAGTTCGGGACCTCTTGTTCCTTGGGGGCTCGAAGTCCGAGGGATCCCTCACCATTTGAGGTTCAGCCTCAGTCATCGGGACCTCGGAGGGAAGGCCAACCTCCTGAACCTTAGGCTCCGAGGAGCCAACATCTTTAGCAGGAGCAGAGCCTCCTTCGTCAAGAACCTCTTTCACAGAGTCAAGGAAGGATCCTCCCTGGTTCTTGTCGCTCCCTCTAGAGGAACTGGCAGCCTTGGTCGATCTACCCCTGGAACGGAAGGAGGGCTGAATCGGCATCTTCTGTGATTGAGTCTTCGAGGAAGTACTTGCTCCGGAGGAAACTTCGAGAACTGAATCACCCTCAGAAACTAAAACATGAAAAAGATTCATTAATCGCACGAGGCAAGTTCAGATAGTAAAAATCATGAATTGCGAATAAAAAGGTACCTTCTAGACCAGCAACCGTCACTGAATCAGGGAAGGACGCCTGGTATCGTTCAGGGAACCTAGCTGATCCAACTCTCGAAGTAGTGTAGGCTACCCAAGTGTTAGGGCTATGCTGAAGTTTCCTGAAGAGAGCTCTAGTGAGTTTACTAGACAACTTGACAGGATCTTTGATTTCTGCAAAAAGAGTCAAAAGACAATTAGCGCAACATGACAAACACAGATAAAAATGCGAAAATATCCCTAAAATCCTAACCGGAAATATCAGACCACGAGTTCCTAAGGTCACGGCCAACAGGAACCGTCGAGGGATCAATCTTGACATAAAAATACTTTTTGCGCCAGTCATCATCACTGGCCGAGAACTTGAATACGCCTAGCCCTGGACGGCAGGGGAGGTAGTAGGTACCGCTTCCACCATCCTTGGACGTACTCTCCTTTATCGAAAAGAGACTCATCAGCTCGGTCAAACCCACAATGACTCCTTCCTCTTTGGCTCTAGTGATAAATCCGTTTATCACCCGAATGACCGAGGGACAAAGTTGAGGTAGAGCCAGCTGATAGTGATCTAGGAGGTCAAGCAAGAGGGTGGGGAGGGGAAACCGAAGATGGCACTTAGCAATGTACTTCTCATGAATGCAGAACCAACCCTCCGGGAAAGTTTCGGGGGTTTCGTCGTCGTTACAAGCCTTAGCTAGTTCACCCTTGCCGTGGGCTTGAACGATAAGGTTGGTGACATCTTGGCCCTTTAGGAGCGACGGAAAGTGAGGCCCAGAGGAGGCGCTCTTGCCACCTTTCTTCTTCATCCTTTTGACTCTTGCCCCGATCGAGTCTTTAGCCTTCTTCTTCCCGGTGTCCTTCATCTTTTCTCCGGTTTCTTGTTTGACCTTCATAAGACGAGCACCGGAAGTGGAGATTTGAATTACGTCGGAGCTATCTTTCTTACTCATCGTAAGTAAAGGGAAAAGAGAGGAGAAGCGAAAGAGGAAGGATCGGGTTGAGATGAGCAAGAATGAAATCTCTAAGGAACTTAGGGATGAAAGTCGAATTCGGAACAGAGATAAAAAAAAGAAAGAAAAAAAAATGTGCTGTAAAATAAAGGAAGAGGGAGAAGTTACCTTGGAAACCGTCGGAGGCGTGGAGAAAGTGGAGAGACATGGAGTTAATACTCGCAGCTTTATATCCCATCACGTCTCGAAAATCGGAAACTATATTTCAAACTCCTATTAATCCAAACCGTCGATATAATCAAAGAGAATTCGCAGCCGTTCGATCAGATGAAAATAAATGTGGTTGAGATAGCTGTTAATCATGATCTCAACAAGAGAATCTAGCTTGGGCGGCTGGGTCTAGCTCCCGAGAATAACGAAACCTCATCTCGAGAGCTGGGGGCAACTGTTGGGCCCAAATATGGCCCGATAGCTGATTGCTGAACAGTGAAAGATGGTAACAGGCCGCGACTGGCCCATCACGAATTCGATACCTAAGAAGAGCTAAGTTGAAGTCGAAGGCTGAGAGCTAAGGCGATCGTTAAGGAGGTCACGACAAAGAGGAAACTCATGTCATAACAAGAAGAAGCGCAGGACCCGGTCAAAGGGAAGCTGTTGCGGACTCCACCTGAATCGGAGGAAATCTCGGAGGTCAGTTGGAGACAACTTAAAGAAGTCCAAGGCTATAAAAGAGAAGGTCGAAGACTAAGAAGGGGATCCGATCCTACTCATATTTTACTCAACATTCATCGAAACGTTCTTATATATAATCCTTTTGTTATCTTTGTAATCATCAAGAGAAACATCTTTGTAACCATTTCATTTCTATTATATCAATACAAATCGAAGTTCATTCATCAAGTTCTTACGGGATTCAGCCCGCGATATTCTTTCCCTAACCTTTCCTAAACATAAAACCTGATCTAAAATCTAGGTGTGAGTTTTACCCCTCACACCTGCTACACCGAACCTGCAACAAGAAAAAAGCCAACCACAGAGGAATAGAGCCTAAGGACCCCCATGCCTTCAACAACGGTCAAAGCCTTAACATACACCAAAATAAAATGAACTTGGTTGATTATTCTAGGAATCTCCAAACTCACATGCATTACTATCTCGGAGAATCAAAGACAACCTCCACCTCCTGCAAAGAAATCAAAACCCACAACACCACCAGCACACCACAACTGGACGAGTTGAAGAGGAAGATTTGATAACCTAACACTAATTAAGCGATCAGCGCCAACCTAGCCACCTGGTTTAGCCACCATAACCATAGAAGGGACCTCCTGGCAAGGAGAATTGTAAAAGATGCCAAAACGTCAGTAAAAACTTCACAGCAAAGAGAAATAATGGGCTAGATCTTAAGACTCGATCTCATATCGTTTACCCTTCAGAGCCGAGAACGGAGAGCGAAACGTCATAAAAATGGAGGAATCAGCAAAGAACCGTTTACCTACGGACATGCAAAGGCCTGACACCATACATGGGCTTAGATCTGGCTAGATACAATTCATGTCTCAGAATTTCACTCGGAGAACCTTTACTTCAAGGAATCATATGTTTTGCATATCACCACTCCAAAGGATCTGACAGTCTAAGCAGAAACGTCAGAGCCAATCAGCCAGAGGGGATAGTATGTTGGGGTGAACTGAAAGAAAAGAAAGAGGGAAAAACTGCGAAAATAACTGCGAAGAAGAACTCCAAAATGGGAAGGGAAACCGACAGAGAGAAGGCCAATAGCCGACCAAGATAAATCTAGGCTTTTGTTACTTCGGCCAAGTAGAGAGAAGATATATTTTTATCAATTGGTACAAAGATTATCTTGACGAACAACTTTATCCCACCATGTCTAGTTTATAGGAAAACATAATGTTTCTATATATAACATCTTTTGTTAGTGAATTCGCACCGACATTTCTGCTCATTTGGATATGGATTAAGCTCAAAATCTCAAAACTATCCCATATATGACGAAACACATCTATCTTTGAGGTGAAGACTGGCCAGTCGACCGTGTTTATAGTCATATCCACCAAATATGAGCAATTAGTCTCGACTCAGATCAAAGGAATATGCATCTCTCTCGCACATGACATAAAAGAAATTCTTACATCTCAGCATGTAAAATTAAAATGCTTCTATTAATCCATGAAATACAAATGATTCAGCATCTATTTGTTCTTTAAGACTCCACCCTAAGCCACACTAACTAGACCATTATCGATCTAAGACAGTTATTTGACAAGTCATAGTTAGGAGTATCCAAGGGGGTTACCTCAATAAGTTTGTTTGGGGGTCATTGGGACCCTCCTTGTCATCCTTTTTAGGGTTTTCTTTCCTCTGGCATTATGCTTCAAGAGAAGCGAGTTATAGAGTATTGACCGGAGAGTTGTATTTTCCATCAAAACATTTGTTGTTTTTGCCTTTTGAAATGTGCCTAATGATCTATAAGAATGTCAAATGTGATTCCACTGGAACCACTTTTTCTCCTCCAAAAGAGAAGATCCATGTTTGGTACATAAATGCACTCGGGAAGCAACCCATAAGTGACAGATAGTCCGATAAAACTCAAACATATAAACATAGAAGACATTTAAAAAAGAAGATAATTAATCGACTTCACTAGTCCACAACATCTAGGACAACTCCTTTCAGTATCCATATGTCTAGAAATGAGGTTTTATGTCGTCGCCACACATCCAAAGAGTGTCTGCCACACCGTGCCGGTCCTGAATAATTTTAGACCGGAAGCAATTTAAAAAAGGGAAAATTGCCAAAACAGAACAAAAATTTAGCATGGTTGTACTTATAGTATAAAACCATCATTTAGTTGTATAATTTCTTTCATAATCTCAAAATTAACCTTTGATTAATCTAATTAAACACATTAAACTAATAGAATTTTCTTAAAAAATAATATTTAAAAACGTTTAAAAAGGGAAAATAAAAATAAAAACTTTTAAATTTTTTTAATAAAAACAAACTTTGTAAAACTTAATAATAATAAAAATAAAAATAATTTACAAATTTTTGTTAATAAAAAATGTTAAATCAACCTAATAAAAAATAATTTACAAAGTTTTATTTTTTATAAAAAGTTTAAAATGTTTGTAAAATTTTTACTTGTGTATTCGTACACCTTAAGTATTCGATGGGTTATGTTGGTATTCGTATATTTTATGTATTTGTACACCTTATGTATACTTATGTATATGTACACCTTATGTATTTGTACATCTTAAGTATTAGATGGGTTATGTTGATATTCGTACACCTTATGTATTCGTACACCTTCTGTATACCTTAGGTATTCGTACACCTTAGGTATTTGTACACCTAAGGTATTCGTACACCTTATGTATACTTATGTATACGTACACCTTATATATTCGTACACCTTAGATATTCGTACATCTTATGTATACGTATACTTATTTCTTGAGTTATAGTGAATTAGATTGTATTAAACGTTAGGCATAGGGTTCCGGATTTACCCAAGGGTTCCAGATTGTTTCGGATTCTGGATTTACCCAATGGTTCTGGATTTACCCAAGGGTTCCGGATTTAGGATTCAAGGTTTAGAGTTTAGGATTTTAGGTTTAGTGTTTTGTTGATGATTTTTAATATTTAAGATAATAGACAAATTGTTCTTCCTACCATTTTGACAAAAAATGAAAGATCCATGTAGGTTTCCAAGTTTATTAAATTTACCCAGATTTATGAAAATTACCCATAAATTTATATAATTTTATGAATAATTTATCATTTATTTGGGTAAATTTCATAAATATGAAAGTTTCTTTTATGGGTCAAAATGGGACAAGACTTGGGTTCACCCCCTATGGTGAACCTTTAAATTCACCACCTCTCTAATAACTAATCAAAGTGCCAACTAGATTAATGATTTAAAAATATTAAATAATTTTTCAAAAACTAAAATAATTAAAAAAAAATAGTGTCAATTTTAATAATACTAATGTCACTATCTAATCCTTAAATTCAAATTCTATACCCTAAATCCAAATTCTAAACCTTAAATTCTAAATTATAAACCCAAATTCTATACCCTAAACCCAAATCTTAAACCCTAAACCCAAACCATAAATCATAAACCCAAAACCCTGAACACTAAACCCAAACCTATACCCTAAACTCAAATTCTAGACTCTAAACCCAAAACGTAAATACTAAACCCAAATCCTATACCCTAAATATTTGGACTAATATTGATCTGTTGTTCTTTTTAAATTTAAGGTTAAAAATTAAAGTTTAGATTTAGAGTTCATGGTTTGGGTTACGGTCTAGAGTTTGGGCTTAGGGTCTACGGTTTGGGTTTAGGGTTTATGGTTTGGGTTTAGAGTCTAAGATTTGGGTTTAGTGTCTAGGATTTGAGTTTAGGGTATAGTTTTGGGTTTAAAGCTTAGTTTTTTTGTTTATGATTTATGGTTTGGATTTAGGGTTTAAGATTTGGGTTTAGGGTATAGAGTTTGGGTTTATAATTTGGAATTTAGGGTTTAGAATTTGGATTTAGGGTATAGAGTTTAGGTTGAGGGATTAGATAGTGATATTAACATTATTAAAATGGATATTATTTATGTTTTTAATTATTTTAGCATTAATCTAGTTGGCACTTTGGTTGGTTATTAGATAGGTGGTGAATTTAAAGATTCATCATAGGGGGTGAACCCAAGTCTTGTCCGTCAAAATGTATAATTTATTCGGATTCCGGATTTACCCAAAGGTTCCGGATTAACCCAAGAGTTCCGGGTTTAGGATTAATGGTTTAGGGTTTAGGATTTAGGGTTTAGGGTTCAGGATTTAGGGTTTAGGGTTTTGGGTAAATTTCATAAATATGAAAGTTTCTTTTATGGGTCAAAATGTATAATTTATTTGGATTCCAGATTTACCCAAGGGTTCCGGATTTACCCAAGGGTTCGGGGTTTAGGATTCATGGTTTAGAGTTTAGGATTTTAGGTTTAGTGTTTTGTTGATGATTTTAAATATTTAAGATAAAAATTTTATGCGAGAGAATTTGGTCAAACTCAGGTTGAGTCTTAACTTCTTAAGACATAAAAATCACTAGATACTTGACATGATGGCACCAAATTATCTTATTTAGGGTGTAATAGCACTATAGCGGATATCTTTTTCAATAGACTATAAGCACGGTTCTACCTATGACTAATCAAGAACTTGGGATGATTGGAAATCTGCAGGTTGTACTAAATATGGGATTATATTAGTTCTAGCAAGTAGATATGATCATTGAAAATTAAAGCTATAAGATCACTTCATCGTGAAAGGTGTAGGGTTTGTCATTTTATTAACAAATTTGTCATTTCATTAACAATTTTTGTCATTTTATAAACATAAAAATTATAACGAATGCACTTTGCTGCCAGATCCCAATTTGTCATTTTATTTTTGGGAAAAATGTAGCATTTCGTGAGTGTTTTTATTTTTGGCAAAAACAAAAAATGTGAGATCAATTTTGACCAAAAAAATGTAAGATTCACGTAAGTTTCCAAATTTATTAAATTTACCCAAATATATTAAAAGTAAGTGTAGACAAATTTATTTTCCTACCATTTTGGTAAAAAATGAAGGATCTATGAAGGTTTCCAAGTTTATTAAATTTACTCAGATTTATGATAATTATCCATAAATTTACATAATTTTATGAATTATCATTTATTTGGGTAGATTTCATAAATATGAAAATTTCTTTTATGGGTCAAAATATATAATTTATTGGGTAAATTTCATAAATTTTAGAGTTTACATCGATTTTATATTAATTCGTATAGATTTTATGTTGACTTTATATATGAAAAAACATGTATTATATTAAAAGTAGTTGCTCATAATTGATCTTTAAATATTAAATTTGGTCCACAAGTTTAATGAATAAAAAATATTTATGGGTCCACAAAAGTCAGTTGTTAAAAGTTAGTGGGAAAAAATATTATTTTTTATAGGCAAAGTGGATTTTGGGTCCCACGAATTTACTTTTACAACTTGCCAAGTTTAATAGGCAAAAAGGTTAAAAAAGTCATAAATTTATTCTCTCTCTACTAGGTTGCCCAATTGCCTAATATAAACTTGAGGTGACTCATTTTCCTAATTCAAACTTAAAAGTTGTCTATTCCCCTAATTGACCCTATTATATTTGAGAAGTGATTTGCCACATGTTTTCTCTACAATATTTTTCACAAAAAAAATTGTGACATGGCTATTAAGATTGATGACATGTCATACGGTTAAATATGACATGGACAATTACATTTAATGCTGATATATATATTTTTGGAAATCTTTTTAGAATATGGCAATAACTCATATATTACATTTAATATTGATTTGGTAAACTTTGTAGAATATGGTAATAACTCATAAATCATCACTAAAATAAATATATTCAAATATGACATTTTGAATTTCGAAATATTATATAATTTTACTTTTATAATTATAAAATTTTTATTATCTAAAATTTTCTAAATTTTCTGAATTTAAAAAAAATCGTAATATCATTAGTTTCTTTCAGATATCTACAAATTATATAAATATTATTTAGTTTTAATTTTTGATAACTATACAATTTTATATGATTTTTAGTAATTTTGTACAAGTTGATTTAATATATTTAACCAAATGAAATAAATAATTTTTTATCTAAGATTTTAACTTTATATATACATATATATTCTTAAATATAAATTAAAATAAAAAAAAAATATTTTCTCTTAATTTTATGCTTAATCAATGATATTTATATTAAATATTGGTCAAAATAATAAAATATATAATATTAATAAATTACATTTTCAAATATAAAATTTAAGTTTTAAAAAATTTATCGCTACACATGGTGCAGAAAAACACCTAGATTAATAACTGTGACATTACTACTAAAATTGATGACATATCTTATAGATTAATATGACATGGACAATTATATTTAATGTTAATTTATATTTTTGGTAAACTTTTTAAAATATGGTAATAACTCATATATTACATTTATTGTCGATTTTTATTGTTGGACTTTTTAAAAATATGGTAATAACTCATAAATCATCATTAAAATAAATATATTCAATTATGGCATTTCAAATTTCGAAATATCATTTAAATTAAAAATATTTCAAAAATATATACATATTTTTAGAAAATTATAAAAATTAAATCATAAAATCAAATTAAATCGTAAAATCATTAGGTTCTTATATATATCTACAGATTTTATAAATATTTTTTAATTTTAGTTTTTGACAATTACGCAATTTTACATATTTATTTAATATATTTAATTAAAATAAATAGATAGAAAAATCTACCTAAGATTATAATTTTAAATATATACATGCACATTCTTAAATATAATTCAAGATAAACAAAATTGTTTTTATCTTAATTTTAATGTTCAGTTAAATTAAATTTATATTAAAATATTGATAAAAAAATAAAATTTATAATATTAATAAAAAATTAAATATAATTTATATTTATCTATTAAAAATATTTTACTGCACATGGTGCAGGAAAACATCTAGTATTATTGAAACAAAAACATTTTTATCTACTTACAATAGTGTAAGTTTAACCATTATATTTAATTTAACTAATTTTCAATTATTTTTACTTATAAACTATGTTACATGAAGACAGAAGCGGGTAAATAGAAGAGGAAATGTATAGAAACGCATAAGCGACTTTTCATAAAAAGATAGGAAGCATGTACATATTGGAAGTGTATATTATATATATATATATATATATATATATATACACATATATATTAGAATACAATATTTGAAATAAAATTAGGACTAAAAATTATCTGATTTAAATTTAAAATAAATCATTTATTTATTTATAATAATTTTAAAATTATCTGATATTAAAACTGTGAAAATACACATAAATTAAGTTTAATAAGAATTATTATATTAATTATTTTAATACTTCATAAACAATTGACACAATATATTTGAATATATGCTATATCTTTAATAAAAATCTCAATGTATAAAGATAATTTATAGTATTACCTTTAATATTTGTATATTTATATTCTCTCTATTCATTAATATTAAAATCTAGATTTTATATGAATTAAAAAAAAAAAATTTTATTTTTTATTAATATATGACATTATGTTTTTTCAAAGAACAAATGCATGATTACAAAACATATCGTAAGCTTCCAACGTATTTTCTAAAGAGAATATTTTGGAAATGTTTTGAAAACGAGATTCTATAAGCTTCCACCAGGTTCTGATTCCAATTCTGATTCTGAAGCGGGAAGCGGACGTCCAAAGAAGCTTCCGTGTAACATATAACTAACTTAATTATAAAATATATATCAAGTCTAAAATTAAGGAACTAAATAACTAATCTATTATTTTTAGACTAATAAATCCAATTTATATCAATATTAAGTTTAAGTAACTAACTAATTATATTATATTTATTAATATAATGAGTAATGATCTATGCCTACTAACTTAGCATTCCTTATATACGTATATGAATCGTTGATTCTCAAATCTATTTATCTTCTTAGTATGCAATATCTTAAATATTGATTCATTACGCTTACAACACGATGAGAATATTAATCCAGCAAGACTAATTGATTTGCTAATGCACTTAGTAAGCGTCATGGATTGCTGACCACAATGCATACTTTTGTCATCGGTTTTTTTTATGAAATTTTAAATTTATTGATCATCGAGAAAAATAATTATATGAACAAATAATAGGTTTAGCTACTGCAATGCTACTGCAAAAGAACTAAATATGAGCAGAAAACCATATATGCATTAAACCATACAGCTTTGGCTTCAAATAGTACTTTGTCGACAAGATTCTGTTCTTCATAGTCCTCTCTATCAACCGAGCTAACTGGTCTACCGTTTTTATAGATCCATTGTGTCTTCTATCATTACTCTCCCACCAGATAAAGTAAATCGCAGTCTGCAATACCAGTCTTTGTCATCGGTTTTGCTTCATTCGCAGACCTTTATGAGTCCGACCCATTCTTCTCATGTATCTTTCTTGAGGCAAAAGACGGTATCATCGGCAACTACTATGTGCATGACTGATTTCTTTTTTGTGGAGTACATTTATGTATTCCCGATTGCAGTCTCCGGTTGCAGATAATAACTGAACTTCATAATGAAGGCCACGTAGGTCGAGATCAATCACTCCATCTTGTCACAACATCCTATTTTTGGCCAACATTGAGACGTGACGTGCAAATATTTGTCGAATGTTGCATGATTTGCTAGCAGACGAAACGTAAATCAACTAACACAGGCTTGTACTTGCCTCTTCATGTTCCAACACAGCCATGGACAGACGTCAGCATTGACTTTGTCCTTGGCTTAATACGAACACAGCATGGACATGATTCCATCTTTGTGGTTGTTGATCGTTTCTCTGAAATATCACATTTTAAAACTATGTACTTATATTTTTCATTATTTATTAATAATAAATTTATCTATCTATTTAATAAATTTAGAATACAATATTTTTGAAAGCCATGTAGTTATATTTTTCAGTATTTATTAGTAATATATAAAAAGACATGAAATAGTTATTTATATTATATAATTAAAATATAAACTAGTATGTAAATATATTAGATATGTGCAGTAATAATAATTATTATTCAGTTGAATAGAGAAAAAACACAATATTGTTTTAAAACTACTTGCTTATACTTTTCATTATTTATTAGTAACAAATTTAAGTATCTAATTAATAAATTTAGAATAAAATATTGTTTGAAAGCTTTGTAGTTATATTTTAAATTATTTATTAGTAATATCTAAAAAGTAAAATCCACATAAAAAGTTATTTACATAATAAATAATTAAAATATAAATTAGTATGTAAATATATTATTTATAGATATTTCATACAAATAATATCCCAATGGAAATCGAGTACATAAATGGTGAAGAACATAAAGTATATAACAAAAAATTTTAAACAGCATATATAACATTTTTATCATACATTAAAATTTTGGTCCACAAAAAACTATACGAAAAACTATATAAAATATATTTGTGCGGACGGGCAGGTCATATTCTAAAAATCTTAATGAAACGGTTGACAATTCAAAACTAAAATAAAATTACTAAATATAAACTATAAAATTATTATGTTTAGAAATTTCATAATAAACAATTATTTAATAAATTTAAATTATAAAATATATACTAACACATTTATATAAAATCAATATTTATTTGTAAATATGAAAAAAACACATGACGTTTGAACTAAAACGCCTCAATACCACTAAAATAGTAGTTTTATTCTTTTTAATTATTCAGGTAAATTTAATAATATATTGTTAGCAATATGGCCTTCGGATACATGTTCAAGTATGAATCGTTTTTCAGGTATTAGAATTTTTTAGTTTTGAAATTAGACTTCGTTCGAGTGTTATAATATTTTTTTTGGTGACTTTTGAGTCGGATCCTCCTGGTTCGAGTGGGTTCAATTATGATGTATTGGAACTTAAAAATATCAAAATAACTAAATTTATCTAAAATTTCAAATATTCTTACCAAAATTACCCGATTCGGTTTAGATATTTTGTATCTAAACTAAAAATTACCTAAAGATTAATAATAAAAAAAAAGTAAACATATTATCAGTTTTGGTTCGAATTCGATTATGATGTGTATGAACCTAAAATATTCAAATAACCAATATAAATTTAGTTATATAATGACATATCTAAAAATATATGATACTAATTATGAAAAAAATATCAATTTTTAAAAATCAAAACCCGCACAGATGTGCGGATCAACCTCTAGTTATGATTTTAAGTTTAATGATCATTTCATTTCTGTAACAAAACCCTTGTTGTCATTTTAGCCTTATAGACAATATTTATTTTACTTATCAATCGTTTTATTCTTTAATAAATTATTTTTATTATTATAGAGAATTTCTTTAAGAGGTGTTATTTAATTAATGAATTCAGTGGAAATGAATGTAATTCAAATTTTAATTGAAATTCGATGTTATTGGATCAAGTATTTATAAGAAAGAATTTAAATCACATGTTATTCAATATCCATGAGATTTTATTAAAATCTAGTTTTAATGGAAATTGATGTACTTTTTACAAGAAAAAATAACACTAAATAAAATCTCACACATTTTGTTTGAGTTTTTGACTTTCTTCATATATGACGGCAAAGAATTTAACCAGGAAATTTTTTTATATGGGTTAGTGATATGATTTCATATTGGGCTCCGATATGGGCCTGGAAATTAAAGAAGAAGATTAAGCCCAAAGCATTTCTCTTTAGTTTAATTACCATTGATTTCGCTGCCGTTCGTTTCCTTGTCGCACTTATCTGCGACCAAACGCAGCGACATACCGCAGTGATCTGCGTTTTAAAATTTGAGACGCTGTAATTTTTAGCGACTAGGGTACATACCCTGCGACCAGACGTGGTAAACTACAGAAATGCCCTTTCTGTTTGCGATAATCACAAAATAACCCAACCCTAAATTAACCTTTTCTCCTCTTCTGCATATCTAATACCTACCTCTTTTCTGAAAGAGTTTGTTACACAATATGCCACATTATGAGTTTGGCTTGCGTTCTCGGACACATTCCACATGTAGAGCACTTTTTTTTGTCTTGTAGTATGTGATAGGACATTCTTGTCCTTAATAAAGCAAAACTAAACCGATTGTGTGGATGGTTTGCAAAACCGGTTGTAGAAATGTCGCTGATTTGAAAACATTAAGTTTGTCAGGTTTATGAAAATGTGAGGAACATTTCCTGACCTTTAGATTAGGTAAAAAATTCTGATCCTTCAATATGAAACCAAAAATAAGAGTTTGTTGTGTGGTTTGTGCTTTGTTTGAGATTTGCAAATTTTTGGTGCAAGTTTTCTTTTTTTTCTATTTTTGTTCTTTTTTTCACCGAAGAGTTTGTGTTGTTACTCTTATTTTTCAAGTATAGCTGGAAATAATGCAACTTTTCTGGCTACAAAAATGCATACCAAATGCTCGATATGCCTGATATTAATAAAGATGTATATTCGTTGTCCTCTTTAAATTTTCTTCAAATTCTGAGCTCACTCCTGAACACAACACTCCTGAACACATAACTAGAAGCTCCTCTTCCAAACACTCTCCTAACAAAAAACCATTGAATACACATGTACGATGAGAGGAAGATAAAAGAACTCAACAACCTTATCCAAAGAAAATGGCGTACACATGTACGATGAGAGGAAGATGTACATATGGACAGTTTCATATTCATGATATCATGCTCATAAATCAACTATACCTCTAACAACTGTTGTGGACGGGAGTGTTGTGGACGGGTGGGGTATGGACATGGGAGTTGTGGATGGATGAAGCGTGTTCAGGGGAGTTGTGTACGAGGGACGTGTGTACAGGGGAGTTGTGTACGAGGGATGTGTGTACAAGAGAGCTGTGTCCGGGGGAGTGGTACACGGGAGTTGTGGAGTGTGGAATGGAGTTATCTTGTTGAGTGAAGTGGAGGTAGGGCAAACTTGGTAAAAGCCTCGGCGGTTGTCGGGTTTGTTCTTTCCTACAAGATCACGCAAACAGTGATACCAAAAAAATGAAACCATCAGAACACAAATCAAAATTGAATCTTAATACTCAATGTATAAGAAAACATTGATACTTAATACTTGAGGAATGAGAAAGAGAAAGAAAAAAAAAGAGAGAAAGATATTTACCATAGACAACATCTCATTTGTCAGCGTATTCAAACTCAGACTGAGGCATCTCCATGGGCTCTAGTTGAACCCTCCCACCACGTTTGTTCTGCTGACCACAGAAACCACAACAGTGTTAGAAACTAAACTCAAATGAAAAGATGTTATAAAATGAAATTAAACCCATTGGCCAGGAACCTGATACTCCATCAACATCTCAGCGTGGTCTCTTTCTTCCACACTTGAGTCCTTGAAAAAACTGCAACAACACATCACACAACTCAATTAATAAATAAAGACACAAACTTTATCAAATAATCAACAAAATTCTCAATGTTGTATTCAATGCTGCAGCAAAAGAACCCGTCAACAAATAATCAAAGAAACAAACCTCGCATGGATTGAACGGTTGGGAGTGTATCGGAGAGTTGATTTGTGTCGGAAAAACGAATAAACAGAATCAGAGAGGGAGGTCGATTAGAGAGTAACTGGGATTCTTGGTTGTCGCCGCAAAAAGGTTTGAAAGAGAGAGAGAGAGAGAGCGTGTTTCAAAATTAGGGTTTGGAGATTGGTATAACGTGGGTTTGGTTCGATTGACTTTAGGCTAAAAGAGGTCCGGTTCGGTTTTGTTTACTAAGAGGGCATAGATGTCTTTGACTAGCATAAAAGGTTGTCTCAAGTGTAAAGTGCCTTATAATGAAATAGGAAACTCATAAAGTGTCTTAGGAGGTAAAAAATTCTTTCTGAAAACTTCAATTCACCGTTTAAGTAGCAGCTCATTCTCTAATTGAACCATTTCCGTCGGATACATCGCTTTCCGAAGGTTTGCTCTCCACCCTCCTTTCTCTATCTCTCATATTTTCAGAATAATGATTATGATTTGTCTCTGAGTTTTACTTTTATGCTTATAAAGATGACGATTGTTATGGAAAATCTCAATTTATATTCCTCTGAAAATTTATATTTCAATTTGATCTTTGTACAAAGCGTTATGTGAATTTGATATGTGTATTGTTTATGGCTGCTGTACATAATAAATAAAGTGATCAATTTTACAACCATCGTATTATCATTATGATGCTTTTCAATTTTCTTTTTTAGGTTTGGAAGTGGACAACAACAAGTCAAGAACAATGTCGCAGCTACTAATTGTGTGACTAAGAAACGAACATAACCTGAGTCGCACTCTCAGGTCGCTGGTCGCGGGTCGCTGCGACCGGGAAAAGAACAGGACCGACTACCACTTTCGTTCTGTATTTGTGTTTTGAAAGGTGAGTTTATTCTCCAGTAATCAAATCTCTTTTTTCGAGGCCAAAACCCAGATAATCATAAACCATACCATAAACTATTGTTCCTCAAACTCAGAAGCTGTTCGGGCCATAGCTTATGTTCTCTCTCTCTCTCTCTCTCTCTCTCTCTCTCTCTCTCTCTCTCTCTCTCTCTCTCTCTCTCTCTCTCTCTCTCTCTCTCTCTCTCTCTCTCTCTCTCTCTCTCTCTCTCTCTCTCTCTGAGTATCATGGTGCAATCTGTGGTAGCTCTAGGGATTTTCGCTTCTGGATTTGAAGCTGGAGTTCAAGCCGCCATAATATTCTCTCATCTGTTTCGTCTCTTTAGTAATCCTAACGAAAAGGTACCAACTTTGAATTTTTAAAAACGGATTCGAATTGAACTAGAAAGTATTGTGGGGGGGGGGTGTCTTGATTTAAAAGCTAATTATGATCTCTAGACTAGGCTCTGTGATCTTGTAACTGGTAGGAATTGTGGATGAGAAGGTTTCGCGTTTGATTTATTTAAGGGAAATTGCATTGTACATCAACCAAACAAAAGTTAATTCACTGAATAGCTAAATAACCTACCTCACAAATACACAGCATCAACATTATAAATAATAGTCATTTTGTCCCTGAAAAACAACCGGGAAACCGTCAACATTTTCAATTAATTTTAATTACTGTAACTATTCATCATTATGTCGTGGTCGTTCAATTTTCACCCATCACTTTTAATTACTTTACCTTTCTCCTTTTCTCAGGTATAGTGCACAGTGTCTTCTTCTTCATATTACTTCTTCGTGTTACTTCTTGATTCCGGTGACGGTCTTCGACATTAACAACGGCTGTTATCAAAATCGAAGGAAAGAGCAAAGAAATTGTTGGGGGTTATTCGATTGTGGTCTTTCATCCCTTTCCTATCTGCACCATCGGCGACGGCCGCTGTCTTTTACAAACGTAAGTTCTTTTTTCTTTCTTCGATTATCTAGGTTTTTCGTGTGATAAATCTCCGAGGCATACTGTTTGAAGATTTAACTTTCCTCGAGTAGTTAACTCACCGGAATTTAATTACTTAACTACGTTTTACCTCAATTTCCTCCGATAATGGCGGAAATATAGTATGAAGTTGAGGATGGGTAATGGTCGGAGACGACCGAATGGTAGTTTATGTATACGTCTTCAAACACGTCTATATTTTCAGTTTTGTATCCATCAATTTCACCGAATGTTGTAAACTTGTTTATGGGAAGGTTTTTTCAGTGAAATAGAAAACTATTTCTTAATATGTACATTCTATTCTACGTGAAATATCTCTGCCAACAAATAGTACAATTATATCAGATTCCATGTGCGTTCTTATAGTATACTATTTGGTTCGACAATGTTTGTACTATGTCATATACTATTGATCACTGTTCTAACTATACTAAACCATGTCTAATCATTGCAAATGTTGATGCTTTTACAGATAAATTATGGAGGATTTAAGCCTTCCTAGTAGACTGTTCGAGTCTGGATATGAGCCTTACGGGTGTAAGCGGGTGAACAGCTACTTTCACCTCCGATGGATTGACATCGTCAAGAATGCGTTAGATGATGGATTGATATCGAACTTTATACTCTTAACCCTTAGTAGTTAACGCTTTCATATGGACATACCCTACAACCAATTATGTTGTATATTAATGAACCATATGTGTGATAGTACACTAAGTGAGTCAATTGTACTGTTTAAAGCTTTCCATGTGGAATAGTACGATATTATAGTATATTATCTCAACGACTGTTCGTGTAGTTGTAATATTGTTGATCAAATGGATTTGGGTTCACTTTTCCCAAATTAGGGTATAGTGTTCCCACATTCTATATTGTTATGACATGGTATGTGTTTTAGATGAAGTATTAAAAATTTAGTATTGGGTTTGTCATTTACTAGTTAGGGAATAGTTTATACTATTTCATATGGTATTGAAAAGTTACCATGCTTACAATAAACCTATTATTTTATCTATTAAATGACTTTTTAAATTTCCAGAATTTGCATTTACTCATACAAATCACGTTAGAGTGTAATGTCCTTATGCTATCTCGTTTATCTAGTATACTATATTGCGGTAAATTTGGAACTTATTTTACATGTGAAACGTGGATGTTTTTCTTCCATCAACGTGGCCTCTGTTTCTTTCCTTCGACGTTGCCTCCGTTTATTAATAACGATCGAAGACCTATTTGATTAAGGGGTACAACCGGATAAATTGAGACCCAATTGTTAGATCCTTAATAATGTCAACATCATGTTCATCCACTTAATTACCAACCCAAACTTAGCTATTTCGCAAATTCACCCTTGATTTAAACAAATTGGATTTATTAGGCAATTCTATAACTCATAAGCTTTCTTTTTTAAATTAATGAATTTTAATAGATAGAGATACTCCTTATTACGATGATAATTGCTTACAAAGTGAGAAGGTTTAGGGCCCAACAACTTTGCGGGCTTTAATGAATATTGTAACAAACCCTAATTTTCTCAATTTCTCTTTCCTGCAAAATCCAACAAGAACTGAACTCAGAAAAAAATCGCGGAGAGATGGGGAAACGGGGAGGAGCTAACAAGCTCACAAAAGCTCAAGGAGGACCAAATCTCAAGTCTGTGCTCAAACACGAGCACTTGAAGAATCTCGCTCTCTGGTCTACCGGCGGAGATTCTCCCATCCCGTCCTTAGCTACTTTCTTCGGTCGGCGTCTCGCAGCCGATGGAGAAGCTTCCGGCATTCCTCACGATCCTGACCTCTTCTCTTGTCAAAGGTGAACATTAATCCAAAACGATTTGTCTTTCAAAGACATTTAATAGTAGCTTTTGTCTTACTTCTTGTTTGTCTGATTTTCTATTAGGTACTTTTGTTCTCATTAGGGAATATATGTTTGTTTCTCTCGTGTAGGTGTGAGACTGTTCTTCAGCCTGGCTTCAATTGTAATGTTAGAATCGAGAAGGTTTCTGCTAACAAGAAGAAACACATGAGGACAAGGTACAAGAAGAAGCCTAACATGTTTCTGCCTCAGAACAGTGTAGTTTACTACTGCAACTTGTGTTCTCACCGTAATCTCAAGAGAGGTACTACAAAATGAACCATATGTGTGATAGTACACTAAGTGAGTCAATTGTACTGTTTAAAGCTTTCCATGTGGAATAGTATGATATTATAGTATATTATCTCAACGACTGTTCGTGTAGTTGTAATATTGTTGATCAAATGGATTTGGGTTCACTTTTCCCAAATTAGGGTATAGTGTTCCCACATTCTATATTGTTATGACATGGTATGTGTTTTAGATGAAGTATTAAAAATTTAGTATTGGGTTTGTCATTTACTAGTTAGGGAATAGTTTCTACTATTTCATATGGTATTGAAAAGTTACCATACTTACAATAAACCTATTATTTTATCTATTAAATGACTTTTTAAATTTCCAGAATTTGCATTTACTCATACAAATCACGTTAGAGTGTAATGTCCTTATGCTATCTCGTTTATCTAGTATACTATATTGCGGTAAATTTGGAACTTATTTTACATGTGAAACGTGGATGTTTTTCTTCCATCAACGTGGCCTCTGTTTCTTTCCTTCGACGTTGCCTCCGTTTATTAATAACGATCGAAGACCTATTTAATTAAGGGGTACAACCGGATAAATTGAGACCCAATTGTTAGATCCTTAATAATGTCAACATCATGTTCATCCACTTAATTACCAACCCAAACTTAGCTATTTCGCAAATTCACCCTTGATTTAAACAAATTGGATTTATTAGGCAATTCTATAACTCATAAGCTTTCTTTTTTAAATTAATGAATTTTAATAGATAGAGATACTCCTTATTACGATGATAATTGCTTACAAAGTGAGAAGGTTTAGGGCCCAACAACTTTGCGGGCTTTAATGAATATTGTAACAAACCCTAATTTTCTCAATTTCTCTTTCCTGCAAAATCCAACAAGAACTGAACTCAGAAAAAAATCGCGGAGAGATGGGGAAACGGGGAGGAGCTAACAAGCTCACAAAAGCTCAAGGAGGACCAAATCTCAAGTCTGTGCTCAGACACGAGCACTTGAAGAATCTCGCTCTCTGGTCTACCGGCGGAGATTCTCCCATCCCGTCCTTAGCTACTTTCTTCGGTCGGCGTCTCGCAGCCGATGGAGAAGCTTCCGGCATTCCTCACGATCCTGACCTCTTCTCTTGTCAAAGGTGAACATTAATCCAAAACGATTTGTCTTTCAAAGACATTTAATAGTAGCTTTTGTCTTACTTCTTGTTTGTCTGATTTTCTATTAGGTACTTTTGTTCTCATTAGGGAATATATGTTTGTTTCTCTCGTGTAGGTGTGAGACTGTTCTTCAGCCTGGCTTCAATTGTAATGTTAGAATCGAGAAGGTTTCTGCTAACAAGAAGAAACACATGAGGACAAGGTACAAGAAGAAGCCTAACATGTTTCTGCCTCAGAACAGTGTAGTTTACTACTGCAACTTGTGTTCTCACCGTAATCTCAAGAGAGGTACTACAAAATGAACCATATGTGTGATAGTACACTAAGTGAGTCAATTGTACTGTTTAAAGCTTTCCATGTGGAATAGTACGATATTATAGTATATTATCTCAACGACTGTTCGTGTAGTTGTAATATTGTTGATCAAATGGATTTGGGTTCACTTTTCCCAAATTAGGGTATAGTGTTCCCACATTCTATATTGTTATGACATGGTATGTGTTTTAGATGAAGTATTAAAAATTTAGTATTGGGTTTGTCATTTACTAGTTAGGGAATAGTTTCTACTATTTCATATGGTATTGAAAAGTTACCATGCTTACAATAAACCTATTATTTTATCTATTAAATGACTTTTTAAATTTCCAGAATTTGCATTTACTCATACAAATCACGTTAGAGTGTAATGTCCTTATGCTATCTCGTTTATCTAGTATACTATATTGCGGTAAATTTGGAACTTATTTTACATGTGAAACGTGGATGTTTTTCTTCCATCAACGTGGCCTCTGTTTCTTTCCTTCGACGTTGCCTCCGTTTATTAATAACGATCGAAGACCTATTTAATTAAGGGGTACAACCGGATAAATTGAGACCCAATTGTTAGATCCTTAATAATGTCAACATCATGTTCATCCACTTAATTACCAACCCAAACTTAGCTATTTCGCAAATTCACCCTTGATTTAAACAAATTGGATTTATTAGGCAATTCTATAACTCATAAGCTTTCTTTTTTAAATTAATGAATTTTAATAGATAGAGATACTCCTTATTACGATGATAATTGCTTACAAAGTGAGAAGGTTTAGGGCCCAACAACTTTGCGGGCTTTAATGAATATTGTAACAAACCCTAATTTTCTCAATTTCTCTTTCCTGCAAAATCCAACAAGAACTGAACTCAGAAAAAAATCGCGGAGAGATGGGGAAACGGGGAGGAGCTAACAAGCTCACAAAAGCTCAAGGAGGACCAAATCTCAAGTCTGTGCTCAGACACGAGCACTTGAAGAATCTCGCTCTCTGGTCTACCGGCGGAGATTCTCCCATCCCGTCCTTAGCTACTTTCTTCGGTCGGCGTCTCGCAGCCGATGGAGAAGCTTCCGACATTCCTCACGATCCTGACCTCTTCTCTTGTCAAAGGTGAACATTAATCCAAAATGATTTGTCTTTCAAAGACATTTAATAGTAGCTTTTGTCTTACTTCTTGTTTGTCTGATTTTCTATTAGGTACTTTTGTTCTCATTAGGGAATATATGTTTGTTTCTCTCGTGTAGGTGTGAGACTGTTCTTCAGCCTGGCTTCAATTGTAATGTTAGAATCGAGAAGGTTTCTGCTAACAAGAAGAAACACATGAGGACAAGGTACAAGAAGAAGCCTAACATGTTTCTGCCTCAGAACAGTGCAGTTTACTACTGCAACTTGTGTTCTCACCGTAATCTCAAGAGAGGTACTACAAAAGGTCAGATGAGAGACATGTACCCGCCCAAGCCGAAACCAACTCGTCCACGTCCCAAGATTGATAAAGATGTGACGATGGTGGTAGCGCCTCAAGAAATCCAACTTCCTTCTTCACCTGAAAGAAGATGTGAAAATGTTAGTGTTGTGGAGAATACACCAAAGCCAATGCTTACACTGGAGAGAGAGAAGAGAATAAGGAAATCCAAAAGTAAGAAACCAGCTGAGCCGGAAAGTGTTCCTGAGAAAAAAGCAACAGTTGGTGGTGGTGGTGGTGGAGGATCGAATAAGAGGAAGAGAAAAGCATGGACAAGTATGAAGGAGTTGTCTGAGACTACTACAACAAACAAGAGTTTCAGTTCTGTAAACTTTAAAATACCTTTTCTCTTGTGATCTGCTTCTGTGTGTGATATCTGACCCAACACTAAGTGAAGTTTTTCGAATTAGCCCTATCTCGTCTTTGTTTTCATCTTCTACATCTATATTTGTTACTATTATTTTTAGTGTAAATGACACTAACACAGACTAATCAAATACATGTCCTAGTCAGTATAACGGGCTCAGTAATAGATTTTGTGGCTGTGAGAAAAATGAAAACTGTCCAATGCACTCATACTTACTAATCAATAAGACAGACTAGTCGATTACATCAGCCGAACAAGCTGTCAATATGAAGCTCAATTATGATCTGAGATACAGTGTTATAGGTCATCATTAACTACGTTGTACTGGTTTTAAGATCATTGCATTGCATTCATCATATATTTCACATATTTATTGGTTTCACTTTCACAGTTAATTTGGACCCTTATCTTATTTAATCCCTAGTTTGATATATGCTAAACCCATTAGTCAACTCTTTTTGGGGGATCCAAGAAAAGAAAAGAAAAACAAAAGTATACGTATAAACAAAGACCAAGATATGTTGTTAAAAAGAAAAACAAAGACCAAGATAAGAAATACAAAAACAAAAACAAAAGTTTAAGTAAAACAAAGACCAAGATGACTAACGGAAAAACAAGTTAAATACGGCCTGAAGAACTTGTTAGAAATCATTTTCTTCTTCTATTTTTTTTTTTGTCTCACAACCACAAAAGGCAAGAACATGGCAACATCAAAGAAACTATCTGCTTTCTTTTGCTACTCCTTTCTCTTATGTCTTCTCTTCACCACTAAACAAACTATGTCCGAATCCGACCACATGGAGACTTTCTGCAACAAATCATCCGGAAACTTCACTCGCAACTCAACTTACCACACAAATCTCAACGCTCTTCTCTCCACGCTAAGCAACCAGTCCTCCCTCGCTAACTATTACAACCTCACGACCGGTCTAGCTTCAGACGCAGTCCATGGGATGTTCTTGTGCACAGGAGACGTCAACAGAACAACTTGCAACTCCTGCGTCAAGACCGCAACAACCGAGATCGCCAAAAACTGTACCAACAACCGTGAAGCAATCGTTTACTCCTTCGATTGTATGGTTCGTTACTCAGATAAGTTCTTCCTCTCCACTTTAGAGACACAGCCTAATACCTTTTGGTTGTCTACCGATCCAATACCCAAAACATTTGGTAAATTTGGAGAGAGGCTGTCTGATAAAATGGGTGAAGTTATCGTCAGATCGTCTATGTTATCTTCATCACTTACTCCATATTATCTTATGGATACGACTAGATTCGATAACGTGTATGATCTTGAGTCTATTGTTCAGTGCACTCCTTATTTGGATCCGAGAAACTGTACCACATGCCTGAAACTTGCGTTGCAAGAGATGATTGACTGTTGTGGTGATAAGCGTTGGGCTATGATCTGGACTCCTAAATGTCTTGTGAGTTTTGATACCTACAACTCATCCCCTACTCATAGCGGGTCCTTCTCGATCAGAGGTGAGCATGTATATATTTCTAAATATAATGATATGTTTATACTTTATATCTAGAGATCAGTAGACGATACGTAACTTTCACATGTCAAGAGTATAAGCTGTAGTAGCTTTCAGGTTCTAAAAATTATATTCCAAATTTCTATTTATCTAATTTAGAAATTAAATATACTGAAGACGATAAATAAGTACAAAACAGCTGCAACAATTTATGATCTCTCGTACTTTTAGTATTGCGGTCAATGTTGTAATGTTAGGATTATTCTTTTCTACAGGATGTAATAAACTTGGGGGAATGGTTCTTGCTGTGGCTGCTTCGGTGTTAGCATTTTTGGGTTTATGATAAGGTTTGCAATTTTTCATGTTAAAGCTTAATAAGATAAGATCAATTTTCCGTTATTTTTGCGTCATGCTTAATTATGTTTTTTCTCTTTAAATCTTAATCCGGTTATATTCAGTTGTTGTGAGGATTAAATTTTATAAAATAATTTTGTCCTTTTCATTTTAAAACATCTAGGAACAACTGACCAAGTAATTGAACCAAGATTGTAATAGTTACTAAAATATGTTACACATTTAGTTTACAATCAAGGTTCTTAGATTCTACTTGTATGTTACACCATACACATCATAACAAGTATTTTCCATTTGATACATTTGATTACTTTTGAGTTTTTTTGATAAACAAAACATTTGTTAGTTCATGTAGTGTAGAAGAAAGAAAGCTTCCGAGCATATACTTGAATTTAAAAAAAAAAATTCTGAAGAAACTTGAATCTTTTAAGTTACCGCAATAATATTCTTCATCGCTTTCTGGTAAGAGGTTTTACCGAAGTTGAAAAGCCATTGATCGGTCTTTTAGAACCTGTGATTAAAAGAGAAACACATCATATGACTCCATGCCAAACACTATGGATCTGAATGGTTACAACTTACAACATATGGAGTAATATTTTAGTGATATTTTGTTTGTCATTTTTGGTATGCTACGTTTGGTTTCATACAACACAACCATTGTTGGTTGTTACTTGTTAGAGTCAATGGTGAGATTACCTGTTAAAGCCTTAGAGGAGGAGGTGGAAATTGACAGACGAGAAGATCTCGTTTGGTCTGCTTTTACTGTATGCTTTAGTATCTTTGATGGTTCAACATTAGCTCTGCAATCAACAGATACACACAATGAACACCAGACAAAGATTAACTCTTAACTAAATCATAGGATTTAAAAGAAAAATTAACTATGATATATACTCACTTTTCATTTTGTTCTGATTGTTCAGACATTTCATGAGGACTTGAGGTTTCGTAGAAGAGTTTCGAGCCATCAGTTTCTATCCCCATTGAAAGATAAATATCAGAAATATCACTCAGTTTTTCTTCAAAATTTAAAAATTAATGGCCTAATAGTTCAATATATTATTGTCTTTAGGCGTACCGGATAACTTGGGCGATAATCTGGATTCATTATCATCTGCTGAATCTGAAGTTGTTCTACCGAGTGAACGAGATCCTTGTCTTTGCCTTGAAGAGTTTGGTGACGCTCCTCCTAAAGAATGTCTTCTTGGAGAAGTAGACTCAAACCTTAGATTGTTTAAACCACTTCTTTTGGTACCGTTTATATTCTGAAACTTTTGAAGTTCTTCGTCTTTCTTTGCAATCAAATCTTTCAAGTTAGATACCTGCATGCAATATCAAGATCTAGGGATTAACAAATATAATTAGACGCAACTCTCACCTAAAATTTGTGTGTTATGGTACTTTTAAGTTTTTCATGAATAAAATTTTGAGGGTTTAATTGAACCATATCAGAAATATAAGAAGCACACCTCTTGCATGAGTTGTCTAACATCTCGTCCCTCCTTATAGCTTCTAGCTGCACCTAACTCGACACCCGAAACTCTTTCCGCGAATTTCAAAGTACTTACTGTCTCAGCATATGAATCCTCATTAGGATTTACCTGAACAAACATAAGAGTTTTCGCTTGTCCTCCTAACAAATTAAAACAAAAACGGTTCAAAAAATTTGTCACATAGTCTAAGAAATTCATCATTATTCGGAGATAGTACCTAAGGAATTTTGGAGGACTTGGGTCAGCTTGCTGTTTCTATAAGGGACATGAGGATTCTTATGTGCTAGAGCGAATATAACATCTCCAAGAGCAGACAATGACTTGTTTATATGTTGAGCTTCTTTGAGTCTATCTCCGGTTACTTCAGAGCGATCGATCCTCTCACTTCCAGCAAGATCAACCAAATGCAAACTGCCACGCAACTCGGAGTCAGTCTTGACATCAACACCGCGTACATGAACAGAAAGAACACTGCGAAAAAAAAGAAGACCAAACAATTTTTTGGCTTAGCTATGTAATGCATATATATACACTTAAAGAGGGAAAAAGTGTCTTTAAACCTGTGTGATCTACTACTCTTTTCGTTAAGAGCTGTTGCACCTACAGCTCTGTTCATCAATCCAATTTTCATCAATTCAAGAACATCATCAGTTGATCTTACACAATGCATGCTTGCATCAGGAACTGCGAGGCCATTTGGTAAAGAAGTATTCCAAATCCCAAGTGTGCGCAAATTAAGGAAGATTAACTTTTAAAAATAAAATAAAAATGATACAGTGTTGAATACTAGATTAGATTAGAGAAGGATATCTTCTACTGGGACCATCATCAGAAAGTAGGTCACGAACTTGCTCATTATAAATCTCAACCATTTGAACACCAACTTCATACATCACTGTGTTTTGACTACTTTGAGTTAAGTGGAACAAGTCATTTAAAGCTCTATAGTTTACACCCCGATGTTCTTCTGAATTTATGCTTGGTCCGCTCTGGATACATAAAATGGAAAACACATGTTTGATATAAACTCATAAAGAATGACATCATCTTATCTTTTACTTAGCTGTGTTTCCTTACCATTGTATAAGTCTTTCCAGAACCTGTTTGACCATAAGCAAATATGCACACATTATAGCCATCAAGAAGGGAACGAATCAACGGTTGAGTATCTAAGAATACTTCCTCTGCATAAAAAAAAGATTCAGTACAACTTTTTAAGTATATTTTCCTCGTTTGTGAATACAGAAGAGGCTAAAACCTTGAGTTGATGAAGGGCCAAAGACTTTGTTGAATTTAAAGAACCGATGAGTGTCTTTGCCTTGCTTTAAGGGGTTTGCAACCACCAACTCACCATTCTCACCTGTGTACTCTATTGATGTTTCTTTCTTGTTTTGTCCTTTAAGGAATGGTCTTATCCGGCAATAGACTCTAATATTCCCTTTATGTAAGAAATACAATTTATATGATGGCAAAGCAGTTATTCAAAAAAAAAAGATGGCAAGAAGCAAATTTATCAGTCTACAAAATGCTTGAAAAGGTGAAGTAGAGTTCGCAACGTAACAATATTTCTTCAATATAAAAAGTTCAGTGATTCTCTAATATTTGTGCCAATATTTTATTTCCAATATGCCAGAAATGTTCTTCACAACACGATTTCATAAATTACACCTTTTAAAAAAAAATTATACCTTTTAGTTCTTGCACTTCATTGTAAAGCCTTCGGTTCTCTTCAACAACTACCTGGTAGTTTTTTGCTGCATGAACCACTCCTCTAAGCTTTAAGCCTAAGAAGTAGATTATTAGTACATATAAAAAAACTGAAGCCAAAAAGAAACAGAAAAATGATCTTACCGTAGTAATTTAGATCTTGGAAGTAGTTTTCTCCTGTCTTTAGAACTTCATGTTTCAAAGACATAGAGGTAGATTTCAACTCCTACAGAATTCACATAAGTTGATGATAGTTAGAGAATTATAAGAACTCATTTTGTTCTGGTCAACCACACAACTGTATTAAGAACCCAATTACAAAAGCTTACAAAACCATCAATTAAGTCAAATAACCTGCAAAGCCTCTGACTGGTTGTGTATAAAGCTCTTGTATGTTTGCTCTTTCTTCTCCCATATTTTCATTTTGGTCTCACATAACTTTTCGAGCTCTTTCACTTTATTAGTTGAGTCTACTACACGTAACTCTGACTCTTCTAATTGCTTCTCCAACACAGTTTTAGCTTGCTGGGCATATAATTCTAGCTCCAAAAATTGTTTTTCATGTGTCTCTTTCAAAACTTCAAGTTCTTGCTTCAACTTAGCAAGCTCAGCATCACTGCGCTCTTTTTTCCTTTTCAGTTGGAGTACATCTTGTTCTTCTGACTTTAGCTACAGACCACAAGATAGTAATACATTTGTACATTTTCTTGAAAATGGCAACAAAATGAATTTTCGCAAAGAGAGACTGAATTTGATAAAGAGTACCTCATTCTCATCTGTTGTCCCAGATGCTAAGGTTTCTAATACATTTATTCTTGATCTATATTTTTCTTCCCGAACCCTAAAGAGTATGTTTTGCTGCACAAGCATATCTCCTGATTGTGTAAGGTATGATAATGTAAACGAAAAAGTAATAGTAAAAACTTGACTTAATCATACATTCTTTAGGTTCTCAGCTTGATTTGAGATCCTTTGTTCCAATACTTGCACAATGCCTCTCAAGATAGATGCAAAATCCTGGAAAGAAAAACAGAGCAAGCAGACGAAAATAAATATTAAGAACTTTAAAAAAAAAATTATGAACAAATAATTCAAAGACATTTCCTTACATGAGACACATCCACATTCATCTTATACACGCTCTCGTCAAGAAGCTTATCGAGCATATCAAACAAGGATCGAGTAGAAGTAGTCTAATAAGAGAAAAGGAAAATTGAAATCAGAATTATAAGTTGAGGGTTCGGGTTTAAGGATATGAAATCTGAATTAGCAAACTTGAAACAAGATTAACTAAAGTGATGTAGAAAACATAGTTTTGTTTAATTTTGTTAGAAAATTTTACTTGTAAAGTGTTTGATTTTAGTAAGTCCAAAATTTTAGCATGAGATGTATTAATCTCAGAGACTTCCTTAGACTGTAATCCATCATTAAAGTTGCTATCGAGTCCCTTTGACTGATCCTCAGGCAAACTCCATCTTCTCATCGAGCTAAGTGTATTCTTATCATATGCAGCATCAGAGAAACTAGCTTTAAGCGCTTTTAGAGACTGTAAAACTGGAATCATATCCCCCTGTACCAATAATCATAATAAATTTCGTTAATTTATCCAAAAAATCATTAAAATCATCTACAAATTATTGAATATGATATGATTTCAAATGTTTGATCAAATACACCGACCTAAACTTTTAAATAAAAATTAATCAAAAAGAGTTCAAACCTGTTCTAAGTCTGAAACCTCAAATCTGGGTAAGGCCATTTCATCCATAGCTGTTAAAAACCTCTCAATATTTATAGAAGCAAGCTCAAAACTACAGCCCTATAATCCAAAAGAGAGTAAATCTAAAATACGAATAAGTATATAGAAAAAACAAATAGGTTTGCCCAAAATCAAGTACCATTTTCATTGAACCGGGACTAAGCTGATTCAAGAGATTGCAAAAGACAGTACCATCCATCAGACACGCTCTTAATTCTTCCTCTGAAGCTTCCCATGGTAAATTTAAATAAGGAAGTGTCTCATTTAACCACTCCACTAAACTCTGATGGCCTGTGAGTCAAATTAAAAGCGGTTATAAGAACAAATACAAATTTTAACTATTGTCCTAAAAATCAAAGAAGATAGTGAAAAAAAAAAACGTTGCCTTGCTTAGTATCATCTATATTTTGACGACTTTCTGATCCATCAAAACTCAAAATGCTACTTGAACCATATGGTCGACCATAAACACCAATCATGCTGGACCCTCCTTTGATTCGGTTGTTCATTTCTAGACCTATAATAATAAATACATCATTTCATTTCTAACACATTCAAAACACATACCAATTGAGCTCCTATAAGCTCTATACGTTTCTTCTCGTGAAAAAAAAAAATCCAAACGCTTAACTAATAATACTTTTAAATCTTTAAAGGTTGAGATTTATAAGTTTTTCACACATATTGTTAAAACAAGCAACTGGCCTATATATAAGTTCGATTGAAAACTATACAGTTACAGATATCTGAAGATGCAGATTCGAGAGATGTTCTGTATAAGTTCGTGAAGTACTGCAGGAGGTAGTACATGCGTCTGTGAAGTACTACAGGAGATAGTACAGGCGTGTGTCATGAAGATGGGCTTGGGCTGAGTTCGTGTTTCGTGATGAGCGTGGGCTTGCTGAGCTCAGAAAGGAAAGAGGATATGTGCTTGAAGACATATGGACGTTTTCCATAAAGAAAAAGGGAGTTTGCTTGAAGATGAAGTTTTCCATTAAGGTAAATGGAAAGTTACCTTATGTGTATTGGAAAGACTTGGAGAGCAAGTGGAAGACTTGGAAAGTAAGTTAAAGACGTGGAGAGCAAGTTCTGGTCTGCTATATAAGGAGAGACGTGCCTTATGAGAAAGCCAGACCTCACATAATAGAGAGAGGGGTTTCATTGTATATTGGTGTATCTGCTTGGTGTCGAAGCAGTGTCTTCTAGTAGTTGTCGATGGAGTCTGATGTGGACTTAGTTTGGTGTCCTTGGTGTTGACGCTTTGTATGGTGGAGTTAGCCATCGTGTGTAGCTCGTGGTGAGCTGTGTGTGTGCTTGGAGGATCAAGCGTTTTGTGTCACTGGTGTGCGTTGGGTGCTGACGTACTTGGTGAAGTACTTCTGAGAAGTGGAAGATTGAAGCCTAGACTCAGGGGGAGTTTAGCAAAGGCGGTTTCATTGAAGAGGTCTTTGAAGATTGCAGCTGTAGAAGACAGTGTGCTCCGGTGAGCCGGATGAGATTCATGCATGCGTGCTTTATTCCTAATCTTTGTAGATTGCTTCTTAGAAAAGAGTGGTAGACACTCGTGTGTGTTGTACCATATAGCAATTGTAGGTTGCTCCTTGTTCTAAGTCAATGAAATCTGGACGAGGTCCCGGGGATGTAGGAAACGAACCCCGTTAACAAACTTTGTGTGCCATTTACTTTCTGCACTAGTTTTTGTCGCTCTCTCTACATTAACAATTGGTATCAGAGCGGGTCACCTAAGTTACTGGTGTGTGATCTGGGAGAGTGAGGACAGAAACTTGTTCAGGAAGTAGAACAAAGTTTGATTAGAGATCGATGAAGATGGCGTGATGAGTTTTCTTCTTTGATTTGGAAGGTGCTGATCTTCGAGTTGGTTTTTGACCATGATGTGACTCATAGGGGGAGATTGAAGACGTGGTTTTCAAACCAGTTATGATGAGTGCACATGCATAGTCAAAAAGGGGGAGATTGAAGATGCAGATTCGAGAGATGTTCTGTATAAGTTCGTGAAGTACTGCAGGAGGTAGTACATGCGTCCGTGAAGTACTACAGGAGATAGTACAGGCGTGTGTCATGAAGATGGGCTTGGGCTGAGTTCGTGTTTCGTGATGAGCGTGGGCTTGCTGAGCTCAGAAAGGAAAGAGGATATGTGCTTGAAGACATATGGACGTTTTCCATAAAGAAAAAGGGAGTTTGCTTGAAGATGAAGTTTTCCATTAAGGTAAATGGAAAGTTACCTTATGTGTATTGGAAAGACTTGGAGAGCAAGTGGAAGACTTGGAAAGTAAGTTAAAGACGTGGAGAGCAAGTTCTGGTCTGCTATATAAGGAGAGACGTGCCTTATGAGAAAGCCAGACCTCACATAATAGAGAGAGGGGTTTCATTGTATATTGGTGTATCTGCTTGGTGTCGAAGCAGTGTCTGTAGTAGTTGTCGATGGAGTCTGATGTGGACTTAGTTTGGTGTCCTTGGTGTTGACGCTTTGTATGGTGGAGTTAGCCATCGTGTGTAGCTCGTGGTGAGCTGTGTGTGTGCTTGGAGGATCAAGCGTTTTGTGTCACTGGTGTGCGTTGGGTGCTGACGTACTTGGTGAAGTACTTCTGAGAAGTGGAAGATTGAAGCCTAGACTCAGGGGGAGTTTAGCAAAGGCGGTTTCATTGAAGAGGTCTTTGAAGATTGCAGCTGTAGAAGACAGTGTGCTCCGGTGAGCCGGATGAGATTCATGCATGCGTGCTTTATTCCTAATCTTTGTAGATTGCTTCTTAGAAAAGAGTGGTAGACACTCGTGTGTTGTACCATATAGCAATTGTAGGTTGCTCCTTGTTCTAAGTCAATGAAATCTGGACGAGGTCCCGGGGATGTAGGAAACGAACCCCGTTAACAAACTTTGTGTGCCATTTACTTTCTGCACTAGTTTTTGTCGCTCTCTCTACATTAACAATATCAACTTAAACAACAACTCAAAAACAAAAAAAAAACTAAAACAACAACTATTATACATAGGCATGTATTGTCTGAAGACGTCATGTAAACTTGCATGGACTTTTTTCAAAAAAAAGTCTTGCATGGAAAATTACAAATCATATCGATTTGTATATACGAAACCAAAATCAACTAAAGCCTTTTCCAGAAAAAAAAAAGAAACCAAAAAAAAAACCTAAAACATCAATGTTTGTGAAATTAATGGAAGAATATTTCAAAAGGAAAAACTATCCACAGAAAATTATATCAATACTGAACAAATCAACCATAAATTAGCTGAAATTTTTTACCAAAGATTTCGCAGAAAAATAAATTCTAAGAAAACATCCCTTGTCTCATTTGAATGGTCTCGAAGAATAATTATCAGTATGGTGAAAAGAGGAAATAGGTTATTTGCCAGAAAAAAATTTAAAACTTCCCAGTTATTTTTCTCTGTTTTGGCCTAAAAATGAAAAAGGGAAAAAAGCTAATTGTGGAGGAAACTTATCGGTTCTCTTATTTTTATTCTTATTTTATATTTAGAAACACTAAAAATTTAAGAGAAACTTAACAGAATCAAAAATATATTTTACATTTGAGTTTGTTTTACGCAAAAATGTTTGTTTGTGGGACCAACGGTTCTACAAGGACATTCCCGGCCCTTGCAGCTTTTGTTCTGTCGTTGTTTTTGATTTTTGACGTTTTAAAATATAAAAAGGTGAAAAGGTTTTTTAATATGGATTATCAAATATTTAAACTAAGTTTTGATCGGTATTTTTTTTGTAAAATGCTAAATTTATACATATAAGTGTTTTTACAAATATTACAAGGAATATTGGTAACATGCAAAACTAATACAAGCTAAACAAAACTAAAAACAAATATAAAACATGAAAACTTGACTATCTAATTTATGTTGAATAGGCAGTTTCAAAAATAGGACGGAGATTTAGTGGGGCTTATTGGACTGGGGGTTTCATAAAATTTTGGGGATTTAGATCTGGTGGGATTTAGTGGGTTTTAAAGATTTTGATAGAGAATTTGATGGGGAATTTTGTAGATGAGGGATTTTGCTCGGGGATTCTGGTGAGGGTTTTCGATCTAGTTTTGTGGCATACATTTTATAGCGACTAACCCTTCTGATTTTGAAAAAGTTGTTTTGGAGTAAAGATATGTAAATTTATAGTCTTAAGATGACAAAAACAGACAGAAAAGATGGATGTGAAGAAAGATAACTCAATGCAGTTATTTTTGATCTCTTGATTAGAGCTTATGGGAAGGAGGGAATGACGACTGCTTCAGATTTTTTTTTCGATATGCAAACTAGATGGCTCGTATCCGTGGTAAGTGATGTGAAAAAACAATGTGACAAAAATGTAAACGGAGGGATCCACGCAGGATAATCGAAAAGGAGATCAGAGATGATGATGTGGAGAAGAGAGCTTGGCCTTTGATGTGAAAACAGTGTGATGGCTCTTTCCAAATCTCTAAAAGGAACAGGGGGTGGGGAAGGTGAGGAAAGATCATATGATAAGAGTTGTGAAACAAGCTTACATGGATGATAGTAGTCATTGCTATGACTTTGTGCGGTACTGGAGAAAAAAATGTTAAGAAAAAAACTAAAGACGTCGTCATTTTTTCAAATTCTATCTAAAGAGGAGGTATTTGTTTCTGTTGAAATTTCAAGGGGAAAATCATTTTTCTAATAATCCAAATAATTCTGATATAAATTATTGCTGAAATCCACATATTTCAATAACGGGAGTTTTAATAGGATTTATACAAATGTTAGATCCAATAACCTAGGATTTGTTAGAACTTTTACAAATACCATATTCAATAAGAGAGGATTTGACTAAAAGCTAAGATTTTATGAAATCCTTAATACAATAAGCCTCCCTTAGAGTACCCACAACAACAAATCCTTAACCACAATTTTGGAATATTTTTTTTCTTTTTTTCGTCAAAACTTAAAAATAAAAAAAGATTGGCCAATCGCGGGTTTTCATACGGTGCACACAGTAAAGAGACTGCTCTTTAAATTGGGAATTTAAGTGGTAATTGTGGCACAGATTCTTAAATATTTGGGCCCCACAAATTATTATAATAATTTGTTGTTAAGTATTTGTTGTTAAAGATTTGTTGTTGTGGGTGCTCTTATACCAAAGGATACCAAAAACACTTATGCACATTGAAGTGGACACAAGGATATTAACTTCAATGAAACTATGAGATTCAAACCAGTAGAATTTGACATGCCTAACTCGCCTGTAAAACAAGTACTACAATCCAACGATCATAAATCTACATCAGATAGACACGGAAGCATAGATCATCCAAGTATCACCACTTAACAAGTTTTCTCTGAACAAAAGACATCACCACAACCAGCAATTTAGTAACACTTTTATTCGGATCGGAGGAAGAGACTAAACCTGCTGTTGGGCCCAAATATGGCCCGATAGCTGATTGCTGAACAGTGAAAGATGGTAACAGGCCGCGACTAGTCCATCACGAATTCGATACCTAAGAAGAGCTAAGTTGAAGTCGAAGGCTGAGAGCTAAGGCGATCGTTAAGGAGGTCACGACAAAGAGGAAGCTCATGTCATAACAAGAAGAAGCGCAGGACCCGGTCAAAGGGAAGCTGTTGCGGACTCCACCTGAATCGGAGGAAATCTCGGAGGTCAGTTGGAGACAACTTAAAGAAGTCCAAGGCTATAAAAGAGAAGGTCGAAGACTAAGAAGGGGATCCGATCCTACTCATATTTTACTCAACATTCATCGAAACGTTCTTATATATAATCCTTTTGTTATCTTTGTAATCATCAAGAGAAACATCTTTGTAACCATTTCATTTCTATTATATCAATACAAATCGAAGTTCATTCATCAAGTTCTTACGGGATTCAGCCCGCGATATTCTTTCCCTAACCTTTCCTAAACATAAAACCTGATCTAAAATCTAGGTGTGAGTTTTACCCCTCACAATTGGCGCCGTCTGTGGGGAAGAAACAATCGAATCCCTTACTCTAACTTGAAGATGAACCCTACCGATCAGACAACAACCCCGTCTGACCTTAACCTCCCGATTCAGAGCGATGGCTCACCGAACGACGGAGGCTCTGGTCTCGTAATCACAGAGCCTCAACGTGGCGACCACCGATCTGGGCAACAGCTTCCGGTTGATGCTCGAACGAGCCAAACTACAACCGGAGTTACTAACCCGAGGTCATCAGGTGGAAACACCTCCGGGCTCCCGATTACCGAGAATCCTCAGCAGCAAGCTAATCCGAATCAAACGGAGGCTCAGCTCTCTGAGATCCGCCAGATGATGATACAATTAGTAGACAGAGCTCAGGAAAGTGAGCGCACGATGCATCAGCTGACTGTACGTCAACAACGATTCGAAGAGATAACTAGATCTCTAAACGCAACAACCCAACCACCGCAACGTCAAGCTCCGGGGGTCATCTTTCATGATCGATTAACCGATCCCTCATTTCCCCGAGCACGTTTAAACTTTTCCCCTGATAGCACTGCCCCGGAAGGACGCGGATCTGCTTTCCCGACACCTCATACTGGAACAGCTCCCGTGTTCAATCCACCTAATGCCAGTGCTATGGGAAGTAACATAGCAACAACTAGTTCCACACCCGGTCAGGTCACTGACAGGAGTACTCGTTTACCTCCTCCGCCGCCTGATCCTAGGTCCGGAGCAGGAATATCCTTCCCATCTGGGGGCAGAGCGTCAGCTTCGGTTTATCAAACTAGAAGCTCGATCCCGAATGGGGACGGTTATCAAAGGATAGATTCCGATAACCCAAGAAATGCCGAGCGACTTAGCCCACCAACCGCGTGGGAGGATGAGCCAACTCGATTCCGTCAGGAACCTGCCCATCGGGTACCTGCGAACGATCCAAACGTCCTTCCGTTTGAAGGACCTGAAGCTATCTGTAGATATATGGAGCGAACTCACGCGGCTCTCCAGAAATTGGGAGCTCAAGTCCATAAAGCTACGAGTTCAGCTCCCGAAATCGATAGCTTAATCGAGGAAACCCGTGGAACTCCATTCACGGACAGAATTGCCAGCTCTCACATAAGAGATACCCGAAAAATCAGAATTCCTGAGTATGATGGGACCTCCGACCCGAAAGCCTATTTGAGAGCTTTCCGATTGGCAATTGTTAAAGCCCATTTCACACAGGAAGAATGTGAAGCAGGTTACTGTAGGACATTCGCCGAAAATTTGGTCGGAACAGCCCTTGAGTGGTTCTCCGGTCTCGAGCCAGCCTCGATAGACAATTTCGATCAATTAACCAACGCCTTTATGAAGCAATACTCAACCCATATCCGGAAGCAAGCCTCTGAGGCCGACCTTTGGAAGGTCAGTCAAGGAATGAGAGACTCATTACGAGTCTACATTGAGAAATTCAGGGCAATAAGAACTAAGCTCTCGAATCCTAATGACCTAGTCGCCATCGAGGCCCTTAGGAGAGGTCTGTTCTATAGATCGAAATTCTGGTCAGAGCTAACACTCAATGCTCCTCCAACTATCGATGACGCTCTTCATAGAGCCACCAAATATATTACTTTGGAGGAGGAGACAGCTGCACTGGATAAACTCCACAAGAAACCTCAGAATCATTCGAAAGGTGACTCCTCCGAGACTAAGGGACCTCATAAAAAGGGTATTCCTCGAAATAATCAGACTCAGGGAGAACATTCCTACGCAATCGAGGAAGACAAGGAAGAGAAACCTGTTGCAGCAGCAAACAAAACTCCTTGGTCAAAAGGCTTCGATAAAGGCAAACGTTGCTCTTATCACGATCGCGAAGGACACTCAACCGAAGAGTGTTGGGACCTCCAACGCCAGCTGGCAGCTAAATTCGCAGCTGGAGAAATAAAGGACGTGGACCATAAAAAGCCGCCACCTTATCAGAAAAGAGGTTCCAGGGACACTTCCCCGAAACGCGAGAGGTCGCCTGAGAAGGAGACCGATTCGCCACCTCCAGCTCCCAAAAAAAGAGTCGACATGATTCTTGGGAAATTCCCCCAAGGAAAAAGTTTACAAGTCGAAGCTCTCTTGAGCAAACCGTCCCCTCAATCGAGCCCCGACTCGAGGATGGACTGTATCCTTGGAGGATCAGACATATGTCAAGACTCCGTCAATTCCATAAAGAATCACGTGCGGAAGGCTGTGTCTAACACTGGACCTAAGCCTCTTAACCCTGAATCCAATACTAAGATTTCTTTCTGGGAGAGCGAGACCTCAAACCTTGACAGACCTCACGATGATGCGTTGATCGTCACCCTGAACATCGCAGGATACGAGGTTCCTAAGCTCATGATAGACACAGGAAGCTCTGTCGACCTCATTTTCTATAACACCCTAAAAGGGATGGAAATAGACGACTACGAAATTATTGGCCAAAAAGCTAACCTCGTAGGCTTCTCCGGAGAAACAACTACCTCATTGGGAACTATCAAGCTCCCAGTCATAGCTGGCGGAATAATGAAAATACCAACTTAGTAGTCATCGATAGACCTTCCCCGTTCCACGCGATTTTGGGAAGACCTTGGATCCACAAAATGAAGGCAGTAGCCTCAACGTACCATCAGTGCGTAAAATTCCCAACAACCGAAGGGATAGCTACCGTACATGGTAGCCAGAAGATATCCAGGATCTGCTATTTGGGAGGATTCGAAATCCTCAAAAAGTCCCCCCAATAGCAATTACAGATCCAGGAGGGTCGCGAAATGCAACAAAATATTCGAGGTCCCCCCAGGAACCTAACCGAAAAAGTTTGCATCGACGACTCAGATCCTGAAAGACAGGTGAGCATCGGGTCCGAGCTACCTCTTGAGACAAAAAAGGAGCTCATTGATTTTTTGAAAAGCAATGTCAAAACCTTTGCATGGTCCACCAATGACATGAAAGGAATAGATCCGAATATCACCACCCATAAGCTAAGAGTTGACCCTACTTTCAAACCGATCAAACAGAAGCGTCGTAAGCTAGGTCTCGAAAAGGCTCAAGCTGTTAACGACGAAGTTGACCGACTTACGAAAGCTGGGTCCATTCGAGAGGTACATTACCCCGACTGGTTAGCTAACCCAGTAGTGGTAAAGAAGAAAAACGGGAAGTGGAGAATCTGTGTAGACTTCACAGACCTAAACAAAGCTTGTCCTAAAGACAGCTTCCCGTTACCTCACATCGACCGCCTGGTTGAAGCAACAGCTGGCCATCGACTCCTATCCTTCATGGATGCCTTCTCAGGATACAACCAAATCATGATGGATCCTGAGGACCAGGAGAAAACTGCATTCATAACCGAACGAGGAACCTATTGTTATAAGGTTATGCCATTCGGATTAAAGAACGCAGGAGCTACCTATCAGAGGCTAGTAAATAAGATGTTTGCTGGACAACTTGGAAAAACCATGGAGGTCTATATCGACGACATGCTAGTCAAATCCTCAGCTGGAGAAGATCATATCTCCCACTTAAGGGAATGCTTCGATATCCTGAACAAGTACGATATGAAGCTCAATCCCACTAAATGTACTTTCGGGGTACCCTCAGGCGAGTTCCTAGGCTATCTCGTAACCGAAAGAGGCATTGAAGCCAACCCGCAGCAGATAGCAACCTTCCTAGAAATGTCGTCACCTAAGACGACCAGAGAGGTACAGAGATTGACTGGACGAATCGCGGCATTGAATCGATTCATATCCAAGTCCACCGATAAATGTCTCCCATTTTACAAGCTTCTAAGAAATAATAAGAAGTTCTTATGGGACGAGAAATGTGAGGAAGCCTTCAAGCAATTGAAAGCTTACCTCTCCGAACCTCCGATCCTATCTAAACCAGTAATAGGAGAGCCATTGTACCTATATCTCGCTGTATCAACTGCTGCAGTCAGCGGCGTTCTAGTACGAGAGGAACAAAACGAACAAAGACCTGTCTATTACACCAGTAAAAGTTTGATAGACGCCGAAACCAGATACCCTGCAATGGAAAAACTAGCTCTAGCAGTCGTAACAGCTGCCAGAAAATTGCGACCTTACTTCCAATCGCACTCGATCGTCGTAATGACCTCACAACCATTACGAATGATCTTGCACAGCCCCAGCCAGTCAGGGCGATTGGCTAAATGGGCCATAGAGCTCAGCGAATATGATATTGAGTATAGACCTCGAGCAGCAGCGAAAGCTCAGGTCCTTGCCGACTTTATCATTGAGCTAACATCCGAGCAGTTAGACTCCAAAATGGAATCTCCGAAGTGGAGCCTATACGTCGACGGAGCCTCATCAAAACAGGGCTCCGGTATCGGTCTAAGGCTAACTTCTTCAGCAGGAGAAACCATCGAACAGTCATATAGGCTCGGATTCAGCGCCTCAAACAACGAAGCTGAATATGAAGCACTAATCGCAGGGTTGAAGCTCGCCCTAAGCCTCGGAATCCGAGAGCTAAACGCTTATAGTGATTCACAGCTAGTAGCTAGCCAGTTTCACGGAGAATATGAAACGAGGGACAAAAGAATGGGGGCATATCTCGCAGTCGTCCAGAACCTCACTAGGCAGTTCGACAAATTCGAGCTAACGAGAATCCCACGAGGAGAGAACTCCTCAGCAGATGCGTTGGCTGCTTTAGCTTCCACGTCAGACCCTCTCGTAAAACGAATCATACCCGTAGAAGGAATCGAGAAACCAAGCATCGACATAGCTACTAAAGCTGAGAAAGAGAGCAAACTAACAGCGCAACTCGAAGGTACCTGCCCTGAAACGGTAGCTACCCAGGTTTTCACAACATTTTGGTTTCCAAAAACCAGAATATGCAGCCCAAAAAAGCATACCTCCTGGAACACAATCCAAATCACGGAAGATATTCCTCGAAATTCAGACTCCTTAGAGCCTGATCTCGAGAATACCCCCGGGGGCACCAACTCAGACCCAATCATCTGCAGAGTTAAGACCAGAAGCCGTACAGCTCTCAAAAATTCATCTGGAGGTATTCCTCGGAATTCAGAATCCCTGGAGCCCAATCCTACAAATACCTCCGGGGGCACCACGACACCAAGTCCCGAACAGGAACCTCCTTCGTCTCTTCATAACAAAGTCGTAGGAAGAGAGGATTGGAGAATTCCAATCACGCAATACATCCTGGAGGGAAAGACTCCACCCAATAAATGGGAGGCTCGAAAGCTCAAAGCATTAAGCGCGAGATATTGCGTAACCGAATCTATCCTCCTCAAACGAAGCATTTCCGGACCTTACCTAAAATGCGTCCATGGCCTCGTCGCTATGAGACTCATGAAGGAAATGCACGACGGTTCCTGCGGGAACCACTCTGGAGGAAGAGCTCTAGCCATCCGAATCAAAAGACAAGGATATTTCTGGCCTACCATTATTGCAGATTGTGAGGCCTATTCCTCTTCATGCGACAAATGCCAGAGGCATGCACCGATTATACATCAACCTGCGGAAAAGCTGTCTAACATATCCGCCCCTTATCCATTTATGAGATGGTCCATGGATATCGTGGGACCACTAGTACCATCAGGGAGTGGAAAGAAGAAGCTACGCTTCCTCTTAGTCTTAACGGACTACTTCACGAAATGGATAGAGGCTGAAGCTTTCCAGCAGGTAACCAGGTTTGAGGTCGAGCAATTTGTATGGAAAGATATCGTGTGTAGACACGGCGTCCCGTACGAAATCGTAACTGATAATGGAGGACAATTCATATCCCACGATTTCAAAATATTTTGTGACAAGTGGAATATCCGCTTAACCTTCTCAACACCTCGCCGACCTCAAGGTAACGGACAGGCGGAGGCTGCTAATAAGTCAGTATTAGCAAACCTCAAGAAACGCCTCGGAACCCAGAAGGAATTCTGGTCAGAAAAATTACTCGAGGTACTTTGGGCATGTCGAACCACCCCGCGAAAAGCTACAGAAGAAACCCCTTTCTCCTTAGCATATGGGATGGAAGCTGTCGTCCCAGCTGAAACCATTGCTGGTAGCCTCCGCCGGGAACTCTGTACGTCCAATCCCGCAGCTAATGATCAGCTCCTAACTGACAACCTCGATCTAATCGAGGAAAGACGGGACCGAGCTCTGATTCGCATTCAGAACTATCAGCAAGCAATGGCACGACAGTACAATTCTAAAGTCAGGCTCCGACAGTTCGCTGTAGGTGACCTAGTACTTAGGAGAGTTTTCGAAAAAACCAAAGAGCCAAATGCTGGGAAATTAGGAACTAACTGGGAAGGTCCCTATCAGATCATCAATGTAGTACGACCTGGAGTGTACAAGCTCCGAAAGGTGCGAACCGGGGTACCTGAAATTAGATCGTGGAACGCCACGAATCTTAAGAGATATTATCATTAGGTACCTAAAATTCCTGAACTACGTTAGGCTTGATCCCTTGACTGGGTACGTAGGCAACTCCGTCATGAGTGCAGCCCCAACCTCATTTCAACACTTCGTTCACTACAATCAAAGGGGGCATATGTCTGATTAGAATCACATAGCCCACGCAGCAAATGTATGATCATTATAATACAGCAATTGTATGATTACTATGATACCATGTATCCAACTATCAATAAAGAAATCATTTTCGATATCTCAATTCTTTAACCAAATAGGTCCCTGTAAACATGGACCTGGGGTCCTAAAAACCCTTCGGATTAGCTCAGGTCTCTACAAACCTGGACCTAAGGTCTTAAAATCCTTAACAATCCTAAAGGTCTTAAAATCCTTCGAAGCAATATCAGGTCTCGACGAACCTGAACCTAAGGTCTTAAAATCCTTCAGACAATATCAGGTCTCGACGAACCTGGACCTAAGGTCTTAAAATCCTTACCAAATCTCCAAGGTCTTAAAATCCTTGTCAATTCTCCAAGGTCTTAAAATCCTTATCAAATCTTCGAGGTCTTAAAATCCTCATCAAATCACAAATGTCTTAAAATCCTTGTCAAACCTCAGAAGGTCTTAAAATCCTAAGCAAGTCTCGACGGGTCTTAAAATCCCACAAACAAGTTCAGGTTCCCAAGAACCCCCACCTAAGGTGTCCAGATTGAACTTAGGTTCCTAAAAACTCTAAGCTAATCCCGATACTCCAAGAATTCTTCTTAAGGAACTAAAAACGACCAAAGTCCTCCAGACTAATCATAAGATTCGATTATGATCAAGTTGTCATATTTCATGACTAAAGCTAAAAACTCAAAATGAAAAGAAAACCAAGTTTGAAATTAAACAAGGGTTTAAAAGCCTCCCCAGGCTAACAAAGATTCGAAGTGCAAACGGATAAAGGTTTAAAAGCCTCCTCAGGCTATAAGTCTTAGAAACAAATAAAACAAAGCCCATCGGGCAGAAATCCTAGAAAACATGAAAGAGCCTCAGCTCTTAAACTTCCTTGTCATCCGAGTTCTTCTCAGCTCCCTTACCAGCTGGATCTTCCTCCTCAGGAACCTCCTCCTCCATCTCCTTGTCGCTACCTCCAGAGGCGGTTTCGACCGGGGCTGAGTAAGAACCCACCAATCCCAAGTTAGAACCAAACTCTCCAGAAAAGGAGAGATTAAACATATTAACCTCAAAAGTACCTGAGCTCTCAGAGAGTTGGGGAAGAGGGAGCTTGCCAATCGAGAAGTCCGAGACCTGAGCCTTCTCGTATGCCGCAACAGCTTCCGGCATTATTGCCACCAAGTTATCATACTCATCTTGAGTACTCTTAATCTCGCCATCCAGTATGTCTTTCAGGAGCTCGGTGTTGGCTTGAATCTCTTGAGCATGAACCAGGAGGTCGACCTCGTCCTTCTTCTTGGAGAACTTCTCCTTGACAATAACCAGAATTTTATTGTAGGCTTCGGCTACCTCCTTCTTTCCTCTCCGGACAGCTAGCCTGACCTCAGCTTCCTTGTTTTTCTGGCTGCTTTGAGATGTGGCAATCAACTCCTTGACTTGGTACTCGGCTATCTTCCGAGCAGCATCCAACTCCCCAATCTTCCTATTTTTCACCTGGAGGTCAATTAGCTGGCTCTCGATCGTCCCTTGCTGAGCGTCACACTTAGAGCCAAGTCTCTTCACCTCAGCTCGGAGATCCGAGATCAGAGCCCGAGTCTGGTTGAGTTCAGCCTTGTTGGCCTTGACCAATTCGGTGACCTGGGCTAATTCCTCAGCACTGGGGGCATTGTGTACAGCATCCTCAAATTTGAACTGAGCCCTGTTGATAGCACCAGCTAGCTACAGAAAACAGAAAACGATTTAGCGAAAATCTTTCAAAGAAAAAGCTAAAATAAACTTCATACCTGACCCATGTGATGAGCAATCTCGACGTACTCATCCTTGTGCGTGAGATTGGAGACCGAGGGGAGGGAACACCCGGGACTCTTCATGTGCCTCATCAGAGTAGCCAAACCCCAAGGATCGTCCAAAACCGATCCAGGCTTCGAGTGAGCAAAGCTCCAGCCAACGGTTCCTCCTCTAGAGGAGGAGGAGGAAGACCTCGAAGGTCTGTCAACCTGATCAGTTCGGGACCTCTTGTTCCTTGGGGGCTCGAAGTCCGAGGGATCCCTCACCATTTGAGGTTCAGCCTCAGTCATCGGGACCTCGGAGGGAAGGCCAACCTCCTGAACCTTAGGCTCCGAGGAGCCAACATCTTTAGCAGGAGCAGAGCCTCCTTCGTCAAGAACCTCTTTCACAGAGTCAAGGAAGGATCCTCCCTGGTTCTTGTCGCTCCCTCTAGAGGAACTGGCAGCCTTGGTCGATCTACCCCTGGAACGGAAGGAGGGCTGAATCGGCATCTTCTGTGATTGAGTCTTCGAGGAAGTACTTGCTCCGGAGGAAACTTCGAGAACTGAATCACCCTCAGAAACTAAAACATGAAAAAGATTCATTAATCGCACGAGGCAAGTTCAGATAGTAAAAATCATGAATTGCGAATAAAAAGGTACCTTCTAGACCAGCAACCGTCACTGAATCAGGGAAGGACGCCTGGTATCGTTCAGGGAACCTAGCTGATCCAACTCTCGAAGTAGTGTAGGCTACCCAAGTGTTAGGGCTATGCTGAAGTTTCCTGAAGAGAGCTCTAGTGAGTTTACTAGACAACTTGACAGGATCTTTGATTTCTGCAAAAAGAGTCAAAAGACAATTAGCGCAACATGACAAACACAGATAAAAATGCGAAAATATCCCTAAAATCCTAACCGGAAATATCAGACCACGAGTTCCTAAGGTCACGGCCAACAGGAACCGTCGAGGGATCAATCTTGACATAAAAATACTTTTTGCGCCAGTCATCATCACTGGCCGAGAACTTGAATACGCCTAGCCCTGGACGGCAGGGGAGGTAGTAGGTACCGCTTCCACCATCCTTGGACGTACTCTCCTTTATCGAAAAGAGACTCATCAGCTCGGTCAAACCCACAATGACTCCTTCCTCTTTGGCTCTAGTGATAAATCCGTTTATCACCCGAATGACCGAGGGACAAAGTTGAGGTAGAGCCAGCTGATAGTGATCTAGGAGGTCAAGCAAGAGGGTGGGGAGGGGAAACCGAAGATGGCACTTAGCAATGTACTTCTCATGAATGCAGAACCAACCCTCCGGGAAAGTTTCGGGGGTTTCGTCGTCGTTACAAGCCTTAGCTAGTTCACCCTTGCCGTGGGCTTGAACGATAAGGTTGGTGACATCTTGGCCCTTTAGGAGCGACGGAAAGTGAGGCCCAGAGGAGGCGCTCTTGCCACCTTTCTTCTTCATCCTTTTGACTCTTGCCCCGATCGAGTCTTTAGCCTTCTTCTTCCCGGTGTCCTTCATCTTTTCTCCGGTTTCTTGTTTGACCTTCATAAGACGAGCACCGGAAGTGGAGATTTGAATTACGTCGGAGCTATCTTTCTTACTCATCGTAAGTAAAGGGAAAAGAGAGGAGAAGCGAAAGAGGAAGGATCGGGTTGAGATGAGCAAGAATGAAATCTCTAAGGAACTTAGGGATGAAAGTCGAATTCGGAACAGAGATAAAAAAAAGAAAGAAAAAAAAATGTGCTGTAAAATAAAGGAAGAGGGAGAAGTTACCTTGGAAACCGTCGGAGGCGTGGAGAAAGTGGAGAGACATGGAGTTAATACTCGCAGCTTTATATCCCATCACGTCTCGAAAATCGGAAACTATATTTCAAACTCCTATTAATCCAAACCGTCGATATAATCAAAGAGAATTCGCAGCCGTTCGATCAGATGAAAATAAATGTGGTTGAGATAGCTGTTAATCATGATCTCAACAAGAGAATCTAGCTTGGGCGGCTGGGTCTAGCTCCCGAGAATAACGAAACCTCATCTCGAGAGCTGGGGGCAACTGTTGGGCCCAAATATGGCCCGATAGCTGATTGCTGAACAGTGAAAGATGGTAACAGGCCGCGACTGGCCCATCACGAATTCGATACCTAAGAAGAGCTAAGTTGAAGTCGAAGGCTGAGAGCTAAGGCGATCGTTAAGGAGGTCACGACAAAGAGGAAACTCATGTCATAACAAGAAGAAGCGCAGGACCCGGTCAAAGGGAAGCTGTTGCGGACTCCACCTGAATCGGAGGAAATCTCGGAGGTCAGTTGGAGACAACTTAAAGAAGTCCAAGGCTATAAAAGAGAAGGTCGAAGACTAAGAAGGGGATCCGATCCTACTCATATTTTACTCAACATTCATCGAAACGTTCTTATATATAATCCTTTTGTTATCTTTGTAATCATCAAGAGAAACATCTTTGTAACCATTTCATTTCTATTATATCAATACAAATCGAAGTTCATTCATCAAGTTCTTACGGGATTCAGCCCGCGATATTCTTTCCCTAACCTTTCCTAAACATAAAACCTGATCTAAAATCTAGGTGTGAGTTTTACCCCTCACACCTGCTACACCGAACCTGCAACAAGAAAAAAGCCAACCACAGAGGAATAGAGCCTAAGGACCCCCATGCCTTCAACAACGGTCAAAGCCTTAACATACACCAAAATAAAATGAACTTGGTTGATTATTCTAGGAATCTCCAAACTCACATGCATTACTATCTCGGAGAATCAAAGACAACCTCCACCTCCTGCAAAGAAATCAAAACCCACAACACCACCAGCACACCACAACTGGATGAGTTGAAGAGGAAGATTTGATAACCTAACACTAATTAAGCGATCAGCGCCAACCTAGCCACCTGGTTTAGCCACCATAACCATAGAAGGGACCTCCTGGCAAGGAGAATTGTCAAAGATGCCAAAACGTCAGTAAAAACTTCACAGCAAAGAGAAATAATGGGCTAGATCTTAAGACTCGATCTCATATCGTTTACCCTTCAGAGCCGAGAACGGAGAGCGAAACGTCATAAAAATGGAGGAATCAGCAAAGAACCGTTTACCTACGGACATGCAAAGGCCTGACACCATACATGGGCTTAGATCTGGCTAGATACAATTCATGTCTCAGAATTTCACTCGGAGAACCTTTACTTCAAGGAATCATATGTTTTGCATATCACCACTCCAAAGGATCTGACAGTCTAAGCAGAAACGTCAGAGCCAATCAGCCAGAGGGGATAGTATGTTGGGGTGAACTGAAAGAAAAGAAAGAGGGAAAAACTGCGAAAATAACTGCGAAGAAGAACTCCAAAATGGGAAGGGAAACCGACAGAGAGAAGGCCAATAGCCGACCAAGATAAATCTAGGCTTTTGTTACTTCGGCCAAGTAGAGAGAAGATATATTTTTATCAATTGGTACAAAGATTATCTTGACGAACAACTTTATCCCACCATGTCTAGTTTATAGGAAAACATAATGTTTCTATATATAACATCTTTTGTTAGTGAATTCGCACCGACATTTCTGCTCATTTGGATATGGATTAAGCTCAAAATCTCAAAACTATCCCATATATGACGAAACACATCTATCTTTGAGGTGAAGACTGGCCAGTCGACCGTGTTTATAGTCATATCCACCAAATATGAGCAATTAGTCTCGACTCAGATCAAAGGAATATGCATCTCTCTCGCACATGACATAAAAGAAATTCTTACATCTCAGCATGTAAAATTAAAATGCTTCTATTAATCCATGAAATACAAATGATTCAGCATCTATTTGTTCTTTAAGACTCCACCCTAAGCCACACTAACTAGACCATTATCGATCTAAGACAGTTATTTGACAAGTCATAGTTAGGAGTATCCAAGGGGGTTACCTCAATAAGTTTGTTTGGGGGTCATTGGGACCCTCCTTGTCATCCTTTTTAGGGTTTTCTTTCCTCTGGCATTATGCTTCAAGAGAAGCGAGTTATAGAGTATTGACCGGAGAGTTGTATTTTCCATCAAAACATTTGTTGTTTTTGCCTTTTGAAATGTGCCTAATGATCTATAAGAATGTCAAATGTGATTCCACTGGAACCACTTTTTCTCCTCCAAAAGAGAAGATCCATGTTTGGTACATAAATGCACTCGGGAAGCAACCCATAAGTGACAGATAGTCCGATAAAACTCAAACATATAAACATAGAAGACATTTAAAAAAGAAGATAATTAATCGACTTCACTAGTCCACAACATCTAGGACAACTCCTTTCAGTATCCATATGTCTAGAAATGAGGTTTTATGTCGTCGCCACACATCCAAAGAGTGTCTGCCACACCGTGCCGGTCCTGAATAATTTTAGACCGGAAGCAATTTAAAAAAGGGAAAATTGCCAAAACAGAACAAAAATTTAGCATGGTTGTACTTATAGTATAAAACCATCATTTAGTTGTATAATTTCTTTCATAATCTCAAAATTAACCTTTGATTAATCTAATTAAACACATTAAACTAATAGAATTTTCTTAAAAAATAATATTTAAAAACGTTTAAAAAGGGAAAATAAAAATAAAAACTTTTAAATTTTTTTAATAAAAACAAACTTTGTAAAACTTAATAATAATAAAAATAAAAATAATTTACAAATTTTTGTTAATAAAAAATGTTAAATCAACCTAATAAAAAATAATTTACAAAGTTTTATTTTTTATAAAAAGTTTAAAATGTTTGTAAAATTTTTACTTGTGTATTCGTACACCTTAAGTATTCGATGGGTTATGTTGGTATTCGTATATTTTATGTATTTGTACACCTTATGTATACTTATGTATATGTACACCTTATGTATTTGTACATCTTAAGTATTAGATGGGTTATGTTGATATTCGTACACCTTATGTATTCGTACACCTTCTGTATACCTTAGGTATTCGTACACCTTAGGTATTTGTACACCTAAGGTATTCGTACACCTTATGTATACTTATGTATACGTACACCTTATATATTCGTACACCTTAGATATTCGTACATCTTATGTATACGTATACTTATTTCTTGAGTTATAGTGAATTAGATTGTATTAAACGTTAGGCATAGGGTTCCGGATTTACCCAAGGGTTCCAGATTGTTTCGGATTCTGGATTTACCCAATGGTTCTGGATTTACCCAAGGGTTCCGGATTTAGGATTCAAGGTTTAGAGTTTAGGATTTTAGGTTTAGTGTTTTGTTGATGATTTTTAATATTTAAGATAATAGACAAATTGTTCTTCCTACCATTTTGACAAAAAATGAAAGATCCATGTAGGTTTCCAAGTTTATTAAATTTACCCAGATTTATGAAAATTACCCATAAATTTATATAATTTTATGAATAATTTATCATTTATTTGGGTAAATTTCATAAATATGAAAGTTTCTTTTATGGGTCAAAATGGGACAAGACTTGGGTTCACCCCCTATGGTGAACCTTTAAATTCACCACCTCTCTAATAACTAATCAAAGTGCCAACTAGATTAATGATTTAAAAATATTAAATAATTTTTCAAAAACTAAAATAATTAAAAAAAAATAGTGTCAATTTTAATAATACTAATGTCACTATCTAATCCTTAAATTCAAATTCTATACCCTAAATCCAAATTCTAAACCTTAAATTCTAAATTATAAACCCAAATTCTATACCCTAAACCCAAATCTTAAACCCTAAACCCAAACCATAAATCATAAACCCAAAACCCTGAACACTAAACCCAAACCTATACCCTAAACTCAAATTCTAGACTCTAAACCCAAAACGTAAATACTAAACCCAAATCCTATACCCTAAATATTTGGACTAATATTGATCTGTTGTTCTTTTTAAATTTAAGGTTAAAAATTAAAGTTTAGATTTAGAGTTCATGGTTTGGGTTACGGTCTAGAGTTTGGGCTTAGGGTCTACGGTTTGGGTTTAGGGTTTATGGTTTGGGTTTAGAGTCTAAGATTTGGGTTTAGTGTCTAGGATTTGAGTTTAGGGTATAGTTTTGGGTTTAAAGCTTAGTTTTTTTTGTTTATGATTTATGGTTTGGATTTAGGGTTTAAGATTTGGGTTTAGGGTATAGAGTTTGGGTTTATAATTTGGAATTTAGGGTTTAGAATTTGGATTTAGGGTATAGAGTTTAGGTTGAGGGATTAGATAGTGATATTAACATTATTAAAATGGATATTATTTATGTTTTTAATTATTTTAGCATTAATCTAGTTGGCACTTTGGTTGGTTATTAGATAGGTGGTGAATTTAAAGATTCACCATAGGGGGTGAACCCAAGTCTTGTCCGTCAAAATGTATAATTTATTCGGATTCCGGATTTACCCAAAGGTTCCGGATTAACCCAAGAGTTCCGGGTTTAGGATTAATGGTTTAGGGTTTAGGATTTAGGGTTTAGGGTTCAGGATTTAGGGTTTAGGGTTTTGGGTAAATTTCATAAATATGAAAGTTTCTTTTATGGGTCAAAATGTATAATTTATTTGGATTCCAGATTTACCCAAGGGTTCCGGATTTACCCAAGGGTTCGGGGTTTAGGATTCATGGTTTAGAGTTTAGGATTTTAGGTTTAGTGTTTTGTTGATGATTTTAAATATTTAAGATAAAAATTTTATGCGAGAGAATTTGGTCAAACTCAGGTTGAGTCTTAACTTCTTAAGACATAAAAATCACTAGATACTTGACATGAGGGCACCAAATTATCTTATTTAGGGTGTAATAGCACTATAGCGGATATCTTTTTCAATAGACTATAAGCACGGTTCTACCTATGACTAATCAAGAACTTGGGATGATTGGAAATCTGCAGGTTGTACTAAATATGGGATTATATTAGTTCTAGCAAGTAGATATGATCATTGAAAATTAAAGCTATAAGATCACTTCATCGTGAAAGGTGTAGGGTTTGTCATTTTATTAACAAATTTGTCATTTCATTAACAATTTTTGTCATTTTATAAACATAAAAATTATAACGAATGCACTTTGCTGCCAGATCCCAATTTGTCATTTTATTTTTGGGAAAAATGTAGCATTTCGTGAGTGTTTTTATTTTTGGCAAAAACAAAAAATGTGAGATCAATTTTGACCAAAAAAATGTAAGATTCACGTAAGTTTCCAAATTTATTAAATTTACCCAAATATATTAAAAGTAAGTGTAGACAAATTTATTTTCCTACCATTTTGGTAAAAAATGAAGGATCTATGAAGGTTTCCAAGTTTATTAAATTTACTCAGATTTATGATAATTATCCATAAATTTACATAATTTTATGAATTATCATTTATTTGGGTAGATTTCATAAATATGAAAATTTCTTTTATGGGTCAAAATATATAATTTATTGGGTAAATTTCATAAATTTTAGAGTTTACATCGATTTTATATTAATTCGTATAGATTTTATGTTGACTTTATATATGAAAAAACATGTATTATATTAAAAGTAGTTGCTCATAATTGATCTTTAAATATTAAATTTGGTCCACAAGTTTAATGAATAAAAAATATTTATGGGTCCACAAAAGTCAGTTGTTAAAAGTTAGTGGGAAAAAATATTATTTTTTATAGGCAAAGTGGATTTTGGGTCCCACGAATTTACTTTTACAACTTGCCAAGTTTAATAGGCAAAAAGGTTAAAAAAGTCATAAATTTATTCTATCTCTACTAGGTTGCCCAATTGCCTAATATAAACTTGAGGTGACTCATTTTCCTAATTCAAACTTAAAAGTTGTCTATTCCCCTAATTGACCCTATTATATTTGAGAAGTGATTTGCCACATGTTTTCTCTACAATATTTTTCACAAAAAAAAATTGTGACATGGCTATTAAGATTGATGACATGTCATACGGTTAAATATGACATGGACAATTACATTTAATGCTGATATATATATTTTTGGAAATCTTTTTAGAATATGGCAATAACTCATATATTACATTTAATATTGATTTGGTAAACTTTGTAGAATATGGTAATAACTCATAAATCATCACTAAAATAAATATATTCAAATATGACATTTTGAATTTCGAAATATTATATAATTTTACTTTTATAATTATAAAATTTTTATTATCTAAAATTTTCTAAATTTTCTGAATTTAAAAAAAATCGTAATATCATTAGTTTCTTTCAGATATCTACAAATTATATAAATATTATTTAGTTTTAATTTTTGATAACTATACAATTTTATATGATTTTTAGTAATTTTGTACAAGTTGATTTAATATATTTAACCAAATGAAATAAATAATTTTTTATCTAAGATTTTAACTTTATATATACATATATATTCTTAAATATAAATTAAAATAAAAAAAAAAATATTTTCTCTTAATTTTATGCTTAATCAATGATATTTATATTAAATATTGTTCAAAATAATAAAATATATAATATTAATAAATTACATTTTCAAATATAAAATTTAAGTTTTAAAAAATTTATCACTACACATGGTGCAGAAAAACACCTAGATTAATAACTGTGACATTACTACTAAAATTGATGACATATCTTATAGATTAATATGACATGGACAATTATATTTAATGTTAATTTATATTTTTGGTAAACTTTTTAAAATATGGTAATAACTCATATATTACATTTATTGTCGATTTTTATTGTTGGACTTTTTAAAAATATGGTAATAACTCATAAATCATCATTAAAATAAATATATTCAATTATGGCATTTCAAATTTCGAAATATCATTTAAATTAAAAATATTTCAAAAATATATACATATTTTTAGAAAATTATAAAAATTAAATCATAAAAACAAATTAAATCGTAAAATCATTAGGTTCTTATATATATCTACAGATTTTATAAATATTTTTTAATTTTAGTTTTTGACAATTACGCAATTTTACATATTTATTTAATATATTTAATTAAAATAAATAGATAGAAAAATCTACCTAAGATTATAATTTTAAATATATACATGCACATTCTTAAATATAATTCAAGATAAACAAAATTGTTTTTATCTTAATTTTAATGTTCAGTTAAATTAAATTTATATTAAAATATTGATAAAAAAATAAAATTTATAATATTAATAAAAAATTAAATATAATTTATATTTATCTATTAAAAATATTTTACTGCACATGGTGCAGGAAAACATCTAGTATTATTGAAACAAAAACATTTTTATCTACTTACAATAGTGTAAGTTTAACCATTATATTTAATTTAACTAATTTTCAATTATTTTTACTTATAAACTATGTTACATGAAGACAGAAGCGGGTAAATAGAAGAGGAAATGTATAGAAACGCATAAGCGACTTTTCATAAAAAGATAGGAAGCATGTACATATTGGAAGTGTATATATATATATATATATATATATATATATATACACATATATATTAGAATACAATATTTGAAATAAAATTAGGACTAAAAATTATCTGATTTAAATTTAAAATAAATCATTTATTTATTTATAATAATTTTAAAATTATCTGATATTAAAACTGTGAAAATACACATAAATTAAGTTTAATAAGAATTATTATATTAATTATTTTAAAACTTCATAAACAATTGACACAATATATTTGAATATATGCTATATCTTTAATAAAAATCTCAATGTATAAAGATAATTTATAGTATTACCTTTAATATTTGTATATTTATATTCTCTCTATTCATTAATATTAAAATCTAGATTTTATATGAATTAAAAAAAAAAAATTTTATTTTTTATTAATATATGACATTATGTTTTTTCAAAGAACAAATGCATGATTACAAAACATATCGTAAGCTTCCAACGTATTTTCTAAAGAGAATATTTTGGAAATGTTTTGAAAACGAGATTCTATAAGCTTCCACCAGGTTCTGATTCCAATTCTGATTCTGAAGCGGGAAGCGGACGTCCAAAGAAGCTTCCGTGTAACATATAACTAGATTAATTATAAAATATATATCAAGTCTAAAATTAAGGAACTAAATAACTAATCTATTATTTTTAGACTAATAAATCCAATTTATATCAATATTAAGTTTAAGTAACTAACTAATTATATTATATTTATTAATATAATGAGTAATGATCTATGCCTACTAACTTAGCATTCCTTATATACGTATATGAATCGTTGATTCTCAAATCTATTTATCTTCTTAGTATGCAATATCTTAAATATTGATTCATTACGCTTACAACACGATGAGAATATTAATCCAGCAAGACTAATTGATTTGCTAATGCACTTAGTAAGCGTCATGGATTGCTGACCACAATGCATACTTTTGTCATCGGTTTTTTTTATGAAATTTTAAATTTATTGATCATCGAGAAAAATAATTATATGAACAAATAATAGGTTTAGCTACTGCAATGCTACTGCAAAAGAACTAAATATGAGCAGAAAACCATATATGCATTAAACCATACAGCTTTGGCTTCAAATAGTACTTTGTCGACAAGATTCTGTTCTTCATAGTCCTCTCTATCAACCGAGCTAACTGGTCTACCGTTTTTATAGATCCATTGTGTCTTCTATCATTACTCTCCCACCAGATAAAGTAAATCGCAGTCTGCAATACCAGTCTTTGTCATCGGTTTTGCTTCATTCGCAGACCTTTATGAGTCCGACCCATTCTTCTCATGTATCTTTCTTGAGGCAAAAGACGGTATCATCGGCAACTACTATGTGCATGACTGATTTCTTTTTTGTGGAGTACATTTATGTATTCCCGATTGCAGTCTCCGGTTGCAGATAATAACTGAACTTCATAATGAAGGCCACGTAGGTCGAGATCAATCACTCCATCTTGTCACAACATCCTATTTTTGGCCAACATTGAGACGTGACGTGCAAATATTTGTCGAATGTTGCATGATTTGCTAGCAGACGAAACGTAAATCAACTAACACAGGCTTGTACTTGCCTCTTCATGTTCCAACACAGCCATGGACAGACGTCAGCATTGACTTTGTCCTTGGCTTAATACGAACACAGCATGGACATGATTCCATCTTTGTGGTTGTTGATCGTTTCTCTGAAATATCACATTTTAAAACTATGTACTTATATTTTTCATTATTTATTAATAATAAATTTATCTATCTATTTAATAAATTTAGAATACAATATTTTTGAAAGCCATGTAGTTATATTTTTCAGTATTTATTAGTAATATATAAAAAGACATGAAATAGTTATTTATATTATATAATTAAAATATAAACTAGTATGTAAATATATTAGATATGTGCAGTAATAATAATTATTATTCAGTTGAATAGAGAAAAAACACAATATTGTTTTAAAACTACTTGCTTATACTTTTCATTATTTATTAGTAACAAATTTAAGTATCTAATTAATAAATTTAGAATAAAATATTGTTTGAAAGCTTTGTAGTTATATTTTAAATTATTTATTAGTAATATCTAAAAAGTAAAATCCACATAAAAAGTTATTTACATAATAAATAATTAAAATATAAATTAGTATGTAAATATATTATTTATAGATATTTCATACAAATAATATCCCAATGGAAATCGAGTACATAAATGGTGAAGAACATAAAGTATATAACAAAAAATTTTAAACAGCATATATAACATTTTTATCATACATTAAAATTTTAGTCCACAAAAAACTATACGAAAAACTATATAAAATATATTTGTGCGGACGGGCAGGTCATATTCTAAAAATCTTAATGAAACGGTTGACAATTCAAAACTAAAATAAAATTACTAAATATAAACTATAAAATTATTATGTTTAGAAATTTCATAATAAACAATTATTTAATAAATTTAAATTATAAAATATATACTAACACATTTATATAAAATCAATATTTATTTGTAAATATGAAAAAAACACATGACGTTTGAACTAAAACGCCTCAATACCACTAAAATAGTAGTTTTATTCTTTTTAATTATTCAGGTAAATTTAATAATATATTGTTAGCAATATGGCCTTCGGATACATGTTCAAGTATGAATCGTTTTTCAGGTATTAGAATTTTTTAGTTTTGAAATTAGACTTCGTTCGAGTGTTATAATATTTTTTTTGGTGACTTTTGAGTCGGATCCTCCTGGTTCGAGTGGGTTCAATTATGATGTATTGGAACTTAAAAATATCAAAATAACTAAATTTATCTAAAATTTCAAATATTCTTACCAAAATTACCCGATTCGGTTTAGATATTTTGTATCTAAACTAAAAATAACCTAAAGATTAATAATAAAAAAAAAGTAAACATATTATCAGTTTTGGTTCGAATTCGATTATGATGTGTATGAACCTAAAATATTCAAATAACCAATATAAATTTAGTTATATAATGACATATCTAAAAATATATGATACTAATTATGAAAAAAATATCAATTTTTAAAAATCAAAACCCGCACAGATGTGCGGATCAACCTCTAGTTATGATTTTAAGTTTAATGATCATTTCATTTCTGTAACAAAACCCTTGTTGTCATTTTAGCCTTATAGACAATATTTATTTTACTTATCAATCGTTTTATTCTTTAATAAATTATTTTTATTATTATAGAGAATTTCTTTAAGAGGTGTTATTTAATTAATGAATTCAGTGGAAATGAATGTAATTCAAATTTTAATTGAAATTCGATGTTATTGGATCAAGTATTTATAAGAAAGAATTTAAATCACATGTTATTCAATATCCATGAGATTTTATTAAAATCTAGTTTTAATGGAAATTGATGTACTTTTTACAAGAAAAAATAACACTAAATAAAATCTCACACATTTTGTTTGAGTTTTTGACTTTCTTCATATATGACGGCAAAGAATTTAACCAGGAAATTTTTTTATATGGGTTAGTGATATGATTTCATATTGGGCTCCGATATGGGCCTGGAAATTAAAGAAGAAGATTAAGCCCAAAGCATTTCTCTTTAGTTTAATTACCATTGATTTCGCTGCCGTTCGTTTCCTTGTCGCACTTATCTGCGACCAAACGCAGCGACATACCGCAGTGATCTGCGTTTTAAAATTTGAGACGCTGTAATTTTTAGCGACTAGGGTACATACCCTGCGACCAGACGTGGTAAACTACAGAAATGCCCTTTCTGTTTGCGATAATCACAAAATAACCCAACCCTAAATTAACCTTTTCTCCTCTTCTGCATATCTAATACCTACCTCTTTTCTGAAAGAGTTTGTTACACAATATGCCACATTATGAGTTTGGCTTGCGTTCTCGGACACATTCCACATGTAGAGCACTTTTTTTTGTCTTGTAGTATGTGATAGGACATTCTTGTCCTTAATAAAGCAAAACTAAACCGATTGTGTGGATGGTTTGCAAAACCGGTTGTAGAAATGTCGCTGATTTGAAAACATTAAGTTTGTCAGGTTTATGAAAATGTGAGGAACATTTCCTGACCTTTAGATTAGGTAAAAAATTCTGATCCTTCAATATGAAACCAAAAATAAGAGTTTGTTGTGTGGTTTGTGCTTTGTTTGAGATTTGCAAATTTTTGGTGCAAGTTTTCTTTTTTTCTATTTTTGTTCTTTTTTTCACCGAAGAGTTTGTGTTGTTACTCTTATTTTTCAAGTATAGCTGGAAATAATGCAACTTTTCTGGCTACAAAAATGCATACCAAATGCTCGATAAAATGCCTGATATTAATAAAGATGTATATTCGTTGTCCTCTTTAAATTTTCTTCAAATTCTGAGCTCACTCCTGAACACAACACTCCTGAACACATAACTAGAAGCTCCTCTTCCAAACACTCTCCTAACAAAAAACCATTGAATACACATGTACGATGAGAGGAAGATAAAAGAACTCAACAACCTTATCCAAAGAAAATGGCGTACACATGTACGATGAGAGGAAGATGTACATATGGACAGTTTCATATTCATGATATCATGCTCATAAATCAACTATACCTCTAACAACTGTTGTGGACGGGAGTGTTGTGGACGGGTGGGGTATGGACATGGGAGTTGTGGATGGATGAAGCGTGTTCAGGGGAGTTGTGTACGAGGGACGTGTGTACAGGGGAGTTGTGTACGAGGGATGTGTGTACAAGAGAGCTGTGTCCGGGGGAGTGGTACACGGGAGTTGTGGAGTGTGGAATGGAGTTATCTTGTTGAGTGAAGTGGAGGTAGGGCAAACTTGGTAAAAGCCTCGGCGGTTGTCGGGTTTGTTCTTTCCTACAAGATCACGCAAACAGTGATACCAAAAAAATGAAACCATCAGAACACAAATCAAAATTGAATCTTAATACTCAATGTATAAGAAAACATTGATACTTAATACTTGAGGAATGAGAAAGAGAAAGAAAAAAAAAGAGAGAAAGATATTTACCATAGACAACATCTCATTTGTCAGCGTATTCAAACTCAGACTGAGGCATCTCCATGGGCTCTAGTTGAACCCTCCCACCACGTTTGTTCTGCTGACCACAGAAACCACAACAGTGTTAGAAACTAAACTCAAATGAAAAGATGTTATAAAATGAAATTAAACCCATTGGCCAGGAACCTGATACTCCATCAACATCTCAGCGTGGTCTCTTTCTTCCACACTTGAGTCCTTGAAAAAACTGCAACAACACATCACACAACTCAATTAATAAATAAAGACACAAACTTTATCAAATAATCAACAAAATTCTCAATGTTGTATTCAATGCTGCAGCAAAAGAACCCGTCAACAAATAATCAAAGAAACAAACCTCGCATGGATTGAACGGTTGGGAGTGTATCGGAGAGTTGATTTGTGTCGGAAAAACGAATAAACAGAATCAGAGAGGGAGGTCGATTAGAGAGTAACTGGGATTCTTGGTTGTCGCCGCAAAAAGGTTTGAAAGAGAGAGAGAGAGAGAGAGAGAGAGAGAGAGAGAGCGTGTTTCAAAATTAGGGTTTGGAGATTGGTATAACGTGGGTTTGGTTCGATTGACTTTAGGCTAAAAGAGGTCCGGTTCGGTTTTGTTTACTAAGAGGGCATAGATGTCTTTGACTAGCATAAAAGGTTGTCTCAAGTGTAAAGTGCCTTATAATGAAATAGGAAACTCATAAAGTGTCTTAGGAGGTAAAAAATTCTTTCTGAAAACTTCAATTCACCGTTTAAGTAGCAGCTCATTCTCTAATTGAACCATTTCCGTCGGATACATCGCTTTCCGAAGGTTTGCTCTCCACCCTCCTTTCTCTATCTCTCATATTTTCAGAATAATGATTATGATTTGTCTCTGAGTTTTACTTTTATGCTTATAAAGATGACGATTGTTATGGAAAATCTCAATTTATATTCCTCTGAAAATTTATATTTCAATTTGATCTTTGTACAAAGCGTTATGTGAATTTGATATGTGTATTGTTTATGGCTGCTGTACATAATAAATAAAGTGATCAATTTTACAACCATCGTATTATCATTATGATGCTTTTCAATTTTCTTTTTTAGGTTTGGAAGTGGACAACAACAAGTCAAGAACAATGTCGCAGCTACTAATTGTGTGACTAAGAAACGAACATAACCTGAGTCGCACTCTCAGGTCGCTGGTCGCAGGTCGCTGCGACCGGGAAAAGAACAGGACCGACTACCACTTTCGTTCTGTATTTGTGTTTTGAAAGGTGAGTTTATTCTCCAGTAATCAAATCTCTTTTTTCGAGGCCAAAACCCAGATAATCATAAACCATACCATAAACTATTGTTCCTCAAACTCAGAAGCTGTTCGGGCCATAGCTTATGTTCTCTCTCTCTCTCTCTCTCTCTCTCTCTCTCTCTCTCTCTCTCTCTCTCTCTCTCTCTCTCTCTCTCTCTCTCTCTCTCTCTCTCTCTCTCTCTCTCTCTCTCTCTCTCTCTCTCTCTCTCTCTCTCTCTCTCTCTCTCTCTCTCTCTCTCTCTCTCTCTCTCTCTCTCTCTGAGTATCATGGTGCAATCTGTGGTAGCTCTAGGGATTTTCGCTTCTGGATTTGAAGCTGGAGTTCAAGCCGCCATAATATTCTCTCATCTGTTTCGTCTCTTTAGTAATCCTAACGAAAAGGTACCAACTTTGAATTTTTAAAAACGGATTCGAATTGAACTAGAAAGTATTGTGGGGGGGGGGGGGGTCTTGATTTAAAAGCTAATTATGATCTCTAGACTAGGCTCTGTGATCTTGTAACTGGTAGGAATTGTGGATGAGAAGGTTTCCCGTTTGATTTATTTAAGGGAAATTGCATTGTACATCAACCAAACAAAAGTTAATTCACTGAATAGCTAAATAACCTACCTCACAAATACACAGCATCAACATTATAAATAATAGTCATTTTGTCCCTGAAAAACAACCGGGAAACCGTCAACATTTTCAATTAATTTTAATTACTGTAACTATTCATCATTATGTCGTGGTCGTTCAATTTTCACCCATCACTTTTAATTACTTTACCTTTCTCCTTTTCTCAGGTATAGTGCACAGTGTCTTCTTCTTCATATTACTTCTTCGTGTTACTTCTTGATTCCGGTGACGGTCTTCGACATTAACAACGGCTGTTATCAAAATCGAAGGAAAGAGCAAAGAAATTGTTGGGGGTTATTCGATTGTGGTCTTTCATCCCTTTCCTATCTGCACCATCGGCGACGGCCGCTGTCTTTTACAAACGTAAGTTCTTTTTTCTTTCTTCGATTATCTAGGTTTTTCGTGTGATAAATCTCCGAGGCATACTGTTTGAAGATTTAACTTTCCTCGAGTAGTTAACTCACCGGAATTTAATTACTTAACTACGTTTTACCTCAATTTCCTCCGATAATGGCGGAAATATAGTATGAAGTTGAGGATGGGTAATGGTCGGAGACGACCGAATGGTAGTTTATGTATACGTCTTCAAACACGTCTATATTTTCAGTTTTGTATCCATCAATTTCACCGAATATTGTAAACTTGTTTATGGGAAGGTTTTTTCAGTGAAATAGAAAACTATTTCTTAATATGTACATTCTATTTTACGTGAAATATCTCTGCCAACAAATAGTACAATTATATCAGATTCCATGTGCGTTCTTATAGTATACTATTTGGTTCGACAATGTTTGTACTATGTCATATACTATTGATCACTGTTCTAACTATACTAAACCATGTCTAATCATTGCAAATGTTGATGCTTTTACAGATAAATTATGGAGGATTTAAGCCTTCCTAGTAGACTGTTCGAGTCTGGATATGAGCCTTACGGGTGTAAGCGGGTGAACAGCTACTTTCACCTCCGATGGATTGACATCGTCAAGAATGCGTTAGATGATGGATTGATATCGAACTTTATACTCTTAACCCTTAGTAGTTAACGCTTTCATATGGACATACCCTACAACCAATTATGTTGTATATTAATGAACCATATGTGTGATAGTACACTAAGTGAGTCAATTGTACTGTTTAAAGCTTTCCATGTGGAATAGTACGATATTATAGTATATTATCTCAACGACTGTTCGTGTAGTTGTAATATTGTTGATCAAATGGATTTGGGTTCACTTTTCCCAATTAGGGTATAGTGTTCCCACATTCTATATTGTTATGACATGGTATGTGTTTTAGATGAAGTATTAAAAATTTAGTATTGGGTTTGTCATTTACTAGTTAGGGAATAGTTTCTACTATTTCATATGGTATTGAAAAGTTAACATGCTTACAATAAACCTATTATTTTATCTATTAAATGACTTTTTAAATTTCCAGAATTTGCATTTACTCATACAAATCACGTTAGAGTGTAATGTCCTTATGCTATCTCGTTTATCTAGTATACTATATTGCGGTAAATTTGGAACTTATTTTACATGTGAAACGTGGATGTTTTTCTTCCATCAACGTGGCCTCTGTTTCTTTCCTTCGACGTTGCCTCCGTTTATTAATAACGATCGAAGACCTATTTGATTAAGGGGTACAACCGGATAAATTGAGACCCAATTGTTAGATCCTTAATAATGTCAACATCATGTTCATTCACTTAATTACCAACCCAAACTTAGCTATTTCGCAAATTCACCCTTGATTTAAACAAATTGGATTTATTAGGCAATTCTATAACTCATAAGCTTTCTTTTTTAAATTAATGAATTTTAATAGATAGAGATACTCCTTATTACGATGATAATTGCTTACAAAGTGAGAAGGTTTAGGGCCCAACAACTTTGCGGGCTTTAATGAATATTGTAACAAACCCTAATTTTCTCAATTTTTCTTTCCTGCAAAATCCAACAAGAACTGAACTCAGAAAAAAATCGCGGAGAGATGGGGAAACGGGGAGGAGCTAACAAGCTCACAAAAGCTCAAGGAGGACCAAATCTCAAGTCTGTGCTCAGACACGAGCACTTGAAGAATCTCGCTCTCTGGTCTACCGGCGGAGATTCTCCCATCCCGTCCTTAGCTACTTTCTTCGGTCGGCGTCTCGCAGCCGATGGAGAAGCTTCCGACATTCCTCACGATCCTGACCTCTTCTCTTGTCAAAGGTGAACATTAATCCAAAACGATTTGTCTTTCAAAGACATTTAATAGTAGCTTTTGTCTTACTTCTTGTTTGTCTGATTTTCTATTAGGTACTTTTGTTCTCATTAGGGAATATATGTTTGTTTCTCTCGTGTAGGTGTGAGACTGTTCTTCAGCCTGGCTTCAATTGTAATGTTAGAATCGAGAAGGTTTCTGCTAACAAGAAGAAACACATGAGGACAAGGTACAAGAAGAAGCCTAACATGTTTCTGCCTCAGAACAGTGTAGTTTACTACTGCAACTTGTGTTCTCACCGTAATCTCAAGAGAGGTACTACAAAATGAACCATATGTGTGATAGTACACTAAGTGAGTCAATTGTACTGTTTAAAGCTTTCCATGTGGAATAGTACGATATTATAGTATATTATCTCAACGACTGTTCGTGTAGTTGTAATATTGTTGATCAAATGGATTTGGGTTCACTTTTCCCAAATTAGGGTATAGTGTTCCCACATTCTATATTGTTATGACATGGTATGTGTTTTAGATGAAGTATTAAAAATTTAGTATTGGGTTTGTCATTTACTAGTTAGGGAATAGTTTATACTATTTCATATGGTATTGAAAAGTTACCATGCTTACAATAAACCTATTATTTTATCTATTAAATGACTTTTTAAATTTCCAGAATTTGCATTTACTCATACAAATCACGTTAGAGTGTAATGTCCTTATGCTATCTCGTTTATCTAGTATACTATATTGCGGTAAATTTGGAACTTATTTTACATGTGAAACGTGGATGTTTTTCTTCCATCAACGTGGCCTCTGTTTCTTTCCTTCGACGTTGCCTCCGTTTATTAATAACGATCGAAGACCTATTTAATTAAGGGGTACAACCGGATAAATTGAGACCCAATTGTTAGATCCTTAATAATGTCAACATCATGTTCATCCACTTAATTACCAACCCAAACTTAGCTATTTCGCAAATTCACCCTTGATTTAAACAAATTGGATTTATTAGGCAATTCTATAACTCATAAGCTTTCTTTTTTAAATTAATGAATTTTAATAGATAGAGATACTCCTTATTACGATGATAATTGCTTACAAAGTGAGAAGGTTTAGGGCCCAACAACTTTGCGGGCTTTAAAGAATATTGTAACAAACCCTAATTTTCTCAATTTCTCTTTCCTGCGAAATCCAACAAGAACTGAACTCAGAAAAAAATCGCGGAGAGATGGGGAAACGGGGAGGAGCTAACAAGCTCACAAAAGCTCAAGGAGGACCAAATCTCAAGTCTGTGCTCAGACACGAGCACTTGAAGAATCTCGCTCTCTGGTCTACCGGCGGAGATTCTCCCATCCCGTCCTTAGCTACTTTCTTCGGTCGGCGTCTCGCAGCCGATGGAGAAGCTTCCGACATTCCTCACGATCCTGACCTCTTCTCTTGTCAAAGGTGAACATTAATCCAAAACGATTTGTCTTTCAAAGACATTTAATAGTAGCTTTTGTCTTACTTCTTGTTTGTCTGATTTTCTATTAGGTACTTTTGTTCTCATTAGGGAATATATGTTTGTTTCTCTCGTGTAGGTGTGAGACTGTTCTTCAGCCTGGCTTCAATTGTAATGTTAGAATCGAGAAGGTTTCTGCTAACAAGAAGAAACACATGAGGACAAGGTACAAGAAGAAGCCTAACATGTTTCTGCCTCAGAACAGTGTAGTTTACTACTGCAACTTGTGTTCTCACTGTAATCTCAAGAGAGGTACTACAAAATGAACCATATGTGTGATAGTACACTAAGTGAGTCAATTGTACTGTTTAAAGCTTTCCATGTGGAATAGTACGATATTATAGTATATTATCTCAACGACTGTTCGTGTAGTTGTAATATTGTTGATCAAATGGATTTGGGTTCACTTTTCCCAAATTAGGGTATAGTGTTCCCACATTCTATATTGTTATGACATGGTATGTGTTTTAGATGAAGTATTAAAAATTTAGTATTGGGTTTGTCATTTACTAGTTAGGGAATAGTTTATACTATTTCATATGGTATTGAAAAGTTACCATGCTTACAATAAACCTATTATTTTATCTATTAAATGACTTTTTAAATTTCCAGAATTTGCATTTACTCATACAAATCACGTTAGAGTGTAATGTCCTTATGCTATCTCGTTTATCTAGTATACTATATTGCGGTAAATTTGGAACTTATTTTACATGTGAAACGTGGATGTTTTTCTTCCATCAACGTGGCCTCTGTTTCTTTCCTTCGATGTTGCCTCCGTTTATTAATAACGATCGAAGACCTATTTAATTAAGGGGTACAACCGGATAAATTGAGACCCAATTGTTAGATCCTTAATAATGTCAACATCATGTTCATCCACTTAATTACCAACCCAAACTTAGCTATTTCGCAAATTCACCCTTGATTTAAACAAATTGGATTTATTAGGCAATTCTATAACTCATAAGCTTTCTTTTTTAAATTAATGAATTTTAATAGATAGAGATACTCCTTATTACGATGATAATTGCTTACAAAGTGAGAAGGTTTAGGGCCCAACAACTTTGCGGGCTTTAAAGAATATTGTAACAAACCCTAATTTTCTCAATTTCTCTTTCCTGCGAAATCCAACAAGAACTGAACTCAGAAAAAAATCGCGGAGAGATGGGGAAACGGGGAGGAGCTAACAAGCTCACAAAAGCTCAAGGAGGACCAAATCTCAAGTCTGTGCTCAGACACGAGCACTTGAAGAATCTCGCTCTCTGGTCTACCGGCGGAGATTCTCCCATCCCGTCCTTAGCTACTTTCTTCGGTCGGCGTCTCGCAGCCGATGGAGAAGCTTCCGACATTCCTCACGATCCTGACCTCTTCTCTTGTCAAAGGTGAACATTAATCCAAAACGATTTGTCTTTCAAAGACATTTAATAGTAGCTTTTGTCTTACTTCTTGTTTGTCTGATTTTCTATTAGGTACTTTTGTTCTCATTAGGGAATATATGTTTGTTTCTCTCGTGTAGGTGTGAGACTGTTCTTCAGCCTGGCTTCAATTGTAATGTTAGAATCGAGAAGGTTTCTGCTAACAAGAAGAAACACATGAGGACAAGGTACAAGAAGAAGCCTAACATGTTTCTGCCTCAGAACAGTGTAGTTTACTACTGCAACTTGTGTTCTCACTGTAATCTCAAGAGAGGTACTACAAAATGAACCATATGTGTGATAGTACACTAAGTGAGTCAATTGTACTGTTTAAAGCTTTCCATGTGGAATAGTACGATATTATAGTATATTATCTCAACGACTGTTCGTGTAGTTGTAATATTGTTGATCAAATGGATTTGGGTTCACTTTTCCCAAATTAGGGTATAGTGTTCCCACATTCTATATTGTTATGACATGGTATGTGTTTTAGATGAAGTATTAAAAATTTAGTATTGGGTTTGTCATTTACTAGTTAGGGAATAGTTTATACTATTTCATATGGTATTGAAAAGTTACCATGCTTACAATAAACCTATTATTTTATCTATTAAATGACTTTTTAAATTTCCAGAATTTGCATTTACTCATACAAATCACGTTAGAGTGTAATGTCCTTATGCTATCTCGTTTATCTAGTATACTATATTGCGGTAAATTTGGAACTTATTTTACATGTGAAACGTGGATGTTTTTCTTCCATCAACGTGGCCTCTGTTTCTTTCCTTCGACGTTGCCTCCGTTTATTAATAACGATCGAAGACCTATTTAATTAAGGGGTACAACCGGATAAATTGAGACCCAATTGTTAGATCCTTAATAATGTCAACATCATGTTCATCCACTTAATTACCAACCCAAACTTAGCTATTTCGCAAATTCACCCTTGATTTAAACAAATTGGATTTATTAGGCAATTCTATAACTCATAAGCTTTCTTTTTTAAATTAATGAATTTTAATAGATAGAGATACTCCTTATTACGATGATAATTGCTTACAAAGTGAGAAGGTTTAGGGCCCAACAACTTTGCGGGCTTTAATGAATATTGTAACAAACCCTAATTTTCTCAATTTCTCTTTCCTGCAAAATCCAACAAGAACTGAACTCAGAAAAAAAATCGCGGAGAGATGGGGAAACGGGGAGGAGCTAACAAGCTCACAAAAGCTCAAGGAGGACCAAATCTCAAGTCTGTGCTCAGACACGAGCACTTGAAGAATCTCGCTCTCTGGTCTACCGGCGGAGATTCTCCCATCCCGTCCTTAGCTACTTTCTTCGGTCGGCGTCTCGCAGCCGATGGAGAAGCTTCCGACATTCCTCACGATCCTGACCTCTTCTCTTGTCAAAGGTGAACATTAATCCAAAACGATTTGTCTTTCAAAGACATTTAATAGTAGCTTTTGTCTTACTTCTTGTTTGTCTGATTTTCTATTAGGTACTTTTGTTCTCATTAGGGAATATATGTTTGTTTCTCTCGTGTAGGTGTGAGACTGTTCTTCAGCCTGGCTTCAATTGTAATGTTAGAATCGAGAAGGTTTCTGCTAACAAGAAGAAACACATGAGGACAAGGTACAAGAAGAAGCCTAACATGTTTCTGCCTCAGAACAGTGTAGTTTACTACTGCAACTTGTGTTCTCACCGTAATCTCAAGAGAGGTACTACAAAAGGTCAGATGAGAGACATGTACCCGCCCAAGCCGAAACCAACTCGTCCACGTCCCAAGATTGATAAAGATGTGACGATGGTGGTAGCGCCTCAAGAAATCCAACTTCCTTCTTCACCTGAAAGAAGATGTGAAAATGTTAGTGTTGTGGAGAATACACCAAAGCCAATGCTTACACTGGAGAGAGAGAAGAGAATAAGGAAATCCAAAAGTAAGAAACCAGCTGAGCCGGAAAGTGTTCCTGAGAAAAAAGCAACAGTTGGTGGTGGTGGTGGTGGAGGATCGAATAAGAGGAAGAGAAAAGCATGGACAAGTATGAAGGAGTTGTCTGAGACTACTACAACAAACAAGAGTTCCAGTTCTGTAAACTTTAAAATACCTTTTCTCTTGTGATCTGCTTCTGTGTGTGATATCTGACCCAACACTAAGTGAAGTTTTTCGAATTAGCCCTATCTCGTCTTTGTTTTCATCTTCTACATCTATATTTGTTACTATTATTTTTAGTGTAAATGACACTAACACAGACTAATCAAATACATGTCCTAGTCAGTAGAACGGGCTCAGTAATAGATTTTGTGGCTGTGAGAAAAATGAAAACTGTCCAATGCACTCATACTTACTAATCAATAAGACAGACTAGTCGATTACATCAGCAGAACAAGCTGTCAATATGAAGCTCAATTATGATCTGAGATACAGTGTTATAGGTCATCATTAACTACGTTGTACTGGTTTTAAGATCATTGCATTGCATTCATCATATATTTCACATATTTATTGGTTTCACTTTCACAGTTAATTTGGACCCTTATCTTATTTAATCCCTAGTTTGATATATGCTAAACCCATTAGTCAACTCTTTTTGGGGGATCCAAGAAAAGAAAAGAAAAACAAAAGTATACGTATAAACAAAGACCAAGATATGTTGTTAAAAAGAAAAACAAAGACCAAGATAAGAAATACAAAAACAAAAACAAAAGTTTAAGTAAAACAAAGACCAAGATGACTAACGGAAAAACAAGTTAAATACGGCCTGAAGAACTTGTTAGAAATCATTTTCTTCTTCTATTTTTTTTTTGTCTCACAACCACAAAAGGCAAGAACATGGCAACATCAAAGAAACTATCTGCTTTCTTTTGCTACTCCTTTCTCTTATGTCTTCTCTTCACCACTAAACAAACTATGTCCGAATCCGACCACATGGAGACTTTCTGCAACAAATCATCCGGAAACTTCACTCGCAACTCAACTTACCACACAAATCTCAACGCTCTTCTCTCCACGCTAAGCAACCAGTCCTCCCTCGCTAACTATTACAACCTCACGACCGGTCTAGCTTCAGACGCAGTCCATGGGATGTTCTTGTGCACAGGAGACGTCAACAGAACAACTTGCAACTCCTGCGTCAAGACCGCAACAACCGAGATCGCCAAAAACTGTACCAACAACCGTGAAGCAATCGTTTACTACTTCGATTGTATGGTTCGTTACTCAGATAAGTTCTTCCTCTCCACTTTAGAGACACAGCCTAATACCTTTTGGTTGTCTACCGATCCAATACCCAAAACATTTGGTAAATTTGGAGAGAGGCTGTCTGATAAAATGGGTGAAGTTATCGTCAGATCGTCTATGTTATCTTCATCACTTACTCCATATTATCTTATGGATACGACTAGATTCGATAACGTGTATGATCTTGAGTCTATTGTTCAGTGCACTCCTTATTTGGATCCGGGAAACTGTACCACATGCCTGAAACTTGCGTTGCAAGAGATGATTGACTGTTGTGGTGATAAGCGTTGGGCTATGATCTGGACTCCTAAATGTCTTGTGAGTTTTGATACCTACAACTCATCCCCTACTCATAGCGGGTCCTTCTCGATCAGAGGTGAGCATGTATATATTTCTAAATATAATGATATGTTTATACTTTATATCTAGAGATCAGTAGACGATACGTAACTTTCACATGTCAAGAGTATAAGCTGTAGTAGCTTTCAGGTTCTAAAAATTATATTCCAAATTTCTATTTATCTAATTTAGAAATTAAATATACTGAAGACGATAAATAAGTACAAAACAGCTGCAACAATTTATGATCTCTCGTACTTTTAGTACTAGTTGCATAGCCCCCGCGCAGGCGCGGGGCCGGTGACGTTGTTGATGTATCGGATGATTTTGTGTATGTGATTTTATCCATTGATTATGCCCTTGAATATTTACCGAATGTTGTTTGATGATTATACCAAGAATAGTAAGGAATGAGACAATGAATTTTGAGTTTGAAACATGAAATTGTTTTTTATTATTAGCTTATTTTGGCTCATAAACTACTTTCCCGACACATTGGAAAACTTATATTTGTACGTAGCCAATGATTAATGCAAAGACAATGAAATTTATGACTGCAGGTGAGTGTCGAAATATTGGTTACATTGGTATAATTCTCAAAGCAGATGGTGCATATATGGTTTTCCTCTTCGGTTGTCGGGTTACTTCTAGGTCCGTGATGATTAGATCAACGTCAAGTCTTGCGGTTGCATTTAGATTGTAGTCTCTAATGGCGAGAGTAACTTGAAGATGTTGGGATATAATATTATGGTTTTCCCTCATTAAATTCATCACATATTGGTTAGTCTCCTCAATAAGGAATGTAGAGTCGGGATGATGAATGTCATGATATGATAACATGAAATCTAATGATTCAGCGACTGAGTTATTGTAATTACCTTGATTGTCAAAAATTGATGGTACTTGGAAATCGATGATTGTTGTGTGTTTGGTCTTTGTATATAGACCTGGAGTAATTTCTAGGATTTGCTCTTGTTGATGTTGTTTGGTGTGAGAGTCGATGGGTAAGAAGTGAATGTTATTCATGTTTGTGTTTGGTTGTGAAAGCTTATCACATTGTAGATATGTTTATAGGTTGTTATGAATTGATGTTATTTTTGCCTATTTATTTTTACTTTTGTTTATATAGTGTATTTACTATGATGTTAAATATTGAAATTAATGTTTTAGTATTTAATTAGGGTGATTTATTGAATTCTTCTTGTTATGAAGACTAATTTTCTCTTTGTTTGTTATGATATTTAAAATGGTCAAATAAGAAGAATTGTAAATTCTTCTCATAATATTAATCTTCCATAAAAAATATTAATATTTTTTATTTGCATAAAATGTTGACCTTCACAATTGCTTAATGTATATTTTTATTTTCAAATTAAAGAAATATCTTCAATACAAAATGAAGATTATTATTATATAAATATTTATTTTAGTGGTTTGTTTGAGCTATGGAGTTTTATTTTTGTTGTCTTTCTAATTATTTGAATTGTTGATCATAAAATTGAAACTGTTTTCCCTAATGTTTTATTGTAAAGTTTAGTAATCGTGGTAGGCATGGATATTTTACCCGGATCCGAGGATCCGATCCGGAACCGATCCAAAAATACCCGATCTGGAACCGATCCGAAAAATTATAGGTACCTATATGGGTCTTCTTTTTTTAGATCCGCGGGTATCGGGTAGGACCCGAACCCGAACCGAGATCCGATCGGGCATATATATATATGGTTTACAGAGAGGCTACAAATCATAAATATTTATGATCAAGCGATTTAATATGGGGAGATGAATAGTTCACCGGTAAAAAAAATCACGAACAGAAAAACATCGCAACTTTATAACTCAGTCCGATACAATGATGAAAAGAATTCTAACTCATGTTAAACAACGACGATTTACAATATGCGAAAACTATAATTGTTGCAAACTTAACATATTTCTTAATATAACGTGATGAAGCTCATTTAAAAATGAATCCCATAATATATTTGCAGACCCGCCTTCAGAGAAAGCCCAAGAAGTAATGGCTTCCAACATTCATAAATATATATTAGTTTTGGCCATCAATGTATAAATTATCCATTAGTTCAGTGGTATAAATGGTGGAAGTTGTATCTTAGTAATCCGGGTTCAAACAATGGATTCGACAATTTTTAACACATTTTTAAAGTGGGCCCCACGAAAACGCTGACGTGTCGCATCAGGAGTGATTCAAGTTTCTCATTATAGTATAGATTGCCGTCAATGTTGTAATGTTAGGATTATTCTTTTCTACAGGATGTAATAAACTTGGGGGAATGGTTCTTGCTGTGGCTGCTTCGGTGTTAGCATTTTTGGGTTTATGATAAGGTTTGCAATTTTTCATGTTAAAGCTTAATAAGATAAGATCAATTTTCCGTTATTTTTGCGTCATGCTTAATTATGTTTTTTCTCTTTAAATCTTAATCCGGTTATATTCAGTTGTTGTGAGGATTAAATTTTATAAAATAATTTTGTCCTTTTCATTTTAAAACATCTAGGAACAACTGACCAAGTAATTGAACCAAGATTGTAATAGTTACTAAAATATGTTACACATTTAGTTTACAATCAAGGTTCTTAGATTCTACTTGTATGTTACACCATACACATCATAACAAGTATTTTCCATTTGATACATTTGATTACTTTTGAGTTTTTTTGATAAACAAAACATTTGTTAGTTCATGTAGTGTAGAAGAAAGAAAGCTTCCGAGCATATACTTGAATTTAAAAAAAAAAAATTCTGAAGAAACTTGAATCTTTTAAGTTACCGCAATAATATTCTTCATCGCTTTCTGGTAAGAGGTTTTACCGAAGTTGAAAAGCCATTGATCGGTCTTTTAGAACCTGTGATTAAAAGAGAAACACATCATATGACTCCATGCCAAACACTATGGATCTGAATGGTTACAACTTACAACATATGGAGTAATATTTTAGTGATATTTTGTTTGTCATTTTTGGTATGCTACGTTTGGTTTCATACAACACAACCATTGTTGGTTGTTACTTGTTAGAGTCAATGGTGAGATTACCTGTTAAAGCCTTAGAGGAGGAGGTGGAAATTGACAGACGAGAAGATCTCGTTTGGTCTGCTTTTACTGTATGCTTTAGTATCTTTGATGGTTCAACATTAGCTCTGCAATCAACAGATACACACAATGAACACCAGACAAAGATTAACTCTTAACTAAATCATAGGATTTAAAAGAAAAATTAACTATGATATATACTCACTTTTCATTTTGTTCTGATTGTTCAGACATTTCATGAGGACTTGAGGTTTCGTAGAAGAGTTTCGAGCCATCAGTTTCTATCCCCATTGAAAGATAAATATCAGAAATATCACTCAGTTTTTCTTCAAAATTTAAAAATTAATGGCCTAATAGTTCAATATATTATTGTCTTTAGGCGTACCGGATAACTTGGGCGATAATCTGGATTCATTATCATCTGCTGAATCTGAAGTTGTTCTACCGAGTGAACGAGATCCTTGTCTTTGCCTTGAAGAGTTTGGTGACGCTCCTCCTAAAGAATGTCTTCTTGGAGAAGTAGACTCAAACCTTAGATTGTTTAAACCATTTCTTTTGGTACCGTTTATATTCTGAAACTTTTGAAGTTCTTCGTCTTTCTTTGCAATCAAATCTTTCAAGTTAGATACCTGCATGCAATATCAAGATCTAGGGATTAACAAATATAATTAGACGCAACTCTCACCTAAAATTTGTGTGTTATGGTACTTTTAAGTTTTTCATGAATAAAATTTTGAGGGTTTAATTGAACCATATCAGAAATATAAGAAGCACACCTCTTGCATGAGTTGTCTAACATCTCGTCCCTCCTTATAGCTTCTAGCTGCACCTAACTCGACACCCGAAACTCTTTCCGCGAATTTCAAAGTACTTACTGTCTCAGCATATGAATCCTCATTAGGATTTACCTGAACAAACATAAGAGTTTTCGCTTGTCCTCCTAACAAATTAAAACAAAAACGGTTCAAAAAATTTGTCACATAGTCTAAGAAATTCATCATTATTCGGAGATAGTACCTAAGGAATTTTGGAGGACTTGGGTCAGCTTGCTGTTTCTATAAGGGACATGAGGATTCTTATGTGCTAGAGCGAATATAACATCTCCAAGAGCAGACAATGACTTGTTTATATGTTGAGCTTCTTTGAGTCTATCTCCGGTTACTTCAGAGCGATCGATCCTCTCACTTCCAGCAAGATCAACCAAATGCAAACTGCCACGCAACTCGGAGTCAGTCTTGACATCAACACCGCGTACATGAACAGAAAGAACACTGCGAAAAAAAAGAAGACCAAACAATTTTTTGGCTTAGCTATGTAATGCATATATATACACTTAAAGAGGGAAAAAGTGTCTTTAAACCTGTGTGATCTACTACTCTTTTCGTTAAGAGCTGTTGCACCTACAGCTCTGTTCGTCAATCCAATTTTCATCAATTCAAGAACATCATCAGTTGATCTTACACAATGCATGCTTGCATCAGGAACTGCGAGGCCATTTGGTAAAGAAGTATTCCAAATCCCAAGTGTGCGCAAATTAAGGAAGATTAACTTTTAAAAATAAAATAAAAATGGTACAGTGTTGAATACTAGATTAGATTAGAGAAGGATATCTTCTACTGGGACCATCATCAGAAAGTAGGTCACGAACTTGCTCATTATAAATCTCAACCATTTGAACACCAACTTCATACATCACTGTGTTTTGACTACTTTGAGTTAAGTGGAACAAGTCATTTAAAGCTCTATAGTTTACACCCCGATGTTCTTCTGAATTTATGCTTGGTCCGCTCTGGATACATAAAATGGAAAACACATGTTTGATATAAACTCATAAAGAATGACATCATCTTATCTTTTACTTAGCTGTGTTTCCTTACCATTGTATAAGTCTTTCCAGAACCTGTTTGACCATAAGCAAATATGCACACATTATAGCCATCAAGAAGGGAACGAATCAACGGTTGAGTATCTAAGAATACTTCCTCTGCATAAAAAAAAGATTCAGTACAACTTTTTAAGTATATTTTCCTCGTTTGTGAATACAGAAGAGGCTAAAACCTTGAGTTGATGAAGGGCCAAAGACTTTGTTGAATTTAAAGAACCGATGAGTGTCTTTGCCTTGCTTTAAGGGGTTTGCAACCACCAACTCACCATTCTCACCTGTGTACTCTATTGATGTTTCTTTCTTGTTTTGTCCTTTAAGGAATGGTCTTATCCGGCAATAGACTCTAATATTCCCTTTATGTAAGAAATACAATTTATATGATGGCAAAGCAGTTATTCAAAAAAAAAAGATGGCAAGAAGCAAATTTATCAGTCTACAAAATGCTTGAAAAGGTGAAGTAGAGTTAGCAACGTAACAATATTTCTTCAATATAAAAAGTTCAGTGATTCTCTAATATTTGTGCCAAGATTTTATTTCCAATATGCCAAAAATGTTCTTCACAACACGATTTCATAAATTACACCTTTTAAAAAAAAAATTATACCTTTTAGTTCTTGCACTTCATTGTAAAGCCTTCGGTTCTCTTCAACAACTACCTGGTAGTTTTTTGCTGCATGAACCACTCCTCTAAGCTTTAAGCCTAAGAAGTAGATTATTAGTACATATAAAAAAACTGAAGCCAAAAAGAAACAGAAAAATGATCTTACCGTAGTAATTTAGATCTTGGAAGTAGTTTTCTCCTGTCTTTAGAACTTCATGTTTCAAAGACATAGAGGTAGATTTCAACTCCTACAGAATTCACATAAGTTGATGATAGTTAGAGAATTATAAGAACTCATTTTGTTCTGGTCAACCACACAACTGTATTAAGAACCCAATTACAAAAGCTTACAAAACCATCAATTAAGTCAAATAACCTGCAAAGCCTCTGACTGGTTGTGTATAAAGCTCTTGTATGTTTGCTCTTTCTTCTCCCATATTTTCATTTTGGTCTCACATAACTTTTCGAGCTCTTTCACTTTATTAGTTGAGTCTACTACACGTAACTCTGACTCTTCTAATTGCTTCTCCAACACAGTTTTAGCTTGCTGGGCATATAATTCTAGCTCCAAAAATTGTTTTTCATGTGTCTCTTTCAAAACTTCAAGTTCTTGCTTCAACTTAGCAAGCTCAGCATCACTGCGCTCTTTTTTCCTTTTCAGTTGGAGTACATCTTGTTCTTCTGACCTTAGCTACAGACCACAAGATAGTAATACATTTGAACATTTTCTTGAAAATGGCAACAAAATGAATTTTCGCAAAGAGAGACTGAATTTGATAAAGAATACCTCATTCTCATCTGTTGTCCCAGATGCTAAGGTTTCTAATACATTTATTCTTGATCTATATTTTTCTTCCCGAACCCTAAAGAGTATGTTTTGCTGCACAAGCATATCTCCTGATTGTGTAAGGTATGATAATGTAAACGAAAAAGTAATAGTAAAAACTTGACGTAATCATACATTCTTTAGGTTCTCAGCTTGATTTGAGATCCTTTGTTCCAATACTTGCACAATGCCTCTCAAGATAGATGCAAAATCCTGGAAAGAAAAACAGAGCAAGCAGACGAAAATAAAGATTAAGAACTTTTGAAAAAAATTATGAACAAATAATTCAAAAACATTTCCTTACATGAGACACATCCACATTCATCTTATACACGCTCTCGTCAAGAAGCTTATCGAGCATATCAAACAAGGATCGAGTAGAAGTATTCTAATAAGATAAAAGGAAAATGAAATCAGAATTACAAATTGAGGGTTCAGGTTTAAGGATATGAATTCTGAATTAGCAAACTTGAAACAAAATTAACTAAAGTGATGTAGAAAACATAGTTTTGTTTAATTTTGTTAGAACATTTTACTTGTAAAGTGTTTGATTTTAGTAAGTCCAAAATTTTAGCATGAGATGTATTAATCTCAGAGACTTCCTTAGACTGTAATCCATCATTAAAGTTGCTATCAAGTCCCTTTGACTGATCCTCAGGCAAACTCCATCTTCTCATCGAGCTAAGTGTATTCTTATCATATGCAGCATCAGAGAAACTAGCTTTAAGCGCTTTTAGAGACTGTAAAACTGGAATCATATCCCCCTGTACCAATAATCATAATAAATTTCGTTAATTTATCCAAAAAAATCATTAAAATCATCTACAAATTATTGAATATGATATGATTTCAAATGTTTGATCAAATACACCGACCTAAACTTTTAAATAAAAATTAATCAAAAAGAGTTCAAACCTGTTCTAAGTCTGAAACCTCAAATCTGGGTAAGGCCATTTCATCCATAGCTGTTAAAAACCTCTCAATATTTATAGAAGCAAGCTCAAAACTACAGCCCTATAATCCAAAAGAGAGTAAATCTAAAATACGAATAAGTATATAGAAAAAACAAATAGGTTTGCCCAAAATCAAGTACCATTTTCATTGAACCGGGACTAAGCTGATTCAAGAGATTGCAAAAGACAGTACCATCCATCAGACACGCTCTTAATTCTTCCTCTGAAGCTTCCCATGGTAAATTTAAATAAGGAAGTGTCTCATTTAACCACTCCACTAAACTCTGATGGCCTGTGAGTCAAATTAAAAGCGGTTATAAGAACAAATACAAATTTTAACTATTGTCCTAAAAATCAAAGAAGATAGTGAAAAAAGAAAACGTTGCCTTGCTTAGTATCATCTATATTTTGACGACTTTCTGATCCATCAAAACTCAAAATGCTACTTGAACCATATGGTCGACCATAAACACCAATCATGCTGGACCCTCCTTTGATTCGGTTGTTCATTTCTAGACCTATAATAATAAATACATCATTTCATTTCTAACACATTCAAAACACATACCAATTGAGCTCCTATAAGCTCTATACGTTTCTTCTCGTGAAAAAAAAAATCCAAACGCTTAACTAATAATACTTTTTAAATCTTTAAAGGTTGAGATTTATAAGTTTTTCACACATATTGTTAAAACAAGCAACTGGCCTATATATAAGTTCGATTGAAGTCTATACAGTTACAGATATCAACTAAAACAACAACTCAAAAAAAAAAAAACTAAAACAACAACTATTATACATAGGCATGTATTGTCTGAAGACGTCATGTAAACTTGCATGGATTTTTTTCAAAAAAAAATCTTGCATGGAAAATTACAAATCATATCGATTTGTATATACGAAACCAAAATCAACTAAAGCCTTTTCCAGAAAAAAAAAGAAACCAAAAAAAAAACCTAAAACATCAATGTTTGTGAAATTAATGGAAGAATATTTCAAAAGGAAAAACTATCCACAGAAAATTATATCAATACTGAACAAATCAACCATAAATTAGCTGAAATTTTACCAAAGATTTCGCAGAAAAATAAATTCTAAGAAAACATCCCTTGTCTCATTTGAATGGTCTCGAAGAATAATTATCAGTATGGTGAAAAGAGGAAATAGGTTATTTGCCAGAAAAAAAATTAAAACTTCCCAGTTATTTTTCTCTGTTTTGGCCTAAAAATGAAAAAGGGAAAAAAGCTAATTGTGGAGGAAACTTATCGGTTCTCTTATTTTTATTCTTATTTTATATTTAGAAACACTAAAAATTTAAGAGAAACTTAACAGAATCAAAAATATATTTTACATTTGAGTTTGTTTTACGCAAAAATGTTTGTTTGTGGGACCAACGGTTCTACAAGGACATTCCCGGCCCTTGCAGCTTTTGTTCTGTCGTTGTTTTTGATTTCTGACGTTTTAAAATATAAAAAGGTGAAAAGGTTTTTTTAATACGGATTATCAAATATTTAAACTAAGTTTTGATCGGTATTTTTTTGTAAAATGCTAAATTTATACATATAAGTGTTTTTACAAATATTACAAGGAATATTGGTAACATGCAAAACTAATACAAGCTAAACAAAACTAAAAACAAATATAAAACATGAAAACTTGACTATCTAATTTATGTTGAATAGGCAGTTTCAAAAATAGGACGGAGACTTAGAGTACCCACAACAACAAATCTTTAACCAATTTTTGGAATATTTTTTTTTCTTTTTTTCGTCTAAACTTAAAAATAAAAAAAGATTGGTCAATCGCCGGCTCTCACACGGTGCACACAGTAAAGAGGCTGCTCTTTAAATTGGGAATTTAAGAGGTAATTGTGGCACAGATTCTTAAATATTTGGGCCCCACATATTATTATAATAATTTGTTGTTAAGTATTTGTTGTTAAAGATTTGTTGTTGTGGGTGCTCTTATACCAAGGGATACCAAAAACACTTCTGCACATTGAAGTGGACACAAGGATATTAACTTCAATGAAACTATGAGATTCAAACCAGTAGAATTTGACATGCGTAACTCGCCTGTAAAACAAGTACTACAATCCAACGATCATAAATCTACATCAGATAGACACGAAAGCATAGATCATCCAAGTATCACCACTTAACAAGTTTTCTCTGAACAAACAGACATCACCACAACCAGCAATTTAGTAACACTTTTATTCAGATCGGAGGAAGAGACTAAACCTGCTACACCGAACCTGCAACAAGAAAAAAGCCAACCACAGAGGAATAGAGCCTAAGGACCCCCATGCCTTCAACAACGGTCAAAGCCTTAACATACACCAATTGTTTTTCAGTGAATCCGTTAGTATTTATGAAATTCATTAAGATCTTGTAATTTTTGAAAGAAAATTGTTTGTGCATGGGTGGCGCCACGCTGATCATTCATAGATCGTGGAAAGGAGTGGTGGAGTAAAGTAGTGTTATGAATTACTGTGTGATTAATAGTTAATGTCGAGAAAGTAAGAGAATGTGCTTTCGCATTTACTACACCATATAATTGAGTAGCCTTTATTGATAAGAAATCATAATCTTTGACAAACAAATAAAAAGAAATCACAATTCACAATTCTTTTATTCCCAAGCACGTGGCTTATGATGCGAAAGAAAAGAATTATATGTTCATGCAAGTTTTGACTTTTGTTAACCAAGATGATGGTGTTTTCTTTTCTCTTTTTCTGAGAAAAGCTGATGGTGATTTTTGGAAGATTAATCCCTCATATTAAACTACACATAACATAATAATCTCTAATTAGAAGTTAAAGCAGTACATTTCCGCTTTCCGATCAACAAAAAAAAAACACAGAACATTTAAATCTAAAATGTAAAAATGCATAAAAGAAAGAATAGTTTAAAAAAAAATATTTTACCCCCAAAAAAGAACAGTTAAAATATTAGCCAAAAAAAGTTCAAATATATATTATGGATTTGAAATTTAATTATAATAAGAAAAGTAATCTCAGAGGGCAGTGATGCTAAACTCACGAATCACAACTATATTTACAAAAAAAAAAAGTCACAACAAACCATCTTTAAGTTAAGAGTCTTAACTCAAACATGATTACAAATAACTAAAAAGTGTGTATAAATATAAATAAATAATAATATGTGTATAATATATGCTTTATGATACGCTTTAAGTATGTTGTACGTATACGAGTCCAATAAATGAGACAATGACATGCATTATGACATTATCTTTCTGAACTTTATTATGATGTTTGTTTCTTTACCAAAAACAAGACTTTATTATGACGCCTATCTTCATGCATAAATGTACGTGTAAATACGTGCCACGAAAAAAAGCCACAAAAATATACGTGATACGTATTAAATTATGCATATGCATATAGCAAAAAGTTATCGTGGTTAGAAATCTCATTTCAATACAAATCATATTTTGTCAAAAGAAAATACAAATCATTAAATGTTTGATTAAGAGAGTACAAAATACATCTTAACTTTTTGTAAAAAATACATATTATATTTTTGTCAAGATATATAGAAAAGTATTTAAACTCTAAGATACTGAAACTAAAAACCAAAACAGTTATTTAAATTTTAGACTCTTATATTTTCTAAACAAAAGAAAAATATGTTTTGTTAAAGGATATTTATTAATGAAGATTAGGAAATACATTGAGAAGCAAGCACCACTTACAAACAAGAGAAACTAGAGAAGAGAGGGAGATGGAACAGCTTATTGTTGGTAAAGTAGACAACAATCGAATGTATATATGTAAACCGAAAATATATAAAAATTCATATCCCTATAAGAACTGACCATACTAAAAAATAGGTATTACAATACTTGTCCTAATCTTTTAAGACCATCAGCAATGGTTTCAACATCTTTTCCATTTTCAATACCTTCATTTTTCTCTTTTAACAGTCCACATCATTGTCTCTTTATTCCATTTCATTTATTTAACACTCACTTCATTTTAAACTTCTACAATAGTTTGTTTAAAAAATAAACAATTTATTTATTTTGATATAAATAATAATTAACCCACAATTTTTAGCATAATAATTACAGATTAATAATTAACTTAAAACTAAAATAACATAACTTTTAATAATATTTATTTTGAATTATTATACTTAGCTTACTTTTAAAATAATATCAAAATCAATATTAATAAACAATTTAAATTAAAAACATATTCATTTCTAAGTTAGATATTTACCTAATTTTATTTTGAAAAATACGAAACTTAATATTATTAAAACAAATAAAATTAAAAAAGTTTTAATACACATGATACAAAAAAGAGTTTTAAGTGTTAAAAGAATTATTATTGGGATCCATTTAACCAAAAAAGATTAAAACACTAAAATAATTGACTATAATGAAAAATGACGTTTTATGTATCCAAATGAAATGAGAGTAGTCTCTATTTATAGATTAAGAAAAATCTAGAATTTTGATATAAATTTTTGTTTAAAAATATTTGATTATATGGAAAAATGCATTTGAATTATTGAGGTGGGACAAAAACAAAAGAATCTGCACTGACCAATCAGAAAGTGACACGTGGCAGTGGTGGAGCAAAACAAAAATGTTTCAACCGTTGAAACTTTGCAACGGGTGTATGCCACATAGGATTACCAAATTTATCAACACCCTTATTACAAAGGGTTCAACAATTGAAGGTGTGTTTCAACACCACCATTGTGGATGGTCTAAAGTAGTGTATATGCAACAATTGTTAAATTAAAAGAAAAAACAATTGTGTAGCGATACTTTTTTTTTAAACTCATCATAAATTTTCAATTCACCAATAAACTGGATACAAAGACTTGAACCACAAGACATTATACCACAAATACAAAGGGATGATCTAGTATTACTCTGAATCACTAGCTGGATCAAACGTTACCTAATCAAAGTCCCTTTGTATACTGGACCACACTGAGACATAAATTACTCCACGACTCGAAGTAATATGCTTCTTAAACCACCTAAACTTAGACCTCATGATACGACCAACACTTACTAACACAGAAACATGAATCTAATCATGATACAATGTTACACAAGCTAATGGTCCCAAATGATCTGCTTTATGTTCGTGTCCCAAGAGCATCTTCACTAAGGCGCTTAATCGGACTAGACCCCCAACCCTGGATTTTGCTGGTGTGATCCTCAGCCTGAAAACCGGACAATACGATCCGTACTGAAAGGCGGGTCTCAGCGACAGACACGAACCGGTTCATCATATACAAAGCTTTCAGAGATGCAGAGTTCATACTACTGGTTGGGAACGAGCCATTTTTTCCGATGCTGGGATATAGAGCCTCCGCCACGTACCGCTGTAAAGTTTACTCCTCCGGTTGACCATTATGTTGGCGCAAACCTTGGTGCATGTAATCCCCGAGAACCGGAGGACGAAAATCTGGCCGATGTCTGTTGATTCCCTCCTATGTATGTCACACCGCCGCAAGGGAACGAAGATCCATGTTGGAGGAGGCGTCTCACCAAGACACACGCCGTCACCTTGCCGGAATCGTTGGAGATCTTAAAATGAAAATCAGATCTGACTCCTCCAAAAACCCTTAAAGCCGACTCTCTCCTTCTTAACCTTCCCATGAGCCTCGCTGCTACTCCAGTAAACGCCGGACCTAGTCACGGTCAACTCAAATCGAGTCTCTCGATAGATCCCAACGAACCCAGAATAACGAGCATATCGACAAAGTTCAGAGAAGAAAAGGAGAAAGCAAAAAGAAAAACGAGATTTGAGGGAAAGAGGGGTGCCTCTGGCGCTAGGAACACCGGGCCGGAGCTAGGGTTTCTGCGTTACTTTTCGAGAGAGGCGAGAGCGTTTAGGAGAGAGTCGGTTAGCTGGTATCCGCGATTCAAATTCAACTGATTAGCACCCGCCTCGCTTATAATCGACTCGATCAGCATGCACACCCGCATGTTGAATTTTCTGAATTGGCTGACCCGCACCCGCCATGCGGTGGCTCAAACGGGGTGGGATCCGCGGGTGAAAACTTATACTCCCAGCTCTAAAGATTAGTAAAATACTCATTTTCGAAAAGAAAAAAGCAATGGTATTTTCGTGAATAATCCAAACTTTTTGGGTGAATAGGACATATTATTATAATTTATAGATATCAAAAGGAAATTGCTAGTTTTAGGATAAGAAATTATTAATTTTTAAAAGTGCATAAAATTTTGAAGATTTTTTAGTAATAAAGATTGTACAATATAAAAATAGAATTAAATAATATATTTGTAAAAATTTGAAAATTATTATTATATTTCTATTTATTTTATTATATTATTTTAATGTTATACTTAAATAGATTTAATTTAGTGATGATGTATAAGTTAATTCCATTTATAAAAACTTACCAAATATATAAATAAACATTAAATACAAATATCCATGTAATATTTAGCTAAGCCACATCCTAATTATTAGTGTGTCATGACATCTTTTTTAGTGAAAATACTTGTAGAAATGACATAAGTAAAATTCGAAAAATCATTTTTCAAATAATTACTGGATCAAAGACATCATATCTTACAGCTAACTCCATTATTATACTTATATACTAAGAATTCATTGGTAAAGAAATGTGTTTTACTCAGATAAAATGAATTCATTTGAAGGCCAGTCTTAAAAAAAATTGGCCTTCTTTGTTTGCATAATTTTTGGTTTCTGTTTTTGGCTTTTATTTTTATTTTTTATTTTATTTTTGGATTTCATCTTTTAGTTTCTGGTTTTTAATTTTAATTTTTTTAGTTTTTATACTTTAGTTTTTGAAACTTGATGTGTAATTTTTATTCTCAAATTGATATAATAGATTACAAAATGAGACTTTTATTTATTTTTAAATTTTAGTTATTGTTATATGTAGCAAATAATTATTAAAATAAATTCATAATTCTTTAAAGTTTATAAACAAATATTTGATCAGAGTACCTAAGTCTAGTTTATAAAATTAAAACAAAAAAGTCAAATATATAAAATTATTGATGAAATGATATGATATGTTTTGGACAAAAAATTTATGAGATTTTTGTTCTTATATGAAAATAATATTTATTTAATTACTATTTAATGATTAATTAAGTAGAGACTGCTTTTGTTTTTTTTTTGTTTATAAATGGATCAAAATTGGAAAAACGAATTTCCCTAAATAATTATAAAGAATCTATTTGTTAAGAATTTGGGTCGGAGTGATTGTAAAGAAAAACTAAAATTAAAATATGAATCATGAATGTCAAATATTTTTTTAAAAATTTAAGGACTGTGTATTCATTCAAGCATTTCAAGTGATTTGTTTTTGTTTCCTTAATTAAGTTTTAAATGATTTTAGGTGAGTTAAAAAAATATTATGATTTTAGGTGCTGAATAAATAATTTTTTATAATCGAGGAAAATATTGTTTTTAAAAAAAATTAGTAACCAAAAATCATTTAGCTGACAAAAAACAAAAATCAAATTTTATACCTAAAATAAAATTTAAAAATATTTGTGCAAAAATTGTTTTATAGAAAAATTCATCAAATTCTGGTCTTAATTTCTTTTTTATAATATTTAATTACTTACATAATAGCATATTGTGGTGTGTTTTAAATATTAAATTTGAAATATTTTTATAAAATAAAAAAATTCTAGCATACATTTTTTATAAATCTCTTCTATGCATTTTTGGTGATAATATTTTATATTTGAAAATTTTCGGAAGAAATATTTTATATTTATTATGATTATTATTTATTTATTTTTAAGTTTAATCTAAAATTAAAAATATAAAAAATCAAAATCATCATTAAAGCTTTTCAAAATCAAAAATTAAAAACTTAATCCAAAATCTAAAAATAAAAGCCAAATTTAAAACTAAAATCTAAAAACTATTCAAACAATATTTATCTTTGTTAAACCACTTCAAAATCTCACTTAAAACTATGAGACTGAAATTTTTTTTAACTAAGAAATTATACCAGACACTCTAAAATGACTTGAAGAATCTTTAAAATCACAGCTTAAAGTTTTTCAATAAATATTATTTTAAAAATAGTTTATCAAATAACACGTTTAGTGATATTTAAAAAGTTTATGCTTGAATAATAGTAGTATGTCATTCAATACAAATCAGCTCAAACTTTTAACGAATATACCCTAAAATTCTTCGTAGTTCTTTTTTGATTATTTTTAAAATTATTGTGAGATTCATAAGATTAGTACACTACTATACCTTGATAACTATGATAATCTCTTTTTTTTGTAAATAATAATTATGATAATTTCTCATCGTTGTAATATTGCAATTTTTTCTCTCGCATGTAGAGTTTTTTTTATCTATTTATATTTATCATACTAATATTTTCATATCGTACTGAATTTTATGTCTTTACAAAATTGTTCTTTGCATTTCGGTTTTGAGTTACTTGTACCAAATCATATCTTTATGAACATATATCATATTGACATATTCATTATGCAATTTAAAACAGTTTTAAATACGAAATAAAAAGAGATCAGGTGATAATAGTAACACATTACTGTTATGTTTCCATTGTTAGATGCATAGCATTGAATCTCAGTTTCTAAAAACAAAATGATTTAAATGACCGTGTTCATAACATTAATATCATCAAATCAACTGGAAAGTATAGATGTAGATGGCCAATCTGATTTTCTTGTTGAATTTAATTTTGGTGAGTCAACCCACAAGTGACATGTGGACCAAAGAAGTGGGGCCAACAAAACTTACGACTAGCTATGTTGACGGAAGACAGCAGAGGAAAGACAAAAATAAACATGTCCAGCCTCAAGAGGTAAAGTCCACTTAAGGGTTGATTGGCAGACCCATTATTATAAACATTATATTCGTTATTATTCAATCAATATTTATTACAAAAATATTTAGAATAGTATTTATAAAATGCTAATATTTTCCAAATCTTTTTCGCTAACTCGTATGAAGTGTTTGATAAATCATTTGCATTTAGAATATATAAATTTTTCAAAAATTATATATAATTTATTTTTTTATTTAATAATATAAAAATTATTTTCGTAATAAAAATAAAATTTTAAGAATAAAAATAAAACTTTAAGAATAAAAATAAAATTGTAAGAATAAAAATTAAGGTTAACTATTTTTATCTTTTTAAAAGAACAATATTTCACATTTAAAATATAACATAATTTATGTAATTACACATATCATTCATTATTTTTCGAAAAATATAACATAACATAATATATATTTATATATTATACCTTATAAAATAAACATATCTGTATTATTTAGAAATAAATAATGATAATTTATATATAAATTATATATAATTAATTTAGTTTATTTAATAATTTATATACCAACATCGAGTTGGCCTAGTGGTAAAGGGGTTGCGGCTATAACTACCGCCACTCAGGTTCAATTCGCGGTGGAAGATACTATTTACTATGTTTGGATTCCTGGCAAAAAGGTGAAAACACCAGTTTTGAAATATATTTTTAAGAGGTAAATAGACATTTATAATTCTAAAGTTAATTAATCTAGATTTAGAGGTGTTGAGTTTTGGAAGGTGGAGTTTGGGATTACAGTATATATTTAAAATAAATATTTAAAATTTTCAAAAATTCTAAAAATAGTTAAAAAATCGAATTTAAAAAGAAAATTTCTGATAAAAGAAGAAAAATAAAAAGATTAGAAAAAAATTCGAAAGGCTCGAAAAGGTTTATAAAAATTACAAATTAAAAACATATAATTTGAAAACGATAAAAATTATTATAATTTGTATTATTTATTTAAATTATTATTTATAAAAATATATAAGAGTATTTTGCTTATTTAATAAAAAATGTATTTGTGAAAATATTTTTCAATAAAGATAAACATGAATAATGATAATAACAATGAGGTAAACTTGAAATTCTCCTCGGAAAACATATGCAAAGCCGATTGATACCTAAATATCTGATTGACACCAAACAACAATTATTTAGCGAGACTTTCGTTATGTAGGGGACCGTGTTTTTTTTTTTTTGACGTCTCTTTCTAGATGTCAGGAAATGATATTAGTATAAAATATATTACTTTTATTTATTTTAGGTGATTGCATAAGATATTATAGATGTATGGGGAAATCAGTCGAGGGAATTTAAAAATATGGGAAATTATCGTAGAAAATACCCATGTAAGAAAACTTAAACAATTAGCAGATTTCAAAGATGCGATTGTAAAAATTAAGATTGTCTGTTTATATCGGGGGACCTCTTCGAGGCCAAACATTAATTTCGTGTCCTTCTTTGTGTTTCCCAATTTTCAATTTTAGTAAAGACTGTTCTTAAATTTTCTTTCCCCCAAACTTCACTGCTATTATTTTTCCGTAAATTTATATTACTGAGACTCCTAGCAATTTAGCATACGACTAGGATATTATCACAATTATGTATATAAAATAGTATTTTTAGTAAAGTTTGTTCTTAACTTTTCTTCCTCTCCAGACTTTACTGTTATTATTTTCCGTGAAATTATATTACTGAGACTCCTAGCAATTTTGCATACGACTAGGATATTATCACAATTATATATAAAAAATATTATGCACTATTGTTGATTTTACACTTTAACTTTCATATATTAAGTAGTAAAATAAAATAAAATATATTAAATAATTCAGAATCAGTAATTGTTGTCTATAATTAAATTGAAGCGCATACTGTTCTTAATTTTTCTTCCTCCCCCAGACTTCATTGTTATTATTTTTCCGTGAAATTCTATTATTGAGACTCCTAGCAATTTTGCATACGACTAGCCACTAGGATATTATCACAATTATGTATATAAAATATTTTTATGCACTATTACTGATTTTACACTTTTACTCACATATATTAAGTAGTAAAGTAATAAATATATTAAATAATTCAGAATCAGTAATTATTGTCTATAATTAAATTGGTGCGCAGACACATAAAATTAAATAGTTAATTTTATTTACAATAATATATGGTAAATAAATCCATAATAATTTTTATGATATATAATTAAATTTAAGTGATATTAATATATGTATATATTACTCTCTCGGTTTTTATATACAAATAGTTTTAGAGGCTTTTGTTTGTTTTCACAATGTAAGTTGTTTTAAAGTCCAATGCAAAAAGTAATATAATAAAATAATATTTAAATAAAAAATTGAAAACAAAGTTAGAAATGTGATTTGTTATTGATTCTTTTTTCTCTTTAATTAAATGCTAGAGTTATAAATGCCTTTTTCTAAATACTTGTGTTTTTATGCAAAACTACTTACAATAAAAAACAAAGGGAGTATATTTTAATATGGCTATCTATTAAATAAGACTTCATACTCATATTTATTTATACTTATATAAAAAATAAATCATTGATAATAAAATTTTAGATAAGAAAATTTTAATAATTTTAGTCAATTATAATCATTTTTAATCCAATGAAAAATTATAAATTAAAATATTAATTTCTCAATAATTGTTCTATACAAAATTTTAAATTTACAATATTTATTTATTTATTTTATATTGTTTTATTTTAAAATTATAATATATATGTGCTTTAATTTGAATATCTATTAAATAAGATTTCCTATTATATGATCATTTTGTATTTTCTATAACAATTTTTTTTTATAATCATTGATCATAAAACTTTTAATGCTGAATTTTTGACAGTTTTAGTAATTTACAGTTTTAAAAATAAATTTGAATTATAACATACATAGAAAAATTTATATAATTTTTTTATGGTTAATGTAATTGTCTAATTTACTTTTTCGAAACACTGCCTAATTTACTTAAGTAAATAAAATAATAGAGGGCGCATGAATTTTTATCAACTCTATATTATTCAAAATCATTAAATGTCATATATATTCTAACCAAATTAGGTAATTTCGTAGTTTTTATTTAAAGAAATAAGAATTTTTGTTCATACATTAGTATATTACAGCAATACTATATTCTTATTATATAGTGGGTGAATGGTTGAGATGTATCTCTCTGCTTTAGTTTTATTTATTTTTAAAGTACTAAATTTTACCAATCATGTTGTAATTTTATTTTTGAAAGTTAAAACCTACAGCAAATTTCTATTAATTTTTACCAATCATGCTTTAGCTTTACTTTTAAAGCTACAGCAAAAAAAACTAAAGCAAATTTTGTTCTTATGTATTTTAGACAAAAACCTTACATCTTTGTTTTATATGCTGCAGAAATTGTAAATTGAAAAAAACTATTTATAATATCAAATAAATTAGATAATCCTAGTAAAAACATCTATAAATATATTAATTTAATTTTGTGTGTTTTAAAAATTATTGAAATATTTTAAATAAAATAAATATTATTTACATATCACATCTTAAATAACAGTAAACTTTGATAATTTATAAAAATCACTAATATAAATTATTTTAGTTGATAAAAATAATTATTTTATATATACTTCACATATTTTATTTTGAAATATCTAAATCATATAACTTATAGTTACAACAAATTTAACTACAGCAAAAATTTCTACAGAAAAATCTACAGTAACAACTTTACAGTTACAATCAATTTATCTACAGCTAAACTTTTACAGCTAAATTTTTTATAGCTACAGTCGAATCAATCATCACCGTACAATAAGCGTCCTCTTTATTCGTTACTAAATCATTAATAAAACATCCATTTCCATAGTTGATCATGGCTTATCTTTCTATTTTAAACTTATTTGTTGGTAAAAATTTCCTGAAATCAAAATCATATTCCTGAATGAATTTTAGAATTCATCAGATGTGACTGTTTTTTCTCTTTTTTGCAGAATGATTCTGTCGAATTTTTCTGGCGGCAAATGTAACTGCTTATATCTCTTTGGATTGTTGTTGGTGTTATAAAATTCATTTTTCTTAGTTTGATAGATCGTTTTTAACAGTCAAGTTTAGTTTTATTTTATTTTCTGTTTATTTTATTTTTCTGCATTCCAATTTTCAACTCGTTTATAGTTTTGAAACAAAAACCAAAAAATAAAGGGAAGATTCTATTTTTTAAAAAAAAATCAGTTAAATAAACATAGATTTTACTTCTTTTTATCTCTCTACTTTTGTTTCATCTAGCTAATTATCTAGTAAATTATTAAAAACAAATCCTGTACTTTTGATATGTTTGTCTTAAATTTCAGTGTTCTGTTCTATATTCACAAAAAGATATCGTCATATCGATTAATATTATAGATTCGTACACAGTAATTGTCTCACAAATTTTCAAAACAACAAAACTAGTATTTATAACAACAATATTAAAAAGAAAGTAAGTGATATAAAAACAGAAACACAAACACTTATGTGTTTATTTGTCTTTTGCCGGCGGCAACCGAAACCATTTCATGTAAGTGACAAACTCAAAAAACCTTGCAATCCAATTTGTTTCATCTCTAATACTTCATAAAATCATGTAAAGTTCTTTTAGGTTTTTTCTTGTTCTTTTTCTTGTTTTTCTCTTATTTTTGGCTATAAATTAACATATTATCATTATTTTGTCTAGATCAGGACAAACTCTTTGTTTTCTTCTCCCTCGTGTATCATATCATATTTTGTTTCACCGTGTAGGGATGAAGAAACAATGGTTATGGGACAAAACATAACATCTGTTCCTGAGAATCTGAAAAAACAGCTCGCAGTTTCAATTCGAAGTATTCAATGGAGTTATGCTATATTTTGGTCTGTCTCTGCTTCTCAGCCTGGGTAAGTTTCATAACCATAGTCCTTGAAAACTAATCAGCTTTGTTAGCTTTTAGCTATAAATTTTCATTGCTTAAGCTTGTTGTAGGAAGCTAGAAGTGCTTTTGATTCTATCATGAAATTACCAAAAATTTTGAAAGTTACAAAACTTACGCAAAGATTACTGATTTAAATCGAAAGTCATATTAACAACTTTATGGGTTTTAATTCAAATCTTGTTTTTCGTCAATCTAAATTTCATCAGTAATGTTCTTCAACTCAAGACAAAGTTTCTGAGTTTTCTTTTCTTCTTCTTCTTGAAGTTCTTGTCTTCTTGATTCTTTCAAATAAAATGTTATAGTTGTTTTTTCCCCTGATTCGATTAAGTTTTGTGTTAAAACCAAAGAGTGTTAGAATGGGGAGAAGGATACTATAATGGAGATATCAAAACGAGGAAGACGATTCAAGCTTCGGAGATCAAAGCTGATCAGCTTGGTTTACGGAGGAGCGAGCAGCTTAGAGAGCTTTTCGAGTCTCTCTCCATCGCTGAATCTTCCTCCACTGGAACCGCCGTGGGATCTCAAGTCACTAGACGAGCTTCCGCCGCTGCACTCTCGCCGGAAGATCTCGCCGACACTGAGTGGTACTACTTGGTTTGTATGTCTTTCGTCTTCAAAATCGGTGAAGGGTAATTCCGTCTTCCCAAAAATCAGCATTAACATTTATTACGTGGTGCGTCATGTCCAGTTCAGATTGATCTTTTTGCCAGTTTTTATAAAAAGACAAAATACGCTTTTATTACATGTAGGGTCTGGACATTTAGATTATGTTATCTGGTCCGGGCAAGATGTGGTCTGAAATAGAATAATATTTCCATTTAAGTTTGGTTTAGTTTAAGTTAAAAATGATTATGTTTGAATCCGTTGAATTTTATATAATTAAATAAATAAAATATATATATATATATATTTACGTCATTCAACTATCATAGAACCGTTTGGTAAAACATAGAGGACATTTCGTTATTTCATATTAATCTATTTCTTTTGCAGAATGCCTGGACGGACGTTTGCAAACGATGAACCGATATGGCTATGCAATGCTGGTACTGCTGATAGTAAAGTTTTTGGCCGTTCTCTTCTGGCAAAAGTAAGTTCTAGTATTTGTAGTCGCTATCTAACTCTTTATTTTTAACGACTCAAAACGATAAAGTCGATCGTTTATCTTTCTGTGCGTTTAGAGCGCTTCGGTTAATACAGTAATTTGCTTCCCGTTTCTTGGAGGAGTCGTTGAGATCGGTACCACGGAACACGTACGTAAGCCACATTCCAAAATTTTATCATTTGTTTTTGCTTTAGAATTTTCAGAATGAATAAGTACTCCTTATTACCGATTAATACTAATAAAATTGTTAATACAAAACAGTAAAAATATTCTTGTTTGGGTTTTCATTTCATAGATTGCAGAGGACATGAATGTAATACAATGCGTGAAGAAATCATTCCTCGAAGCTCCTGCTTCACACGCTACAATATCACAACAAAGATCTGATTACCACATAGACAACGTCCTCGATCCGCAGCACATCCTAGGAGACGAGATCTATGCTCCTATGTTTGGTAATCGGCCTTTTCAAGCAACTTCTCCGAGCAGAACCACCAACGGTTTCGATCCCGAACACGATCAACTAGCAGAAGATCATGATTCCTTCATGGCCGAAGGAATCAACTCTCAAGTACAAAGTTGGCAGCACATGGACGATGAGCTCAGTAACTGCGTTCACCAATCGCTAAATTCCAGTGATTGCGTCTCTCAAACGTTTGCTGAAGCAGGGGCTAGACGGGTCTCTTGCGGCGCAAGAAAAGGTAGGGTTCAAAGGTTAGGGCATGTTCAAGAGCAGCATAAAAATGTGAAGATGCTATCTTTTGATCCAAGAAACGATGATGTTCATTACCAAAGTGTGATATCCACGATTTTCAAGACCAGTCACCAGCTGATCCTTGGACCACAGTTTCGGAACTGCGATAAGCGGTCAAGCTTCACAAGGTGGAAGAAGCCATCATCATCATCATCATTTGGAACCGCATCAGTTGTACCACCATCACAAGGAATGTTGAAGAAGATTATTTTCGAGGTTCCACGAGTGCACCAGAAAGAGAAACTGATGTTGGATTCACCAGGGGCTGGGGATGAAACTGCGAACCACGCGGTTTTAGAGAAGAAACGGCGGGAGAAACTGAACGAACGGTTCTTGATCTTGAGATCAATCATTCCTTCAATCAATAAGGTACTAGGTGGTTTCCGTGCTCATCCACAGATGCTGCACGGTTATAAATATATACAAAATAAATATATTATAAAATTATTAATCAGTGACAAAAAGAAATAAAAAAAATAAAAAAAATTATTAATATTTTAATTTTAATTTAGTTTTATAATTTATATTTATGATTATTTTAAATAATATTATACTATTTTAATTAGACATATAATTTGGATATATAATATTTAATCTATTTGATTATTACTTGTGTAAATCAAATTGTATTTACTTCCTCAAATTTAACCATACTATTTTTTGTGCTGAAATTTTTACACTTTTGATTTTGAGCATAAAATTTTAGATAGTTTAACTTACTCATTATGTAAGTTATATTTAGTTACACATATTTCTTCAAACCGAAACATGATCCCTTTTGATTCTATTTAACTATATTTGAGTAATTTTATTTATTGTATATAATTTAGTTGTTCATCTTAAATCTGCATATATACTTTCGTAATTTCTTTTGTATAGCTTAATTTTTGTTGATTAAAATAAGAGAAAAAACAAAATGATGGTTAGTACAAAGTTTTATAGTTGAAGATAAAATTTTGAAAACTCATGAATGGATATCAATATCTACAAAATAATTTTTAAAAAAAAATTTAAGTAACTTTATACTTTAGATGTAGAAAATATAATTAAGAAATAATCTTTTTTGTTCACATAATTAAGAAATAATCTTAACCATAAAATTCATATTGGTTTATGTATTCTTGTTATAGGTATATTGTGTTGTACAAATATATAAAATTTAAAAAATAAAAATATGAAGCCATAAATTAATTTTTCTAATACCCTGAGAAAATAGACTGATATAAAGTATATAAAGAAAATAAACTTCATATTTTAAGCCTTTAAAATATATTTTATATATAATTTTATTTTTGATGATTATTTTAAGATCAGATCTGTTTTTGTGAACTTTTCTTTTTATAAAATAACATTATATATATAATTATTTTCATAAAATATGTTTTTTTCCTTTTTTGCAGATATAATTTTCGTTTTTACTATATGAATATTTTTCGTTTTTATTAATATCTTATTTGGAAAACATAAAAAAGAAAACTATAATTTAAAAATTTAATAAGCATAAACTATAAAATATTTTTAGTAATGACAATTAGATATAACTATTTTAACTCATTAAAGATATTATTAATTAACCGACATAAGAATTAACGTGAACACGATATGTAGGAAACTGATTTATATATAAGTGAATTTCAAAATTGTAAATCTATATCATATAATGAGCTTTGACTTATTTTGGTTTTTACATTTTCAATAGAGCGATAAAGTATCGATTCTTGATGATACAATTGGATATCTTCAAGAACTAGAGAAACGGGTTCAAGAACTAGAATCATGCAGAGAATCGACCGATACAGAAACCCGTGGGACAACAACAATGAAGAGGAAGAAACCTTATGATGCAGGCGAAAGAACATCAGCTAATTGCACAAACAATGAAATCGGCTACGGGAAAATAACTCATGTTGGACAAGCCGAACCAGCAGAAACTGGTTTAACCGATAATTTAAGGATCAGTCCGTTTGGTAACGAGGTGGTTATTGAGATGAGAGGTGTTTGGAGAGAAGGAGTTTTGCTTGAGATAATGGATGTGATTAGTAATCTCAACTTGGATTCGCATTCTGTACAATCCTCGACCGGAGACGGTTTGCTATGCTTAACCGTCAGTTGCAAGGTACAATTTGTAACCCTCTCACTTAAATCGGGATTTTTTGTTAAGGTTGACATATTGATATTGTGAAATGTTGGTTTCAGCACAAGGGTTCAAAAATAGCAACACCAGGAATGATCAAAGAGGCACTTAAAAAGGTTGCATGGATATGCTGAAGACATTTTAGCTTTCCCGCTTAGGTTTTGTAATCTTTGGCATTCTTCTAATTTTAGGAATTCTTGAAAAACAAATATTTTATTTCTTCTATTTGTTGTTAGTTAATGTAGGCGAAGAACTAAAAAGGGAACTTGAGATTTTCTTTGAAGGTAGATTGTTTTCAAAATATTTTGTTTTTGTTCTAAATTGAGCATATGAGTAACATGATGGAAATCATCTTGTGACTCTCTCTATTGGCTCGAACCAAGAAACGTGAAAATCGAATTAATTATAGATTTTAAACTCTACATTTCGAAAATTAAAAATCATGTTATGCAAGTTATGAACAAAATCATTGACTAGTAGTCACTGCACAACACAGCATATTCAATGTACCAATTCTTATGGAAATATATATTCTCTAAGACAAGAACATAATATCTTTCCTTTTCAAGTGCGAAACCGAAAACATAAAATTCAAAGACATTAAGTCTGTATATACACAATGATGACCAGTGAAAGATGATTTATAGAGAGAATGGTGAAGATGATTAGGACTTTGCTCTGAAACATCCTTCTCTCCGGTATGAAAAAAAACTCAATTACTTTGTTTATATATCTCTTAACATCATATTGCTTATAATACTGCTTACTACAATAGTTTGATTTCCAAATTGAGTGAGACCCTCGAGATTAGGAATTGACTTTCTGCTTTTGAAACATAAATTATCTATCACTCTTTATGTATATATGATCCTTTTCGATACACGCTACAACGACTGGTGTTGTTTTTTTTTGTGTCTTGCAGTTGAAATCTGTAAGATCTGAGTGAAAAAAAAGAAGACAAAGTGAAACTTTGAAGAATGGGGGATGAGCCAAGGTTTAGTGAGAAATGGGAGTTCAGAAGGCAAGAGAACAACTTCGATGATGATTCTTCAAGCGATGATCCAGATTCATATTCAACTCACGAACCGATTATTCATAACACAAATTCTGTTCTCGACTCTAATCAGCTAGACAATGGAACAAAAACAGTGACTACTATGACGGAGCAACCTGTGAAAACCCGGAAGAGAAGGAGCAAGAAAGATGAGAGTAAACCTGAGAAAGCTAAACAAGTAAGGAGAAGGAAACCGAAAACTGTTTGTGCAGAGGAGAACAATAAGGAAACAGTAATAGAGAACAAGAAAGAGGAAACCGTGGTGGAAGTTGGAATGTTTATGAAGACGTTGCTTGATGATCTTACAGCTACGAGAGAGAGCTTAATGGATTGGATGAACACGGAGTTGAATGGACCTTCGGATCAAAATGTTGTGTCTCGACCATCTCCAAAGAAGAGAGCGGTTGCTGCGAAGAAGAGGAGGACAAAGAAGCATGAGGAGATTTGTCAAGAGATGAACAAAACAAAAGAGAAGAGCTCAGAGGTTGTGCAGAACGGTGGAGATCAAGCTCAACAACTTGATTATGATGTTGGACCGTTGGATATTATTCTTAGGAGCGGTCATGAACAAGGAGAACAAGGTATTCTTGCGCAAACTGAGATCGAGAATGCAACAGAGAAGAAGAGTGTTGTTTTGGCCATTGAAGCTCCAAAGCTAAGACAGAGACAAAAGAAGACGAGAGAAACCAACACCATTAAAAACAGATCCGAAGCAAAGAAAGATGACAACTTTGCGATACCCTATGTGCCACAGCTGTCTTCATCGCCATTGTTGCAGAGCTTTACGGTAGGTTCTTCGTTGTTCCCTTCGTCTAGCCAAGGGGTTACTTCTCTAGCAAGTAACAACAACTACCAACCGATGCAACCACCAGTGGTACCTCAGTTCTCTGATCTTTCTGAATTTCAGACAGGACTCACAGGAGGACAAGGATTTGGGAATTCTATGTTTCACAACAATGGTTACTTCTCTGGTTTTCCGGCAGCCTCCCAACCTAATCTGATGGCACAACTGAATCATACGACTTACACACAGCAGAGAGACAACAGTAATACGTTCGGAGGACTGCAAATGAATCCTACGACTTATTCACAGCAGAGAGACAACAACAATATGTTTGGAGAACTGCAAATGGTCGGTGGAGCCATACATCCATATTCCGGTAGCAGATTCGAGGTTAGTAACGGTAATACCAGCCTCTCCAATTACAGAACTAGCTCAGGTAGATAAACATCGGTTACAGAGAGAAGAGCAACAATTATTATCTACCTGTAGAGACGACCTCAGTGACTTGACTTTATGTTTTAAGACGCAACAAACATGTAAACTGTTGTTCACATGTCTTTGTTTTTTTGGTAAAATTGCAAACAGAAAAGGATTTCTCGTTCTTCTTCAACTCTCCTTGTCCCAACAAATTAAGAGTTTCTATTCCCTTTTCTCTTTTGGTTGGCAACAAATCATCGGTCTAAGCTTCTATCTATCATATATATAAACTGTTGTACAAACCTTATCAATTAAAATTCCATCCACTTCTAAGATACAGAAACCAAAAATTATTCTCTCTAAGAGTATTAACTCGATGATGAATTATTCGGCCACAATGAACGAATACTTGATTCTAAAGATCATGTCTCGTTCCTGGATGATTTACAGCCACATAAGACTGACGACGACCTTGAACCATAAACACTCTGGACAATGAGAGTAGCACCTCTATCCATCTCACTTAAACAAAATCAAAACCTCAGACGCTTGGAGCCTAAAAGGTGGTCAAGCTCTATATGTCTTAGAACCGACGCCTGAGATGCAAATATTAGCTATGAGTTACCATGTTTTTTCATAGGCCACAACACTAAGCTCTTAAACTTGGCTTCAAATATAAGCGAAAGTTACTATTAATCAATACTTTTCCATCAGACTATCTTAACACCCATCAAACAGCCATAGATCAATCCATACTCTTACCCCGCTTGATACTGGGGACACTACATCATTACTCCACGACTCGGACTCTGCCAAACCTCGACTGCCTGTTGATCCTTCCGTGTCACAAACATTCTGCTCCCTCCAAACACCAATCCAGTTACCTTGTTTCCTCCTGAACCCGCCGCAAACGAGTTCTTCCTAAAAACCCTCTCTTCCAACACATCCCGGCTCGCATTCCCTACCAAACCCGTAATCACTTCAGACCAAACCTCGATCCCATCACCTTTACTACAAAAAACATGATCCCCATAACTCTCTATCTTACACCCAACTCCTTTCCTCTCATTCAACCTCCTCTTCCTCTCTTCTCCAAGACAAACCCACCGATCCCCCTCCTTACCACCTCCTAAACCCCTCAAATCCGTGTAGAAAACCTCCCCTGAAGCCACACCAACTTTAAAAACCGCAGAGAGATTCTCCGAAACAGTGACGTCAGCGAAACAGTCTTCCCTCTCATTAATCTCATAAACCATATTCCTCGACCTAACATCCCAAAACCGCACGTGACCACTCACGCCGGACGGACTAGCGTGAGAGCCGGAGACCATCAGCAAGTTACAGCTCCGAATCCATCTCAACTTAGTCGACGGGATCGCCGAAGAATCACTTCCACGATCGAGCTCTAAGACGGGCAACAAGGTGGAGAGATCGTACACCATAACCGAATTCGAGTTCCTCCTGCTAGATTCAAAGCTAGCGAACAGAAACTCGGAGGAAGAACCAACAGCTTGAACCGTCGAGCTAGCCACGTTCTCCCAGTTCAGATCCGTCCGTACCGATCCGCCGCTTTGTAGATCGATGATCTGCAGTCCCGGGAAGTCGGTGGCTCCGGCTGCTAAAACTCCCGGAGATATCTCCAGAAGCGAATCCACGGCGGAGAAGTTAGTAAGAACAGTCGATTTCCGCCGTAACGACCAGTCGAACGAGGTGATCTTGCTCCCGTGCGCCACGTGGAGACCTCCTCCTCCCGTCGGCGCGATCGTGGAGGGGGAGTCTCGGCCGTTTAATCGGAGGACGCGGGATTTGCGGAGATCGAAGGCCTCGAACTGGGAGGGATTCGAGAGGGAGTCGATGAGGTAAGGCTCGATTCCGTAGTGTCTGGACTCTTCGATGAGATCTCGGACGGAGAAGGAGGTCGATCGAGCGGGGAGGTTTCCCGTGCGGAGGATGTAGAGGAGGGCGGAGAAGAGAGCGGGGTCTCGATCGAGGAAACGAGTGGATGACTCGGTGGCGAGTTTTGAGAGGAGGGAATCGGTTCCGGCTAAGGTTAGGGTTTGTTTGGTCGTCTGGAAGATTCGGCCTCCTACGTTGATGGAGACGATATTCGATTCGTTAGCTGTGGCCGGAATATTCATCGGAGCAAATCACAAATGTTTGTTTACGCAGAGAGAGAGAGAGAGAGAGAGAGAGAGAGTTCAATTTGAAGTTTCTAGTAACCAGTAAGTCAAAGTCAACGGTTGGACCAATAAACGGTATAAACCGGTATGACCCGCTTATCTGAAATCGTGATCATTTTAACAATTCGGTACAGTATAATAATGTACACAGCGTCCGGAACCGGTAATAATTCTTCAAAAGGTAAGGTTAAGATAAAGATTAACGTTAAGATAAAAGATTAGCGAACCAGTGATCGATCTAAACCGGAATGACGCGTTTATTTTGAAATCGGAAAGATTTAACAATACGGTTCTGTCTAATAATGTACACAAACGTCCGGAACCGGTACATTTAAACAGGGGAACAAGCACAAAGGGAGAAACAGCAGACAGATTTCACAGTTCGGCAGCTTATAAGCATAAATAGAAATGCATGATATACATAAAAAGCAAGTGCTCTAGCAAATCCCGGTTTAAGGATCTGGGTTGCCTGCAATTGCAACATCATCATCATCTTCATTGTCATCAGAACCATATTCCTCATCACTTAGCTCTTCATCGCTAGACTTATCTTCTGAACCTTCCCCTGGTTTTGCATACTTCTCACAGTATTCTGAAAACAAACATCACAGAATCAAAATGACCTACCAAACTTCCTTAACATATGGTTAAGTCTGTACAATCATATTGTTATTCACCCCTTGATTCTAAACTTTATTATGATCATATAGTTTTTTTATTCATCATGAACTTACTAACAAGCAAATCAAAGACGGATTTATATAGTGTTTAACCAATCGTTTGAAGAAACATTGCATAAGCTGCGAGACTTAACCATGTTCTCATATTAACTAAGTAAAAGCTATAAACGATTAGAACAAAGAAACACAAATGATTCAGAGCAACATTTAGCTTACGAATGGTAATCTCAAGAACGCACATACGTTAGCAACAAGTTCAAGATACTAAGTAAAGAAAAACCTTTAAGACACTTGACAGTTTTTCTTTTCATTAGAATTTCAACTTATATCATAACATTAGAAGAGTCTGATTGAATTTTACCTTTAACTCGTAGTTCATAAGTAGGACGATCACGCATCATCAATGCAGCAGCTTCTCCATTCAAAGGATCAGATGGGTTTGGATACAAAAGAAGCTGAGGAAGAAATGTCTCAAACACATTCACAAGGTCTGAAAAAATTAAACAAATCCAAAAACATTAAAAAGTTAAAACCAAATCTTCAACACAACAACAACCATTTAGGATCTTCGTTTGATTTGGCACATACCAAACATAGGACTCCAAGTCTGGTTGATCACATCTAAGCAAACAGAACCGGACCTGCACCAACAAAAGATGTAGAAGATTCTCAAGATAAAAAAAAAAAACCACATGAGAACAATAATAAATAAAGGAAAAGAATGAAACTGACAGTTCATCAACATTAGGGTGATAAATCTTGGTGATGAAACCAACGGAAGGAGATTTGTAAGGATAAGCATCTGGAAGCTCAACCCTTATCTTCCACACTCCTCCTTCATACAGACCTATCAGATCAGAACAACAAAAAAAGAGAGATAATTGTTTGGTAAAACTTCATCAACCATAAGCATCAAACCAGACAAAAAGGATGATTTGAAAAACCCTATATCATCAATCATAAGCATCAACCAGTCTTTGATTAAAGATATGAATAAAATAAGAGAATGAAATCATACTGTCTTTGGGGCCATTGAATTCAACAAAGAACTCCTGCATGCCATCGTTGATCGTCTCCACTTTATAGTCGCTCATCATCCTTTGATCGAATCATTCAACCCCAAATCAAAGTTAACTTTTTTCAAAGAAACCGACAATCAAAATCATCAAAAAAAGGGAAACAGGAGTATTAGAGATTTACAGCTTCATCATGTCCATTTCTCTGCGTTTGCTCGGCGAAGACATCTCCCTTTCTTCTGGGTGTGTCTTTGTTTCTTCCGGATTCGAGTGAAGATGATGAAAATAATGTGTGAGAGAAAACTGAAAAAAGGATAGATTATTTTTTATTTCTTTAAAATATATATTTTTCACGAACGCCGATGATGAAGTGAAGCGACGACCGTATCCTTTATATAGATAGAGATTTGTTCTGTCGGTAAAAATACTGTGTATTAATTTTTTGTTTTTCAAATTTACGTTCTCCCAAAGTAACTATATGCAAGATTTTCATTAATGTTTCAGCTCCATTTAATTAAAACTTTACATAATTCACGAAACAGTATACTTCACCGATTCTCATAAATTATTCATACCATAAATAATAAAGAAATTGACATAGTTTAGCATGATTACATGACACTCCTTATATCTTCTTATCCTTGCTGAATTACATTGTCCAAAGGAGACGTCTTTTGGGACAAGTACGTGTGCGAGAACCATGATGGTTACTGTCAGATCTTGTTTTCAATAATTTAACCGAATCGAGTAGTTTTATTGACTTTTTGTAACATTTAAGCAAAATCTGTCACATTAAACAAGTCGAGACAATTATATTTTTTTTTTTAACTCTGGAATTGTATTGATACAATTATATATACGTACAGTTTTCGGGAATGTAGATAAGATAAGATTAAAAAAAAAACACACACACTAAAAATGTTTTATCATACTACAGAACGGTAAAAACTGAGTAAATAAACACTAAACTAAACGAAACCCTAACCGTATTATTAACCCAATTCCAGTTTGATTACTATTTTCTATAACCCAAGAAAAGAAACAGATTCAAACCCAAATTGTAACTACAGCTTAAACCCAAATTGTGGTCTACCTAAACAAAAATCAAACTAGAACATATACAAGAACAAGAGCTTCGTTTGTTTTTGAGTATATTCACAGAGGCGAATCTTAAAGCATAATAATAAAACCCCTAATTCTTATCTTTAATAGTCTTTGTAGACGACTTCAAACGTCTGTACAAGCATACATATTTATATATATCAACACTAACGTGTAATTTGCAAATTGTGAATCAAGAACGTTACTGTTGTGTATTTTCTTACCATCTTTTTTTTTCTTTTCTTTTATGTTTCTTCGTTTTGTTTTTCTTTTTTGGGATTCAGAGCCGAAACGAGTCTTCTAAGCTGTGGGGTACTTGCAGGTTGCTAGTCGAGGGGAGAGTCAAACACCATTTCCTGCAAACACAAAACGAGTCCACCTCACTAAGACACAGCCCGGGAAGTAAAACGAAAATGTCAGTCGGGGAGGCATACCTTGTTGCAGACGGGGCAAGTTTCACTTCTCTCCATCCATTCGAGAATGCATGCGAGGTGAAAATGGTGCTCACATTTGGCTAGAAGTTTCGGGTTATCCATATCATATTCTGAATCAATAACAAAGACAAGATATATCAACCATACAAAATGATGTTTTTATGTCTTGGAGATGTACAAAAGGTAAAAAGGCAAATACCTTCCAAGCATATGGGACAATCCTCCTCTTCCTCTATTGGTACAAAGACGTCTTTCGATAGCTTCTTGGGGTCTATATCTTCAGTAGCTTCAAGGTCAATCTCTCCCTGTGGTTTGCTTTCTATTTCTTTACACGGGCATGTTGTAGTTGGAACCCCGAGAGTGATACCATCGACTGTTGCTTGAGCTGACTCAGTATTAGCGGCTTCGACTGAGACTTGTCTTATATCAACACAAGCAGACTCTTCACGGATTTCGGGTGTTTGAGGAACACCTATAGCCACATCGAAAGGAGTAGGGAGTGGCGGTGGTATATAAGCATCAGGAGATGAAGTCTCCAAGTTTGTGTCAACTACAACAACACCAGAGGAGATTGTAGAGGAAGTCCTGTTAAGAGCGGAAGATAAAGGAACACGCTCTTCAGTTGCTCTCGGATACTGCAGAGACAAAGATAAGAGACTTATTAGTTAACAAATGAAAAGAAAATAACAACTCTGATCTTGTGATAAGAAAATCAATTCACAAGAAGACAGAAATAATGAAAGAGGGAAGTGGGAAGAAGCATGAGACTAACGTAATAGTAGGGAGGTCCATTATCAACATCAGCTCTTCGTGAAGAAGAACAACAACAGCAGCCTCCCATTATGTTTTTTCTTTTTTTTTTGTGTGTTCTTTATCACAATTCCAAAAACCGAAGACTCTGCATCGATGCCTAACCTACAAGCAGATTAAAAAGACAGGAAACAAATTAGATCCTGATGAAATGATCCGTCAGAAACTGTAAATTTTTTTAATATCACTTTCAGCTGTCTACACAGGTTTACAATGGTAGGCAACGATTACAGTTACACCTCTATAAAACGACACCAAGCAAGCACAACACCATCAACACATTAACTACAGGAGTTCAAAATAAGAAACAGTAATCCAAATAGAAGAACATGGAGACAATGAAGTCGAGATAAAGCCTAGTGTGCATCTCTACTGAATCAGGAGAAGGCCAATTTTGCAATTTATTTAGCACACAAGTAGAGAGAATTTTATGGTAAACCTTAAAGCCAAAGCCACTAGAAACTCTACTTAAACTCAGCTCACACGAGAAAGAGAAGAGCCAAAGAAGAGCTTCTCTGAGAGGTAGCTACGACGTTTCACAACCCCCCCCCCCAAGCTCCGTAAAACCCTAAAACCGAAACCTTAAACAAAATCATCAATCAACTCCAGAATTTCAGAACCTAGCAAGAGCAAAAAAAAAACGGATCTAAACAGTCAAAACCCACACGAAATCAACTTCTAAGACGCGAGAGAGAGAAAAGAGAGAATCAACTAAGAATGAAAACAAAACCAAAAAAAAAAAAAAAAAGGAAAAGATGATTAATCAGTAGGAAGCAACGATTAAAGAGCATAGAGGAGGAACCGATCACCTTTCTCGAGATTGAATCAGGAAGAGGAAGTTCAAAATCTCAAAATCAAAGAGAGAGAGAGAGAGGGAGAGAGTCGTTGCTTTATCTCTCGGGAGAAACCTTCTTTTTCGTCCCCTCTCTGCTTTTGCGCTGCTGTGTTGTTTATCGTGCGCTCTATCAAACTGACTTTCCTACACTAAAATACAAGACTCCACCTCTTATTATAAAATATAGTATTATTTAATTCCCTACTTTTCTTTTTTTTTGTTCACAATCTTTAATTCCCCCAACTTAATAAACTGATATTTTATATCTACAAAAACTCATCAAATGTATTTTTATTTACATTTTACTAATTATTATTGTTCATAATAAACATACAACGATAAAATATTTATTTTTGAGAAAACCCAATAAAAGATTTTCTAAAGTAATAATCTTAATTAAAACTAAAATGGGTTAAAGAATTTCTTCAATTTATTAATAAAATGAAGAAGCATATATATATAAACTATTTTGGAGGTGACCAAACTAATGTTTCAATCTTTTAATGAAGGGATTAGAGGTCTCGTCCTAAACATCTTTCATCAGATTACACTATCTTATGTTCAATTCAAGACCTACATATGCTGGTCACAAATTAAGAGTGTCTGTTAGTTTTGGTGAAAATTCAATTAAATGTGTATTATAAACATCTTAAAAACATGTTATCGATTCATCTGCTTTTTACAGTTGTATCAGAATATGCATCTGACTCAAGTTATAACCTACAACCAAAGCTGAGGATCTCAGATTTGTCTGCAATTTTCAATTAGTGAATGAATGGTTTAACCAAAAAAAATAGTGAATGAAAGTCAGTTCAAATGTTGCGAATCAGCTAACTGAAGAATGCTTATAAAGACACCTCAAATGTGAAGAGATCCAAACTCAGTAATGCTTATAACAAGGTTTGAGACAGAGAAATATAGTCAAGGTCAAAGCATAGTCAATCGCAAACCACAACAAAGTATCATTTTCTTGTACCATCTGGCATTGTATAGTATAAATTCTTTCAGACTGTTTTAAATTAATGTGATAAATAAAGGTTCGTTCCGTTATACAAAATGGTAGGTGGCCCAAACATGGTAATACAAAGGCCCACATTAAAGCCCATATTTGATCCGTTATGTTAACTTCTTCTTTTTATAAATTCTAAGAGCTTGTCTCCTCCGCTTAACCATCTCTTCGTCGTTCACATCAAAACCGACTCCCTCGTTTCGAACAGAACCCGACCCGAATCCGAATCCAAATCAGAATCAGAATCTTCTCCGTCGTTCCGGCTCGATTCGACGTATAACTGACAACGGAATTCCACGCCGCCGTGTTCTTATCTCTTCGTAACTTATTGACAAAAAATAGATAAACTCTGAATCGATTCAATTAAGATGGGAAATGGTAATCATCTTAATTTTTTTTTGTAGTGGTTTCTCGAATCATCAAGCAGAGAATATATAAATTCCAACGACACTTGTTTAAATTGTTCAGGTGAAAGAGGAAGATCTAGCAAGAAAATGAAGTACGGTGGTGGCAAGGTTCGTGCCTCCCCCATTGGAATCAATTTTTAATAGCCTCGTTCTCAATGTTAATTCACACTGTATTGTATTGTATTGTATATCAGGAGGATCAAAAGATGAAGAACCTCCAAAACGAAGAATACTACCTCGGTGATGATGCTGATGCTGATGAAGATTCTCGTGATGGTACTACTTTCTATACCTCTATATATTTGAGACAATTTATTAATGTGTTTCTTCTTTTTGTAGGTGAAGGAGAGAAGATGAATACTGATTTTAGCAAATTGGAGTTGAAGCCAGACCATGGCAACAGACCCTTGTGGGCTTGTGCTGATGGAAGGATTTTCTTGGAAACTTTCTCTCCTCTCTACAAGCAAGCTTATGACTTCCTTATCGCCATTGCCGAACCCGTTTGCAGGTCATCTATCAGTTCATTTATGCATGATCCAAGTCATGAGCTTAAGGGGTTGATTTTGTTTTGTTTTGTTATTTTTTCAGGCCAGAGTCAATGCACGAGTATAATTTAACACCACACTCTCTTTATGCTGCTGTTTCCGTCGGTCTTGAGACGGAGACTATCATATCTGTTTTGAATAAGCTGTCTAAGACTAAGCTACCCAAGGATATGATTGATTTCATCAATGCTTCTACTGCCAATTACGGCAAAGTTAAGCTGGTTTTGAAAAAGAATCGGTATTTTATTGAATCACCATTCCCTGACGTAAGTTTCACATCTCTTTTATCTTCTATTTGTGTATTTGGATATTGGGTTTTTGTTTCTCTATTGCTAACTTTTTTTCTTTTAAAAAACATTGATCTCAGGTTCTGAAAAAGCTTGGCAATGATGCTGTTATAAGTAAAGCTAGATTTTATGAGGTGCGTTGAACTCTTCCTTTTAGTGTATCTTTGGAACCCTTTTTCCAGTTGTTAGCATAGACTTGATTAACCTTCTTATTCTTCTTATACCATTGCGTTCTCCAATGTATGTCGAACTAACTTAGATTAAATTTTTGTTTTGCTAGCCATACGGCGGTGATGGATTCACAGTCGGCAAAACAAGCGGTGAACTTGAAGCAGGACATGGGGAGCTGTTGGATGCAGCAGAATTGGCAGCTGCTGCAGAAGAGAAAGAAACTCACTCATTTGAGATAGACCCTGCACTGGTAAATTTCTCTAATGTGTCTCTGAAATGGCGTCTTAATGAGTTTCGTCATGTTAGGTGATCTTTACTTAACTGGCATTGTTCATCTTCTTTTACACTTCATGTGTAGGTGGAGACTGTAAAGCAGCGTTGCTTGCCAAGTGAATTGAATTACCCCATGTTAGAGGAATATGACTTCAGGAACGACAACGTGAGTTCAAAAAAAAGATACACCTGAGGCCTATTTTTTCTTTAACATATGATATGGCACTACATGTTCATGATTGTTGAATAACTTGATGATGGTGTCTTTCAGGTTAATCCTGATCTTGACATGGAACTGAAGCCCCATGCACAGCCGAGGCCGTACCAGGAAAAAAGTTTGAGCAAGATGTTTGGGAACGGTATAACTGTCTTCATCTCTTTTGTTTTCATACCGCATTTGCTTAACTTGATGAGATACTTATGTATATTTGTATGTTACCGTGGGCAGTCATACATTGACTGATCTAGCCGTAATAAATCGTTGTGGTTTCTTGTGAGAGAATGTGAAAGATCTAGAATCTTGATTTTGCAGGACGAGCAAGATCTGGGATTATAGTGTTGCCTTGTGGTGCTGGTAAATCTCTAGTTGGTGTTTCTGCAGCGGCTCGTATTAAAAAGAGTTGTCTTTGTTTGGCAACGAATGCTGTCTCGGTGGACCAGTGGGCCTTCCAGTTCAAGCTGTGGTCGACTATAAGAGACGACCAAATATGCCGTTTCACTTCTGATAGTAAAGAACGATTCCGTGGAAATGCTGGTGTTGTTGTGACCACTTATAATATGGTTGCCTTTGGTGGTAAACGATCTGAGGAATCAGAGAAGATCATAGAAGAAATGAGGAACAGAGAGTGGGGGTTGTTGCTCATGGACGAGGTAATCAAATACTTTTCAGTGTGATTTATCTCTTTGCGGAAAGTTATATGTTTAGCTCATGAATGCACTCAAGAGTTGTGTTTTTTATAGGTACATGTCGTTCCGGCCCAGATGTTTAGGAAAGTAATCAGTATTACAAAATCTCACTGCAAGCTAGGACTTACAGCTACTCTTGTGAGAGAAGACGAAAAGATTACAGATTTGAACTTCCTTATTGGCCCGAAACTATATGAAGCTAATTGGCTAGATTTAGTTAAAGGAGGCTTTATTGCAAATGTTCAGTGTGCTGAAGTATGGTGTCCTATGACCAAAGAGTTTTTCGCAGAATATCTGAAGAAAGAGAACTCCAAGAAAAAACAGGTACATGAATATATGCTTTCGCACATTGTTCTCACTTTATAATTTATTATGTTTATCTAGTCTGGAGGATTAGAAGATAGTAAACATTCATATGTTAGGCTCTTTTAGTGTGTAGAGCTAGTAAACCACTTCAGTTGGTCTGACATGTACATATATCTTGTCTTCTGATATCTGCAGGCACTTTATGTAATGAACCCTAACAAGTTCAGAGCCTGTGAGTTTCTTATACGTTTCCATGAACAACAACGTGGGGATAAAATCATTGTCTTCGCAGACAATCTTTTTGCACTTACGGAGTATGCAATGAAACTCCGGAAACCGATGATTTATGGTGCAACCAGGTTCGTAAAAAACGTGTATTCAAAACATTCAGTTAATAGGCGCTGATGGTTCCTCCTTTTGTTTAACCTGTAGCCATATCGAACGAACCAAAATTCTAGAGGCGTTTAAAACCAGTAAAGACGTGAACACCGTCTTCTTGTCAAAGGTATAGTAGCATTTTTTACATTTCCCTTGACTTGGAATTATAGATATCTGTTTGACAGAGGAACTTAACAATAATGGATTGGTTTCTTTTTTTGACTTCAGGTTGGTGATAACTCTATAGATATTCCTGAAGCTAATGTGATCATCCAGATTTCATCACATGCTGGTTCTAGACGTCAAGAGGCTCAGCGTCTGGGTCGTATTCTTAGGGCCAAGGTTTGATTTCTGATATTCTTTTGCTCATCACGTTGTCTCTCCTAGTTCCTTCTTTGGTTAGTTGAAAATTAGTTTATAATTTCAAAAACAGGGTAAAATTGAAGATAGAATGGCTGGTGGAAAAGAAGAGTACAATGCATTCTTCTACTCACTTGTTTCTACAGATACGCAGGTATAAGGAGGACAGACAAAACTCACTAGTGTAGTTTGAGTTTTTATGATCTCGTGAATTGCTAAATCCATTATTTTTTATGCAGGAAATGTATTATTCAACTAAAAGACAACAGTTCTTGATCGACCAAGGTTACAGCTTTAAAGTGATAACAAGCCTTCCACCAGCTGATGCTGGGTCGAGCTTAAGCTACCACAGTCAAGAAGAACAGTTATCCCTTCTCGCTAAGGTGTGTTTCCTTGTTAGTTGTTATTCTGAAAAACAATTTAAAGTCTTTTTGTGATCCACATCAATGTTTTTTTTTGTTTTTTATTTATCTTACTACAAATTTTACGAAGTTTTAAATAAAAATAATCCTCAAAAAGAATTTAAAAGCTAACCGAGAAAACAAACATAAAATCAATATTTTGACTTCAAATTTTTGTTCCTGAATTACAAAAATTTAGAAGTAAAAATCAAATACAATAAGAAGGGTAAAAGTTTTTATTTGTGACAATGTTTATTTTCTTAAATTATATTATATTCTATTATATTGGTTTGAAAAAAGGCATAGAACATTTCAATCATGACACCAAATATTACACCAAAAACAATATTATATATTAATTAATGTTATTTGTTTTAATAATTTTATATTTTTATTATTTCAAATTGATAATAAGTGTTTTATCACATTTTGACATTACATTTTTAAAAAAAAAATTCTTAATTTTATGTTTATAATATTTATTTACATTTATATTTTTTAGTTTAACAATATTATGCATGTATTTATTTTATATAAAATATTATATTAAAAGTTACAAAACATTAATTATGAAAAGCACATAACAACACAATATATTTATTTTAATAGAATTTATATTTATTTTAATAAAATTATTTATAAGTTTGGTGAATTAATAATATTAAATATAACTTAAATAAAAATTATTATTAATATTTTAAAATAAAATAAATGATAATAATCATTTAGTGATTTCTTATTTCTTTAACAAAAAAGTGATTTCTTATTTCAAAATAAAATAAAATATAAAAGTTATATGATATTTTATTTTTACAACATAAAAATGATAATAATAATTTAGTGATTTCTTATTTGAAAATAAAATAAAAAATATTTTAAACTTGTAAAAGTAATTTTTAAAATATAAATAATACACTATTTATGTTTAGTTATAGTTTGAACTGGTTACCAATAATAATTGTGACAAATTTGAACCGATTAATAATAATAGTTGAATTATATTATTCAATGAAATATAATAAAATATGTATATAAAATATTTGGCATGATGATGGTGTAATAGTATTCATTCTATACCAAATTTGGTGAAATTTTTGATCTTCCATTGAAAATGAAATTACATCAAATTTGGTGTAAATTGGAGTTGGCCTAATGTAGTATTGATTTTTGGTATACAAACAAACCCGGTTTTTATTTACTCAACTCGTAAGTTTTTGGTTTATGGTTGAACTTGGTTTGACCGCTGGTCCGGAATTAAAAACACTGATCCACACAGGTGTTGAATGCTGGAGACGACTTGGTTGGTTTAGAGCAACTGGAAGAAGACACAGACGGACTGGCACTGCAAGCGGCGAGACGCAGGAAGGGACTGATGAGTGAAATGTCGGGTGCGAAAGGATTTGTGTACCAGGAATTCAACTCTGGCCGTCACAAATCTTCTGGTCAACAATCCAGGAAGCCTAAAGACCCTACAAAACGACACCAACTCTTCAAGAAACGTTTCGTGTAACACACACTCACACAAGGTAAACCAAAAAGGGGTTTCAGAGTTCTTTCTTGTTCGATGGCTTTAGTTTGTTTCGAGTTGTAATAAGCAATTGTAACTTTGTGGAGAATTTTCTCTTCAGAACTTACTTGGTACTTAATAATATTATATAGTGGATTTCTTTTTGTTGGCAATATTAACAGTAAAACAAGAGAGATTGGCCATGTTTGTTTGACAAAAGCTTAAGTTGCTGCTAATAGATTAGCGAAGACATAGAAAAGTAGACGCGGATGCCGCTGATTTATTCCGCGTCCGTTTTATTCGCCGTTGGTTGCCGCAGCATCTGTGTAATCAGTTATTCCGTGCTTCACCTGTGTTGTGTATCTCGTCATTGAAGGTTTAATTTTCTGACGCCACCGCTGACGCAGCGATAATAAAACGAACAGGGCTATTATCATAAAACTTGGACATGTTTAGTGTTTTTAGCAGAGAAGTTAGAATCAACCAGTAACCAAAAGATGCATTTTAAAATCAATACTATTAAAATGAAAAAAGTTTTTAAAAATTTACTTAAAAATGTTGTTTGGACCTTTTCATCTAACTAATAGTATTATGGTCCTACCTAATATTTCGTTAATTATCTCTAACTATATAGCTAATATGCATAACTTAACCATATTAATCAACTAAGGTTAGTTATTGATATATTGGATACTTACGTAAACAGATCAAAAATATGATAGACAATAAACAATGACTTCCAACTTTTATTAATCATTTTTTTTATTGTCGTCTCCCTCACATAAAGATGAGTTAATCGACTATACATTCATAGATTATTTCTAGCTGATATATTTTATTAACTGGAAACTTTTTTTCGTGATTTATGTATCGACTATATAATTTAGAATAGCCTCATATTATAATCATTTATACATCCATTTCAACTAACATACTTATAGAAATCGTAACCATATCATCTTATATGACTGTGCATCGTCATCTATATGACACAACTAATATACATATGTTAAATATAAAACAATAATAACTATTTTATTCGGTTTGGAACCAACTAATATCCAAAAAATTACGGGTCCAATTAATTTTGTTTTGATTTTATCATTTTTTGGGTCATTTCAAATTTATAAAAATCAAATAATTCTAGATTTTCAGTTTAAACATTGAGTAATTCGGATTATTTGGATAAAACATTAGATAATTTTTAAGAAAATATTATATTGAATTAAAAATCTAGGTAATTCATGTTTGGTTATTTGATTTATAAATAGTATTTTGCGATAATTGATTATTTATAAATTAAATATAATTAACATTTATAGGTATATAACTTGTACTTAAAAAATATCCATTCGATTATCGGTTCAGTTTCGTTTTTTCCGTAAGTCTCGGTTTTTCAGTTCCTTCTACACATGTACACTATCGTATATAAAAATGTATATAAAAATATTTAATTTCAAAATAAATCCGCGCTTTTTAAGCGCGGATCAAAATCTAGTATATATTATTGTTTTTGAATCTTAAAATTTATATTACTAATTTCGAATTGATTTTTACATTCGAGCTCAAATTGGTTAGTGTCATTTATACTCATAATGAATGATTAAATTTTAAAAACTAATGGATCGAACTTATAAAACCTACTGAATTATCCTTGAACAGTTTTTTTAAAAAGAAAAAAATGTGACATGTCTTATTATGTTATATTTTCTGGTGTTTGAAACTTATATAGTATACTATCATATAGTTTATTAATAATATAATAGTATAGATAGGTTACATATGTTATTATCGTATAGTATATATTTATCCTTTTAACTAATATTGTTATTAATGGAAAATCAAAATACTAGACCACACATACATTAATTTTTAATTGTTAGCCAGCTGCTTTGGTATTAAATAAGTGTTTCTATAAATAATTATGTGTCATGTATAATTTGTTTTTTAATTTTAAACTTATTTTTAGTTTTTCAAATGCATGATTATATTGATAATATTTTAATTAATTTATAAGATCATTATAAGCATTTGCGGATAAAATACCTAGTTATTTTATTAAAAAAATATTTTAAAGTTAGTATAGAATATTCAGAATTCCAAAGTAGCACAAACTTGATAAAACGCAGAGAAATGAAAAAAAAAATCATGAGGAAGACTCCATCTTGATCGTCTCCTCTATTTCACCATAATTTAAAAAAAAAACTACACACCAAACTCATAAAACTAGGTTCAAAGATATCTGGGCCATGTGCAAGCTCAAATTTGTAAATAAGAAAACCGGGTCTGCATAGCATGAATCACAACGAAGCTTTTTTTACATTGATATCAAAGATTGTGTATTTTGGGTGTTTTATATATTTGGCAAAACGGCATCTAAATTGTAGTGGTGATATGTGAAAAAAGAGTTCAAGAAAACTGCATAATTTGCAAAACTCGATTATATTAGCTCACAAGGCACAACATAGCAATATGTATTAAAAAAGAACATACAATTAGTTAGGGCAATTAGTTTATTGTTTACTTTGTGGGTGAAAACAAGAAATGTTGTATACACAAATTTTTTAACATAGGAATGTATATTTTCAGTATAAATTAGCCAGTATTCTATAAATTTGGAACGATGACCAAGCAATATAAAGTAATTTTTGAAATGTATGTGTATATATACATTTGAGGCTGCTCTACATTTGTGGAAGAAGTTGGTAAGATACTCTTCAAGCTCACAGAACGACAAAAAAATATAATTATATAAGTATAAGATAAAACGAATATATATTAAGGTTATTCCCACGCTGGAGGAATGTTTTTTTGGTTATTTATTTTTCAATTTCTATTTTAAATGTATACGATACCACGTTTGTATCTTTATTAGCTAAACCTATAAAGGTCCATGTAGCACTTTGACCCCTTTTTCAATGACATTTATTAAATTTCGGCATTACATTAAGTCCTCACTAGGTGTCTAGTTGATATTCTCTCTATCTATTTCTTTCTAGGATAAAAAAGTATTTCACAAATTTTTGAAATGCCAGCTACCCATTGGTTGCAGATTTAATTATTATGCAAAGAGAAAAAGAAGCCATCTCCAAGAAGGTAAGTTGAATTAATCATGAAAATTAATTTTGTATAAAAAGTTGACAATTGTTCTCTCATTATGCTTCTCAATTGAAAAGCCAAACAAAAGAAGAAAAATATACATAACTATTTCCCTTTATGCATGTATACTGATATATAGTACATGTTGGTATGTTACTGATCTTCCATACATTACACTATACTCACTTTTGAAAAGAAAATATTAAAAATGTGCAGCATTTGAGTTAAGAGTAGACATCGTATGTAATTCTATAGTTTAGAAAATTGATGTACGTAAATTATGCAATTTACATTTTAGTTATTTTGTGCCACCCTTTGGCCTTTACCTCTAGTCAAGTGGAGCATAACAAAGAGAACAAATAAAGAATTTTCCGTAAACAAAGACCAGATTGGAGATCAAATCATCATCACTTCCTTTAAGATCACAATTCACAAAAAGTTATGAGATACTTCATTTTCTTTTATACTCCTTCCTTTTCAAAAAGATACATATTTTAGAATTTACACATTTTTAATAAAACATATTAAAATTTAGTTATAAATGCATACTTTTCTATAGTTTTTATATTTCCTATATTTTAAACCAGTAACACTTTATAAAATGCAATAAATATTTTTGAACTTCTCAATTTTTCATTATAAATTGACAAAAGTTACATTAGAAATATAAAAATGTTTCTTTTTGAAACAATTTTTTTCTTTTTGAAACAATTTTTTTGTATGTTTCTTATTTTGGTTTTAAGTTTTTTATCGAGTCATAGTATAGGTTTTCTGAATCTTTAGTCTTTACCGACTATCTCTAGGTATTAGGTTGATTTGAAATAGAATATGTCGAACTGAAAGCAAATAAGCATTGAAAGATACAGAACAGTGCATTATGTCAGAAATTTAGCAACGGACAAGGAACTTCACACCAATAGATGTCTCTAAAATTTGGGCACTGGATAGATAACTGAGTTAGTTTTTTCAATGTCATCAGTTTTAGGTCAATCCATCGGTTAAATAAAAGGTTATATGTGTTTTATTGAAAATTGGTCTATCTGTCGGTTTCATACGAGAAAAAGGAATTTTTTTTTTCCTTATTTTTTGTTTAGTTTAATCCATAATTTTATCATGGCATCAATTAAACCTATATCTTTTATTTTCATTCATTGTTTAGGCTACACTTTTTTCATTAGATTTAATGGTTTTGGAGATTTGAAGAGACAAATCTATACATTTGGAAAAAAATTATGAACCCCATGTTTTATTTCTAATTACATTATACATTATTCATCATCTCTCAGTGTTTCTTCTGCCATGTCTTAGTAGTTCATTAATTAGGTTTAGGATTTCAAGAGAACTCATAGATTGTTGATTATGATTTGCTACAATAAATCAGTTTTTCATCTAGATTGTTTTTCATTTCAAATCAGAAATGGATGTTCATTTTTAAGATTTTAGTACATAGGATTAGTTATTGCGGACAGTGCATCAACCTGTGAATCTGGATCTATCACAACAGCCACTACGTCTTTGCCATACTTCTACTTTCTAGCATAACAGTTTTTTCTGGCGTGTCTCTACTTCTTACAGAACTAGCATGTTATTTTAGACTCTGATCTTGATCTAGAATTAGCCTTATTATTCTTCACATAATATTTTTTCTCAAACCTACCTCTAGCATAATATCCTTCACAATCGTCATGTGAAACCCTAGAGCTTTTAAGAGCTTTCATAAACCCTAAAAATAATATTTTCATGATACTATTAACTTCCATAACACAATGAAAGTGATATTTCCCTTTTAATATGATGTTTTTGTCTTGATTTAAACTATTTAGTATTGTTTGATCTCATCACCATATCTTGATGAAAACGATTCTTTGACATAGTATTTGACAAGTCCTAATAGTGAATATTTTTGTACAGTGAAAATAAAGTTTTTCTCACGTTAAAAATGTAAAATATTATTAATCAGAATTTTCGAGAAATTCTCTACAATATAAAACGTAAATTTTAAAGTTAACATTTAAAATTATAGATATATTACGATATAAAAAGTGAAGAGATAATTCTAATCACATATTTGAGTTTCATATCTCTGCAGATTTAAATTAGAATATTTTCTGATTCATATTTTGACTAACATTTGGTTATCCTTTTGGACACTCATTTTGAATGAGCTTTTGGCTTAAGGTTCAAAAACCATCACTTAGTTTCACCTGCGGTTATTCATATTTGGTGTTTTCTGATCCTATAGTAATAATTGCCGAGAAGAAAAGAAAACACTATTAGCAGATATAGTTAGCAAAGTGTGAAAGTGGGAATGAACGAAAATATTAGAGGTGTGCATGAATCAGATATTTATTTTTCTGGATGTATTCATGATTTAATCTCTTTTTGTCTAAATAATTAATTATTAAATTTGATTTGATTCATAGCTATGCAGATATTTGTTGTCTGTATATCTAAAACTTTATATTTAATCGTATATCTGACTAAAAAATAAAATAATAATTAAATAATTAAATAAAATTCAAAATAATATAAAATAATAATAATTTATCAAACTATAAAATTTTATCCAATTTTAAAAATAACTAATAATTAATTTAATAAACTGAATATTCTACAAATTACATAAAATATAATAATTATATAAATATATATATATATATATATATATATATATATAATTTTTAAATCTATGTTTATATGTATGCATATAAAGGATTAAATCAGATATCTATTCCTAAAAATAAGAGTATATGTGATTCATTTTGTTATCACGGATATTGCATATTAGTATTTGTTTTGATTCGTAGATTTACGAATATTTAGATTTTCTTGTTCAGATCAAAATGGATAACAAATCAAAACAAAATTTACATATATTTTGATCAGTCCTAACACTAGAAATGTAATGCAGTTGGTCAAAAGATAAGAACTTTGGAATCATGCTTTTGTTATTTGATTATATTTCATGATTGCCAAATACAGAAAAGGGTCTTTTTAGTTACTATTTTTACACATTAACTAGTAAGAAAAAGAATCAACTTACATTCCCTAGTGTGCATTTAGTAGTGTAAATTTTCATTTTCTTATTAAACTTTTTTTTAAACCGGTTTTTCTATTAAACGATTCCCAAAGTATAACGATTCTGTTATTGAGTACTTTAGGCAAATGTTCACTTTTTCAAGAATATTGACACCGGTTTATATCTTTAACTCTTTAGGTGTTTAAATTGAGAATTTGTACAGGTTTATACCACCCCAAGCCACAAAATTCTCATTTAAAAACGCGACAACCCCTTCGTTGCAAAGCGTTCTATCGCAAAACGGCGGCGTATCGGGATGATCGGGAGAGTGCAAGTAAACAAACAAGAGCTTAAACTGGGTCCTAGATCGCTGAAGCGCGTCCATGAAACCTTCGGATACAAAACCAGGGTTTCTCCCGTAATCTCTATCGAACAAGGAAATGAACTCCATTGCTTCTTCACCTGCCGATAAAGAAACCGACTCAGACCCAGACCCAGACCCACCACTACGACCTGATCCAAACCCTAACATGCCAAGCGAATACGTCAGAGCTCCACCGGCGACCCGGAATCCGAACCCGATCGCGGTAGAAGCTAACCCTAAGCTACCGGAGACAATCGAAACGGGTAAAGTTATGATCTTCCAAGCGATTCCCGGAGGTCTCCCGTCCTCGTCGTTAAAAGCAGGGTCATCTTCGAATTCAGTAAAGAGTTCGCGATTGTGATCGCGGGAAGACGAAGGGTGGTTATGGAGTGGGTCAGATGATGATGATGATGATGAAGTGAAGGAGGAGATAGCGAGTTCGAGGTCCCAGCCATGAGCTTGGAGGATCTCTGTGCATAAATCCGCATCTTCCAGACCTGTTATCGCTTGGAAGTAACCCAATTTGTCGGCTACGTCCACCATTAAGATCTTTTTCACTTCCTTTCTCTCTCTCTCTCTCTCTCTCTCTTTCTTTTGCTATCTCTTTATCTCTCTTCTCTCGAATCTAGAAAACTGTGCCGAATAATGACCATGTCCTTTGTTAATTAATTACCTTAAGTACCCCCTCGACTCCAACACCGACAACGGATGTTCTATTAGAATTTTAGTTTTAGAAAATAAATCTATTTAACCAAATTCAAAATATGATTGTGCTTCAAGTTAATCACCTCCACATTATTTAACAAGTGATTTGCATAGACATTTTTTAAAATATGGTTCTGTTCACATTAATATTTTGACCACCTCAAATTCGTTGTTAAAAAAGAAAATATTTCTAGACTCGACATATGGTTTTGCTTCATTTATTTTAGAGTCATTTAAATAAATATACATAAAACACTTGACAATCTCTCTCTCTCTCTCTCTCTCTCTCTCTCTCTTTCTTTTGCTATCTCTTTATCTCTCTTCTCTCGAATCTAGAAAACTGTGCCGAATAATGACGATGTCCTTTGTTAATTAATTACCTTAAGTACCCCCTCGACTCCAACACCAACGGATGGTCTATTAGAAGATAAATCTATTTAACCAAAATCAAAATATGATTGTTCTTCAAGTTAATCACCTCCACATTACTTAACAAGTGATTTGCATAGACATTTTTAAAAATATTCATCTATTCACATTCATATTTTAGACCATCTTAAATCTAATCTATTAAAACATAGTCCTATTTTTTATCTACTTATAAATATTGTCATTTAAAATTTGGACTTATTCATATTTTACTAGAAATAAATATTAATAAGATCTTTTTGAAATCTTCTTAATTTACTTTCAATATTTCAAATTTTCCACTCCTATTTTTATGGCTAACAACATTAATTAGTTTCATCTATCTTATTAAAACAGGAACATTACAACTTCTTCTAGGTGGATTTTTAAAGGTGGACCTCATATATTTAAATTAAATGTCTCATTCTTTATATATAATACGTACCATAGTCTAACTTTGAATTAATGTATTTCCTTAAATACAGTTCTTCCTTTTGTCCATATTCCATATATGATTTTTACATTTATTACATGTCGATTTAAATAAGATATACTAAGAATACTAAAAATATTAATCGTTCTATAATTACCCTATACAATTCATTTTAAATTGATGAGTATACTTTCATTGCCATATTAATTTTATTAGTACGAATAACATTAGGTAGATAAGTCATAGACACATACATAAAGATATGACTATTCTTATAACTACGTTGGGCCTAATCTACTTTCTAAAACAAATAACACATACCTTCATATATTGTATAGAATATAGTAATATTGTATAGTATTATACTTATACAATAATACTAAAAACAAACCAAACTGAAATATAATATATATCGAAAATGCTTTGAACCATTACACACAAAATATATTAGACCTCAGAGATAAAATTCACTTTGAAATTACGTAATAATTATTTTTAAAAATTAAATTTCATAATGTACAAAAAATATAAGTTTTATATAAAATTTTGTGTTACAATAAAAAGACACAACTCGCGCTTGCAAAATGTTATTTTTTACACCAACAACGGATGTTCTATTAGAATTTTAGTTTTAGAAAATAAATCTATTTAACCAAAATCAAAATATGATTGTTCTTCAAGTTAATCACCTCCACATTACTTAACAAGTGATTTGCATAGACATTTTTAAAAATATTCATCTATTCACATTAATATTTTAGACCACCTCAAATTCGATGTTAAAAAGGAAAAAATTTCTAGACTCGACATATGGTTTTGGCTTCATTTATATTATTAGTATATTTTAATGTTAATGAAAATTATCTATTTATATTGTAAAATTGTAATAAAATATTTTGTCACTACCTTTTTTTATACATAACATAATATTATTTTTAAAAGTTATTACATGATGTTGAAATTACTGTAACATGATTAGTTTATTATAAATATTTATATTCTGACAAGATTTTAGACATTTTAATAATCTTTATATTATATCACAGGTAAAAATTCATACATATACTATATTTTTGTGGATATTTAAATAAATAAAGCTGTATTTATGTTTATTACTCAATGTAAGGATAAACCTAATCAAGTTTCTAAATTACTGAATTGTATTTAAAATTTAATAGCAATAAAATATTTTAGTTAATTAATTATCATTCGATCCATTAGGTTTAATAAGTATCCTTTTATAAGTTAAATACTTTTAACTAAAAACAACAAAAATAAATTTTATTAAATTTTATTCTTGAAATTAATAAAATAGTATAAAAATTACTATTTCGAAAATGACACTTAATTTGTTAAATTAGACTAAATAAATACTGTAAAATTGGAAAGTTAAAATAGTAAAAAATTTTATACTCATATGTTTTAAAATAAAATATTTTAAAGTCATTATTTATGTGCATGGCGCAGGAAACCATCTAGTTAATTTTAAATAATAATGTTAATAATAATAGATAATATATATTTTTATAAAATATGTTATTAATAATTAAAGTATAAAATATTTTACTAGTGTTAGAATATAATATTTTATTAAATAAAAACAAAAATTAATTAAAAAGAAAATATTTATTATTATAATTAAAATACATATTCAAAATTATTTTATTATATAATAAAATTAAGCATAGTTAACCATATAAATTCAAATCAATTTATATTTGGTGATGAACCATTGCAATTTTTGATGTTAATCTTTATTATTATTAGACAACCATTTTAATGTTCAGCTTTCAGCCATTGCAATCATTATTTTCTTACATAAGGATTTATGGACACTTGCAAACCATAACCAAAATAAAAGCAAAAGAAATCACAGCAATAACCAAATGATCATAAAAGAGAGAAATTTATTGTTCAAAATTCATAAAAGATCTTTGGAAAAAGACTTAAACAGGGAAAATTTCAATGATTTGAAAAAAATTGTCAAAATATCTAAGGATGCTACTTTTCTAAATAAAAATTGCATAGATTTTAAGAAATTTTTAGTTTTTATTTTATTTTTTAAAATATATGTATTTTCATACATCGTTAAATCATTTTAAAACATCTAATACTCTGGTAATACTATTTGTTGGGTAATTTCACTATTTTATGATATTATATATTTAAAAATTAAATATATCAATCAATGTGTATTTAGGTCTCATGTTGTTTTTTTCTTTTGACGGTTAAACTCAAACTTTCATTTAAGCACTAAACGGTTGGTGCCAAAAACTATTTATCATATTGCATTAACTTTTTTTTTCGTCGGCACAAAACATACTCATATAGATTCTGTAAAACAAACCGGTAGCTCCGCATCATATGGACAATAAATGATGATTACTTTCTTGCACTGCGTGCTAGACTGTCTGCCTTTGTCTTCTGCGTCCGTAGAATATGGATGAGCTCTGAGTTGTTGAAACTACCTTTAAAGCTTGATATCTTTCCAATAACTTGTAAACGCTGGCAATTCTTCTGGTTGCGACACCATCTTCACCAATTGAGAATAATCCGTTGTGAGTGTAACAGTAAATTGTCGTAGATTCCTCATGCAATCCATTGCCCAGATGAGAGCTTCGATCTCCGAATGGAGAGGCGAAGAATTCGCCCGTGTATTCCTTGCACCCATTAAACCCTCAAAACCTTCTAGTGTGTTATACCATTCTTGTCCTGAAAAGTTTTCCTGATTTTCCATGATCCATCCGTGAAACATCATCTACCAGAAATAGTCGTGATAGTCGCTAATGTCGGTGGTTGAATAGGTTGTAAATCTTGAGTGAGAGAACTTTGTGGCTCAGTCCAAAGAAAAGATTCCGTTTCTGCCATTCTGAGAGTTTCTCGCGGGTCAATGTCCAAGTTGCAGATAACTTTATTATTTCTTCCTTTCTAGATATACCATAAGATTGAATCTCCATCACTGGAGAAATTCGCCAAAATAAGTAGTCCATGTTTGTAAAGAGTGATTTGGTTGGGAAAGTCTGTGGGTTTGATGGAATCTGCGATAGCGCCCAAATTTGGACCGCTGATGGACACTCAAAAAAACACATGATTAATGGATTCCTCAGAATTTTCACATCGTTCGCAAAGTCTGTGGATTTGATGGAATTGCATTAACTTGTTATCAGATGATAATTTAAGTAAAAAGGAAGCAAAGTGAGTAAAATGCACATCTTTTAACATTTTTGGATTACTACTATTAATAAATTTAATATTTGTGTCTCTAGTTGTAACAATCTGTGTTTAAAGATACACATACTTTTTTTTGGTAAAATATGTGTTTATTCATTCTAATAATTGCATAGATTTTTATATATATATAATATTTTAAAAAATCTTAAAAATGATTTGGTAGTTCCGGTTTTTTTGGGTAATTTTATTATTTTATAATATTATATATTTACAAAATTAAATATATGATTTTCCAATTATATTTTATGGTTTATAATATCAAGTTTTGGTGTATTTTTGTCAGTTTGAGTTTCTTCTATTAGGGTTTTGGATAAAATTTTCAGGTCTATGTAGATAATTTTATTTATTTATAGATAATTAGTAAAAAGTATAAACCAAGAATAAATATTTTTATATATGTGTACAATTTAGTTTATGCATGACTTTTATATATCTGTTTATTAACTGAATCTCTAATTGCGCATAAATAAGGAATGATTGTTGAAGATTTAAATGTAACTTTGAAACTGTTTAAGTAGATTGTTACAATTGTTTTTTGTCAAACAATTATTATAATTGGTTAGATAAACAGTTACAACTGATTAAATTAAGGGAAATTGGGCTGTATGACATGAAAAAAGCATAATTCACTAAGTAACTAATTTCCCTAACATTTCTATACACACCGTTACATTTATATAATAATACTGTAGTAGCCCTCGTTTTCACCAGCATAACCTGCAAAGAAAGAAAATAATAATTAATAATTATTGATTGTACAACATAAAACGTGGCTCTTTGTTGCTCACACACACTGACAAAATAAGTTTTTCATTGCTAATATTTTGGAAAAGTTAACAGATTCCTCCAAAACAGATTTGAGCGATGAAAACGATGAAAACGACTACGCTCTCGAAAAGTTTTGTGGAGGAGGAAACCAGTTTAGGAGGTTTTGTCGGTGACGGAAATGAGAGGCTTCTCAAATTCCAAAATTGACAGGAGCGAGGACATTAGAATATGTATGTATCTGAATTTACAGAAAATTTATGTTGTATGTGGGAGAAGATGAACAATTATGTTATGTGTTCCATTCCATTTGATAATTAATAAGAAGTGCTATTTCGTTACTATACTATTTTATCATGTTTCATTCCATTTGATGGTTAATAAAAAGTGCTATATTTTGCTTGGAAACATAATTTGTAATTTTTTAAAATTCTAACTATCTTTACATGTTTTTAATCTCTAAAAATCATATCGTGATTTATATTGTATAGTTTAATATTACATAATATTATGTATTTTTCAGATTTTGATATTTGGGGATAATGTTCATATTTGGATTAGGGTTTAGTGAATAGAGATTAGGGTTTAGTATTTAGAATATGAAAGGATATAGTTAGTGTTGCATTAACTTCTTACATACAATCACATACATTTCATAATTTCTCCAATATGTACTACGTTATTTATTTTGTTCCATTCTATTTGGGTTTAGGATTATATTTGGGTTTAGGGTTTACTGATTAGAATTTAGGGTTAAATATTTAGGGGTTAGAGATGTACTATGTTATTTATTTTGTTTCATTCTATTTGGGTTTATGATTTATATTTGGGTTTAGGGTTTACACTTGGGTTTAGAGTTTATATTTTCGTTTAGGGTTTACTAACTAGAATTTAGGGTTTAATATTTAGGTGTTGGAGATGTACTATGTTATTTATTTTGTTCTATTCTATTTGGGTTTAGAATTTATATTTGAGTCTAGGGTTTATACTTGAGTTTATGGTTTACTGATTAGAATTTAGGGTTTAATATTTAGGGGTTGGAGATGGATTAGGATATGGTTTATTATTTAAAGTTAGGATGAGGTTGATGTCCTAATATATTTTATTGAAATAGAATATAGTGACTGAGGTTGGTAAATAGAATACAAAGTAAATTAGAAATAGTTCTATTTTAGTCTACACATTTAAAGTGACGTGGTTCTCCTCTACACCAATCCACCTTTATCTTAGGCCACATAAATCACAATCAACGTAATTTATTTCTCCTGCTTCACAGGAAACTTGTTGCATCAAAGGGTATAACCGGATAATGTGAGGGTCAACAGTCATCGATTGAATTACGTCAAAATCATAGCTAGTTTCTTAATTACACTTCTGATTTTTGCTATCTGGCAAATTAACCCTTAAATTAAACAGTGCATTTGCTAGTGACTGCATTTTTTTGTGATAAACCATTGCAATCTTTGGCAATGGACCATTGTAATTTTTTGTAATTGTAGTCTTTGGTATTATAATATTTGGTGATGTAATCTTTGATGATGAGTTATTGTAACTTTTACTGTTAACTATTGCAATCATTAGATAATTATTGCAAAATTTGTTTGTCAACCATGAGACTCTTTGTCTTCTATATAAAATTGTGGGAAATGACAAATTACAATTAGAATAAGAACACATAAAATATAAAAATATCAAACAGTCACAAATAAATTAGGAAAATGAGAGATTCATTGTTCAAATTTCATCAAAGATCTTGAAAAACATATAAATATGGAAACTTTCATTGGTTTGAATCGATTTTCCAAATGTTATAGGATGTGTCTATTCATCCTAAAAGTTGCATATATTTTAAAGAAATTGTATTTTCCTTCATATTATATGTATTTATCTACATATATAAATAATATTTTAAATTATAAAAAATAATCTGGAATTTTTTTACTGAGTAATTTAGTTACTTTAATAATTTTATATATTTAAAAATAAATATTTAATACTTATACTCCCTCCGTTTTGAATTAGATGTCGTTTTAAAGCAAAATTTTTATTTTAGAACAAGTGTCGTTTTATGATTTCAATGCAAATTTTATTGATTTTTTATTCTAAACTATTTTTCTACTTGTTGAAATTTGGTTAGATGTATTGGTAATGATGTTTTTATCTAGTAAATGTATAAACTTAAATGTTTTATTAATATGTGTGTCAAAGTCTAGGAAGACAACTAAAATGAAACGGAGGGAGTATCTTTTAGTGTTTCAGACTATTTTTTGTAAGTTAATCCCAAATTTTTACTTAAGCACAAACAGTTGATCCAATAATTATTTTTAATGTATTGCTTTACTTGTTATCAAGTGGTAGTTTAAGTAAAAAGGTGAGGGATATTTGTGTATCTTCAAGAACCAACTTCTTACTACTATAGACTAAAAGATTGAGCTAATTTTTTATTTCGATCATTATATATCGAATAAGTAAAATAGTTAGGATATAAAGGGATCTCTCACTTTTTCATATAATCACTAATAGTAAAACTAATAAAAATATATAAGGGTGTTCTTTTCATCTTTAAAACTGCATATGTTTTTATAGAAGTTATTTTTTATTTGCTTATTTATAATTATATTATACATTTAAAGAATCTAAGTAAATATCTAAAGATTCGTCTATTTATCTAAAAGATTTTAACATGATATGTGTTTTTTTCTTATGTTCTCATTTTATATACTATAATTTTAAGGGAATTTGAAGAAATAATTTTATCTACTTTAATGAACCATTTTTACAAGTTTAGTGAAAAAGATGACAAAAAGTTTACTGAAAAAAAATTGTGTGTTTTCATTTAATTTGGGTTTTTCTACTACTTAACTATAGTTGTGTTATTTAATCTTTTCATCTTATCATAAGTAAAAGTCTGCAATTTTTGGGTTTTACTTGTATATACATTGATTTATATCTTAAAAAATAATCACGATAAAAATAAGGTTTCTTTCAAAACTGACCTAAATTTGTGGTCAAGCAAAAAATTAACCCTCTCACTTTTTGAATTTTTTTGCCCTATTCATTTTAAAATTTAACCTAATTCACGAAAAATTCCATTTTTGAAATATGTTAATTTTACTCAAACATCCCTAATCTTCATTAATTACTTATTTATAAAAATACAATTGTCTTCAAATATCACCAACTACCAACAACCAAAATTAGTTTTTAAATGCACTAGATATCAAGTAATACATATTCTCATCTCATTTCGTACACACAAAAATTATTCATCTTAAATATCCTCTTTCATTTCATCCTAAAAACTCAATTTTTATTTATGTGTTTTAAACTTTTGACCTTAATGAATTTATGAATTTATTGTATATAATGATGAGGTTGCCAATATTATTGTTCATTTATGTGTGTAACTAATAAGAGCAACGAGTTTTCTAATATGTTTTATTGTCATTTTTTTGCAGATTGGTTAGTTACGAAAGTCTACTATACAAGTTTGTTGCAGAAATATTTTTTTTTTATATTTTCGATCCAGATGTTTAAACTTTTGTATTGTTTTTGTGTTTAAACTTATGTGATATTAAAAGTTTGATATATTTGAACCTTTTTATGTTGAACTTGTGTCAAATGTTATTTTATTATAAATTTATGTGTAATGACTACAACTTGTTATCATCATTATCATCCAGATTACACAAAACTGGGGGGGGGGGGGGGGGGGAGGAGGATACATAATTGTCTTAATAAATGATTTTAAGCGAAAACAATATTTTATGGTTACGAGCCTAAAGGCTTGCACTGATATTTACAGCCGACACATTGAGATAGAAGAAGCTGTAAAAGAGAGAGCTGAACATAAAGTTTTGAGATATGAAAGGATTGTATGGTCTTAAACAAGAACAAGAACATGCACTACAAGAAAACATGGGTTTACCGACCACATTTTTTGGTCGTTAGTTTGTCGTTAATCAACTATAACGATGAACTAACACAAAACGTGATGAGGATGATAAAGAGGAGGCACACTTGGTACCTTACAGAAAAAACACAAGACATAAAAACAGTTAAATGGATTTAAAAGATCAAGAGAAATGAAAATGGAAAAATACAGAAGCTAAAAGCAAGACTTGTTGCAAGAGGGCTCACACAGTCTTGTGGAGAAGACACTGACAAAACTTTTGCACCAGTCTCAAGACATGAAACTATTCAGATAATACTTGCAGTTGCAGCTAAAAAAATGGTGTTCACATCAACTAGACATAAAATTAGCATTCTTAAATGGAGAAATCACAGAAGAGGTAAACTTAGATCAGCCACAAGGATACATTCAAGAGGGAGGTGAACATAAAGTTTTGAGACTTAGAAAGCATTGTAGGGTCTTAAACAAGTACCAAAAGCATGCACTATAAAAAACATGGGTTTACAGACCACATTTTTGGTCGTTAGTTCGACGTTAATCAACTATAACGACAAACTAACGGCAAAACATGATTTGTCGTTAATCGTAACACTATTCGTCATAACTTAGTCGTAAATGTAATGACGAAAATGTTTCGTTGTAAACATATTTTTCGTAAATCAGACGTAACATTACGTCTATATGTTTTGTCGTACATTTGTTGTAAAATTTAGTTGTTAATTAGTCATAAAATTTCGGCGTTAGTGATGTTAAGTGGTCATGAATATTACGATTCACGACGAGTTAATATTGACTGTTAATGTTAATTCGTCAAGACGGTTACGACCATTCAACATCAACAATCGATGTTAAGTGGTCCTAATGTTTACGACCAATTAACATCGACTCTTGTAAATTTGAAAAACAAACTTATAATATTTCAATTTAAATTTTAACTTCATAAACTTTAAACAAATAATCTAACATATAGAATATTTTAATATCCAAATAAAAACGGAAAATAATAAAAACTATTCCTAAATCCTCAAATAGCTGGGAACTATGGTCATCGGCCGTTGCTCTATTTCCGCATACTCATCTGCAGCAGGTTCTCGGTGAACGGTTGGACATATAGTCTGACACTCCCGCAAAATAGCTGGATTTTCTTCCGAAAGGACATCAAACATTCCCGCCATGGCCCTCAACAGAGCTCTCACGTATGGTTCCCTTAGAATAGAGTGGCTACCTACTTGAGCTTCGACTAAGTACCCCCGGTCAATTCAGCTTTGGGGCTGTCCGATCGAATACAATCTCATTCACTACTTGTAAACCTCCAAAATTTTGATCAGGATATTATCGGTTGAGGAATGCTTCATGATCTTGTTTTGCAACTGTTTGGCCAAGGTGTTGATTGTCTCTTAATCTCCGGCAGAGTTTTTTGGGCTCCATTCCAACCAGTTTGGTTCTCCAGCTCTTAGTTACATAAGTCGTGGGAAGTCCCGAAATCCTAATAATGGTCGGTTTTAAATGGGTCAAGTTCGGTTTTAAATGGGTCGAGATGTGAGGCTAACACCCTAGTAGTTATGAATTTCACTGTATTTCGCCTCGAAAAATATATCTTGGATTGGGAAAGTTTGAGTTCTATTACATTCTTCTTTTAGAATGGTACCTACTGGTATCGATATAGTCTTTACATTCTCCTCTTTTGTACTGGTGTATTTCTGCAGTACATGTTTTTATGCATCTATGTATGGTCATAATATATTAGAATGAATGAATGATTCTGTAAACTATATATCATTTTTTATTAATAAACTTCCTATTGTGAAAAATACAAGACTATTTTATGCAAACTACTTAGGGGCTTGACTGGTTCAAACGAAGTGGTTGCGGTTGCGGGAGTTTGCGGATGCATATGATTGCGGTTTCAAGCGTTATGTAGCGTTTTGTATGACTGGTATAACATTTGAAAATTGTTGCGTTTGCGGAATATTTGTGACTGGTTGATTGTGAGATATTGTAGCGGTTTAATAATAAATTACCAATATAAACATATTATAAGATTATAAAAATATAAAAACATAATATTGTGATATAATATAATAATTATTCATATAATATGATTAATAATATTATTATATTTATTTATTTAATTTTCTAATTAGTTGAAATTTATAATTTTAATATATTTTTGAAGATTATATTATAATTTTAAAGAATATTTTGTTTCGTTTTATATATGTGTATATCTTTATGTATGAATGTATATTAATTTTTTAAAAAAATCTAACGAATAGCTAGTTAAAAGTTTTTATAAAACAAATTATGTTATTTTGTGAATTTAAATTAATATATAAAATGTGTATATGTTTTTATATATAATATTCCGTTTTGAATTTTAAATTTTAAAATATTAAAAAAATAATTTTATATTTTTTATCTACCTGCAGCGTCCGCAACCGCAAACACTAACTGGAACCAGCTTTTGATTTTGAGAGGTTCGGAGCGGTTTGAATCAATTTGTAACGGTTTATGTGATTGTTTTGAAACGCTATCAATCACTACCAACCGAAAAAACTGCGTTTGCAGGTGGTAGTAGGCGAACAAGTCAGACCCTTAATATGTCACTAAAATACTAATCTATGTTTACAAACATAGTAGTTTACTGATTACCTTTTATTTTATATATTTCTTTGAAATTTTTTATTTTTATTAATAAGATATCCTAAATGAGAAAATTGACCATTTTTATTAACTACTTTGACCAATCTTAAGTTTTGTTAAAAGTTTCCTAAATAATAAATTTGACCATTCTTATTTAATTAGCAAATTAAGATATCCCAAAATGATAGAGTTGACCACTTTTTGGAAATAAATTCATTTTTGCACCAATAAAATATGTTTTAATTGATGTCAAATTGATAAATAATAAATTTTGTAACTATGTTTTGAACTCTTACAATATATGTATGTGTCTAACCTCTTTGTAAATCCCAAAAGTTAAGAAGGTGTGTGGAATATACATACTACACGTTCTATCATATACACAATAACATATCTTTTAATTGTCTTGTTTTCTTATTTACAGAGGGAAGAGGAAGAAAGATGATGTCGTGTCGAAGGTTTGCTCAGGTGTCCTCGAGTGATGAAGAAGAGGACTTTGTAGCGGAGACGAGGTCTCAGGGACAGGACTCAAGGAGACCTGAGGAAACAATGGATGGAAAGAGGAGGAAGCGTAAGAAGGTGAGCCTGTACGAAGAGTCTTATGATGATGATGAGGAAGGGAAGAAGAAAAAGAAAGATGACACCGCCGATGATGTGAAACCGGTTGGTGAGCCGGTTAAAGTTACGGATAAAGGAACCCATTACGGGCAGTTCGAGTACGGCGGCAACAGATACGAGCTGGTGAGCTACGTCGTGCTTTCCCTTTGCAAATGTTTTTTTCTAGTCTCTCTGACATTCCTTTCTTGCACAGGAGGATTCGGTGCTGTTGTATTTAGACGACAATAGCCTAGAGCCTTATATTGCCATTATCAAGGTACTGGTGTACGTGCTGCTGAATTTTATATATATATACTAGGGTTAGCCCGCCCTTCGGGCGGGTTGGTAACTGAAATATATCAAAACATTTATTAAATATTTCAAAATATTTAGTCTAATTTAAGTTGTATGTATTCTTTAAATTATAATACCTAATTAAAATTATAACTGTTCGTCATTTAAATTTTTAATATTACAATTATGCATTTGTATATATAATATATTTGTTATCTCATTTTTTCGTGTTTCACGCGTGATGTTTGCTAATTTTATCATATTTTAAATATTTATTATAAGATTTTTATATTATAATTTAACACATAGATCTATGATCTGACAAAAAATAGTTATTTCAATTCATATTGATGCCGTTTGTTTAAAGGGGAGAGTTTTTATTGGATAAGTGTTGAGGACCCTCATACTTAACTACATACTTCTTGATCATTTGGATTTGTATTGGGCTCGTTATATATTGTTAATAAATTTGGGATAAATGCAACATAGTTATGCTTGTGATTATTCTCGAGATGATGTTTCTTTCTACAATTTTTTTTTCATTATTATTTGGATTATATTTTTAATTTTTTTGTTTCATTTGTATTTAAATATATCTTAAATATACAATGAACCGATAACACAAATATATAATGGTAGGTGAATGAAAAATTTCCTTTTTATTCATGATGAACAAACTAAAATTATTTGTACTCACATTTTTGAATTATCAGAACTGAAAATTATATTCAAGAAAGCAAGCTACATGAATAAAAAGTTAATTAAATTTTTGATATGATTAAACAATATTTTATCTTGTTCATTCAAGTTTGTATGGGAAAAAAAATTATTTACAACTTATTTTTAATAGCTTTAGAATAATTGAATTATCGTTTCCAAATATAAATCAGTTATTTTTGGTTTAGTGATAAAATAAATTTATCGATCTAACTATATTAGACATCTTAATTAACATTTTTCTTTCTTCGGGCCGCCATGCAATCTTCTTGAGAAATCCTTGGATGAGAATTATTAAAATCTTGTGAAACTCAAGGGGGATAATTAATAATACAGTGACTTTCTCTAATTTATATCAAATTTGGGATGAAGTTTAACTTGGAATGATAAAAAGTCGACTGATATGGATTCTATGCAATGTGTTCTCACCATAAATAACTCGATCATGATATACTTCTACTTACTATAGCCGGCACATTTCGAAATTTACTTCCATACGCTGATATTTTTGAGTTCATGTTGCAGGTTACAGAGAAGCTTCTTGTCCATGAAGCAATGACGATTAGTCGATTACGGACTTGGAATGGCAAGATATACGCTTTTATCTCAAATGAATTAAGTTCTCGAATTCTTCCTGTCAGTTCAGTCGCAAATGATATTGGTCTTTCCCACAGACATGTTGGGTCACTGACACGGGGCTTTTAAATGCTTTAAAGCTTTCTCAATTTGTGTTTGTGTATTTTTATCAGCGAAGTGTATAGAGATGTCGAATTGTCAAAACCTGTAGGATGGTGTTGTGTTCCAAATAAAAACTAATAAAAAAATCAGATACAATACTGCAAAACAACAAACAGAGACAGATATTTATGAAAGTGAACATGGATAAGCATCTGAAAACTGGTTTCAGACCAACGAAGATGTGAATATGTATCCAAATTAGTATTAGAAATTAAAGATTAAATATATACTAAAGATGCTCTAAAGCTATACGAAGAGAGAAAGAGAAGACAAATTAACCAAAGCTCTCCGAAAACCTGTTTTAATAAGAAGACAAAACAACACATGGTTTATTAGGCTCTAAATCTTCTCTTTAGAGATCATTCTCCAGAATCCGTGTGTCTGAAAATTAAAAAACAGAAACACAAAAAAAAATTGAGCATGTAGGGTTTTCAATACATCTTCAGAATCTATGGCAATTACCTTAGATTGAACAAATCCATCGTCGAGGGAAATTGCAAGTCTGAGAATCTAGGTATGTTCTTGGCAAGAGAATAGTATCCTGATGGAAGTGTTTGCTCTGAGCAAGCTGTTGTGTAAGAGACTACGTTAATGACTCTTCCGGTTGAATCACCTATACATACATATACCCATATGCAACACATTATCGATACAGAACATATATACCAAGATTGTCTTATTGCAGTTTCAAAAGCATACCAGCGCCGAGGCCAATAGCCTGGCCAGCCCAAAGTCAGAGACTTTTGCCTCCCATGTGGCTGCGTCTATGAGCATGTTCGTTGCTTTCAGATTGTAGTGAGTGATGTTACTCCCGTGCAGATAAGCAAAGACCTCTCGCTATCCCCAGAATGATGCTGAATCATTCACGCCAAGTCAGGCAAACACACTCGTCCCTGTCTGTATAAGCTTCCCCAGACACATCATAACACTCCACGAAAACAGCTACGCACTCAGGATTGACGCTTGAAGACCACGATATTACTCTCTGAAACATGAAAGAGAGTGCTAAGAGAAATTAAAGAATAGGTATTTGAAATAGCTATATGGCACGATAGCTTTCCGACTCCAGAACGGAATTGAAATCTGATCACAGATCAGAAACAAAACTTCGAACCATAAAGGTCGAAACTTTATTAAAATCAAGCTAAAACCAGAGTTAAGAGATGAAAGAAGTGAAGAACTGCTTCAGTTTTAGTTTGAAACCACAACAAACCACTAAAAATTACTCTTCTTCCCTCCCACAAAAGATTAGATTGAAAACCAATGAAGAGAAACAAAAAGAAGAGGTAAACTATAAACAAAAGATCCGATTCATTATATTATTATGAACATGAGCCGGAAAAGAAAATCAAGTTTTCTCTCTCTTTGAAAGATATAAAGATTTGAGAACAGAGAGAGAAACAGAGAGAAAACTCTCTCTAGAAATTACAAACTCATAGTCTATACAAACTCATAGAGAAGGAGCTGCAGCGGTCGCGTCCAGTAGTACCCTTTGATCTCAACGACATCCCTGTGCCTCACAGCTTGTCGAGTTTTCTTATCTCGCTCTCGAACTCCTCCTGTGACTTTATCAGACCCGAAAAGGTCAGTTTCTTGACTGCCATCCTGGAGACTCGTCTTGTAGACCACTCCGAACCCACCACGACCTAGCTCGCAGAAACGCTTATTTATATCTCCAAATCGTGAAGAATTCGAAGAGATCGAAGGTTGTGATGTGATGAGAAGTAGTGGGGTCGAAGATTAAATGTTAAGTTTATGGCTTCAGCATAAATCTTGGTGAATCCGTTACTCAGTTTTAGTGTACGACGAAGAAGATGAAATGATTAACAGAATGTCGGCTTTGAAGACAAAGAAGCGTGGTCATGGCTCTGGGCCAATCATCCCGAAAGCCCAAATGCAAAACATTATACAAAGCTACCAAAATTATCCGTAAATTATGCTTTAATTGTCAAAGCCCAAATATCAAAACAGATTTTAAGTGAAACGCGGATGGGGTTGCCGTTTGGACACGTGTCGGGTCATGAGAAACTCATTTAGTGACGTGGCTCTCTAAAAAGAGAGACACCTTTTCTTTATATATATAGATATATATATATATATATATATATATATATATATATATATATATATATATATATATATATATTTATTTATTTATTTTTTTTCTTTTTTTTTTTTGCTTAAACAATATTTTTGTATATTAAGACGTGTTTTTTTTTGGGTAGGATATAACGCAAAAACAAGATGGAAGCATGACGATTCTTGGACAATGGTTTTATCGTCAAGAAGAAGCAAAGAAAAAGGATGGTGGAAACTGGGAAACAAATGATACACAAGAACTGTTCTACAGTTTCCATCGTGATGAGGTCCCAGCAGAATCTGTGATGCGTAGATGTGTGGTGTATTTTGTACCAGCTCATAAGCAACTTCCGAAACACAAGGATAAGCCTTGTTTTATCGTGCGAAAGGTGTATGATACTATTGAAAAGAAGCTGTGGAAGTTTACTGATAAGGATTATGAACTTTCAAAACAACACGAAATTGACCTCTTTGTGGAGAAGTCAATGCCGCGATTGGGTGATCCTGACCTTGAAACCGAGGAAGATGTAGAGAAGGCTAAAAGATCTTCTCAGAAAGTAAACATACCTCCTGTTGATGTTAGAAAGGATGAAGATGCCTTTCCTATTTCGTCAGAGTATCATTCTATCTTAGACAAGTTTTATTCACTAACAGATGATTCTCATCGTAACAAGTGTTTGGAGAAGCTTCTGAAAGCAGTCCAGAACATATGCTTTAACGCTGGTGATGAAACAAACGTGGGTTCACATGGAACCCATCTTGAACAGGCTGAGAATGGATCTCGCGAGAATCCATTAAAGGTATTAAACTAAACTGTTATATCCTTTTCGATCATACTCCAGACAGTCTAAACTTTCACGCACCCAACTTTCATAACCCTTTTTGTTTAAACTGCTTGGCAGCATGAGAGTTTTCTCTGGCCAGATGCTGCTGTTTCTCCCGTGTGTGCCCTTGAGCTGGCTTTATATGTTTCTCTTGCATCAGATTATTCTAAATACAATCAAAGGATAAGGACATTGGCATTCAATCTCAAGGTTGGAATCTGCCTTCATGCTATTTCATGATTGTTTCTGCATGTATCCTCCGTATCCTTAATAGTTGATCTATGAATGTAATGTGACATTTTTATATGACATGCTAAAATTTGAATGCCTTATGATTATTGAACAGTAATTCCACTTTCTTTTGTAGAACACTGCACTGCTAGCTAAACGACTGCTCAATGGAGAGTTAGAACCTGAAAAGATTTTGAACATGTCACCTACTGAATTAAAGGTTAGGAAATTATTATAGTATCATATTGTAAACAGATTGTGCAATAAAGGGAAACTAGCAATTAATGATTGTTTCTTACATGTTAATTAAACGAATAAGATTTGGCTTTTATGGGATTCAGGAGGGTCTAACTGATGAGGAAACAGGGACGAATGATCCTGATGATGGGGAACGAATGCAGGTGCTTTCATTTATGACAGTCAAGTTTTATCCAGTTTCTTGGATTTGAGGTGGAGAATGTCTTTGACCATGTCATGTGTTGGCTTTGGATGCAGATGACTGATGTAAGATGCTCGAGATGCAGTCAAATTAAAGTTGGCCAGACGGGTATCTTTCTAGCTGGGCATGGAGATCGCTATCAGGTTCTTTTGCTTTTCCATTAAGTCATATATTCTCGACATGATATTATGCATATTCATGGATCATAATAACCATATTCTGATTTATGTATTTAGCTGGAGTGTATTGCCTGTGGAAATTCATGGTACGCCTCAAGGGATGATGTATTAACCAATCCTTGTGAAGGTTGAGAAGAAAGCGAGATAATATTCCTTGAAGATAACCAATGACTCAAATGCTGACAACAATCCTGTAGCCACCAAGAAATCAGAATTGGTGCTCCGTGTAGCTATCACTGGTAAAGCTTATTTATGAAAATAATTGTAAGACTTTGATTATGAGGAAATATCAGTGTCAATGGATTCTTGTTTCATTATTGGCCCTGCAAAATTTCGAATAACTATTTCTATTTATTGTTATTATTTTGAAGTTTTTTATTTTATTTTTCTTAACTCGAATAACTTATCGGCCAAATGCGAATATATGATTACAATCTCAAAAGATTTAAACCTAACATACAAACAACTGGATCTAGTAACTCCTAGAAACGGCTAGAAAGATCGTACACTACTCAATCTATTTATCGGTGTATCTTTCACCACAATAAAATGAACTCTCCATACGACTCGAGAGAAACTGCTTCTTAAACCCCTAATTAGACAACACGATATGAAAGCAGTGATAAGACAAAGAAATCATGACCAAAACCAAATTATAACTAAACGAACAAGCAATTCATCTCCTCATGATCTAACCTCAGTTTGTGTACCAACCGCCACAACACCGAAAGGCGCTTTCTGATTTTGACACATTCCCGTCATCCACCACTACCTCGCTCCTTACCCCGAAATCCGACAGCAACGTCCGGACTGAAAGGCGGTCCTTGGTCACGGTTGACATGGAACTGTTGGATCAATAAAAACTCAACGGCTTTTTAATAAAAATGTGAATATAAATGACATAGGCCCAAACGAAATGTCACTTAAATGAAAAAATGGCAATGCGATAGAGTCCCACATCGCCTATGAGGAGATCAATGGAGCAGTTTATATATGCTTCCACGCTATGAGTGTGTAAACGGCTCAGAAGGATAGGATGGCTCCCCACACGCGCGCCGCCGCTGCCTTCTGACCGGCTCGGCTGGGCTTGGGTCTTGGTGGAGGGCTTCATGCCCTATACAATTCTTTTTGGACCAACTTAAACTCAATGTTTTGCTATTTCATTTCTAAAAAACTGTATGACATTCGTGTATAAACGACGTGTAGTTCGTTTAAAAATGACACGAAATTTATCTGTTTGAAATGATCAGAACGAGTCAATAAAGAGAGAAACTTGCATCTTCAGGAACCAGTTCCTCAAATAGAATCTTCAAGAGGTAAGAAACTCTTACCACCGAGTCAAAACTCAGTCCCGATACCGGCGCACAGAGAAGTATAGTTCCGCCACGCTTCACTGGCCAAGACCCCTCCTCTTATTGACTACTCCTTTCGTTTGAATCTTGGAACATGATGTCTCCAAGAACTGGAGAGCAATCCTCCATCCGCCGCCTGTCATACCACTCCTCCATCCATCTCACCGCCACAACTGGAAGTAGATCGTGGATAGAGAAGTCATCTGACTGTTCCACGCGCCGCCACTGTGACGCTATCATTGGGATCTGAAAAAATAAAAACCAGATCCAGAAATCTCGTCAGACCTAAAAGCCGACTGTCGCCTCCACAGACCTCTCCAAAGAACATCGGGACCGTCACCGTCGAACAGTATCAGGCAGATTGCATATTGACAAAGGTTAATCGAGGAGGAGGCGAGCAAAGGGAAAAAGAGACTAAGAGGAAAAGGGGTTGTGTCTGGCACAACCATGGCAGCTGGCCGAAGTTAGGGTTCTTTTTTTGAAAGTTGTCGCTTCTGGTCTTTGCGAGAGAGAAAGTGTGTGTGTGCGTGTGTGTGGTAAGGAAGTAGATGGATGGAGACATAAGTAAGTGACGTAACATAAGACGACATACATGCCCATTATGTACTATTGTCTTTCTCTCTCCTCACAAGCTTCACCTCTTAGGCTCAAAGGCCTCTTAGGTGAAGCTTGTGAGGAGAGAGATTGAAGAAGATTCAACTAATGGGGACGTACAACTTGAGACGACGGGAGTCTGCTTTCCATACTGAATTGTAAACACTGCGATGGATGATGAAAAGCATGATCCAACATTCACGATGACAGCATTTCGTGATGGACTGCAAAGATCTGATCGCAAAGATAAATGAGCCTCTTGCATGGCCAAATTTTGTATCATAATTGTATAAGAAATCACCTTCAAACACGATTCTCTTCTTTCAAAATTGTTGATTCTTTAATTAGAATTGCGAAATCTTTTCATAGAGATATATATTTCATTTTATATTCTGGTCTAGTTATCCATGCTACCTCTAGTTTGAATAATAAAATATTCTTTCGCTGTAAAAAAAAACTCATTTAAATAGATCGGTATATCTTGTAAATGTCAAATTAGACAATAATATATTAATATAGATGAGACAAAGCTTAAAAGTGTTGCAACAGTTTTTTTTAGAAGAAACATGTGTCTAACTTCTAAACCTAACTAATTTATGACGAATAAAGTTTGATTCACACACCCGTGATTTGTGTTATGGTTAAACATATACTTTATGACTTCAGAATGTACATATATACTTACGCTTAATTTGTGAAATTACATAATCTTTGATAATACTATGTAAAGTACAACATCCTCAGTACAATTTAGATTTAGTATAGTTTAGAGTTTTGGTTTAATAAATGGAAACAATTAGGGATATAAAATGGAATATCACTGATTTGTTTTAGCAGTACATGTTAACATAATTGAACATATATTTTAGAAATTTTAGGAATATATGCAGATACTGAACTGGAAAAAAAAATTGTTACAATTTATTGTTTAATTTAGTTATAAATTTTAAAGGCTATTTGATTTCATTATGTAAAATAAAATAAAATCCTGATTTGATCACATTTTGTCTATGTTTTATTTAAAGAACACATGAATGACTGAAAGTTATATAAACCGGTTCAAACTCTGATTTTTTTGTCGGCCACAGAAACAGACTAGACTGTGTAACCCAAACTGGTAGCTCCTCATCCATGTGGATAACAAATGACGTCTGCTTTCGAGCACTGTGTGCAAGATGATCCGCCATTAGATTCTGCGTCCGTGGAATATGAATGAACTCTGAGCCTGTAAAACTTCTCTTCAAACTTGCAATATCTTCCAAATAACTTGCAAAGGCAGGCTACTCTTCTGGTTCCGAAACCATCTTCACCAATTGAGCACAATCCGTTGCAAATATGACACTAAACTGTCGAAGATTCCTCATACATTCCATTGCCCAAATAAGCGCTTATATCTCCGAGTGCAATAGCGACTGACTAGTGAGTGTGTTCCTTACTCTCATTAAACCATGAAATCCTTCCAACGTGTTATACCAACCTTATTCTGAGAACGGTTCTTGAATCTTCCATGATACATCCGTATAACACCATCTCCCTGTGATAGGCGTTGTTATCATTTGTGGAGGTGAGGCAGTGCGATTAGTCCCCTGCAAAGTGCATTTTGAGCCTCTGACCATAAGAGAGCTTCTCTTTCCGCCAAGTTAAGAGTTTCCCTAGGATCCATAATCTCTTTCCGGGTCAAACTCTGATATTGCATAATTTTAATTCTTTGTTAGTGTTAAGCATGTATTATAGCTATTGATAATGCTTAGTTAATGGCATAGTTCTTTTGGTTATGGCTAAAAAATTTAAACACATGAACAATTGATAGTGCTTCGTTTATAACTTAAACACATGAACGAAATATTGTGATTACTTAATGACATGATTATCAGGGATATATCTAAGAAATAAATTAATTATTTGTTTATCATTTTTTATATTGTCACAACATCAATATTTTTAGGATGAGTTAAAAAAGAATAAAGAAAAATTATGAGTATGTCATAATAACATCTGCTGTAGTATTATGTTAACTAATTAATGGTGTAGTTAATAAGTGTAAAAATGAATGAAAACATGTAATAAAAATGTTGAAAAAGGCTTAGTTCTATTTATTTTTTCGTTTTAACTATATAGATAACTAAGACACTAATCTCTGTGTACAAACATAGTAGTTCACTGATTACTTTTTACTTTTACTACTTTTCCCAATTTTATTTTTATTTATGAGATATCATAAATGATAAAGTTAACAATTTTTTTACTACTTTGACCAATTAAATTTTTATTAATAAGATTTCCTAAACAATAAATTTGACCATTAGTGTTTCAATTAACAATATTTCCTAAATGAAAAATTTGACCACTCTTTTTTTTATTAATAAGCATCCTATATGATAAAGTTGACCATTTTTTGCTAAGAATTTTTTTTAACAATAAAATTTATTTTAATTAATATCAAATAATTTTAAATTTTAAATTTTTTATAAGTTATTAAAATATTTTGTATTGAATTTAATTTAATTTAAATTTATTTTTATAAATATAATATAAAATTTCAAATGAATTTTCATTAAACCATGAAAAATAAAAATAGAATTTCCTTTTGACAATTTTTGTAACAAAATTCAGAATTAATGATATTCTTTAATTTTATAAATTTATTACTAACTAAAACATAATTTTTTCAATACATTAGTTTTTTTAATCTCAAAGTCAGTTTTAATACTAATAGAAATAAACCATAAACTAATACTTTACCTACATATAACATTAACTAATGAGATAACTTCATAACACACATAAAGTCAGTCAATACATCGATTTTATTTTTATAGTTTCAATATTTTATCCATAACTAAAACCTTTAAAACCTTTTTACTTTTAAAAGCATTAAAGTTTTGCATAAAAATAGTTAAAGAAAATTAAGTAATGAAGTAAATTTCTATCCGGGTACTGTTCGTTTCTGTATTTCGTCTATGCTCTATCTGGGTGCTTTTCGTTTCTGTATTTCGTCTATGCATCCAAATAAATCATCTGAATGTAACAATATTCTTTTGATTTTTTTTTTGAACTTGCATCTGCATTCAGATGGACTTATTACTAAATTTATTTAAAATAGACTTGTTTTTTTAAATTTTGAATGAAATTTTCATTTTTACGGTTTTGACGGAAAAATAATTTTTGCGGTTTTAGCTAAAAAGTGTGTTTTTAGGATTTTGACGAAGAAGTGTGTGTTTTGCGGTTTTGGCGAAAAAAATACGTTTTTTACGGTTTTGATGGATAGGTGTGTTTTGCGGTTTTGGCGTAAAAGTTCATTTTACAGTTTTGGTAAAAAATGTGGTTTTACTGTTTTTGCAGGAAAATAGTTTTTGTGGTTTTGGATGAAAAGTGCATTTACCAGTTTTGAAGGAAAGTGAATTTTTTCGATTTTGGTGGGAAAATGCGTTTTTGCGGTTTTTGGTGGGAAAATGCGTTTTTTGCGGTTTTGATGGAAAGTGCGTTTTTGCAGTTTTGGCGAGAAAATAATTTTTTGCTGCTGGACAAAATGTATTTTTTGGTTTTGGTGGAAAATAGATTTTTCGTGGAAAATTACATTTTTCGGTTTTGAACATCTTGTTGCTTCGGACTATCTTTGCTTAGAGGATCTATATAGTTAGACATTAGTTTTATGGTATGGATGCGAGAAACAAAGAATAAAAGAATTATATGGCGGTGTCACATTAGCATCGAATCCTGATTTTTGAGGGTTCAATGTATCATCTGAAACATAAGTGCTCCTGAAACTTTACTATTCTAAATGCATTTTTTAAAATTTATCATATTTCAAGGGTGATACCCCATTTGCCTTATTGGGTTCGCTCTGGTGGTCTGTGAAAGTGATATAGTAACTTTTGGGACATTAAAACTTAAGAGTAACATGGCAAAATGTACCACCGAAAAAGTTCCCCAAAAAAACCAAGAAGAAAAAAGTTATGAGGTTTTAATTAGGGAAATTGGCCTCACTAACTATGAAATCAAACATAATTAAGTATTTAACAAAAAAGAAACATCCCCCATTATTATTATAATATATACTATATTACCTTTTCTTGCCAGTATCTTCTTTGTAATATGGAACCACAGGCTCTAAGCCTTGGTAACATATGTACGGTGGTTGGCTCATGGACCTATATAGCTCATTTCAGCAGACGTGGATGGATTTGTATGGACATATTGAAAAAGATTCGACTAATGGGGACATACAACTTGAGCCGACAGGAGTCTGATTTCCATACTGAATTGGTAACACTGTGATGGACAATGGAAAGCATGATCCAACATTCGGCATGTCAGGATTTTGTGACGAACTGCAAGGATATGATCGCAAATATAAATGAGTCTCTTGCATGGCCAAATCTTGTATCATAATTGTATAAGAAAACACCTTCAAACACGATTCCCTTCTTTCAAGATTTCTCACATCCCACGAACGTAAAAAAATGTTGATTCTTTAACTAGAATTGCAAGATCTTTTAATAGAGATATCTATTTCATTTTATATTATGGTCTGGTTATCCAGGCTACCTCTAGTTTGAATAATAGAATATATTTTCGCTGTAAAAAACTCATTTAAATAGGGCGGTATATCTTGTAAATGTCAAATTAGACAATCTAATATATTAAAACTGAAGTACAAATCGTACTTAACCCTTAGAGTTGCACAAAAATTACAATGGCATGCCACTCCTTTTAATTAAAGATTATCCAATTAAATATAACACATACCCAAATAATATTTATTATGTTACCATACAAATCCAAAACGTGATTCTCTAACATATATTTCGCTTTAATTAACCACATTGCCATATAAATCAAAAACGTATTTATTAACTTGCCATATATTTCACTATTATTAAAACTATATTGCCATGTTAATCTAAAACATGATTAATAATTTATTCTCATCAAAATAAACTACTTTGTCATTATTATTATCCAAATATATTGATCACGTAGATCCCATCTGTGATTACTCACAATAATTAAATTGAAAAAAATATTATAATTTTGTATATGAGTAACATAAGTTTGACATAAACGAAAAGTTTCGAATAAAATTTTGTATTACTAGCTGTTTTATACGAAATAATAAACATTTCATACACATATTAATATATAAAATCAATATGACTCCTTTTAATATTTAATAAATATTGAACATATACTTTTGTCAAAAAATAAGTTGTCCCTTTATAGTATAGATATAATTACTAATTTTAACATTTAAAATAGAGGAATTTTCTATATTAATTTAGATTTATATATTGAAAACCACTGGATAGAAGAGTTTTTTTACCTCTTTTAAACAATATTCTCTAAAATGTTTTCTAATAATTTTTTTTTGAAGACATTTTGGTGATAAAAACTTAAAAAATGATATTGAGAGAATTACCATTTTAAATATTAGGGTTTGAAAATAATATAAAATTAGTAGAAATAAAAACAATAATAAATATTTGAATGTATTAGTAATCATTTGTTTGTGATATAAATACATTCAATATGATAATAATCAAACAATAATCTAATATCGTTTGATCATAGTTAATAAAATCCAGTAATTGCCAAATGGTTTATAAGATAACAACAATTTTTATAAATTAAAATAAATAGCCCTGTCGGCGTGTATGTCAAACTTTAGACATGTATTTATTTAAAAATCAAAAAAATCAGATATGATTTATATATATTTAAATCAAAATATTTGGAATGTAGTTTAATAAAACTTAAAAGTATATATAAATCTCTAATATTTACATTTTTGCTGTTTAATATATCAAAATAATTGAATTAAAGTCTGCAGAACGTGAAAACAAAATTTCTAATAATTTGGAAGTTAAGTGCATTGAACATGATACAAAAATATCAAAAGAAAATAACATATTCATCTACAACACGAACACAAAAATCAAGTTGACAACATTATCAAAAATTAGAATATATAAGAACCAAGAATAAATACCCGTGCATGCGCACGGGTCAAGCTCTAGTAATATGTTAATATAGATGAGACAAAGCTTAAAAGAGTTGCTACAGGTTTGTTTAGAATAAATATGTGTCTAACTTCTAAACCTAACTAAATTATGACGAATAAAGTTCAATCCGCACATCCATGATTTGTGTTATGGTTAAACATATACTTTATGACTTCAGAATGAACATATATACTTACGCTTTAATTTGTGGAATTACATAATCTTTGATAATACCATTGTAAATAACACTAAAAACTAAAAGATATTTTTAAAGTGTACTTCTATTTTAATAATAGAGATGTAGTTGGAGGATCACACGTAAGTGATGACACGATAATTTTTCTACTATACCATATGCGATTTTTATTATCAATAAATAGGGTAAATTTAGAATTACTAAATGTATTTATTAAACTGAAAATACATCATTAATAAAACTATAAATAATTTCGTATTGATTTAATAGAGAAGGAAAGTTAAATTTTATATTAGGACAACACATTAACTCAACTGAAAAAGACAAACATTAAAATGAGTAATTTAATTTATATTAGGACAACACATTAACTCAACTGAAAAAGACAAACATTAAAATAAGAAATTTAATTTAATTTTCAGTGGCTTATGAATGTAAATAACTACAAAAACTTAGGGATATTTTCTAAATGCACTTCTATTTTAATAATAGAGATATCACTGATTTGTTTGAGCATTACATGTTAACATAATTGAACATATATTTTAGAAATTCGAGGAATATATGCAGATACCGAACTGAAAAAAAAACAAAAGATTTTGTTACAGTTTATTGTTTAATGTAGTTATAAAATTTAAAGGCAATTTGATTTCATTATGTAAAATAAAATAAAAAGCTGGTTTAATCAAATTTTTTCTATGTTTTATTTAAAAAAACACATGAACGACTGAAAGTTATGTAAACCGGTTCAAACGCTGATATTGCATAATTTTAATTCTTTGTTAGCGTTAAGCATTTATATAGCTATTGATAATGCTTAGTTAATGGCATAGTTATTTTGGTTATGTCTAACAAATTTAAACACATGAACAATTGATAGTGCCTCGTTTATAATTTAAACATATGAACGAAATATTGTGATTAATTAATGACATGATTATCAGGGATATATCTAAGAAATAAATCAATTATTTGTTTATCAATTTTGATATTGTCACAAAATTAATATTTTTAGGATGAGTTAAAAAAGAATGAAGAAAAATGAACAAAACTTGGGTTCACCTCTTCTGGTAAACTCTCAAATTCACCTCAAGTTTTAGCACCAAAAAGTATCATGTATGATTAGTAAAAAAAGAAAAAAAAAAAAAAAAAATAGGAAAGAGGTGAAAAAAACGTCGACTAATTTTTTTAACCTCATCCATGGCTTCTTCTTCATCACCCACACAGAATATTGAAAGCTTTGTTTGTCAAATTAATAAACTCAAAACACTAAACTTTAAATCATTGGATAGACCCTAAACACTAAACATTAAACCCTAAACCATTGGATAAACCCTAAACCATTGGATAAACCCTAAAGCTTTGGAATATCTCTTTACCCAAAGCTTTAGAATTTACCCAAAGGTTTAGGGTTTAGTATTTTGGGTTTAGGGTTTAGTGTTTTGGGTTTAGATTTAGAGATAAGGACAGAAGATTGTAGATACCAATTTGACAAATAAAGCTTTCAATATTCTGTGGGGATGATGAATAAGTTTTCAATATTATTTGTGGGTGATGAAGAAGAAGTCATGGATGGTGTTAAAAAAAATTAGTCGACGTCTTTTTTTCACCTCTTTCCTTTTTTTTTCTTTTTAATTTTATTTTCTTTTTTAATTAATCTTACATGGCACTTTAATTGATGCTAAGACTTGAGGTGAATTTGAGAGTTCACCATAGAGGGTGAACCCAAGTCTTGTTCAAGAAAAATTATGAGTATGTCATATTAACATCTGTTGTAGTATTATGGTAATTATTTATTGATATAGTTAATAAGTGTAAAAATGAATAAAACATGTAATAAAAATGTTGAAAAAGGCTTAGTTCTATTTGTTTTTCGGTTTTGATTATATAGATAACTATGATACTAATGTTTGTGTACAAACATAGTAGTTCACTGATTACTTTTTATTTTTACTACTTTTCCCAATTTTTATTTTTACTACTTTTCCTAATTTTATTTTTATTTATGAGATATCATAAATTGTTATGAACCAATTAGTGAATGCAATAACCAAAGGCAATTTTCTTTTCATTTAGGTGGTTTACCTTTTTTCTTATTGATTTAGGATTGCACTATTTCCATTTATCTATGACGGTTTTTCTATCTTGTAATTCCCTATATAAAGGGCACATTATGTTATGAATAATATACAATCAATTCCTTATTTCTCTATCGATTCACAACACGTTATCAGCACGAATCTCTAAAACCCTAAGCTAAAAGTTCCGACCACAAAACCTCTCTCTCTCTCTCTCTCTCTCTCTCTCTCTCTCTCTCTCTCTCTCTCTCTCTCTCTCTCTCTCTCTCTCTCTCTCTCTCTCTCTCTCTCTCTCTCTCTCTCTCTCTCTCTCTCTCTCTCTCTCTCTCTCTCTCTCTCTCTCTCTCTCTCTCTCTCTCTCTCTCTCTCTCTCTCTCTCTCTCTCTCTCTCTCTCTCTCTCTCTCTCTCTCTCTCTCTCCCCCAATTGAAACCCTTGACGGCGAGAGCCTTAATCCCTTGATCGTGAACCTCCATCCCGGCATGAAACTTTGATCCTTGTTCGACCGACGATCTCAGCTCATTCGACCGACGATCCCGATCCTTATTCGCGACCCGATCTCAGCTAGTACCAGCTCGCGACTTTCTCTTGTTCATCGGTGGTCCTTTCAACCCGATAGGAAGTTAAGAAACAAATATAAAGATGTATGCCACAATTACAGATATTATACTTATACCACACAAAAATAAACGCTAATTCAAAGATTAATTACTCTAAATCTCAAGAAATTGATACATATGATATAGTTGTTTAGTAAATTGATTGATTGGGTAAAAACCTTGTTAAATATCATGAAAATAAAGATTTAGTCCATATAATAATTACTATAGTAATACTGTTTATTTATAAATATAGTAAAATATTTATAATAGTATATATATTTATATATCTTTAAATTTATTATATTACCATCATCTGTTGCGTTTTAAATTTAAGGCTTGATCATAAAAGATCCATAAGTTTTGGAGAACAATCCAAAGAGACGTATGATTGTCTGAATGTGATAAACTAAAGCTCATTATATATCTTGTATCTAAAGATTACAAGACCTGGAGTCTGTAAATATAATGCAACTACTTTGGATGTTAAGTTCAAAGTAATTTTTTTCTGAAAATATTTAATGATGCAAAATAATGAGAAGTTTATACTTGTATCTTGTCTCATTAAGACTCGAAAAAACAAAGAGCTATTGATGTAAGGTCAAGACCAAAGAGTTTTCGGTTAGAACTCATATTCTCATTTGAAGTTGAGAATAAAGATGGTAATAAATAAATGATATGAGTCGATCATCTAAAGATGAAAGAAAATTATTGTGAGTACAATGTCTTGTGGTATCTAAATTATTTGAAGATCTAGAAGATCATATATATGTATGCCTATGGAAGGGAAACTTATACTTTCTTAAGTCTCAAAGATCAAAAGGATATAAGATATAGCAGATGACCCTAAGTTGAGTATGTTGTTGATTTTTAGTTGAGATTCAATTCGAGATTGACAAAAATGTAGTCTTATCATCTCGAGGGGGAGAATTAGAGAATCTCACATCCCTATTAAATGGAACATCCAGAAGTATGTTCATAACTGGAAAGAGACTTAAGGAGTCATTAATAAAATAAAACCACAGGACTTTACATCTATAGTGTTGAGACATTAAGTAAGGGGAAATGTTGAATACCTTCAATCACAAGTATTACCCAAGGCACTATTGTATTGTACTACACAATGATTAGAAAATGGAGATAAATGTAATAGTAAACCAGATGTTTACTGAAAGTGTAATATTTGGCAAACCGGTTGTGCCACCCCGGTTTAGTAATGATGCGAAAGATAATCATATAGACATTCACTGAAGAACCAGAGGATTCTTATGAATGATTTGCTATATGCTGCTTGCTTATAAGGAAATATAAGAAGACGATTTTCACCAGTCAAAAGATTTGGAATCTATTTATACAAGGAGATGTTTGTGGGCTTGATCACCCACTGGTGGACTGATCATCCACCATGTTTTTATAATTAATGCATCAACAAGAAGGTCATATGTATCCTTGTCAAAGACCGCAACTTAATGTTTGTGAGACTAATTGGTAATATTGGTGAATTCACAAGCTTTTGATGATTATTTTATGCATGTGAGGATACATTATGAACATCCTGTAGCTAATGTTCATATGTATGATGCAGCAATATTGATTCGCACAATGCCAAAGAGTAATTAAGAACTCTCCTCACAAATTGGTTTTGGGTCAGAAACCAAAGATCCCATCTAGAAAATTTTGATAAGTTGTAGTTGCTCCACCACACAGCTAAAAGATGGGACCTCAAATGAGTTTATGAATATGTTGGATATGATCTCCATTGACGATAAAATCTAGAAGATTTTATAAAATTTAGAAGATTTTATAAAATTTATGTAAATACTCAAAGTTAGTATATCCAATACTAGAGGGAGAAAATAAACAGCTGGAAAATGAATGAGTTGAAATGAATTATCATTGATCTTCGGACTAAAGAGCGCAAATATAAGTCCAAAATGAATGTATGGAGATAATTCTATTACAAAGATTTAACATATGAGTTGCCAGACTAGTTTAATGACCCTAAGAAAGTGATTAAGTCACAAGTATCAGCTTTAAATGCTCCAGTTAAAATAGAAGTCCCAGAAGGACAATATCAAACTGCTAATGAGTCTAAAGAACGCCTGAAGCGTGATAGACCTATAGGTTCTAAAAATAATAGTCCTCGGAAAAGAGAAGGAGCTTAAATGAGAATGGCAGAATCGAGGAATGAAATATTAAGGATCTCAAGAAGAGATAGAAAATATGACAAAAAAGAAATTTAGGTACCTACGAATAAATAAATCTCAAATAGCTATGTCATGTCTGGAATCGATATCAAATCGACGTCGTTAATACTTATGCATGCAATATAGCAGTTGATGAGAATGAGGATCATGAACCATCTATTGAAAAGTGTACATAAAGAAATGATTGACCAAGAAGGAAATAAGCAATAGATGTGGGATTAAATCTCTTGGAAAGAGAAGAGTATTTGGACTGGTAGTCCGTACACCTAATAGTGTAAAACCAGTGGTACATAAATGGATCTTTATGTTAAAGAATGAATGAGATGAAGAAACGTTGTGAGATACAAAAGTTTCACAAGATTTCTCACAAAGACCTATAATTGTTATAAGAAACACATCATCATGTGGTGGAAGCATCAACTTTCAAGTTTCTTTTTCTGACAAGAATTGAAAGCCACTGGAAATGACAATTATGTCAATGATCCAAAAGGATATAAACTGCAAGAAGCATTAAACCCCATAAGCATTTGGATTGCTGGAAGCAGTAAGTGCTAGTTCTCAAAAACATTACCGCACGAGTATATTGAATATATAAAGGAAATAATCCTTGGTCATGAAGTACCAGAATATTGAAAATTTACTAATCTCTTTCATAATTGAAAGATGTGGTTCTGTCTGACAAGAAAATTGGTCATACTAGTAAAGTTTATAAGAAAAAAGGGAGTAACTCGTATGTACAATATGAAGGTTTAAAAGATTGTCTTTAAAGAAAATTTGGACATGTATTCCAAATAGACCAAAATATGACCTTTTGTGTGAAAGTAATATTATGGACAAGAAGTCCAATGGTCTAAGAGATTATTCGACAATCAAATGAGTTTACTCATTAAGGAAATGATTATATTAATTCCTAAAAGGATGATATGCATGTGAGAACACTTCTCCCGAAGAGTTGATACTTCCAGGGGGAGAATATGATGATGTGCGTGGTTGTACTCTTTTTCCTTATCATGATTTTTTTATTCCACTGGGTTTTTCCATGTCAAGGTTTTAACGAGGCATCAAAGAACACGCAAATGATAGATACCTAAAGAGGAATGTTACCACTTCAGTGATAAAGATCTATAAATCTTCCAATGTATTTTTGAGTTTGAGAAAATCAGGAGAGAATGATTAAGATCAATCATATTTGAAAAAGAATCAAGGACACATTCCATTCGTAAGATAGAATCGAAGGTAGAACGTTTGCCAACCAAAGGAGACCTTCTATATGGAATTAAAATATGTACTTAGTGTCCAGAGAAAAATCTTTGAGTCTATTTTCTACTCCAATTTGAATCAAGTCATTCTTGATGATGGAACTCAAGATATGACTGTTTTCGTGAGACATGTACAAACTGTCTTAGAATACTTTATATCATCTGATAAGGGGACATGACCCAACATATCAGAACCGACAGTGGGATTTCCGAAGGGAAGGATGCACCAACCATCATGAATGAGGACAATGCAGCATGCATAACTCAACTAAAAGACGGATACATCAAAGGAAACATGACGAAACACATTCTACCAAAGTTCTTCTTTACACATGAGTTGCAGAGAAATGGTGAGGTCCAAGTACTACAAGTCCGGTCACAAGATAATTCAGCCAATCTATTCACCAAGTCACTTCCGATCTCGACATTCAAGAAGCTTACGCATCAGATCGGGATGCGTTGATATATGGTGTTTTTCACATCATTGTATATATGTTTTCATTTGTTTCAAGTCACTAATTCGTGTCAGTCTAGTCCTTTTTGGCCTTTTACAGGTCTGGAGTTAGTAGAAGAGAGAAGAGAATGTGCATGATGAAAATATGTCCATTTGGAGCAATTCTGCGGAGAACACTCAAGTAGAACAGTCCCGAGACTGTTCTCTCTCAAGCGGAACAAGCAGACGGAGTGATCCGGAGATTGTTCCCGACAAATATGGAAACTCCTATTTCGGGAATTAAAGCCCTGTTGCCCTAATCTCTTTTCTTCTGATTGGCGCCTCCATATAAAAACACCATCTATCATTTTATTATTTTCTTACGCTAGTTTTTGCAACACAAGTTTCATACTTTTGGATTCAAGCTTTTTGTAAGGGCGACGGCTCACCTCTTCCATTCGAAGAACAACCTGAACCCTAGTTTTATTTTTCTTAATCTGATCATGAGTATTTCAGTTTCATCTGTTGTTCTTCACTGCATCATGATTGAGTAGTCGACTATTGATCTAGGGTGATAGAGTGCATTCGCGACTGAGCATAGATAGGTTATCATTTAGTAAATCTTCATTCATTCATTGTTTCATGCCTGCACTAAACTGATCATCTAGCGTTTGATCCCAAGTAAACATGTGCATCAAAAGTGTAATAGGTTGCTAGATCTTGTATGAATGAGCACTGCATCCTTAGCCACACGAAAGTAGATGTTAAGGTGCATTGTGAACAAACCGGAGTTAATATTTAAGGTTCACCATCAGATCTCAGACCAAGCGACATCTTAGGAGCTGGGTCTGATCGGTGAAAGGATCAACTACACGATAGTGTGTTTCTCTAGCCTGTTCTCCGAGTTCTAGATAGAACTGCATCGAACCTGAATAGCTGCTCGGTCGTGATTGAGATCACTCGCATTCATCCTAGATTAACTCCTTTTAACTTGAATTTATCGCTTGTGCTTTTTACTTGTTCTCCACGTCACTTTTTAAACCAAATCATTATCTTCTTCTTAGCTTGATCTAGGAACTCATAGAACTAGAGTGTAGACTGGTCCTCTGGATTAGCAAGGATTCATTTTTAGTGTATCATGCGTCGACTGAAAGACATTCAGTGAGGTACACATCAGGGGGAGTTACACGTGTTGTACTATTTTTTCTTCATCTATGGTTTTGTCCCATTGGGTTTTTCGTGTAAAGTTTTTAATAAGACAACATCCAAAGTGTATTACAAGTTCTTAATGGTTATAACATTCAAGAAGGAGTGTTATGAACCAATTAATGAATGCAATAACCAAGCAATTTCTTTTTCACTTAAGCCGTTTACATTTTTCTTTATTGATTTAGAATTTGTACTATTTTCATTTATCTATGAGGGTTTATCTATCTTGTAATTCCTTATATAAATGGCACATTATGTTATGAATAATATACAATCATTTCCTTATTTCTCTCTCAGATTCACAACATAAATGATAAAGTTAACAATTTTTTTACTACTTTGACCAATTCAATTTTTATAAATAAGATTTCCTAAACAATAAATTTGACCATTAGTGTTTCTATTAATAATATTTCCTAAATGATAAATCTGACCACTCTTATTTTTATTAATAAGAATCCTATATGATAAAGTTGACCATTTTTTGTTAAGAAATGTTTTTAACAAGAAAATTTATTTTAATTAGTATCAAATAAATTTTAAATTTAAAAACAGTTATAAATTATTAAAATATTTTGTATTGAATTACATTTCAGATATTGATGTTAGTAAATCGATAATTTAATTTAATATGTATTTTTAAAAAATAAAATATAAAAATTTCAATGAATTTTCATTACACCATGAAAAATCAAAATAGAATTTCCTTTTGAAAATTTTCGAAACAAAATTCAGAATTAATGATATTCTGAATTTTATAAATTTATTACAAACTAAAACATAATTTTTTGATACATTAATTCTCTAAAAGTCAGTTTTAATACTAATAGAAATAAACCATAAACTAATACTTTACCTAAATATAACATTGACTAAAATGAGATAACTTCATAACACACATAAAGTCAGTCAATACATCGATTTTATTTTTATAGTTTCAATATTTTATCCATAACTAAAACTTTTTAAAATATTTTCACTTTTAAAAGCATTAAAGTTTTGCATAAAAATCGTCAAAGAAAATTAAGCAATGAAATAAATTTCTACATAAAATGGTAAGGTAGTAAATAGTAATTCCCACAGGGTCTATCTATATATATATATAGACATGGAATCTATCTTATTAAAACAGAAACATTCTGTTGGACCTAACATTTATTTTGTAAGTTTTTAAATTAAATACACCTATATACTTTATAGTTAAACACACATTAAATCACTAATGTTCTTTTCTTTATACTACTATCCATGTTTCCAAACAATATACTTATTTCTTTATAATACTATCAATGTTTCCAAACAATATACTTATTTCTTCATACTACTATCAATGTTTCCAAACAATATATTTTTATACTACTATCAATGTTTCCAAATAATACAATAATTAATCTTAATTATTTTATATCTATCATTTTCTCTTTAAAATTTTGTAGAAACATCATAATTTCATAAATTGCAAAATAGTGAACTTTAAAATTTCGATTATAAGATTACAAATTATGAAACTTTTACAATTTAAATCCAATTAGATTACATATCGGTCATCCATCAGTTCAATCGATTAGTCTCGGGTTTTAGTGATTTTTTAATATGAATATTTTAAAAACATAAATTGAATTGTCAGATCTCCGGATTAACCGGTATAATCACAATCGGGTTGAATTTAAAAATACTGATTTAAATACAAAAATATTTTAAATACACACTCTTTAAAAATTACCAAAATATTTGTTAAATTATTAGTAAAATTTTTCATCGTAAAATATCCGCGCTTCAAAAGCGCGGGTCAAAATCTAGTCTCTTTGTAAAACCCAAAAGTATAGGAAGTAATATCTCTATATAAAATTTGAGTTTAGTGAGAGGTGGTGAGATAAAAGATTACGTTCATTTTAAAGGTGTGTGAATATACATATATACTACATACACGATCTATCATATTCATATCTTATTAATTTTCTCCAGTCTCTTATTCACACAGGGAGGAGAAGGAGAAAGAAAGATGGTGTTGTCTCGGAGGTTAGCTCAGGTGTCCTCGAGTGACGACGAAGAGAAATCTGTACGGGAGACGAGGTCTCAGGGACAGAACTCAAGGAGACTTGAGAAAACAATGGAGGGAAAGAGGAGGAAGCATAATATGGTGAGGCTGTACGACGAGGAAGAGAAGGAGAAAGATGACGAAGATGAGGAGAGGGAAGGAGGAGGAGAAAAGCTCCATGGCGCGAAACCGGTTGGTGAGCCGGTTAAAGTTACGGGTAAAGGCAGAAGGAGAAGAACCCATTATGGGCAGTTCGAGCAAGGCGGTCACAGATACAAGCTGGTGAGTTTGTGTTGACTAGATTGATGGGTTTTGAATGCATTTTTATATACGGGTTGTTTCGAGTGCACCCATGTTTAATTACTTGTTGGTTATTACATTGTTGAATCTAGGGGTTTAAAGGAACTTTTGATTTCTGTGTGGGAACGTATTAGCCATAGATGCATTTTTAATTTGGTCTAGAGACTGGAAGTTTTTCTTATTACATCATCCTTTCCCTTTGCACCTGAATGTTTAAAGGCCCATTCGCCTCTCTGATATTCCTTTAATTTCTTGGACAGGAGGATTCGGTGCTATTGTATCCAGAACACAATAGTGAAAAGCCTTATGTTGCCATTATCAAGGTACTTGTGTACGTGCTGCTGAATGTTTTGTATATGCTTACCAGTTCTTCGAAGTAAGACTTGTTTTTTTTTTTGGGTAGGATATTACCCAAAAAATAGAGGGACGCATGATGATTCTGGGACAGTGGTTTTATCGTCAAGAAGAAGCAAAGAAAAAGGATGGTGGAAACTGGGAAACATATGATACACGAGAACTGTTCTACAGTTTCCATCGTGATGAGTTCCCAGCAGAATCTGTGATGCATAGATGTGTGGTGTATTTTATTCCAGCTCATAAGCAACTTCCGAAACGCAAAAAGAACCCTGGTTTTTTCGTGCGAAAGGTGTATGATACTGATAACAAGAAGCTGTGGGAGTTTACTGATAAGGTTTATGAAGTTGCAAAACAACATGAAATTGACCTCCTTGTGGAAAAGTCAATGTTGCGATTGGGTGATCTTCCTGACCTTGAAACTGAGGAAGATTTAGAGAAGGCTAATAGATCTTCCCGGAAAGAAAACATACCTTCTGTTTATGTTAGAAAGGAGGAAGATGAGTATCATTCTATCCTACGCAAGTTTAATTCACTTACAAATGATGCTCATCGTAACAATTGTTTGGCGAAGCTTCTGAAAGCAGTCCACAACATATGCATTAACGCTGGTGATGAAGCAAATGTGGGTTCAGCTGAATCCCATCTTCAACAGGCTGATGAAAATGGATCTCCGTCAAAGGTCTTTAATTAAACTTTTCTATCCTTTTTATCAAAGTCTCTCTTTTCATACACTCACCTTTCATAGTTGTTCCTACCAAAAATTGACCAAATAATGTTATAATAATCTATAATGTGTCAAGAATTTAATAGTTGCTGGAATAACCCTTTTGTTTAAACTGCTTTGACAGAATGAGAGTTTTCTCTGGCCAAATGCTGCTGTTCCTCGGGTCTGTGCTCTTGAGATGGCTTTACATGTTTCTCTTGCATCGGATTATTCTAAATACAATCAAAGGATAAGGGCATTGGCATTCAATCTGAAGGTTAGAATCTGCATTGATTGTTTGTGCATGTATGCTCCTTAATTATTCATAACAGTTGATCTATGAATTTAATGTCACATTCTGTTATGACATGCTAAATCTTGCATGCCTTATGATGATTAATTCCATTTTATTTTTTCTGTAGAACACCGCACTTCTGGCTAAACGACTGCTCAATGGGGAGTTAGAACCTGCAAAGATTTTGAAAATGTCACCCATTGAGTTAAAGGTTAGGAAATTGTTATATTACATATTTGTAAAGAGATTGATCTAAATTAGTTCTATAATACGCAAATAGTAATAATGATTATTTCTTACATGTTAAACAAATAAGATTTGGTTTTATGGGATTCAGGAGGGCCTAACTCATGAGGAAACACAGAGGAATGAGCCTGATGATGCGGAACGAATGCAGGTTTTCATTTCTGACAGTCAAATTTTTTATCCAGTTTCTTGGATTTCAGTTGGGGAATGTCTTTGACCATGCATGCATTGGCTTTGGATGCAGATGACTAATGTAAGATGCTCGAGATGCAGTGAAATTAAAGTTGGCCTGAAGGGCATCATTCAAGCTGGGCATGGAGATCGCTATCAGGTTCCTGTGCTTTTCGATATTAAGTCATCAATTCTCGGCATGATCTTCTACTCTTTCTGTGCATATTCATTGATCATAATAATCACATTCTTATTTTGTTGTATGCATCTAGCTGGAGTGTATTGCATGTGGACATTCCTGGTATGCCTCAAGGGATGAGGTATCAACTCAGACTAAAGACAGTGAACAACCTGCCCTGGGCACAAAGACTGCAGACGTTGAGAAGAATTTAACCAGTCCTCGTGAAGTGAGAAGAAAGCAACAGAAGAATCATCGAAGACAACCAATGGCTTGAAAAAAACCAATGGCTTCAGGATTGTTTTTTTTTCTAAAAAAAAAAAATCCTGAAGCCACCAAGTAAAGAAAGATTGTTTAGGGTTTAAAATCTTCTACCTTAAAGAAAAAAGAAAAAACCCTTCTACCATTTGTTCTTTTTTTTTTGCTAAAATTCTACCTTATGTTTAGGGTTTGGTTACTAAATTGAGCTTGGTTAAACATTTGATTAACATTGTTGTTATTTGAGGTAAATCTTTTTTTTATCAGTTTTCACCCGTTTTTGTCGGAAATTACTAACTGAAGAGTTTCATCAGAATTTCTGAGAACATGAATTCCTAGGGAATGTTTCCAACGGCGTCAATGTGTTCGGAAGTAATTTTGACGAGATTTTTCCTCAGAAAAAGTTTTGACGATTACGAAGTTCTTGAAAGTTATTTCCTACGAAGTTCAAATAACCATTGTATATTTCGGTAATATAGTTTTCTACTAAAGAGAAAAATACAAGAATGCTAATTTTGTTTATATATTTAAGGCAGTGGGCATCATCTAACGGAAAAAATTCCCTAACTGAAATGATTTTCTAAAAATTCAATTTATATTACTCAAATCTTTTTAAATTATTTTTAATCAGTTTAAACCATTTTATAAAGGTTTAAACTAGATTAGGACCCGCCCTAAAAGGCGGAAATTGATTTGTCAAATTTCAATTAATAATATATGGTATATATAATATGTGTATGTAATATTATATATATTTTGTGTAACATTTATATATATATATATATATATATTAGACATATATAATATTTTATTAAATATATATAGAATTTAATAGTGTTATAATTTGTGTTGTACTTGTTATTAGTTTGTATTTAATCTTCTTTCATTTTTAGAATAATAATTTGCCTTGTCACACATTTTACCTTTTAACTTATACACATAGTTATGTTTTTTTTCAAAAAAAAAACTTATACACATAGTCTCGTAAAATGTAATATATAAAAAAACATATTTAAAAAATCTAGTGACCATATGCCACCATTATTTGGTTGTTTGAACAAAAAAAATCATGTTCTTGCATAACTGTGTATGTTGTGATATGATGTAGGTAAAGAGTAAATATATGGAAGTAAAGTTAGTGATACGAAACATGAGCCTATGTTGGTCTATGCCACAATTATTTGGTTTTTGGAAGATCAATGAGCATAAGCATACACGATCTTTGTATGCTTACGTTGTAAATGAGTCGGATATTTTTTCTCTTATGTCTGGAATGATATGGAACTCGTTGATTTAAGAGTGATTCAGTTTTATATAATCTAATTATATTAAGAGATTAACCAAAAATATTATAAAAGTGTTACTGGTTAGGTTTAACTAATTTATGTTGGTTAAGATTTGGTTTAATTTAAGTTGGTAGATTGCATTGTATAGGAGGTATGATATATTTTAGCAACAACTATTAAAGAGTCCAAAATTTAAATGAGAACTTCAAATAGTAGATAATCCCTAAATTAATATATTAGATAGATCTGAATTAATATAAATATGTTACACTAAGGAATAATGTTAGTAAAAATCCACAAATTTTTCTAATATTTTTATTTAGTATATGAATTTTATTGAATAAATCAGTGATTCTTTAACGCCTAACTCCCGTCTAGACTCCGAATAATCTGCCTATGCGTTAATCTTCAGCCGAGCGCCTAATTACCATTTAATGACTTCTTGAATATTAATATTTACAATATTTAAAAAAAATTCTTGAAATAGAGAAACTCTATTATAGAAATATATGTTAGAATAAATATACATTTATAAAAGAGTTGCTATTTTTTCCTTTAGAATATACTAGGATGAGATCCACGTTTTGCGTGGAGTGAGACATGCATAAAAATCATATGTTCAAAATAGGGTTGTTTATAAAAATTAGATATCATATTAAAATCATATATGTTTTAGTTTTGTTCAGTTTATATACTGACGTTTTTGGTTTATTAAATTTTGGTCTGGTTTCGGTTTGGTTTTTTGATATTTTGGTTTACAAAAATTAGATACCATATTAAAATCATATTTATCTTGGTTTAGTTTATATACTGTCGGTTTTTTGTTTATTCAATTTTATACCCGACAAACTTAAACTATATTATCTTTTACAACATCTTGTCAATTTAATTTTGTATCATAAGAATCAAATTTATTAAATACTACTCTAGTTTTTAAATAGAATTTTTTCTATTGTATTTAACTATTAAAAATTATTGTTAAATAAATTAGTTATTATGGATTCATAAGACGAAAAGAAAAAGATTAACAATATACTAAATTGTAATAATGATTCAAATCGTTTTATAAAGATTTTGATATTAGGTTAAGGTCGTTTATATCCCCTATTGATGGGGAATTTTCAAAAATACTACTTTCAAGGTACCATTATTCATATTTACCACCACTAAAGACACATTTTCAAAAATACCTTATTTATTAAAATGGTAAAGACTCTTATATCTTTGTTTTTATATGTTTTTCAAAATTCTAATCCCAAATTCTAATTCCTAAACCTCCAATTCTAAACCCTAAACCCAAAATCTTCAACTCTAAACCCTAAACCCTAAACTATATACTCTAAATTCAATATCCTAAACCCTAAACCCTAAAGTCTAAACTATAAACCCTAAATCCTTAACTCTAAACCCTAAATCTTAAACTCTAAACCCTAAACTATATACCTTAAACCCTAAGACATCAAATCTAAACCCTAAATCCTAAACCTTTAAATCTAGACCCTTCATTAAAAGTAGTGGTTAGTGTAAACATGAAAAGTGGTACTATGAAAATGGTATTTTTGGCAACCTTTAAATCCACTAAACTGATCCGTAGAGGTCCATGAACCATCTATAATGCATATATCACCCAAGCTTAGGGTTTGGGGCTCCTGAATAACTTGAGGCGTAGTCACATTCTCTCTAGCATTATGCCAAACTTGGCATTCACTTTATGCGTGTCTGACTAGCTCCCCTGAATCCCTGTCTATCCCCCTGAACAACTTATCATTGCGAGCTTTCCATATGTACCAGATAATCCATGGATATGGATCCCTATCATTTTCCGGCTCCTGTATGCTGTTTTTTCTCCAAAACAAATAATCCATGTTATTGTATATGCTCGTAGAAGGAAAAATTTGAGGACTTGACGGTGTTGATGATAATGCCCATGTCTGAAGAGCTGGTGTACATTCAAATATTTCATGAGTGACAGTCTCTTCTGGATCCCCACATCTTGGACAGTAGTTATCACATCTTATGTTTCTCCGTACTAGATTCCTTGTTACCGCTACTTGTCCGGTGATTAGTTGCCATAAGAGATGTCAAATCTTTTGTGGAGTACTGACCTTCCAAGCAAAGGCTTGGAGTTTAGTATTGCTGGGTTTCATAACTTGGTTATCATCGTCATCCTTCAAAATGTTTGTAGCTACCCAGTATCCAGATTTTACCGTGTATTGTCCATTTTTGGTATAGCTCCAGCAGAACGTATTTGGTCGGTGAATTGGGCTTATGGCCATACTCTGTATACTTGGTATATCCTCATGATTAACATACTGTTCCAGCATACGTAGATCCCACTCTTTGGTCTGAGGATTAATGAGATTGCTTACTAACATTCCTGGGTGTACCACTGGGCACTCGCTCGAGCCGGTCTTGCTGGTATTGATGGAATCCAAGGATCCTGCCACACTTTGATCTTATACTCTGAGTGTACTTTGTTCCTAATTCCCAACAGCAGCAGTTTCCTCGCTGCGATGATACTTGTCCACACATAGGATAAGGAATCTACTGAACATACTCGCAAAGGCGAGCTCAATCGATAATATCTTCCTCTTAATACCCTTGCCACTAGAGAATCTGGAAACTGAGCAAGACGCCATAGCTGTTTAGCTAAAAGAGTTAGATTAAACTCATGGATCATGTGAAAGCCAATGCCACATTCCTCTCTAGGCTTACACATCTTATCCCATGTGGCCCAATGTATTCCTCTCTTTGGCGGATTTGAGCTCCACCAGAATTGTGCAATGGCACTAGCGAGATTCTCACAAATTTCAAGAGAGAGTAAGAAACTAGACATCACATATGTCGGAAGAGACAGAAGGATAGATTTAATAAGCACTTCCTTTCCTCCCTTCGATAACCATCTACATGTCCACCCGTTCACTCTGTGTAGTAGCTTCTCCTTGAGGAATGCAAATAACTTGCATTTAGACCCACTGATATCCTCTGGTATTAGGTAGGATCCCATTCCACCTTCATTTTGTATGCCTAGAATATCTTTAATTTTTTGACGGTCGCATATTGGTATCCTCTTACCAAAGAGCAAGGAAGATTTGTCAAAATTTATGCATTGTCCAGATGCCTGTCCATATTTCCTGACTACTTTCATAACTTCTTCACATTCACGGGGTTCCGCCTTACAAAAAAACAGGCTATCGTCAACAAAAAGAAGGTGGGAAACCGGAGGGCTAGCACGAGCGGCTCGCATTCCGGTTATCTTTGCTTGATTCTCTGCTTGACTAAGAAGGCTAATGAGCGCTTCCGTACATAGAATAAATATGAAAGGAGACAAAGGATCTCCTTGACGCAGGCCTCTCTCTGGAACTATGTGTCCCTTGAGCTCTCCATTCATCAAAACTTGGTACTTAACCGAGGTAATACATCTCATGATCCATTCTATCCATACCTCAGAAAATCCCATCTTCCTCATGACTGCCTCTATAAAAAACTACTCCATCCTATCATAGGCTTTACTCATGTCTGTCTTAATGGCCATTCTCTTAACCCGTCCTCCTGGTTTGGTTCTCAAAGTGTGGAACATTTCATGTGCCACAAAAGCCGACTGAGTTTCTGATATCAAGTTTGGAAGAAATTTCTTTAATCTTTGGCATAAGACCTTAGATATTATTTTGTAGCTGACATTGCATAAACTGATAGGCCTAAACTGTGTCATCTCGTTCGGCTTTGTCGTCTTAGGTATAAGACATATATTTGTATCATTTAATCCCTGCGGCATTGTACCATGCAAGAAAAATTGATTAACCATATGAGTTAAATCCTCTTTCACAATATCCTAAAACTTTTGATAGAAGAGAGCTGTCATTCTGTCTGGTCTAGAAGCTTTTTCTGGATGCATAGCAAAAAATGCTAGTTACATATTACCTAATTGGGTATCAAGGCAATTATATTTGATATTTAATTATAAAAGTTTTAAATTAATAATCTTTAGTTATTTCTTTTAATAAGGAAAATATAACAAATGCAAGAGTAAGGTTATCTTCCAACTCGATATTGTTCATTAATTTATCTTATTCCGACCACATTTTTGTTTTGATTTCATTCGGTTCAATTAAAAAATAATTTCCACATCAAACTAACATCAACAATACACAGGTTGCGCCAAATTCTTCTGTTTTTGAAAACAATATACACAGAAGTTTTTTCCCTATATATTATGGCTTCCGATGGTTTTGTTACAACTTTAGTAGAGAATAAAGTCTACGTATATACAATAAAAACAATATTGTCACAACGTCCGTATTACATAAATAAATAACTTCTCACAATGTGATCATATACAATTCTATATCGTTCTTAACATATGATTGTCCTTTACACAAAAATTCTACTTTAAATTTTTTCTTGTAATCTTTAGAAATCTAAACAAATTGGAAGAACATACGTGTTATTACATACGGTTCTTCTAAGTATAGTTTAGATAACAATAACAATAATCCATATCGAGTATATAATCTTTTTATGCTCGTGTTTAGTTAATTAAACATAAACCATATCGAGTATAAATCTTCTTATGCTCATGTTATTATATATGATTCTTATAAGTAGATTATATATATACATATGTATATATATGATGTTCATAACGAATCCATACACGATTTTGGACCAATCTCTTTAAATTGCAACTTAAAGTTAATGAAGTCATCTTCCATGATCATAACCATTCAAGAAGATTTCCGCAACCATGAATCGAGGTATTCCGCAAATCCTTCTTATAGTTCTATTATGTGATTAGTCTAGATGTTAAAGATCTTAGGGTTGATGTAAAATCATGTTTTACACCTTGCACTTCTTCCCCACTGATCCCTCTTGCAATATTCCATAACCATGTACTACAAGACAGATTAAAAGCATTATTAATAACCTTGGTTACAAGAGTCTTATATCCTTTTAAGTTTATGTTCTTAAGCACATGAGCAGGCCCGGCTCTGACCCTGTGCTGGAGGTGCATTTGCACAGGGTCCAATTCAATTTTTGACATTTTTTATCTTAGATTAGGGTCTGATTTTTTTTCAAAATTTTTTTTTATTAAAATATGGATCTCAAAAGTTTTGTAGCACAGGGCTCATTTGATGTTTGAGAAGGGAATAGTCTTTTAGGCAAACAGATTCATATTTTGACAAGCTAATCTTCCCTAGCCTAAGAGTCAGGAGAATAAGTGTCTATCATTCGAGAGTTATTATTACCCGGTATTTATTCTGTAATGTTCTTGCAGCTTTGTTTCAGAAATCTGCAACAAGTCTCCACTGTGTCAATTCCATTGAGGTCAATAAATTTGTCAAGCTTACTTACATTTTCTTTATCCAAGAATATGGGATTTAAGACCTTCTTCATTTTTTATTGCATCAGTGAGGTCAAGATACACTTCATCAAAATCAAAGCCCTCTCACATTTACCGCTTTCTGATAGAATCGAAACCACCTCCGGAGACACATAGAAGGTGATAACTTTAGCACATGTTATAGTTATACACACACTAGCAGAAATTTTTAAACATGCTATAACTTCCACTCATCTTCGTAGAAATTAACCTTTGCTTCATCTGCGACTTCTTTAGCAACTAAAGAGAACTATTGTATTGCCATGCTCAAGGGATCAACATAGGCTTTCCCGTGTACATGTACGTATCAAAAACAACATCAGCCATAACGTCAAATAGACTGCACAAACTTAAAAAAGATATCCTTGGATTCTCAACCTCTCTAGTAGTATGTAAAGGACACTGTTAGATTAAGCATCTCATATGAAAGGGTCGCACTCACCAGTGGTGATAGTTCCAAAACATTTGTGACCAGGCGTGACCGAAATCTGGAGCATGATGTGTTTGCTATCAAGCTCAGGAGTTCTTATCTTAGAATCAACTCTGCATCAGAGGCAAAAGATAAGCAACTCGTTAGGACGTCTGGGAAAGAGAGAAGAATACATCACAGAAGCCAATGGTGGTGATGGAGCTAGTGGTGTTCTTATACGAAAAGACGGACTTACTTAAAGACCATCGCCAGACACACCAAAGTAGTCAGCAACTGGCTTCCATAATCCTCGTTATCCACATCCACTAATACAAAGATGAGCTGTTTCAAGAAACAGAGGCTTCTCAGAAGTAATCTTAGCCATCATTGTCTCCCAACAACTTTTAAGTATCTTTTAAGTTTAAGTATCTGATAACTTGATTTAAACACTTTTTAAGTATCTTTCAAGTTTACGGAAGTGTTTTTGTTGCTAAGTTATTTGATCAGAAGGTCTGAAAGATTCATAAAAGACTTTCCAAAAAGTTTTCTAATATATCTTACCTAAATTTTGGTAAAATTTAGGGTTTCTGCCTAAATTTTATAAGAAATTATGTTTCTCACCTAAATTGAAGTGTTCCTCTGGCCAGGAGAAGTCTTCTCTGTATTAGATCTTAAAAATAATTAATAAATTTGGGTTTTTTCAAATATGACCTAAAATTGCAAGCCAAACTCAAAAATAACTCATGTTTTTTTTTAACTTTATTTTTTCCTATTCACCATAGAAGTTCAATTTATTCACGAAAATGCCATTATTTTTTCATTTTTTGTTTTGAAAATGAGTCTTTTACCTTATCATCCTTATCTTCACCAAATATTTACAATATTGACATTTCTATCAATATACCAACCATCATGAACAACCAATTTGAAGTTCTTAATGCACCAAAGTTCGATTTTTACTCTTCATATCTCATTACTCATGCACACAATTCACAACTCTTTCACTTTCTCTTTAGATTCATCCAAAAAACCAAGATTTTGATTCCAAGATTTGCAAGGTTTATAGAGACATCGAAGCTCATGATTCTTGGTCATTAGCGACTTGGTAGCTTTTGTAGTGATGTTATGGGTGCTTGGAGAAGCTAAGCAAGTCATCTCACATGTTTAAAGGTACGAAATCGTTTTTTTCATAGATGTTCATGAAGACTTTCATAATACTTTGGGAAGACTTTCAGAAGACTTTTTAGATGTGTTCTTCATCAAGAATACTTCCTCATAAGTCTTCTAATTTCCATTTGTAAGAAAAAAAAAACAGAAAAATCCCACATAATACTTCTCGAAAAGTTTTCTCGGATAAACAATGACCAAAGTTTCTCAGAAATTAACTTCTTATAGAAGACTTCTCGGAAAGTCTTCTCGAGGAAGACTTCTTTAGAAGTCTTCTAAAAAAATTCTGAAGTCCTTTCATTATCGCAAGTCTGTGTGGGTTACTTTTGCAATTGAAAAATAATAATAAAACATTAAATATTAATTAGAAGACTTCTTGACAAGTCTTCTCGAGGAAGACATCTTTATAAGTCTTCTCAATTTTATTTTGGGTTTTTGGTCAAACCTTTGGTTATGAGAGAAGACTTCTAGGAAAGTCTTCTCTGGAAAAGTCAATATAGTCAATTGCAAAAGTATCTCAGGTATACTTCTTTCGACATTGAGAAAACTTTGGAAAGACTTTCAGAAGACTTCTATAGAACTTGATGTGATCTTGACAAGCAATGGAACTAAAGAGATGGAACAGCTTGAACCATAGCTTAAGGAAGTTGAAGAAAGAACCATGGAGCAGCTTGAACCTGAGGAAACAAATGGCAAGGACCTAGAAGTACCAGTTGGTCCAATGACTAGATCCAAGCAAGCCAGATTCAATCAAGCTTTCCATAAACTCTTATACACTATCCAGGGCAGTCTAGAGTGTGCTTATCCAACTACTCTGGTTGTGATTCAAGCCGTCTAAGACATTCATCAAGAGAGGTGTTGTGACTTGCACTCTTTTCCTTGGTTTGGTTTTTTCCCATTGAGTTTTCCAAACAAGGTTTTTAATGAGGCTTGGACACAACACTTATACAATAGCCTCTTGATGAAACCATGTCATTTCTCTTATTTTCAAGTCTATTTTCGGATTTAAAACTTGGTATTTATTTATGTTTTCAAAGGAGCCTTAATTTTAAGTATTTTGTGTGTTTCCAAGAAGTTGTGCATGTACAGACTTCTTCCCTATATATTATGGGCGAAAATCATGAATAAAATCATTAAACTCTTTTCTTATAAAAATTCTCTCTGAATCTTGTTTGATCAAATCTTGTCTAAGTGTTACTCGGATCTGTGATCCTTACCTTTCAAGCAAACAATTGATAGTCTGAGAGTAATTCCGCAACTCTTAGAAGTATCTTCTCAATCCACTGCTTATTTCATCATCACAATCCGTTGGAGAGCTTCAGAGACGAGATCCATTCACCTAGGATCATATCAAGTGGTATCAGAGCAGATCTCCATCAAAAGGTTGTGTTTTTCCAGTTCTGCAACTTTTAGTCTTTCCATATTCTGTTCTCAGATCTGTTCTAAAGTTTGAATCTTGTTAGAATCATGTTTGTTAATGTCAGATCTGCTTAGAATAAGTGTTGAAGTTGCTAAATAATCTGTTTAAGAATTTCGAAATTGCAGAGAAAAGAATTAGGATTCTTCATAAAAGTTTTTGAATCTGTCTCAGTTTCTATGTTTTCTGTTATTTTTTATTTCTATGATCTCTTTTACTGGTTTTGTGTTTTAAAATTCAACAAGAACCATGGGAGAAGAGAACAATAGGAACAATGGAATGGATCAACTGTTACTTGATGCTTTGACTGCACGCATGACTACTTTGATGGATCAGAGACTAGAGAACTTCAGGGCTGAGGTTGAGCACTTAGATCGTGAGAGACCTAGAAGGACTTCAGATCGACCTGCTACAGAAAGTTACTATAGCCATTCAAACCGATCCAATGGTACCAGAAGAAGGAGGCGTGATCAGGAAGAAAGGCCAAAAACCAATGATCCTCTTGGTGGTTTGAAACTAAAAATTCCTGAGTTTAAAGGCACTGCTGATCCAGAAGAATACTTAGAGTGGGAAAAGAAGATTGAACTCGTGTTCAATTTCAGAGACTACACTGCAGAGTATAAAATGAAACTTGCCCCTACTGAGTTCAAAGAGTATGCTCTAAGTTGGTGGGATAACTTGGTTACGGCAAGAAAAGGGCTGGAGATTTTCCTATTGAAACCTGGAACCAGATGAAGATAATCATGAGGAAGAGATTTGTACCAAGCCACTACCACAGAGAGTTGCACTTCAAGCTCAGAACACTGTCTCAAGGAAGTAGATCAGTTGAAGAATATTATAAGGAAATGGAAACCCTTATGCTGAGAGCTGATATACAAGAAGACAGAGAAGCAACAATGGCCAGATTCATGGGTGGTCTAAACAGAGACATCATGGACAGACTTGAAGTTCATCATTATGTTGAGATGGAAGAGCTTCTGCACAAGGCAATTATGTTTGAACAGCAGTTGAGAAGAAAAAGTTACAAGTCTAGCTATGGATCCAGCAAACCACACTACCAGAAGGACGAAAAGACCCGAGAATCCAGACCATTCTCCAAGCCTAAAGTGGAGGAACATAGTCTTAAAGGAAAAGAAGTAGCCACTGCATCCAAATCCAGAGACATACAGTGTTACAAGTGTAAAGGGTATGGACACTATGCCAGTAGCTGCTCCAACAAAAGGGTAATACTCATCAGAGAAAATGGTGACATTGAATCCGAGGAAGAGGTACCTGAGTCTGAAGAAGAAAGGGTGGAAATCCCAACTCGTGGAGAGTTACTTGTTACTAGAAGAACACTGAATCTTCAAGCCAAGACTGATGGAGATGAGCAGAGAGAGAATCTGTTTCACACTCGCTGTATGGTTCAAGGAAAGGTTTGCAGTTTGGTTATAGATGGGGGAAGTTGTACCAATGTTGCAAGTGAAATAATGGTGGAGAAACTTGGTCTGAAGGTCATAAAAAGACCAACAACTTACAAGTTACAATGGCTTAATGATGAAGGAGAGCTAAAGGTGAAGCACCAAGTTAAGGTACCATTGTCTATTGGGAAGTATGAGGAAGAGATACTGTGTGATGTCTTACCAATGGATGCTGGACACATACTGCTTGGAAGACCTTGGCAATCCGACAGAAGAACACTTCATGATGGGTTCACAAACAGATACTCATTTGAGTACAAAGGAAAGAAGACTGTTTTGGTTCCTTTGACACCGCAGGAAGTCCATCTAGATCAGATAGCCTTGAAGAAGAACAAAGCGACATCAGAATCTAAGACCAAGTAGCAGGCTAATCTATTGCTTCAATCAAAGGGAAGTTCTTTACCTCACTTGCTGATTGTTTTTAAAGAATGTTTAAACATAACAACGCCAGTGCAGGATCTTCCTAGCAAGAAACAATTTCTTTTGCAGGAATTCAAAGATGTTTTTTCCAGAAGAGGCTCCACAAGGGCTACCACCTATCAGAGGAATAGAGCATCAAATCAATTTTTATTCCAGGAGCTTCTCTTCCAAACAAGCCAGCCTATAGAACCAATCCTCTGGAGACCAAGGAACTACAGAAACAAGTCACTGAGCTTATGGAGAAAGGTCATATCCGTGAGAGCATGAGCCCGTGTGCAGTTCCAGTCCTACTTGTGCCAAAGAAAGATGGTAGCTGGAGAATGTGTGTCGATTGCAGAGCCATCAACAATATCACTGTAAAGTATCGACACCCTATTCCTAGATTAGATGATATGCTTGATGAGTTGCATGGTTCTAGCATCTTTTCTAAGGTTGATTTGAAAAGTGGATATCACCAGATTAGGATGAAAGAAGGTGATGAGTGGAAAACCGCGTTTAAAACAAAACATGAGTTATATGAATTGTTAGTGATGCCATTTGGGCTGACTAATGCACTTAGTACTCTCATGAGGTTAATGAACCATGTTCTTAGATCACTTATAGGTCATTTTGTTGTGGTTTACTTTGATGAAATTTTGATCTACAGCAAGAACTTGGATGAGTGTTGAGCATCTTAGGAAGGTTTTAGAAGTGCTTAGAAAGGAATCCTTGTTTGCTAACTTAAAGAAATGTACTTTTGGAGCAGATAACCTTGTCTTTTTTAGGTTCTGTTGTGAGTGCAGATGGAATCAAGGTTGATGAAGAAAAGATCAAAACTATCAAGGAATGGCCAAGCCCAAAGACAGTTGGTGAAGTGAGAAGCTTCCATGGTCAAGCCGGATTCTACAGAAGATTTTTCAAGGATTTTAGTACTTTGGCTGCACCACTGACTGAAGTAATCAAGAAAAACGTTGGGTTCAAGTGGGAACAATTCCAAGAAGAAGCATTCCAAGCCTTGAAAGAGAAACTCACCAATTCACCAGTTCTTTCTCTCCCTGACTTTTCTAAAACATTTGAAATAGAATGTGATGCATCTTGTGTTGGTGTAGGAGTTGTGCTTATGCAGGAAAAAAAAACCTATAGCTTTCTTTAGTGAAAAGCTTGGAGGAGCTACTCTGAACTATCCAACGTATGACAAAGAACTCTATGCGCTTGTGAGGGCTTTGCAAACCTGGCAACACTATCTCTGGCCTAAGGAGTTCGTCATCCACACTGATCATGAGTCTCTAAAGCATCTCAAGGGACAACAAAAGCTGAACAAGAGACATGCTAGATGGATTGAATTCATTGAAACCTTTCCCTATGTGATCAAGTACAAGAAAGGTAAGGAAAATATAGTTGCTGATGCCCTATCTCGAAGGTATGTTCTCTTGAACACTCTTGAAACCAAATTACTTGGATTTGAGCATATCAAGACTTTATATGCCACTGATTCTGATTTTAAAGATATATATGCTTCTTGTGAGAAGTTTGGTCGTGGTAAATACTTCAAGAATGATGGTTTTCTCTTCTTTGAAAATAGACTATGTGTGCCTAACTCTTCTTTGAGAGATTTGTTTGTCAAGGAAGCTCACGCAGGTGGACTTGGAGGACATTTTGGCGTGGCTAAGACACTGAACGTAATGCATGATCACTTCTATTGACCACACATGAGGAGAGATGTAGAAAAAGCTTGTGAAAGGTGTGTCACTTGCAAACAGGCTAAGTCCAAAGTCCAAAGCCACGGTCTGTATACTCCTTTACCTATTCCTTTGCATCCATGGCATGAAATTTCAATGGACTTTGTTGTTGGATTACCTAGGACTAAGACTGGAAAAGATTCTGTGTTTGTAGTCGTTGATAGGTTTTCTAAAATGGCTCATTTTATTATATGTCATAAGACTGATGATGCTGTGAATGTTGTTAATCTGTTCTTTAAAGAAATTGTTAGACTTCATGGAATGCCTAGGACAATTGTTTCTGATAGAGACACTAAGTTTCTTAGTTTCTTTTGAAAAACCTTGTGGTCTAAGTTAGGAACTAAACTGTGTTTCTCTACAACCTGTCATCCGTAGTCTGATGGACAAACTGAAGTTGTCAATAGAACTTTGGCTCTAACTGGTGACCATTAAATTAGGAATATGAATGAGTAGGAAATGAATGAATAGGAACAAAATCAATGGAATTAAAAGGAATATTTATTACTTTTGTTCCATATCAATTTTGATAAGGAATACTTTTGTTCTATGGTTCCTTAAAATTTAAGGAATGACAAGGAATCAGACGGAACAAAAATTCCCTATAAATGGTGTAATTTTTAAGGAATGAGTGGGAACGGATCATTCCCCTTGATTCCCTATGTCACCAGTTAGAGCCTTTGTCTACCTTGTTGCGTGCATTGATTAAAAAGAGCCTTAGAACTTGGGAAGAATGTTTGCCTCATGTAGAATTTGCTTATAATCATGCTAAACATTCTGCATCTAAGTTCTCTCCATTTGAAATTGTCTATGGTTTCAATCATTTATCATCTTTGGATCTAATGCATTTACCTTTGAGTGAAAGAGTTAGCTTGGATGGACAAAAGAAAGCTGAACTTGTTAAGCAGATACATGAGAAGGCACGGATCAATATAGAGAACAAAACCAAGATGTACGCCAAGCAAGCTAACAAAGGGAGAAAGGAAATGATCTTTGAAGAAGGAGATTTAGTTTGGATACACTTGAGGAAGGACAGATTTCCTAATGAGAGAAAATCCAAGCTCATGCCAAGATTAGATGGTCCTTTCAAAGTCATCAAGAAGATCAATGACAATGCCTATCAATTGGATCTCCGAGGTAAGTATAACGTGAGTTCAAGCTTCAATGTTACTGATTTAGTTCCTTATCATGCAGATGAAACGGATTTGAGATCAAATCCTTCTCAAGTGGGAGAGGATGATGTGATCTTGACAAGCAATGGAACTAAAGAGATGGAACAGCTTGAACCAGAGCTTAAGGAAATTGAAGAAAGAACCATGGAGCAGCTTGAACCTGAGGAAACAAATGGCAAGGACCTAGAAGTACCAGTTGGTCCAATGACTAGATCCAAGCAAGACAGATTCAATCAAGCTTTCCATAAACTCTTATACACTATCCAGGGCAGTCTAGAGTGTGCTTATCCAACTACTATGGTTGTGATTCAAGCCGTCTAAGATATTCATCAAGAGAGGTGTTGTGACTTGCACTCTTTTCCTTGGTTTGGTTTTGTCCCATTGGGTTTTCCAAACAAGGTTTTTAATGAGGCTTGGACACAACACTTATACAATAGCCTCTTGATGAAACCATGTCATTTCTCTTATTCTCTAGTCTATTTTCGGATTTAAAACTTGGTCTTTATTTATGTTTTCAAGGGAGTCTTAATTTTAAGTATTTTGTGTGTTTCCAAGAAGTTGTGCATGTACAGACTTCTTCCCTTATATTATGGACGAAAATCATGAATAAAATCATCAAACTCTTTTCTTAAAAAAATTCTCTCTGAATCTTGTTTGATCAAAGCTTGTCTAAGTGTTACTCGGATCCGTGATCCTTACCTTGCAAGCAAACCATTGATAGTCTGAGAGTAATTCCGCAACTCTTAGAAGTATCTTCTCAATCCACTGCTTATTTCATCATCACAATCCGTTGGAGAGCTTCAGGGACGAGATCCATTTACCTAGGATCATATCAGAACTCTTCCTCGAGTTATCTTCTATAAAGTCATCTTTCTGAAAAAACTTCGGTAAATTACAAAACTAACATGTTTATCCGAGAAGTCTTCTATAAAGAGTCAAATTTTTGACAAACTTCGGTCAATTGCAAATTTACCTGTATATCCGAGAAGTCTTTTCTGACATTTTCGAGAATTTTTCAAATTCAAAAGTAAGCCAATATTTACAAAAGAAGACTTCTCAAGATGTCTTCTGCAGAGTATACTTCTTAAGAAGACATCTTGAGAAGTCTTCCTTTGTAAATCTGCAATTGCAAAAATGACCTAAATAGAAGATTTTTAAGAAGTCTTCTACGCCGATCTTTATTACACTTCAATTTTCTTCAAATTTAAAATGAATTTTTAATATTTTCTTGTTAATTCATGTATATTAGCCAATTTTGGAGCTCTGATTGAAATTCATAACTTGTTTGGTAATGATTATGAAATTTCCAATATTCAGTTTTACTAATATTTCTAGGTAATCTGAGAAGACTTCTAAGAGAAGTCTTATGCGTTAAATTTTCAAGATTGTTAGCTAACTTCAAGGTATGTTTTGTTAACTTTCAAAAAAATTAAGTAACTTTAAGAACAGAATATCAAATTATGTGGTTTAGTGTGTCTTTTAGATCATAAGTTTTTGTGTTAAGTAAAGTCAACTTCCACTTAAAATTCAATTTTAATCATTTGTGAATTTGACTAAGTTTTCTTGATAAATCTTCTCTCTTAGTTTTAGTAAATTTACCTAAGTTTTTGTGTTGCTATGAGTGGGTAGAAGATTTCTTGAAGTCATTTGTACCACTTTGGGCAGAAGACTTCTTCTGAAGACTTCATGGAAAGTCTTCTAATATAAAATGCATTAGAAGATTTTCCAAAAAGTCTTCCGAGAGTCTTCCAAGAGTCTTTAAAAAAATATTTCAACGTCTAGCTCAAATCTGAAAAATATGCATATTTAAAACAGTCACATTAGGCTAAATCTATAACTTTTTTAGAAAACTTCAAAAATAAAATTTTATGCTTAAATAATACACAAAACAATCATATTAGATTTAATCTATAATTTTTTTAGAATCTAATATATCAAACACACAAAATACATATCCAAAATTCGTACCACTTTGGGCAAGAAGACTTCGAAAGACTTCATGGGAAGTCTTTCAATGTCTGTCTCGGATCTAAAAAAATCTACAAATTCAAAAACATTCAAATGGCTTCAAAACAGAGAAAAACTAAAAAAATGAAAACTTTATGCTTATAAAATAAAAAACAATCATATTAGGTTGAATATATATCTTTTTATAATATAACATACAAAACACACAACACACACATATCCAAAATTTATAGATCTACCTTTAAAAGAGTGAAAGATGAGAATTATGTAATGAAAAACCTGCAAAAAGAAGATAAATTAGTGAGAATACATAAGAAAAAAATGAGAAATGGATATAAAGTTTGGTGTCTTGATGTTCAAAGAGATTAGAGAGAGGTTGGAGAATTTTAGAGTGAGAAACATTACATTTTTGTTGCAGTCGTTTGAGAGGAAGAAAGAGAATGTGTAAAAATACTTACGAAGAAGACTTCATAACCCTAAAATCAAATAACTAATTAAATAACAAAAACAAATTCCTTAAAATTAAAAGAAACTTAGAAAATATTTAAATCAACTTATTAGATAGTCACTAAACATATATAGGTCAAACTAAAAAAAATAAGATTTCAAAATCTAAGCTTAACTAAATAGCTCATGTCGATAAATTAGGTATCGCTTGGCAAGTAATTTAAGATTCAGACATTTTTCACATGTGATTTTAAAATAAATTATCCAAAAAAAAGTTAAGTTAACTATAATTGGATTACAGTAATTTAATGATTCTAGCCCATTTTTTCACCAAATATAAATTTAGTTACAATAATTTATGTATCCTAAACCCATTTATTTAACCCAATAAAAATTAAAATACAGCCGTTTAAACTAATATATGAACAAAAATATAATTTAAAGTTTTAATTTTTCAATAAAAAAATTCAAACAGTAGTTTGTTATAGATATAAAGAAGAAGAAAATGATAAACTAAAATATTTGGAACAACCGATTACTTATAAACTTCTTTAAATTAGGTTTTTGAAATTTTTAATTATTTTTTGTATATTCAAAAGAATGTTTTAAACACATTCTTCTCATCTCACGTTTAAGTTACATCAATTTTATTAAAGGAACCTAGTGTATCTCCTTGTCAAATGACAAACCTTCTTCTTTTGAACATCCAAAGAAAACTAAAAAAAATGTTTTCAACTTTAAGAAAAAAGATAAAACCTACAAAAAAAAATATTTTCCGAGTAAAAGAAAAACCAGAAATGTGAAAAATAAGAAGTCTTTGATCCTATTTTCTCTCCTGGTTAGTGTTTCACATACATTTTTGTGGAAGGCCCTGTAATTTTCTTTCTAAAAAACATTGAAAAATAATTTATATTGAAGAATCTGATGATTTGTTAAATTCACAAATTATTAAATCTAAATCAAAAACAGAAAAGATCAATCAGAAAAGAAAACATATAAAAATGGACAGCAGCGTAAAAAGTTTTTTGTTCATTGTTATTTTGGTGATCATATTGATTTCTACAGGTAATATATTCATAAACAAATATTTCAAATAATCAATATATGGTGTCTCCGTTAGATTATTTTTATGTGTTTGTTTATATAATATATTCAAAATTGTAGCATCTACAATTAGATTACATATTATTGTTAAAAGGTAAAACTAAATGATATGGATAATTTTTATTTTTATTTTACATCTGTATTTACACTTTGCAAGCATATTTTGTAACTGTTTCCAAACATATACATATGTAACTTCTTATACAATTTTTTATTTTGATTAAATCATAATCCGTACAACTCTATTATATATATTTAGTTAGGGAAAATCGCATTTTAAACACTTAGATTGTCACTTACTAGCACTTTAAACATTGAAGTTTTTTTGCTAGCACTTTAAATCGCTTTGGAGGTTTGTTATGATAAAGTGTTAGCAAAAAAACTTTAGTGTTTAAAGTGGTAGTAAGTGACATTCTGAGTGTTTAAAATGCGATTTTCTCCCTATTTAGTTAAAATGATTTAAATTTTTTTTTTCAGAAATACAAAATGGACATGCTCACCCGTTGAATATATATTGTAAGAAAGTACGAAGCAAGACGGCTCCACCTGACACTTGTAATAAAAAAAATGCTGATGCATTGTGCAAAAACACTTGTTGGACAAGAGAAACTTATATCGAAGGAAAATGTCTAATACTTCCAAAGACTACAAATAAAGCTTGCTACTGCTACCATTTCGACGATGGATCAAAATGCTCAGGAAGCTAATTCTGTAGACTATGATATTGTATAATTCAAAATTCTCAATCTAACTACTACTTAATATCAATAATAATAAGTAACAAGATCTTGATGTGCATCCGCACGAGATATCTATCAATTAATCATTAGTTGTATTTATATTTAAATTCATATTTTTAAAATATATTTCATTCATAAATATATTGTATACTATATTGTATGTTAGAACTGAATTGTACCTAATATACTATTGTGTGGTGCATCTTAAATGTAATATGGTATAATATTAAAAATTAATGACGACATAGTTAATTATGATATACCATAAGTATGACCTAAAAGTATCTAGGTGATATTAGTAAGAAAATATATGATACAATAATTGAAATATCATGATTTTCTAGCTATAGTCTAAAATAAAACATCACAGAAGAAAACAATTGTGACTTCTATTATAAAAAAGGACTAGGTGGTTGTCCGTAAATTTGCGGATACAAATAAATTTAACATTTTGATATTATATAATATTTTGTATTTTCGGCATGTGATAATATATTTAATATTTTAAAAATGAATGTGAATTTTTGGTAGCTCATTTATTAATAAACATATTTAAACGTCAAAATGAATTGGTTGAACATTTGCAAAAGTCTTTTAAACTTTCCAATGTTTTTTGAACTGCAACATATATTATTCATGAACGCGTATGTAACTCTACAAACACTTTTCTGCGATACAACCAATGCAGTAAACTATATTTGAGGAAATAGTGCCGTTGTTTCTTGGGAATAATCCGAATAAAGCTCTTATTCGGTGGAGAGCCTTGAGGATATTATAAGCCTATTCAGAAAAGCGTATAAATCCCAAGTATAAAACTGTTTCCAATGGATTACATTCCCTTCTATTATTCGTGAAAATAAGTTTTGATATAAGTATATTATATGGGATTAGTAATCAACGAACGATGTTCTAATCAAATATGGATTTGATTATTTGAACCTCTGGATGATTTGACAGTTGTACAATTCTATACGATAACATAGAATATTATCCAAACTAATTGTTGATCTGGCCTTAAATATTAGTTAGATAGCTTAATAAAATTATTAATTTGTTTGACCGTAATCCATGTGAGAAAAAAACCAGAAATGTGAAAAAAAATAAGAAGTCACTGATCCTATTTTCTCTCCTGGTTAGTGTTTCACATACATTTTTATGGAAGGCCCTGTAATTTGCTTTCTAAAAAAAACATTGAAAAATAATTTATATTGAAGAATCAGATGATTTGTTAAATTCACAAATTATTAAATCTAAATCAAAAACAGAAAAGATCAATCAGAAAAGAAAACATATAAAAATGGACAGCAGCGTAAAAAGTTTTTTGTTCATTGTTATTTTGGTGATCATATTGATTTCTACAGGTAATATATTCATAAACAAACATTTCAAATAATCAACATATGGTGTCTCCGTTAGATTATTTTTATGTGTTTTTTTATATAATATATTCAAAATTGTAACATCTACAATTAGATTACATATTATTGTTAAAAGGTCAAACTAAATGATATGGATAATTTTTATTTTTATTTTACATCTGCATTTCCACTTTGCAAGCATATTTTGTAACTGTTTCCAAACATATACATATGTAACTTCTTATACAATTTTTTATTTTGATTAAATCATAATCCGTACAACTCTATTATATATTTTTAGTTAGGGAAAATCGCATTTTAAACATTTAGATTGTCACTTACTAGCACTTTAAACATTGAAGTTTTTTTGCTAGCACTTTAAATCGCTTTGGAGGTTTGTTATAATAAAATGTTAGCAAAAAAACTTTAGTGTTTAAAGTGGTAGTAAGTGACATTCTGAGTGTTTAAAATGCGATTTTCTCCCTATTTAGTTAAAATGATTTACATTTTTTTTTCAGAAATACAAAATTGACATGCTCACCCGTTGAATATATATTGTAAGAAAGTACGAAGCAAGACGGCTCCACCTGACACTTGTAATAAAAAAATGCTGATGCATTGTGCAAAAACACTTGTTGGACAAGAGAAACTTATATCGAAGGAAAATGTCTAATACTTCCAAAGACTACAAATAAAGCTTGCTACTGCTACCATTTCGACGATGGATCAAAATGCCCAGGAAGCTAATTCTGTAGACTATGATATCGTATAATTTAAAATTCTCAATCTAACTACTACTTAATATCAATAATAATAAGTAACAAGATCTTGATGTGCATCCGCACGAGATATCTATCAATTAACCTTTAGTTGTATTTATATTTAAATTCATATTTTTAAAATATATTTCATTCATAAATATATTGTATACTATATTGTATGTTAGAACTGAATTGTACCTAATATACTATTGTGTGGTGCATCTTAAATGTAATATGGTATAATATTAAAGATTAATGACGACATAGTTAATTATGATATACCATAAGTCAGGTCTCCACGGTCTTAAATTCCTTAAAAACCTCCAAGGTCTTAAAATCTTTCAAACAAAATCACGTCTCCACGGACCTAAACCTAAGATCTTGAAATCCTTAACAAAATACAAAGGTCTTAAAAATCCTTATCAAGCCTCAAAGGGTCTTAAAATCCTTAACAAACTTCAATGGGTCTTAAAATCCTACAAACGAATTCAGGTTCCCATGAATCCCCACCTAAGATCTTCAGAGTAGCTCAGGTTCCTAAACACCTTGAGCTAATCTCGATATTTCAGGAACTCCTCTTAAGGAACCAGATACAATCCAAGTCTTCTAGACTTATCATAAAATCTGAGATCTAATTCTGAGGATTCACTAAACCTCTTATTTAGTAACCGCAATACATTTCCTATCGAAACCCTTAACGAAGTTCGAATTCATCCAAAAATGACTAAGTCAAGTCAAAAGACTTGAAACGAAAATAAAAACCAAGTCTTAGATAAAAAGGGTTTAAAAGCCTCCCCAGGCTACCAAAGGTTCAAAAGATCCTAATGCAAACAAAGGTTTAAAAGCCTCCTCAGGCTATAAGTCTTAGAAGCAAACGAAATCAAAGCCCATTGGGCAAAAGTCATAAAAAGACAACATTCTTGAAAAGAGCCTCAGCTCTTAGACATCATCACGGGAACTCCTCCCGGCATCCTTATCTTCCACAGCTGGTTCACCGTCTTTGGCTGGATCTCCCTCATCTGCCTCCTTATCATCGCCCATCTGGGACGTCTCGACTGGAGCTGAATCAGGGTCCACTAAACCTAAGTTAGAACCATACTCTCCGGAAAAGGATAGATTAAACATATTAATCTCGAATGTACCTGAACTTTCTGAGAATTGAGGAATGGGAAGCTTGCTGATTGAGAAGTCAGATACCTGCGCCTTCTCATACGCAGCAGTCGCATCTGGCATCAAAGCCATCAAACGATTATACTCGCCTTCAGCATTCTGGATTTCATTCTCCAGCATATCCTTCAAGAGGTCGGTGTTAGCCTGAAGCTCTTGAGCATAAATTTGGAGCTCGACCTCATCCTTCTTCTTGGCAAATTTCTCCTTCACGGAAGCCAGGATCTTGTTGTAGGCATCGGCTACCTCCCTCTTTCCTCTTCTGACGGCCAGCTTGACCTCAGCTTCCTTGTTCTTCTGGTTATCTTGAGACGAAGTAATAAGCTCCTTGACCTGATACTCAGCTACCTTCCGAGCACACTCCAGCTCAGCGATTTTTCTACCCTTCACCTAGATATTCATTGCTTGACTCTCAATCTTCCCTTGCTGAAGGTCGGCCTTGGAGCCAAGTCTCTTGACCTCAGCTTGAAGTTCAGAGACCTGAACCCGAGCATGGTCAAGCTCCATCTTGGTAGCTTTGACTAGCTCAGTAACCTGAGCTAATTCTCCAGCATTGGGGGCATTGTGCACAGTTTCCTCAAACTTGAACTGAGCCCTGTTGATATCCCCAGCCAGCTACAAAAACGAAAACAATAACTTAATAAACATCTTCCAAAGAAGATCAAGCTAAAAGATTAAAATAAAGATCATACCTGACCCATGTAATGGGCAATCTCAACATACTCCTCTTTATTCGTGAGATTGGCGATCGAGGGAAGGGCGCACCCGGTTCTCTTCATGTGCCTCATCAACGTAGCCAAACCCCACGAGTCGTCCAAGACTGATCCAGGCTTGGAGTGAGCGAAGTTCCAGCCGACGGTTCCTCCTCTAGAAGAAGAGGAGGAAGACCTGGAAGGTCTGTCAACCTGGTCGGTCCTGGACCTCTTGCTCCTCGGAGGCTCAAACTCGTGAGTATCCTTCACCATTTGAGGATCAGCTTCAATCTCTGGGACCTCGAAGTGAGGGACAACTTCCTGAACCCTGGGCTCGGAGCGACTGGCATCTTTAACAGGAGCAGAGCCTCTATCATCAAGGACGTCTTTCACAGTGCTGAGGAAGGATCCTCCCTGATTCTTGTCGCTTCCTCGAGAGGAGCTGGCAGCTTTGGTTAATTTACCCCTGGAACGGCACGAGGTCTGGATAGGCATCTTGTGTGATTGAGTCCTTTCTGAGTTACTGACTCCCGACGAGATAGAGTATACCGATTCACCTTCAGAAACTGAATCAAAAGGAGAATCCTTAATCCCAAAAGACAAATTCAAGTATTAAAATTTTGAAATCACTTAAAGAAGGTTACCTTCTAAACCAACAACTGTGACTGAATCAGGAAAGAAAGCCTTGTATCGATTAGGGAAACTAGCTGATCCAACTCTCGTGGTAGTATAAGCTCCCCAGGTATTAGGGCTGTGTTGCAGCTTCCTACAGAGAGCTCTGGTGAGTTTACCGGATAATTTGACAGGGTCCTTAATCTCTGCAAGAAAAATCAAGGGGATTAGCAAATCACGTTAAGCAAAAGTAAACAAGCAAATGCACCCCTAAAATCCTAACCAGATATGTCAGACCAAGAGGTCTTGAGGGCTCGGCCTACAGGAACCGTCGAACGGTCAATCTTGACATAGAAATATTTCTTCCGCCAGTCATCATCATTGGCCGTGAACTTAAAAATGCCTAGCCCTGGACGACAGGGGAGATAATAGGTCCCGCTTCCACCATCCTCGGTGGAGCTCTCCTTTATCAGAAACAGACTCATCAGCTCGGTCAACCCTACGATAACTCCTTCTTCCTTAGCCCTGGTGATGAATCCGTTTACCACTCGGATAACCGAGGGGCAAAGTTGGGAAAGGGCCAGTTGGTAGTGATCTAGGAGATCCAGTAAGAGGGTTGGAAGAGGGAACCTAAGATGACACTTGGAGATATATTTCTCGTGAACACAGAACCAACCCTCCGGAACGGTTTCGGGAGTTTCGTCGTCAGTACAAGCTCTGGCTAAAGCCTTCTTGCCGTGAGCTTGGACGACAAGGTTAACGACGTCCTGACTCTTCAACAGTGAGGGAGAGTGAGGTCCAGAGGAGGTGCTCTTGCCATTTTTTTTCTTCATTCGCTTGGAGACTCTCGCTCCAATTGAATCTTTAGCCTTCTTCTTCTTCGCATCCTTCTTCATCTTCTCGCCGGCTTCTTGCTTAACCTTCATTATACGAGCACCGGAAGCAGAGATTTGAATCTCACCGGAACCTTCTTTTTGACTCATGACAGTAAAGGGAAAGGATAAAAGAAAGCGAAAAGGGAAGAACCGAATGAAATCGAGCAAGAACGAGAACTCTAAGAGGTTATAGGCGAAATACCAACTCGATCAAGAAACAGAGATATAAAAAAAAGAGACAATGCAGTAAGATAAAAAGAGAGAGAGAGGTTACCTGGGAAACCGTCGAGAGGCGTGGAGAAAGTGGAGAGAGAAGCAGTTAATACTTGCAGCTTTATATCCCATCACGTCTCGAAAATCAGAAATTAAAATTCAAATTCCCTTTAATCTGAACCGTCGATCTCATTAAATATAACTACGACCGTCCGATTAAGCAAAGAGTATCTATAGTTGAGATAACTGATAATCATTATCTCAACAAGAAGATCTAGACTGGACGGCTAGGTTTAGCTCCCGAGATAACGAATCGTCTCTCGAAAGCTGGGGGCAATTGTTGGGCCCGAATATGGCCCGATAGCTAGTGACGAATAACAAAAATGATAACGGGCTGTGATAGGCCCATCATGAATTCAATCTTCAAAAGCAGCTAAGCTAGAGCCGGAGGCTGTGAGCTAAAGATGTTCGGTAGAGAGGTCACGGAAAGGAGGCAGCTCGTGGACGTATAAGTAGGCGCAGGACCCGGTCAAAGGGGAGCTGTTACAAATCCCTCAAATTGACTAAAGAAGATGGACATTCATTCCTACGATCATTCACATAATCTCTGAAACACTTATTCATCTTTGTAATCATCAAGAAATACATCTCTTCGTAACCATTTTTTTATCAACGTTATCAATACAAAATTATTCATTCATTCTACAAGTTCTTATGGGATTCCACCCATGTTATTTTCCTTTAAATCTTAAACTGATCTAAAAACCAGGTAGTGAGTTTAGTCCCTCACATACAGTAGATGTTTAAATTTGAAACAACACTGTTGGTGGCTTCATTTTGAAGTAACAAATGAGAGTTGGAACAACAATTTTTCAAAAAAAAAAACAAAAGGTAAAAAATAAAATGGGATTAGAAATCGTCTAAGTTCCTTCTCCGAAGGAGGGAGAAACCATTGTTCGTTTCAAAACATTTCTTAAATAAATACAAACTATTGGTTTTTGGTTCCCAAAAAGAATAACAATAACAATAAATGTTAGAGCACTTTTATCTCTGAAAAAAAAAGGTCTTTTAAGCAAAAAATACAGAAGAACAACCCATAAAATAACAAAAACCGTTAACAAAAACCGTGTGTCGAAATAACCAAATAAAAGACGTTTTCGGTAGATATTTTCAACTGGATCCCACTAACACATGATTTGGTGTTTTTTCGGGCCCCAGACATGTGAAAGGTCGCCACTGGTCATTTTATTAATTTTTTTTTTAATCACAAAGAAAAAGTTAAAAAAAATTAAAATTTTGAAGCACCCCTTTTTTTAGGGATCACCGTTGATGATGCTCTTAGAAAGTCAGTAAAGGAAATGAAGAGATGGTTGTCAAAGAAAATAGCAAACATAAACACAATACAATTGTTCTCATAGAAGAGATGCTTGTTATGCGGGTAGAAACAAATAGATCAGTGCATAGAACGCGAGTAATGGTTGTCATTAGGGTTTCGTTTCTGACTGAAAACCGCCATAGCTTTTCTCACTGGAGGCTGCAATGGTGCCTTTTTATCACTGTGATGGTTCATGAACACATCGTCTGATATAAAATACTCATCTCCCTGAAAAAAAAAAACCACACAATATAATCAAATCAAAATGTTTTTTTCCTCCATTAGAGTTTCTATAGTTACTAACCGCTTTGCTTGCTTTCTTCTTGGTCTTGGGATGGAGGTACTTTTGAGGAAGTTGATCTTCCCTAAGAACCAGATTCTTGGTGATTGCGTCTCTTCCGCTTTTAGGCATCGGTATCGAAAACTGCACAAAGAAAACGAGGGTTTCTTCAGAGCAAGCAACGAAGAGCAAAACATGGTTGTTTCTCCTCATAACCGACTACTTACTTTAGTCCCTCGAAGTGTTACACGTGGCTTACGTGCAGCTATGATGGTGCCATTCTCGCCTATTGTAACCGCTACTTTGCGCAGAGTGCCGCCATTACCGCACTTGGGACAGAAGATTCTTCCAATTTCAGGAGTTACTGTGTAGCAAGCATGGCATTTCAACACCCACCTGAACATCCAGATGCAATCAAGTATAAGACTTCCCCCTCAGCTAATGAAAAGTGTCTTGAGGGATAAGAGAAACATCTGATTCATAAAGGTGTACCTGTTTAGTTGGCGAATTTGCATACCTCCCGGTGCAAGCAAACGCAAACCCATTTGAATAATAACATTTTGCATCGCGTAGTCACCGGTTATACAAGCTACACTGGACTCAGATAAGGCTCTCAACGACCAACTCTGCTCGCTGCTACCATCATCTGCCATCGATGATGCCTCAAAGGTATCACCATCCTCACTAGCAATGTCGACCCCCTCAGCTTCGACTTCAGTATCATCCTCACCATTCGCCTCTTCAGGTTCTTCTTGGAGAGCCTTTAATGAGTCTTCCTCCAACCTAATATCTTTTAAGATGGACGAAAGCTCTCCATAATCCTTTCCGCTATCTTTTCCACACTTTTCACCAGCTTTGTCAGCTTCTTGATCTTTCTGAAACTCTTGCTCAGACAAGGCATTGTAATGTTCCCACTTGGCCTTTCTCCTAAGGAACTTCCTGTGAGTACTGCTACTAACCGCAGGTCTCCATTCACCACCATCTTCATCATCATTTCCCCCCTGCGATGCATCTATTCCTTCCACCACCATCTTACCCTCAAGCTTCACCTCTGTTTTCTTAGGCGGGTACCTCTTCTCTCTCCTCTCCTCATCCTCTTCTCGACCCTCAGTATGAGACGCAACATCACCAACCTCAGAACAGCTGTCCGAGGGAAGTATGTTCATGTTAAGGTCTTTAAGCGGAAGGATCTTGGAAGTAGCGTTCGATTTCTCCTCGGCCTCGTCCTCAAGTGCCTCCCACTCCTCCAAGTTAGCCACATTGGATCCCCAGCCAGGTAACTCCTTCTCAGGTAATCTCCTAACCCTAACAGTTTGAATAGGCGGAGGAACATCTCTAAGATTCTTAGTCCCGTGAACCTCAGCCTCAAGCGTGTACGTCAAGGCAATCAACTTAAGATCAACATCAGAGAGTGTTTGCAAATCACCAGTAGCTTTAGCAAATTTAATAACTGCATCAAAAAAAAAACAATAACTGCTTTCAACCATCGAATCCAATCTAAAGACTTCATTACGAAGAATCAATTTGTATTTACCTTTACTGAGAGATTCAGGAGAAGGCTCCATGGTTTCGATGGTGAAAGGGATGAATTCGAGACGACGGCGAGAATCGGGGTCGCGAATCTCCGAGAGCACTTCGGGGACGGTTACGAATTTGTCGGCGAAGCTGGTTAGGCTATGGCTACCGTCGATGACGGCGTTGGCGTCGACAACCGCCATAGATATCCCCTTTGTGGATTTGCAGGTTCCGACCATACCGAGAATCGCCGACGGAGCTACGTCGGTTGTCGGAGGCTTTGAGGGGGGATCTTTCTTCACTATGGAACTCCACATCGATACTGGTTTCGGATCCATGATTGCTCCCGTTCGAGTTTCGTTTCTTTGCCGCTTCAGTGAAGACTGAGAGATAGAGAACCGAAGAAGAAGAAGAAGAGAGGTAAAACCCTAGGTCTGCTGGGAAAACGTCGTCGTTTTCAGTTCAAATATTAGAATGGGCTTCAAGTAGGCCAAAATAAATGGTCCTATATTTCATTTTATCTTAAATGGGCCTTGCGGATTTCCAAACAAATGGGAAAATATTTGTATTTCCCTTATTTTTTCAATGGGGTCTCACTTATATGTTTATTTTGCAAAAGCACTGAAAAAGTGATTAATATTACATTCTTTGGTTTCGACCACAATATAAATGTTGAACCGAGTTATTTAAGTGATCCCTTGAACCAGGTTTTTTTTACAAACCATCCTCGGTACAAGTTATGTTCTTACATCTTGGACTGAAAACCCGGTTTAGATACGCGTGTTCCCATCTTACACTGCTTCTCAACTTTGTCTTTAGCTCCGTAAAGGATTTTATGAACCATCCACATCAAAGTGAGGCTGTGTTGCCTTTCTCGTATTCTCAATCCATTCCTCAACTTTCTTGTAAGGACTAAACAATCTAAGACGATCTTTCTCATCCAAAACCTACAAAATATCACATACAATTAAATGCCAAAACATAGCAAAGTAAGAATCTTTTTTCTTACTTTGGAAATGTATGTTTGTGTACCTGAAGTTGCATAAGTTGGCATACAAGGCTGAGATCAGCTATGGATGGTTTGTTGCTTCCGAGCAAGAATTTAGCACTGCCCTTAAGCCAAAAAGTCTCTAGAGTGGACAGAGACTTTGTCAGTATCCTCTCAGCTTTAGCAGCTGCTTTCGAACCCAGAGAACGACCAAGAAATGGAGCTAGAACACTATTCATAACATATCCAGCTGAAACAACATGTGAGCTGGTCGTCATTCTAAGATGACTCCATATCAAATAATGGAGTACTAAAGTGTATAATATACCTGCACCAGGGCGTAAATTGGTGTGATGCCAATCCAAGACAGAGTGAATCTTGGCTCTCTTGGAAAGATCATTCGGATACTTAAGTGAATGAACATAGTGAGTGAAGTGAACGCTCTTTGGTATTCAAGAACATGTGACAAAAAAAAAAAAGACACTTACCAATGATCAGCTACACGTGGAAGTGCAGAGGCAAGATAAAATAAAAATGATTTATCAAAAAAAAAGAAGATAAAATAAAAATGGCGTGACTGCGAGATGAATTACTTCAGGTTAAGATTCATTAGAGAAAAAGAAGCAAGAAATGCAAAAGAGAAGGAAGTTTTATGTGTGTAACTTCTCGAAGAGCTTAAGTCTGCCGTCAACAATAGTTGGAACCTTCCCCATTGGGTTAATCTCTGAGAAACAAAGCACCATTAAGACCAAATCAATACAACATATCTAAGTATTTTATGAGATTCATATTTTTGTGGAAAAGTCAGTGACGAGGATATAAAAAAAATCGACTTCACCTCAACATTAGCTATTATTGTCAAGAAAAAGAAACAGATTGATACACAGAACCATATCTACTGAAAATTAAATCTACCATAACTCAAGTAATCTGCAATAACAGTTTTTGTAGATATATTACTCAAATGTCATCGAAATAAAACCAACACTGAACCTTTGAATTCAGGGGATAATTGCTGCCGCTTATCGAAGATAATCAAATTACAGTACATCAAATTCGATTCCATTAACCCATTTAAAAAAAAAGTAGAATCAAATCATTAAGTATAAGATTTTATTTTTAAGGAAAGATAATAAGTTACTTGCAGAATATGATTACAGCACGAGACGGCTGTGACTAGGGGTGGGCATTTTATCCGTGAAATTTGATTCGATTCGTTATCTGTTGCTATTCGATCCGAAAATTCCGAATATCCGTACGCTTTCGAAGCAAAGCAAATATTAAAATTCAATATCCGTTAATATCGAAGCAAATCACAAATATTAAAATTTTAGGAATCGAATATCCGATCCGATCCGTCAATATATAAATACATGTATATTTTGATTATATTTAAAATTTTAAATGTATAAAATTATTATTCTAACATATGATTTGACAGATTCTATTTACATTATTACTTATATAAAAGTATTACATAAAAGGAAAAAAACATTTATGACAATTATAATTTTTTTCTTAAGTTTTGTGTTATTATAATTGTTAATTAAGTTTAAAATTTTACAAAATATGTAAATTCACTATATCTTTTAATTTTTATCTTTTATATCATGCAAAAAAAAATATTTTCCAAAAAAAAATTGTATCAAATTTTTAAGATTATTTGTATTAATCAAAACAAATGAGATATCCGTAAGTATCCGCAAATATCCGCAAATATCTATTTATTTTCCGGATATCCGTTTTTCCGAATATCCGTATTTTTCCAAATCAAAGCAAATCGGAAAATTAGATATCCGTAACATTCGAAGCAAATCGCAAATACCTTCAAAAACCCGGATATCCGATCCGTGCCCAGGCCTAGCTGTGACGTACGATCTGCGTACACTTCTGTGTGGATCAGAATTTTTTACAACACTGAAAGGTGATAATCTGGGAAGAAGGGTCCCACGAAGAAAATTCGCGTGCTGTTTCTGCTTAAACATTATTTTAATACTCCGTGCCGTTTTATTTTTTTGAAAATGACAAACGAGCATATTGATACACGAAACTGTTTTTCCATGTAAAACTTAGTAATATAATCAAATAGTACCCGTTACAAAATTGAATACATTTTCATTCAGTTCAAAACAATTTACAGTATTTAACAAAATCATTATACAAAGTTATTTTTATTTTTTCATGTGTTTCCTTCAACTTCGTTAGTTACAAATTACAATAACACTAGCCAGTAACTTCGAAAAAAATCAAATTATGAATCACAACCAGTCAGTTAAACAAAAGAATACCAAGTTTATTAAGAAGCTTGATGTAGCCAACAATTTATATGAATAAATTCCCTAGAAATAGAAACTGAGTTATGTTACAACACATCAAATGTTAAAGATAAAAGAGAAAAAAAAAATTAAGATCCTGGAATCTCTCTGGTAACATCGTACCTCCCATGAAAATCCAAAAGAAGGAAAAGGAAATCTACAACAACAACAACAACAGTAGTTTATGTACAGCACCAACGATATCTGTAAGATGCTGCAATGTTCTAATAAGTAGAGTAGTAAGAATAAGACTGACTGAATCATCCTCGTGTCAAGTCGATATCAGTGAGGTGGTTATTGTTTCTCGAGTCAGTTGTTCTGCTGCCACCACCAGATCCTGCCCATCCTGGAGAAGAGTAGTCCATTGGCGTCTGAGCCGCCTCCGCTGCTGATTCTGTTGCTCGCGGCGACGGCTGCTCACTGGCCGGCGTCTCCAGGCTCTTGTCCTTTTTGGTGGTGTCGTCTTCCTTTGACCCGTTTTCTTGCTTGATTACTTTAGCCTTTGCACTTCCGTATACAAAACTACACGCCACCACCTACAAAACGTCATCAGGAACTGAGAGAACCATTCAACCAAGAAGAATCTCTACAATATAGATTGATACTAAAGATTGATTGATATACGTGAACGAGACTGGCTGCGATAAGCGTTCCAGCCGTGCCACCAATCAGAAAACCATCGTGGCGGGAGAGAGAGACACTAATACCTCCAGTTCTTGATTTAGACCCACCTTCTTCATTCACCAAGTAACATCCTTGTACACTCAGTATATCAAAATGCCCCTACACAGCAACCCCCAGAAAGAAAAAAAAACAAAGAAGATGAAAAAAAGGAGTTTGTTTGTGAGACCAGAGAGGAATTTTTGAGAACCTGAAAAGACAGAGTAGGCGCTGATGATCCAGTTTGACGTAGCGTAAATGCAGAAGCCATTCCGGTTCCCGACATAATACAAAGAGCTCTTGGCCTCTGTTGTGAAAACGAAAGAACTTTTGAGACAATGTCCTACAAAAAACAAGAAGAGGAAAAAGATCATATATTAAAAAGCAAACTCAAAACTCAGAATAATCTGGATAGAGAATCAACGGAGAGTTAAAAATGTAACCTCTCCGGCTTCAACACTGATCACGTGAGTCGCAAAAGCAAATCCAGCTGAAGTGTTCATCCACTCACCTAAAAAAAAAAACAGTAAAGCGAAGCAACGACAACAACCAAGTTAAAAGCCCCAAAGAACCAGATATTTCGCATCACATTAGCAACTTCTTAAATCAAACACAATCATAATGTCACAATCTCAATTCACTAAGAAACTTGCTAACTCGGATTCAAGAATAAGAAAGCTCACCGAGATTAGCGAGACGCTGCTTTCTCCCGGTTCCTGGAGGCCGACCTCTAGCTCGTTTAGGAGCGTTAGGGTCAGAGAGTGGAGAAGAGACGCGAGGCTTCTGCAAAGATTGCATCGGAGAGAGCTCAAGATCACACCCTTCATTATTATCAGGAACATACTTCCTCGGCCGTCCTCGCTTCTTCTTAACCAACTGCTCCTCCGCAGAGTTGGGATGAGGTGGAGGTTGTTGTTGTTGCATAGTGGGAGACGGAGAAGAAGAAGAAGCCATACCCATATGAATCCCATGGCTGAAATCTTGATGGTGTCTCTGCTCGCCGCCGCCCAAGGGAAACGGATGCTGCTGCTGGAGATTAGGGTTAGACATTGGTCTGAAACCCGGCGGCGCGTGGATGGCACTCGCGGATTGAGAAGAGAAAGGTCCTCTTGGGAAGTAGAAAGGAGGAGGGAATGGTGGCATAGCTTCTCGACCTCCTTCCATGCATTTAATAAAAAAAGAAAAACCCTAATTGCTACCAAAGTTCCGATTAGATTTTTAAAACCCTAGAATCAAGCTGGGGTTTTTGTTAAGCCCATTGTAAAATTCAAGAAAACCTTAGGGATAATATCAAAGATCTAGTTTTGAATTCTAGAAGAAGAAGAAACCAAATCTTGAGCGCTCTGAGCTCTGGGATAAGTGCAGATTTGAATTCGCGAAATGTTGTGTAGTTGCAACAAGAACAGGGCTAAGAGATTAGGCAGCAGGTGAGGAAGCTGTTCCTACACTATTAAAGAGTAGGAGAAAAGGAAGAGACAACACAGAACACACCCTAGATTTTTGAATCTAGGGTTTCTGAGATGTACATCAAAGGGAAGGGCAGAAAAAGGAAGAAGATGACAGGAGAGACAAAAGTGGAGAGAGAGAGAGAGAGAGAGAGAGAGAGGGTATGTATTAAAAATGTATTTTGAAAATTGAAGAGAGCTTTTGAGTTAAAGCATTCTCTGAACTGAAGGCTGAAAAGACTTGAACACCTTTTCTCTACTTCTCTCCCTCTCTTGTTAATTTGTAGAGAGAATTCATTAATTCTGGGGAAAACTATTCATTAATTAATTTGAGACAATTTAGTTAAGAGAAGTATAATTAGATTTCGATCCGCACAGCAGCGCTGCTGCGCAGCTGTTTATTTTATTTTATAAATATCACTTTGATATTATTGTAAATGTTTTGAATATATCTTTTATATTTTCGTGTATATATTGTGTAATTCTATAATTTACTGATTATGTTTTTATTTGACATTATAATGATTTGTTTTTAACAGTTTACATTGTTAATAATTGTCATTAAATACTAATATATTTGTTGAGCTCACCACAATACATTCATAATCAGAAATAATCAAATAAAATTTCTCCTTCGAAATATGTCTAAAAAAATTCTACAGCTTGCATACAAGCCATTTAAAAGTAAATTAAGTTATACTATAGAAAGAATATTTTTAAATAAATTTTATATTTTCATATCTTGTTACTTTGACATATATCATTTTAGTAAATTTAATACATATAGCATCTATCATATTGTTTTTAGTAAATTTTATCGATATAAATATTTTTTAGATGTTATGATATTAAGTTTTCTGATTTATAACCAAGAGCTCTTCGCCCTGTGGTAATGGAACTCCAGCTGGAGTGATATCTAATCAATTTCGGTTCGGATTTGGTGCTACTTTATCAGATCGGGTTTGGTTTGGTTATTGGGATTTAGGATTTTTTGCCCAGCCCTATTCATAATAGAGGTGCATAGCATACACCATGAGTAGTAATCAAGAAATGCTATCATAATCATTTACGCAAACTATCAGTACAAGTGTCTTGCAGTGGCCTAGTGGTTAATTTGTGTGTTACCAAAAGTCCATGTCACGGGTTCGAAAACCCATAATTCATTTTTTCGATTTTGCACATTTTCATTAATGAAGGGCAAACTCGTAATTCGACCTTCATCTTCTTCCTGTCGACCTCTCTTCGACTCAAACCCTAATATACAGCCGTTTTTTTTGTTTTGAACATAAATCATCTTTTTCTTCGATTCTTAACTGTTGTCAATGAAATATGATAGATCTATCTTTGAACTATCGATTTAGAGCCTGAGAATACCATTATATACTCCCGTTTTTTCTCAAATCTGAGTTTTGGCCGAATAAGGCAAACTCGCGGCGGAGCACCACCGAGTCACGTTTAACCGGCGAGAAATCGGCCAACTCGGCCGCGTTTTCGAACACATTTGTAACAAAGCCTAATTTTTCTCAATTTCTCTTTCCTGCAAAATCCAACAAGAACTCAACTCAGAAAAAAATCGCGGAGAGATGGGGAAACGGGGAGGAGCTAACAAGCTTACAAAAGCTCAAGGAGGACCGAATCTCAAGTCCGTGCTCAGACACGACCACTTGAAGAATCTCGCTCTCTGGTCTACCGGCGGAGATACTCCCATCCCGTCCTTAGCTACTTTCTTCGGTCGGCGTCTCGCAGCCGATGGACAAGCTTCCGACATTCCTCACGATCCTGACCTCTTCTCTTGTCAAAGGTATTAACTATGAACATTAATCCAAAACAATTTGTCTTTCAAAGACATTTAATAGTAGCTTTTGTCTTACTTCTTGTTTGTCTGATTTTCTATTAGGTACCATTGCTTTTTTTTTTGTTCTCATTAGGGAATATATGTTTGTTTCTCTCGTGTAGGTGTGAGACTGTTCTTCAGCCTGGCTTCAATTGTAATGTTAGAATCGAGAAGGTTTCTGCTAACAAGAAGAAACACATGAGGACAAGGTACAAGAAGAAGCCTAACATGTTTCTGCCTCAGAACAATGTAGTTTACTACTGCAACTTGTGTTCTCACCGTAATCTCAAGAGAGGTACTACAAATGGTCAGATGAAAGACATGTACCCGCCCAAGCCGAAACCAACTCGTCCACGTCCCAAGATTGATAAAGAGGTGACGGTGGTTGTAGCGCCTCAAGAAATCGAAAGTAACATACTACTTCCTTCTTCACCTGAAAGAAGATGTGAGAATGATAGTGTTGTGGAGAATACACCAAAGCCAATGCTTACACTGGAGAGAGAGAAGAGAATAAGGAAATCCAAAAGTAAGAAACCAGTTGAGCCGGAAAGTGTTCCTGAGAAAAAAGCAACAGTTGGTGGTGGTGGAGGATCGAATAAGAGGAAGAGAAAAGCATGGACAAGTATGAAGGAGTTGTCTGAGACTACAACAACAAACAAGAGTTCCAGTTCTGTAAACTTTAAAATACCTTTTCTCTTGTGATTTTCTTCTATGTGATATCTGACCCAACACTAAGTGAAGTTTTTCGAATTAGTCCTATCTTGTCTTTGTTTTCATCTTCTACATCTATATTTGTTACTATTATTTTTAGTGTAAATGACACTGACACAGACTAATCAAATACATATCCTAGTATAACGGGCTCGAGTAATAGATTTTAGAAACAATTACACCCCAAGTCACTTTTCATCTTTATAATATCAGAATAAGTCACATTTGTCTACTGAGACACTTTGTACACGTTTCCAATGCAAAAGAGGATATAAAATTCCAATTATGTCCTTTTTCTCTCATCAATTAAACTACACTTTTTTTACGTTCCTTCTCTCACCTCATCCTCTTCTTCTCTTCAGCCGCCAATCACTAATCTCACATCTTCTCCTCTGCTTTATGTTCCTCTTGCTTCTGGCCTTCTCCTCCCACACCTATTACGTTATTTCCCTTACCTCATCCTCTTCTTATATGTTTGTGTTTCGTTGACTAGATTCATCATATGATTTCTTAAAATCTGGGTTGGTGAGTTTTCAATTTCATCTCGTTTTGACTCTTTGGTCTGAGATTCATTCATCTGTTTTGGTTGTAAAATTGTTTCTTTAATTGTTTAGATATCCTTTCAAACTCTCCAGCAGATGAAAAAATTGTTGTTTCTAGATTGGATTCAAAGTGGCTATTTTGCTCTGTATCAGCAGGAAAAGATCGGAAGCTTCAGATTTTGAAGCTGATTTGCTGTCAAAATTAATATAACTAAGCAGCCATGATCTCAGTTGCAGGTACAATAGAAATATCTGATGATTTTTTTTTCTCTTTGAATGATTAATCATGGTTTAAGATTGATGGGTTAGTTTTTTAGAGTATCATAGGCTATAGGAATTGGTCAATATCAGATTCTTTTCTTGAAAATGTGATCACATCTAATGGACAAAGGCGATTTGAGTTGATAATTGATTGGGAAAAGACAGTTCTTAAACAAGTTGAGATTCTGTCCAAATAAGCTTGTGTTACTTTACTGGAGTACCAACTGTTGTTGACCTTGCTTCTATGTGTGATGCTATAACAAGCTTGGCAGCTATTCCAAAAAATTAAACCCCTTTGTACATTTTCTTTACAGGTTTCAACTTTGGCTTCTGAATTTTTATTTGTGAAAGAATGTATAAGTTATGTGGTGAAGAAGCATGCTATGAAGAGATAAGAGACTCCACTAAAATATTTCCTGGATTTGGCAAAGCTCATAGATTCACCTATAAAATCTTTCATGTACATGTGGATACTATATATAATTTGTATATGTGGATATCATAATTTAGTGTACATGTGAAATTTGTTTACATCATTGTACACGTGGATAATAATAAACATGTACATCTAGAAACTGCTTATACATGTACTTTACAATTTTTAATCATGACAATGGATGAATGATGAATCTGAAGAGAACAATTGACTTCTATCTATTGTCAAGAGGTTGATTTTTTTCTGGAGAGGGAGGGAAATTGGTTTTACTGATAGAAAGTTTTTATTGATTTTCTCTGAAAATATTAATTTGTACACTTACGTTAAACGTGTACATGTGGATATTATATATATACGATGTACATGTGGATACAGTTTATATGTTGTACATGTGTACAAACACTTAAGGAGTGGCAATTTTGTAATTAAATCGTCATCTTCAAATCAGGGCTTCCTGTATTTTCTGCAACTACATCTTGGAGCCCCCATTGATTTTTTCATGAAATCTTTATTTTGATGATTTTATCTCCAAAACTTACAAACGTTGTATAGATTAACCAACAATAGTCAAAAGAGAAGAAAAAAAACAAAATTTCCATAATTATTTATTTTTAACAGATTAATCTTCAGTCTCTTCGCGACCGCTGCTTCACCGTTCGATCCGGGACACAATCCACCTTCCTCCAGAACAGCCTCATTACGACCAAGGTACTCAATAAATTTCTGGGTAATAGCTTCTCTAACCTTCAGATTTTTTTCGCAGATGGGAGATTGAAGCGATAGATCGAGATGTGGTGGAGAGATGAAAAAAGAGATTTCATGAAAAAAAGGATAGAGATGCGGTAGAAAAAAAAGGTGTCTCCAGGTATTATGATTGAGGACAGAATTGTATTTTAACACTAATAAAGTGTCTCAGTATATCAAAGTGACTTTTTATGATACTAAAAGTCATAAAGTGACTCAAACCGTAAATCTCTCTAGATTTTATGGCTGTGAGTTGGCTGTGAGAAAAATGAAAACTGTCCAATGCACTCATACTTACTAATCAATCCCAATATGTTGTCAATATAAAACTCACTTTTGATTTGAAAAACGGAGTGTATGGAGTACATATTTGTATTAGTGACACTAACACAGACTAGTCAATTACATCAGCAGAACAAGCTGTCAATATGAAGCTCAATTATGATCTGAGATATAGAGTTATAGGTCATCATTAACTACGTTGTACACTTTCACAGTTAATTTGGACCCTTATTTAAATCCCTAGTTTGATATATGTATGCTAAACCCATTAGTCAACTCTTTTTGGGAGAATCCAAGAAAAGAAAAAAAACACAAAAGTATAGGTATAAACAAAGACCAAGATATGTTGTTAAAAAGAAAAACAAAGACCAAGATAAGAAATACAAAAACGAAAACAAAAGTTTAAGTTAAACAAACGGAAAAACAAGTTAGATACGGCCTGAAGAACTTGTTAGAAATCATTTTCTTCTTCTATTTTTTTCTTTTGTCTCACAACCACAAAGGCAAGAACATGGCAACATCAAAGAAACTATCTGCTTTCTTTTGCTACTCCTTTCTCTTATGTCTTCTCTTCACCACTAACCAAACGATGTCCGAATCCGACCACATGGAGACTTTCTGCAACAAACCATCCGGAAACTTCATTCGCAACTCAACTTACCACACAAATCTCAACGCTCTTCTCTCCGCTCTAAGCAACCAGTCCTCCCTCGCTAACTATTACAACCTCACGACCGGTCTAGCTTCAGACACAGTCCATGGAATGTTCTTGTGCACAGGAGACGTCAACAGAACAACTTGCAACTCCTGCGTCAAGACCGCAACAACCGAGATCGCCAAAAACTGTACCAACAACCGTGAAGCAATCATTTACTACTTCGATTGCATGGTTCGTTACTCTGACAAGATCTTCCTCTCCACTTTAGAGACACAGCCTAATACCCTATGGTGGTCTACCGATCTAATACCCAAAACGTTTGGTAAATTTGGAGAGAGGCTGTCTGATAAAATGGGTGAAGTTATCGTCAAATCGTCTATGTTATCTTCACCACTTACTCCATATTATCTTATGGATACGACTAGATTCGATAACGTGTATGATCTTGAGTCTATTGTTCAGTGCACTCCTTATTTGGATCCGGGAAACTGTACCACATGCCTGAAACTTGCGTTGCAAGAGATGATTGACTGTTGTGGATAAAATTATCTATTCCTAAAAATAAGAGTATATGTGATTCATTTTGTTATTACGGATATTGCATATTAGTATTTGTTTTGATTCGTAGATTTACGAATATTTAGATTTTCTTGTTCAGATCAAAATGGATAACAAATCAAAACAAAATTTACATATATTTTGATCAGTCCTAACACTAGAAATGTAATGCAGTTGGTCAAAAGATAAGAACTTTGGAATCATGCTTTTGTTATTTGATTATATTTCATGATTGCCAAATACAGAAAAGGGTCTTTTTAGTTACTATTTTTACACATTAACTAGTAAGAAAAAGAATCAACTTACATTCCCTAGTGTGCATTTAGTAGTGTAAATTTTCATTTTCTTATTAAACTTTTTTTTTAAACCGGTTTTTCTATTAAACGATTCCCAAAGTATAACGATTCTGTTATTGAGTACTTTAGGCAAATGTTCACTTTTTCAAGAATATTGACACCGGTTTATATCTTTAACTCTTTAGGTGTTTAAATTGAGAATTTGTACAGGTTTATACCACCCCAAGCCACAAAATTCTCATTTAAAAACGCGACAACCCCTTCGTTGCAAAGCGTTCTATCGCAAAACGGCGGCGTATCGGGATGATCGGGAGAGTGCAAGTAAACAAACAAGAGCTTAAACTGGGTCCTAGATCGCTGAAGCGCGTCCATGAAACCTTCGGATACAAAACCAGGGTTTCTCCCGTAATCTCTATCGAACAAGGAAATGAACTCCATTGCTTCTTCACCTGCCGATAAAGAAACCGACTCAGACCCAGACCCAGACCCACCACTACGACCTGATCCAAACCCTAACATGCCAAGCGAATACGTCAGAGCTCCACCGGCGACCCGGAATCCGAACCCGATCGCGGTAGAAGCTAACCCTAAGCTACCGGAGACAATCGAAACGGGTAAAGTTATGATCTTCCAAGCGATTCCCGGAGGTCTCCCGTCCTCGTCGTTAAAAGCAGGGTCATCTTCGAATTCAGTAAAGAGTTCGCGATTGTGATCGCGGGAAGACGAAGGGTGGTTATGGAGTGGGTCAGATGATGATGATGATGATGAAGTGAAGGAGGAGATAGCGAGTTCGAGGTCCCAGCCATGAGCTTGGAGGATCTCTGTGCATAAATCCGCATCTTCCAGACCTGTTATCGCTTGGAAGTAACCCAATTTGTCGGCTACGTCCACCATTAAGATCTTTTTCACTTCCTTTCTCTCTCTCTCTCTCTCTCTCTCTCTCTTTCTTTTGCTATCTCTTTATCTCTCTTCTCTCGAATCTAGAAAACTGTGCCGAATAATGACGATGTCCTTTGTTAATTAATTACCTTAAGTACCCCCTCGACTCCAACACCAACGGATGGTCTATTAGAAGATAAATCTATTTAACCAAAATCAAAATATGATTGTTCTTCAAGTTAATCACCTCCACATTACTTAACAAGTGATTTGCATAGACATTTTTAAAAATATTCATCTATTCACATTCATATTTTAGACCATCTTAAATCTAATCTATTAAAACATAGTCCTATTTTTTATCTACTTATAAATATTGTCATTTAAAATTTGGACTTATTCATATTTTACTAGAAATAAATATTAATAAGATCTTTTTGAAATCTCCTTAATTTACTTTCAATATTTCAAATTTTCCACTCCTATTTTTATGGCTAACAACATTAATTAGTTTCATCTATCTTATTAAAACAGGAACATTACAACTTCTTTTAGGTGGATTTTTAAAGGTGGACCTCATATATTTAAATTAAATGTCTCATTCTTTATATATAATACGTACCATAGTCTAACTTTGAATTAATGTATTTCCTTAAATACAGTTCTTCCTTTTGTCCATATTCCATATATGATTTTTACATTTATTACATGTCGATTTAAATAAGATATACTAAGAATACTAAAAATATTAATCGTTCTATAATTACCCTATACAATTCATTTTAAATTGATCAGTATACTTTCATTGCCATATTAATTTTATTAGTACGAATAACATTAGGTAGATAAGTCATAGACACATACATAAAGATATGACTATTCTTATAACTACGTTGGGCCTAATCTACTTTCTAAAACAAATAACACATAGCTTCATATATTGTATAGAATATAGTAATATTGTATAGTATTATACTTATACAATAATACTAAAAACAAACCAAACTGAAATATAATATATATCGAAAATGCTTTGAACCATTACACACAAAATATATTAGACCTCAGAGATAAAATTCACTTTGAAATTACGTAATAATTATTTTAAAAAATTAAATTTCATAATGTACAAAAAATATAAGTTTTATATAAAATTTTGTGTTACAATAAAAAGACACAACTCGCGCTTGCAAAATGTTATTTTTTACATACGAAAGACAGTTTTGATACCGTTCTTTAAACACAAAATTGAATTATACAAGCTCGATACTACATAAAACTAAACAATATAGAATATATTTCAAAAATAAAACCCGTGCGGGTGTGTATATGTTTATATAATATATAAATATATTATGTTACACATATTTTCATAGAAATAATACCCCAATGTAAGTTTTGTATGATAAATGTTGAAAATACAAAATATATAGCACTATATATTTTAAATAATACAGAAAAAATCTACTTTACGTTATCATAAAATTTAAAAATCAAATTTAGTAACTAAACACATTGCTTATTTAAACACATTAGTACACATTGTTATTTATCAAAATTTTATATTAATACACATTGGCGATCATGTATAACATTTAGTAAAAACAAAGATAAAAAAAATGATTCCCGCTCAGTCGAGCGGGTCATGATCTAGTTCTAATTATTATACTTTCGTAAAACTTTCACCATTTATATTCATTTGAAACTATCTATATTTTATTGTATTTATTTTTTTTTCTTATTTATTCTTGCATTTAGATTTTTCAAAGTCTAAAAAGCTGATGTATTTAGTTGTGGTGCGTTAGAAATATACAAAAACATTTCTTCCATTTTAACTATATATGAATTTATGATTGGTAAGTTATATTTATACAACTATATGAATTTTATAATATAAATAACCTTTAATATTTTTCATAGCTATAGTGCTATATAAATATATAAGTACTATAATAAGTGATTTTAATTAAACATATTTTACTCAGATGTGGGCTAAAATATTAGATCATCATTTCTAAAATGGTTAGTTATACTATAAAAATATATATTTTTCAGTATAGCTAAATTTATTTTAAAATGTATTGTATACAATAACAATTAATAACTAAGTAAAATATATAAAATAGATCACTACATATTAATAATGTTCAATAAGAAATCTAAACAATATGATTATAAGTTACACAGCATAAAATACTAAAATGTAAATCATATATTTAAAACGTTTATGATAATATCAAAATTGTACATTTATAAGAGAAAAAATATCCGCACGAACATGCGGGTTCAAATTCTAGTTCGTTGTTAAAAAAGAAAAAAAATTCCTAGATTCGACTTATGGTTTTTGCTTCATTTATTTTATTAGTATATTTTAATGTTAATGAAAAATATCTATTTATATGGTAAAAAAATTTTATACATGGTATAATATTATCTTTTAAAAGTTATTACATGATGTTGAAATTATTGTAACATGATTAATTTATTATAAATATTTATATTTTGACAAGATTTTAGATATTTAATAATCTTTATATCATATCACAGATAAAAGTTCATACAGATATTATATTTTTGTGGATATTTAAATAAATAAAGCTGTATTTATGCTTATTACTCAATGTAAGGATAAACCTAATCAAGTTTCTAAATTACTGAATTGTATTTAAAATTTAATTGCAATAAAATATTTTAATTAATTAATTATCATTCTATTCATTAGGTTTAATACGTATCCTTTTATAAGTTAAATAATTTTAACTAAAAACAACAAAAATAAATTTTATTAAATTTTATTCTTGAAATTAATAAAATAGTATAAAAATTACTATTTCGAAAATGACACTTAATTTGTTAAATTAGACTAAATAAATACTATAAATTGGAAAGTTAAAATAATAAAAATTAATAATGATTAATTTTTATACTCATATGTTTTAAAATAAAATATTTTAAAATTATTATTTATGTGCATGGCGCAGGAAACCATCTAGTTAATTTTAAATAATAAAGTTAATAATAATAGATAATATATTTTTTTTTTATAAAATATGTTATTAATAATTAAAGTATAAAATCTTTTACTAGTGTTAGAATATAATATTTTATTAAATAAAACAGAAATTATTAATTAAAAATAAAATATTTATTATTATAATTAAAATAAATATTCAAAATTATTTTATTATTATAATAAAATTAAGCATAGTTAACCATATAAATTCAAATCAATTTATATTTGGTGATGAACCATTGTAACTTTTGATGTTAATCTTTATTAGTATTAGATAACCATTTTAATGTTCGGCGTTCAGCCATTGCAATCATTATTTTTTACATAAGGATTTATGGACACTTGCAAACCATAACCAAAATAAAAGCAAAAGAAATAACAGCAATAACCAAATGATCATAGCCGTTTGCCGTAAAAAAAAAAACCAAATGATCATAAAAGAGAGAAATTTATTGTTCAAAATTCATAAAAGATCTTTGGAAAAGGACTTAAACAGGGAAAATTTCAATGATTTGAAAAAAAATTGTCAAAATGTCTAAGGATGCTACTTTTCTAAATAAAAATTCCATAGATTTTAAGAAATTTTTAGTTTTATTTTTATTTTTTAAAATATATGTATTTTCATACATCTTTAAATCATTTTAAAACATCTAATACTCTGGTAATACTATTTGTTGGATAATTTCACTATTTTATGATATTATATATTTAAAAAATTAAATATATCAATCAATGTGTTTTTAGGTCTCATGTTGTTTTTTTTCTTTTGACGGTTAAACTCAAACTTTCATCTAAGCACTAAACGGTTGGTGCCAAAAACTATTTATCATATTGCATTAACTTTTCTTTTGTCGGCAACAAAACATACTCATATAGACTCTGTAAACCAAACCGGTAGCTCCGCATCCATATGGACAATAAATGACGATTACTTTCTTGCACTGCATGCTAGACTGTCTGCCTTTGTATTCTGCGTCCGTGGAATATGGATGAGCTCTGAGTTGTTGAAACTACCTTTCAAAAGCTTGATATCTTCCAAATAACTTGCAAACGATGGCAATTCTTCTGGTTGTGACACCATCTTCACCAACTGAGAATAATCCGTTGTGAGTGTAACAGTAAATTATCAGAGATTCCTCATGCATTCCATTGCCCAGATGAGAGCTTCGATCTCCGAATGGAGAGGCGAATAATTCGCCCATGTATTCCTTGCAGCCATTAAACCCTCAAAACTTTCTAGTGTGCTATACCATCCTTGTCCTGAAAATTTTTCCTGATTTTTCCATGATCCATCCGTGAAACATCATCTACCAGAAATAGTCGGGATAGTCGCTAATGTCGGTGGTTGAATAGGGTGTAAATCTTGAGTGAGAGAACTTTGTGGCTCAGTCCAAAGTAAAGATTCTGTGTCTGCCATTCTGAGAGTTTCTCGCGGATCAATGTCCAAGTTGCAGATAACTTTATTATTTATTCCTTTCCAGATATACCATAAGATTGAATCTCCATCACTGGCGAAATTCGCCAAAACAAGTAGTCCATGTTTGTAAAGAGTGATTTGGTTGGGAAAGTTTATGGGTTTGATGGAATCTGCGATAGCGCCCAAATTTGGACTGCTGGTGGACACTAAAAAACATATGATTAATGGATTCCTCAGAATTTCCACATCGTTCGCAAAGTCTGTGGATTTGATGGAATTGCATTAACTTGTTATCAGATGATAATTTAAGTAAAAAGGAAGCAAAGTAAGTAAAATGCACATCTTTTAACATTTATGGATTACTACTATTAATAAATTTAATATTTGTGTCTCTAGTTGTAACAATCTGTGTTTGAAGATACACATACTTTTTTTTTGGTAAAAGATGTGTTTATTCATTCTAATAATTGCATATATTTTGAATGAGTTCTTTTCTTTCATTTTCATATATATATATATATATATATATATATATATATATATATATATATATATATATATATATATATATATAATATTTTAAAAATCTTAAAAATGATTTGGTAGTTTCGGTTTTTTGGGTAATTTTATTATTTTATAATATTATATATTTACAAAATTAAATATATGATTTATCAATTATATTTTTTGGTTTATAATATCAAGTTTTGGTGTATTTTTTTCAGTTTGAGTTTCTTCTATTAGGGTTTTGGATAAAATTTTCAGGTCTATGTAGATAATTTTATTTATTTATAGATAATTATTAAAAAGTATAAACCAAGAATAAATATTTTTATATATGTGTACAATTTAGTTTATGCATGAGTTTTATATATATGTTTATTAACTGAATCTCTAATTGCGCATAAATAAGGAATGATTGTTGAAGATTTAAATGTATCTTTGAAACTGTTTAAGTAGATTGTTACAATTGTTTTTTTGTCTAACAATTATTATAATTGTTTAGATGAACAGTTACAACTGATTAAATTAAGGGAAATTGGGCTGTATGACATGAAAAAAACATAATTCACTAAGTAACTAATTTTTCTAACATTTCTATACACACCGTTACATTTATATAATAATATTGTATTAGCCCTCGTTTTCACCAGCATAACCTGCAAAGAAATAAAAATATTAATTAATAATTATTGATTGTACAACATAAACCGTGGCTATTTGTTGCTCACACACACTCACAAAATAAGTTTTTCATTGCTAATATTTTGGAAAAGTTAACATATTTCTCCAAAACAGATTTGAGCGATGAAAACGATGAAGACGTTGCGACTACGCTCCCGAAAAGTTTTGTGGAGGAGGAAACCAGTTTAGGAGGTTTTGTCGGTGACGGAAATGAGAGGCTTCTCAAATTCCAAAATCGACAGGAGCGAGGACATTAGAATATGTATGTATCTGAATTTACAGAAAATTTATGTTGTATGTGGGAGAAGATGAACAATTAGGTTATGTGTTCCATTCCATTTGATAATTAATAAGAAGTGCTATTTCGTTACTATACTATTTTATCATGTTCCATTCCATTTGATGGTTAATAAAGAGTGCTATATTTTGCTTGGAAACATAATTTGTAATTTTTTTAAAATTCTAACTATCTTTACATGTTTTTAATCTCTGAAAATCATATCGTGATTTATATTGTATAGTTTAATATTACATAATATAATACATAATATTATGTATTTTTCAGATTTTGATATTTGGGAATAGTGTTCATATTTGGATTAGGGTTTAGTGAATAGAGATTAGGGTTTAGTATTTAGAATATGAAAGGATATAGTTAGTGTTGCATTAACTTCTTACATACAATCACATACATTTCATAATTTCTCCAATATGTACTATGTTATTTATTTTGTTCCATTCTATTTGGGTTTAGGATTATATTTGGGTTTAGGGTTTACGGATTAGAATTTAGGGTTAAATATTTAGGGGTTGGAGATGTACTATGTTATTTATTTGTTCCATTATATTTGGGTTTATGATTTATATTTGGGTTTAGGGTTTATACTTGGGTTTAGAGTTTATACTTTCGTTTAGGGTTTACTAGTTAGAATTTAGGGTTTAATATTTAGGGGTTGGAGATGTACTATGTTATTTATTTTGTTCCGTTCTATTTGGGTTTAGAATTTATATTTGGGTCTAGGGTTTATACTTGAGTTTAGGGTTTACTGATTCGAATTTAGGGTTTAATATTTAGGGGTTGGAGGTGGATTAGGATATGGTTTATTATTTAAAGTTAGGATGAGGTTGATGTCCTAATATTATTTATTGAAACAGAATATAGTGACTGAGGTTGGTAAATGGAATACAAAATATATTAGAAAGAGCTCTATTTTAGTCTACACATTTAAAGTGACGTGGTTCTCCTCTACACCAATTCACCTTTATCTTAGGCCACATAAATCACAATCAACGTAATTTATTTCTCCTGCTTCACAGGAAACTCGTTGCATCAAAGGGTATAACCGGATAATGTGAGGGTCAAAAGTCATCGATTGAATTACGTCAAAATCATAGCTAGTTTCTTAATTACACTTCTGATTTTGGCTATCTGGCAAATTAGTCCTTAAATTAAACAGTGCATTTGCTAGTGACTGCAGTTTTTGGTGATAAACCATTGCAATCTTTGGTAATGGACCATTGTAATTGTTTGTAATTGTAGTCTTTGGTATTATAATATTTGGTGATGTAATCTTTGATGATGAGTTATTGTAACTTTTACTGTTAACTATTGCAAAATTTGTTTGTCAACCATGAGACCCTTTGTCTTCTATATAAAATTGTGGGAAATGACAAATTACAATTAGAATAAGAACACATAAAATATAAAAAATATCAAACAATCACAAATAGATTAGGAAAATGAGAGATTCTTTGTTCAAATTTCATCAAAGATCTTGAAAAAAACATATAAATATGGAAACTTTCATTGGTTTGAATCGATTTTCCAAATGTTATAGGATGTGTCTATTCATCCTAAAAGTTGCATATATTTTAAAGAAATGATTTTTTCCTTCATTTTATATGTATTTATCTACATATATAAATAATATTTAAATTATACAAAATAATCTGGAATTTTTTTTACTGAGTAATTTAGTTACTTTAATAATTTTATATATTTAAAATAAATATTTAATACTTATACTCCCTCCGTTTCGAATTAGATGTCGTTTTAAAGCAAAATTTTTGTTTCAGAATAAGTGTCGTTTTATGATTTCAATGCAAATTTTATTGATTTTTTATTCTAAACTATTTTTCTACTTGTTGAAATCTGGTTAGATGTATTGGTAATAATGTTTTTATCTAGTAAATATACAAACTTAATTGTTTTATTAATCTGTGTGTCAAAATCTAGAAAGACAAGTAAAATGAAACGGAGGGAGTATCTTTTAGTGTTTCAGACTATTTTTTGTAAGTTAATCCCTAATTTTTACTTAAGCACAAACAGTTGATCCAATAATTATTTTTAATGTATTGCTTTACTTGTTATCAAGTGGTAGTTTACGTAAAAAGGTGAGGGATATTTGTGTATCTTCAAGAACCAACTTCTTACCACTATAGACTAAAAGATTGAGCTAATTTTTTATTTCGATCATTATATATCGAATAAGTAAAATAGTTAGGATATAAAGAGATCTCTCACTTTTTCATATAATCATTAATAGTAAAACTAATAAAAATATATAAGGGTGTATCTTTAAAACTGCATATGTTTTTATAGAAGTTATTTTTTATTTGCTTATTTATAATTGTATTATACATTTAAAGAATCTAAGTAAATGTCTAAAGATTTGTCTATTTATCTAAAAGATTTTAACATGATATGTGTTTTTTCTTATGTTCTCATTTTATATACTATAATTTTAAGGGAATTTGAAGAAATAATTTTATCTACTTTAATGAACCATTTTTACAAGTTTAGTGAAAAAGATGACAAAAGTTTACTGAAAAAAATTGTGTGTTTTCATTTATTTTGGTTTTAACTTCTACTACTTAACTATAATTGTGTTATTTAATCTTTTCATCTTATCATAAGTAAAAGTCTGCAATTTTTGGGTTTTATTTGTATATACATTGATTTATATCTTAAAAAATTATCACGATAAAAATAAGGTTTCTTTCAAAACTGACCTAAATTTGTGGTCAAGCAAAAAATTAACCCTCTCACTTTTTGATTTTTTTTTGCCCTATTCATTTTAAAAGTTAACTTAATTCACGAAAAATTCCATTTTTGAAATATGTTAATTTTACTCAAACATCCTAATCTTCATTAATTACTTATTTATAAAAATACAATTGTCTTCAAATATCACCAACTACCAACAACCAAAATTAATTTTTAAATGCACTAGATATCAAGTAATACATATTCTCATCTCATTTCGTACACACAAAAATTATTTATCTTAAATATCCTCTTTCATTTCGTCCTAAAAACTCAATTTTTATTTATGTGTTTTAAACTTTTGACCTTAATGAATTTATAAATTTATTGTATATAATGATGAGGTTGCCAATATTCTTGTTCATTTATGTGTGTAACTAATAAGAGCAACGAGTTTTCTAATATGTTTTATTGTCACTTTTTTGCAGATTGGTTAGTTACGAAAGTCTAAATATAAGTTTGTTGCAGATATTTTTTTTTTATATTTTCGATCCAGATGTTTAAACTTTTGTATTGTTTTTGTGTTTAAACTTATGTGATATTAAAAGTTTGATATATTTGAACCTTTTATTATGAACTTGTGTCAAATGTTATTTTATTATAAATTTATGTGTAATAACTACGTACAACTTGTTATCATCATTATCATCCAAATTACACAAAACTGATGGGGGGGGGGGGGGGGATACATAGTCTTAATAAATGATTTTAAATGAAAACAATATTTTTTGGTTACGAGCCTAAACGCTTGCACTGATATTTACAGCCGACACATTGAGATAGAAGAAGCTGTAAAAGAGAGAGCTGAACAAAAAATTTTTGAGACTTAGAAAGGATTGTATGGCCTTAAACAAGCACCAAGAACATGCACTACAAGAAAACATGGGTTTACCGACCACATTTTTTGGTCGTTAGTTTGTCGTTAATCAACTATAACGATGAACTAACATAGAACGTGATGAGGATGATAAAGAGGAGGCACACTTGGTACCTTACAGAAAAAACACAAGACATAAAAGCAGTTAAATGGATTTAAAAGATCAAGAGAGATGAAAATGGAAAAATACAGAAGCTAAAAGCAAGACGTGTTGCAAGAGGGCTCACACAGTCTTGTGGAGAAGACACTGACAAACTTTTGCACCAGTCTCAAGACATGAAACTATTCAGATAATACTTAAATGGAGAAATCACAGAAGAGGTATACTTAGATCTGCCACAAGGATACATTCAACTAGACATAAAATTAGCATTCTTAAATGGAGAAATCACAGAAGAGGTATACTTAGATCCGCCACAAGGATACATTCAAGAGGGAGATGAACATAAAGTTTTGAGACTTAGAAAGCATTGTAGGGTCTTAAACAAGTACCAAAAGCATGCACTATAAAAAACATGGGTTTACAGACCAGATTTTTGGTCTTTAGTTCGACGTTAATCACCTATAACGACAAACTAGCGGCAAAACATGATTTGATGTTAATCGTAACACTATTCGTCATAACTTCGTCATAAATGTAATGACGAAAATGTTTTGTTGTAAACATATTTTTCGTAAATCAGATGTAACATTACGTCTATATGTTTCGTCGTACATTTGTCATAAAATTTAGTTGTTAATTAGTCATAAAATTTCGGCGTTAGTGATGTTAAGTGGTCCTGAATATTACGATTCACGACGAGTTAATATTGACTGTCAATGTTAATTCGTCAAGACGGTTACGACCATTCAACATCGACAGTCGATGTTAAGTGGTCCTAATGTTTATGACCAATTAACATCGACACTTGTAAATTTGAAAAACAAACTTAAAATATTTCAATTTAAAATTTATAAATTTTAATTTATAAAATTTTAACTTTATACACTTTAAACAAATAATCTAATATATAGAATATTCTAATATCCAAATAAAAACGGAAAATAATAAAAACTGTTCCTAAATCTCATTCACTACTTGTAAGCCTCCAAAATTTTGATCAGAATATTATCGGTTGAGGAATGCTTCATGATCTTGTTCTGCAACTGTTTGGCCAAGGTGTTGATGGTCTCTTAATCTCCGGCAGAGTTTTTTGGGCTCCATTCCAACCAGTTTGGTTCTCCAGCTCTTAGTTACTTAAGTCGTGGGAAGTCCCAAAATCCTAATAATGTTCGGCTTAAAATGGGTCAAGTTCGGCTTTAAATAGGTCGAGATGTGAGGCTAACACCCTAGGGGTTATGAACTTCGCTGTATTTTGCCTCGAAAAATATATCTTGGATTGGGAAAGTTTGAGTTCTATTACATTCTTCTTTTAGAATGGTACCTACTGGTATCGATATATTCTTTACATTTTCCTCTTTTGTACTGGTGTATTTCTGCAGTACATGTTTTTATGCATCTATGTATGGTCATAATATATTAGAATGAATGGATGATTCTGTAAACTATATATATCATTATTTATTAATAAACTTCCTATTGTGAAAAATATAAGACTATTTTATGCAAACTACTTAGGGCTTGACTGGTTCAAACGAAGTGGTTGCGGTTGTGGAAGTTTGCGGATGCAGATGATTGCGGTTTCAAGCGTTATATAGCGTTTTGTATGACTGGTATAACGTTTGAAAATTGTTGCGTTTGCGGAATATTTGTGACTGGTTGATTGTGAGATATTGTAGCGGTTTAATAATAAATAACCAATATAAACATATTATAACATTATATATTTTTTTTTTTTGTCATCGACTTTTACAGACTCAAACAGACTCTGTAAACCAAAACGGTAGCTCTGCATCCATGTGCACAACAAAGGACGTTTGTTTCCTAGCACTACGTGCTAAACCATCGGCCTTCAAATTTTGTGTGCGAGGTACATGAATGATCTCCAAGCTGTGGAAGGATTCTTTCAACGTCTTTATGTCTTCTAAATAGTTAGCAAATGCCGGCCATTCCTCTGGTTCAGAAACCATCTTCACCAGTTGCAGACAATCTGTTGCAAACGTGACCCGAAACTGACGCAAATTCCTCATGCATTCCATTGCCCATACTAAAGCTTCTGTCTCCGCGTGAAGAGGAGAGAGAGAAGCCCTTATATTCCGTGCTCCCATTAGTCCTGTGAAGCCTTCTAGTGTACTATACCACCCCTGCCCAGAGAAGACTTCATTTTCCTTCCAAGATCCATCCACGAAACACCACCTGCCGGGAATCATCGGCAGATTCGATTGTTGTGGATTTTGTGTTGGCACTTGCACTATTTGGGCCTCAGCCCATAGCCGTGCTTCTGTTACCGCCAGTTGAAGAGTCTCCCGCGGATCTATATCCAAATTACTAAAGACTTTATTATTTCTTCCTTTCCAAATATACCATAATATCCAAGCAAATTGATGATCTTCCATTTCGGGCCGTATTCGCCAAAATAGGTAATCCATATTTGTGAACAAAGATCCCGTTGGGAAAATTGTTGAGTTAGATGGGATATTGGACAGTGCCCAAACCTGACGCGCTGGAGGGCATTCAAAAAACACATGGTTAATCGATTCCTCTGTAGCCCCACATCTATCGCAGTACAAGTCCCCTGATAGCCCTCTCGCATTTAAATTCTTTCTGACAGATATACATCCTGATACCAATTGCCATAGAAAATGTTTAATCTTTGGCGGGCAGCGAACTTTCCAACAATGTGCTTTAAGTGAATCCACATTTGGCCCAAATACTGCAGCCGGTTTGGCTGTATCTGGGTAAACCCGTTCCACTTGATACCCTGATTTTACCGTGTACTTTCCATTTTGTGTAAAGTGCCATCCGTCTCTATCCCCTCGGGTAAACCTACTCAGAGGTATACTTTCTATGATCTTTGCATCTTGGGGATCCACTAATTCCTGTATTGCCTGAGAATTCCAAATTCGTAATTCTGGATCTATCAGTTGATCAACCGTAAGATCAGGATTACTATGAAGACTGGTAATTTGATTTTTGTTTGCTGGTCTCGGGCGAGTGGTTGGGAGCCAGGGATCATTCCATACAGATATGGATGACCCTGTTCCCACCCTTTTGATTAGTCCTTTGCTAACCAGAGATCTAGCTGAGCTAATACTTCGCCATCCATATGACGGTGAGTATGATTTAATCGGTTCCAGGGGTGAAGCATTCCTGAAATACCTTCCTTTAAAGACTCTCGAAAATAAGGTGTTTGGTTTCTCCACCAGCCTCCATAACTGCTTACCCAGCATAGCCGTGTTTAAATCCGTTATATCTTTGAAACCCAACCCACCATCCTCTTTGCTAATGCAGACCTTGTCCCAAGACTTCCAATGCATTCCTTTTGTTCTTCCTCCAGGGCTCCACCAAAACTGAGCTGTAATACTCGTTAGTTTCTTTGTTATTGCCTTTGGTAGACGATAGCAAGACATCACATGATTGGGTAAAGCTGTGGTTACTGATTTGATAACCACTTCTTTCCCTCCTTTAGTAAAAAATTTAAAAGTCCAGCCGTTAATCCTATTATTCAGGCGCTCTTGCAGAAATCCAAACACCTGAATTTTTGACCCACCAATATTCTCCGGCATGCCCAAATAGGAACCCATTCCTCCTATATTCTGAATACTTAAAATATCCCGCATTTCTTGTCTACAAGATTCCTCAATCTTGTACCCAAATTGAATTGATGACTTTTGAAAGTTTATAAGTTGGCAAGAAACTGCCTCATACTCATTTAGAATCTTGAGAATAGTTTGTGCTTCCTCCCGTTGGGCTTTGCAGAAAAAAAGACTATCATCTGCAAATAACAAGTGTGATATCGATGGACAAGCCCTTGCTACCTTCATGCCAGTAAGCCGTTTATCAGCCTCTGCTTTTTTTAAATTTGCTATTAATGCTTCCGTACACATAATGAATAGATACGGGGATAACGGATCCCCTTACCGTAAGCCTCTTTGAGGAACTATATGTCCTCGTGGCTGACCATTGAGTAACACCCGATACTGTACCGATGATATACACTCCATTAAAAGTTTAATCCAATGAGAATCAAAACCCATCTTCAATAGAAGAGCTTTAATGAAATCCCATTCTATTCGATCGTACGCTTTACTCATATCCGTTTTAATGGCCATAAATTTTCCTTGACATGCCTTATTTGTTCGCAGACCATGAAACATTTCCTGAGCTATCAGAATATTGTCCGAGATCAATCTCCCTGCCACAAATGCCGATTGAGTCTCTGAGATCAGCGTTGGAAGACAGATTTTCAATCTCTGACATAACACCTTGGATATAATTTTATATCCAACATTACATAAGCTTATTGGTCGCAGTTCTGTCATCCTTGTGGGCCTTTCCGTTTTAGGTATCATACATATATTAGTCATGTTTAACCTTGAATCCAACTCTCCCGATATTAAGAAATTATTTACCATAGTCACCAAATCCTGTTTCACCACATGCCACGAGTGTTGGAAGAAAAGAGCTGTCATTCCATCAGGCCCCGGAGCCTTTTCTGGATGCATCATAAATAAAGCAGTTCGGACTTCCTCCTCAGATGCCTGCCGCAGCAACCTCTGATTCATCTGTGGCGTAATACCCGGCCTTATTTCCTCCAGAAAACCCTCAAAATCTGTAGGTGAGGTTGTATTGAATAAATCTTCAAAATAATCTACTGCCACTTTCTCAATACCAGTATCCTCTGTAATCCAATTCCCGTGGGTATCATGGAGTCCCACAATCCTATTGCGTGTTCTCCTTTGTTTTGTTAAAGCATGAAAAAAATTGGTATTATGATCCCCTAACGTATTCCACAAATTTCGACTCTTTTGATGCCAATACTCCTCCTCATCCTTATACGCATCCTGAAGCTTCCGAGATACCTCCATAATGTCCTCCTGGGTCCTAGAATCATCCATCTGCACGTCCTCAAGTGCTTTCTGTAATTCCCCTATTTTTTCTTTTCCAGTTGGTGGATTATTTCTCCTCCATTTCGCAATTTCATGTCGACAGTTGCTAATCTTTTTAACTATATCCACCTGATCCGATCCATAGTCTTTCGCCCAGCCCATCGCAATCGATTCCATAAAACCCTCTTTACCAATCCATCTCTTATCAAATCTAAATTGTCCTCTTTTCCTTATAACTTTATCTTCCAAATATGCAACTACTGGTCGGTGATCCGAGCCCACCATTCCTAAATATTCTGTATAGGAACATGGGAGAAGAGTATGCCACTCTTCATTGGCTAGTGCCCTGTCTAGCCTACATCGAACCATAAAGGCCCCTTTACCTTTTCCTCGCCTTCCTTGCCATGACATTTTATTTCCCTTTGCCGGAAATTCCAGTAAACCACTATTACGAATCATATTATTAAAAGGGACAAAAGAATCTGGATGCCTTAAAGCACCACCCTCTTTCTCATGGTTTCCGGTTATCTCATTTAGGTCTCCAATCATAAACCAAGGATCTGACCTTGATAACCCATATCTAGTTAGACGCTCCCACACTTGTTCCCTTAATTTCTGTACCGGATCACCATATACAAAAGTTATGTAGACCTTTTTTCCAAGAACCACTGCTTCCACATCAATCATCCTATTATTTGAAAAAAGTACCTGAATCTGAAATTCATTATTGTAGTAGAGTGCCAGCCCACCGCTTGTTCCTATGGGGTCCACCGTGACCAAATTATCAAATCCAAAATGCGTTTGAAATCCCTGCACAAACTCAAAATCTTTCTTTGTTTCCGAGAGGAACAAGAAGTCTGGTTTGTGCTTTTGCCAAATTTCTCGTAAGTAACTAATAGTCCATTTACTTCCCATCCCTCTACAGTTCCAACTTAATACTTTCATTTAAAAACTTTAAAAATACTCTGCAGAGTAATTAAGTCGGGTGTGAAGATACCCTTCCATAGTAACTCAGTCTCTACCATTGCCCCTGCTCGTATAGCCCTTCGCACCATATATTTTAAAAACAAACTTAATAACCCGAGCATCTTAATTCTCAACTCATTAAAAGATATGTCCATTACCCAAGCCCATATTTTGCTCACATGCCTACTCCTTGTCAACTTAGCACTTTCATTAAATTTATATTTGTTCATCTCCTCCGAGCATGTAATCGGGTATAATGAAACCCTAATAAACTCAACCTCCATCATCCTAAATTGGTTACGTATCATTCTACACCACTTAAGTAGAGTTAATCTATTCATACTACAATCCAGTTTCGGACCTATAATCCAATTCCCTTCCCACTGACCAAAAGTTTGTCCATAATTATATTGGCATAAAGAGACTCTATTTATACTTTTCCTCTTAAACCAAAAAAAATCCAGAGATCCATTGTTATTCCTTGATAAACACTTAACAAAAGAGTCAGGTTTAAACAAGATAAAAACATTGAATCGAGATATCACAATGAATCTCGATACTCTCTGTCTCTCTTGTCTCTTCCATTCCTCGGAGAAGACAAAACCAATCTTCAAATCATAATCCAATAAACAAACCTTGAACCCCTTAAAGGCTCTTCTCTCCAGATCGTGATCCCTCGTAATCCATTTACGAGCCTGGTTTGTAAACAACTTATAAATAATTATATCCTCGCCAAATTCGAACGTATCCATTCCTATATAAAGGTGGCTGCTCCATATTTTTCTTTGGCTTAATGAGGCCATGGTACTAGTGGCGACAGCACTAGCAATTAACTGAAACATGGTATAGCCAAACATATTCTCAGTGTGTCTCCATCGCCACTGTAAATAATCACCAACTTGAAACTCCAAAGCTATAGTACACCATAACCACTGTAGAACAGAAACCCAAGAACCAAAAACACCAACTTTATTCCATATAGAAAACATGATATGAGCTTTAAGCCAATACAAAGAACTCAATCTACTACTAAACCATAAAACCCACATAATGTTCACTGAGCTTATTAGAAAACCAGAAAATAAAAAACCAGAACTTGTAGACGTCACACGTTGTAGTCTGAAGCGATTGTTAGTGAGTTGTTCAGCCACCCACCCTCGTGCTTGTTGGTTCTTTGGACCTATGAGCCCTATCTCAAGTAGCCTAAACCTGTACAATGCGCAATGGGACACAGAGACAATATTTTTAAAAGTTCCATTCCTGTACTGAGACCTTAAAATAAAAGATTCCAGTTTCTTTCCCATGCGGCAATTAGTTATCTGTATTTGGTGTGATGTAACCAAACACAGTATCTGGTTCTTTGATGATGACAAGGCAAATATGAGCCACCTCCCTGCAGATGTATGACCCCACCAGATTATATTAATAATCCAATGTGCAATCCAACAAAAGCAAACCGTACAAAGTAGGAAAACAAGACAAATGAATCCAATGCTTATTGTTGTGGGGACCAAGAAACACCAGTAACAGCAAACCGACATACCCATTTTATTCCACAATATGATCTTAGAAAAAAATCTAATCATCAACCAAGACAACCATAACCAATCATGAGCCAAAATAAAATCGAAAACAAAACAAAAAAGGATACCCAAAGACCTTGAAACTTTTAAAAAACTTTTAAGGATCTCCCCACACCAAAATTCTACAACGTCAATACCGTATCCCCTATGTTCGATTCTGTCAATCACTTGCCAGTAATCACTTAACCAGATTGAGATCTTATCAAACCCATTGTAAAGGGAAGACAAAATCCATACTTTCCAACTTCCATGATGCAGAGATCGTTCCTTAGTTTCTCGTATCTCAATATCAATCAATTTCGTTTTGATGATAACGACAATCGTACCAACCTGATTCTGAGCTTTTGCCTGGATGATGATTGAGATCTCGATCCATTCCACAGATCTTGATGATTTCTGAGATCTTCCAGTTTCCATATTCCCTTTTTGCAAAAGGATCCATCGAGAACCCAGATTATACCTTCTTCCCAAAACTCCCTGTCGTTTCCGTATCTTTCCGATCGAAACCCTCCTGATGATGATCTAACCCATTTTGTTCCTATCGTCGTCTTTGTCGCCATATTATAACATTATAAAAATATAAAAAACATAATATTGTGATATAATATAATGATTATTCATATAATATGATTAATAATGTTATTATGTTTATTTATTTAATTTTCTAATTAGTTGAAAGTTATAATTTTAATATATTTTTGAAGATTATATTAAAATTTTTAAAGAATATTTTGTTTCGTTATATATATGTGTATATCTTTATGTATGAATGTATAATAATTTTTTTTAAAAAACTAACGAATAGCTAGTTAAAAGTTTTTATAAAACAAATTATTCTATTTTTGTGAATTTAAATTAATATATAAAATATGTATATGTTTTTATATATAATATTTCTGTTTTTAATTTTAAATTTTAAAATATTTTAAAAAATATTTTTATACTTTTTATCTACCTGCAACCGTCCGCAACCGTAAACACTAACTAGAACCAGCTTTTGATTTTGAGAGATTCGGAGCGGTTTAAATCAATTTGTAGCGGTTTATGTGATTGTTTTGAAACGCTGTCAAACACTACCAACCGAAAAAACTGCGTTTGCAGGTGGTAGTAGGGAAACAAGTCAGACCCTTAATATGTCACTAAAATACGTTTACTGATTACCTTTTATTTTATATATTACTTTGAAATTTTTTATTTTTACTAATAAGATATCCTAAATGAGAAAATTGACCATTTTTATTAACTACTTTGACCAATCTTAAGTTTTGTTAAAAGTTTCCTAAATAATAAATTTGACCATTCTTATTTAATTAGCAAATTAAGATATCCCAAAATGATAAAGTTGACCACTTTTTGGAAATAAATTCATTTTTGCACCAATAAAATATGTTTTAACTGATGTCATATTGATAAATAATAAATTTTATAACTATGTTTTGAACTCTGACAATATATGTATGTGTCTAACCTCTTTGTAAATCCCAAAAGTTAAGAAGGTGTGTGGAATATACATACTACGTTCTATCATTTACACAATAACATATCTTTTAATTGTCTTGTTTTCTTATTTACAGAGGGAAGAGGAAGAAAGATGATGTCGTGTCGAAGGTCTGCTCAGGTGTCCTCGAGTGATGAAGAAGAGGACTTTGTAGCGGAGACGAGGTCTCAGGGACAGGACTCAAGGAGACCTGAGGAAACAATGGATGGAAAGAGGAAGAAGCGTAAGAAGGTGAGCCTGTACGAAGAGTCTTATGATGATGATGAGGAAGGGAAGAAGAAAAAGAAGGATGACACCGCCGATGATGTGAAACCGGTTGGTGAGCCGGTTAAAGTTACGGATAAAGGAACCCATTACGGGCAGTTCGAGTACGGCGGCAACAGATACGAGCTGGTGAGCTACGTCGTGCTTTCCCTTTGCAAATGTTTTTTTCTAGTCTCTCTGACATTCCTTTCTTGCACAGGAGGATTCGGTGCTGTTGTATCCAGACGACAATAGCCTAGAGCCTTATATTGCCATTATCAAGGTACTGGTGTACGTGCTGCTGAATTTTATATATATATATATATTTTTTTTTTTGCTAAAACAATATTTTTGTATATTAAGATTTGTTTTTTTTTTATTAAGACGTGTTTTTTTTTGTAGGATATAACGCAAAAACAAGATGGAAGCATGACGATTCTGGGACAATGGTTTTATTGTCAGGAAGAAGCAAAGAAAAAGGACGGTGGAAACTGGGAAACAAATGATACACGAGAACTGTTCTACAGCTTCCATCGTGATGAGGTCCCAGCAGAATCTGTGATGCGTAGATGTGTGGTGTATTTTGTACCAGCTCATAAGAAACTTCCGAAACGCAAGGATAAGCCTTGTTTTATCGTGCGAAAGGTGTATGATACTATTGAAAAGAAGCTGTGGAAGTTTACTGATAAGGATTATGAAGTTTCAAAACAACATGAAATTGACCTCTTTGTGGAGAAGTCAATGTCGCGATTGGGTGATCTTCCTGACCTTGAAACCGAGGAAGATGTAGAGAAGGCTAAAAGATCTTCTCAGAAAGTAAACATACCTCCTGTTGATGTTAGAAATGATGAAGATGCCTTTCCTATTTCGTCAGAGTATCATTCTATCTTAGACAAGTTTTATTCACTAACAGATGATTCTCATCGTAACAAGTGTTTGGAGAAGCTTCTGAAAGCAGTCCAGAACATATGCTTTAACGCTGGTGATGAAACAAACGTGGGTTCACATGGAACCCATCTTGAACAGGCTGAGAATGGATCTCGCGAGAATCCATTAAAGGTATTAAACTAAACTGTTATATCCTTTTCGATCATACTCCAGACAGTCTAAACTTTCACGCACCCAACTTTCATAACCCTTTTTGTTTAAACTGCTTGGCAGCATGAGAGTTTTCTCTGGCCAGATGCTGCTGTTTCTCCCGTGTGTGCCCTTGAGCTGGCTTTATATGTTTCTCTTGCATCAGATTATTCTAAATACAATCAAAGGATAAGGACATTGGCATTCAATCTCAAGGTTGGAATCTGCCTTCATGCTATGTCATGATTGTTTCTGCATGTATCTTCCGTATCCTTAACAATTGATCTATGAATATAATGTGAAACTCTTATATGACATGCTAAAATTCGAATGCCTTATGATTATTGAACAGTAATTCCATTTTTCTTTTGTAGAACACTGCACTGCTAGCTAAACGACTGCTCAATGGAGAGTTAGAACCTGAAAAGATTTTGAACATGTCACCTACTGAGTTAAAGGTTAGGAAATTATTAAATTATCATGTTTGTAAACAGATTATTCAGATCTTGCTTTGTGCAATAAAGGGAAAGTAGCAATTAATGATTATTTCTTACATGTTAAACGAATAAGATTTGTCTTTTATGGGATTCAGGAGGGTCTAACTGATGAAGAAACAGAGAAGAATGATCCTGATGATGGGGAACGAATGCAGGTGCTTTCATTTATGACAAGTTTTATCCAGTTTCTTGGATTTGAGGAAGTTTTATCCAGTTTCTTGGATTTGAGGTGGAGAATGTCTTTGACCATGTCATGTGTTGGCTTTGGATGCAGATGACTGATGTAAGATGCTCGAGATGCAGTCAAATTAAAGTTGGCCTGACGGGTATCTTTCTAGCTGGGCATGGAGATCGCTATCAGGTTCTTTTGCTTTTCCATACTAAGTCATCTTTTCTCGGCATGATATTATGCATATTCATGGATCATCATAATAACCATATTCTGTTTTATGTATTTAGCTGGAGTGTAATGCCTGTGGAAATTCATGGTACACCTCAAGGGATGATGTACTAACCAATCCTTGTGAAGGTTGAGAAGAAAGCAAGAGAATATTCCTTGAAGATAACAAATGACTCAAATGCTGACAACTATCCTGTAGCCACCCCAAGAAATCAGAATTGGTGTTCCGTGTAGCTATTCAGGTAAAGCTTATTTATGAAAATAATTGTAATAATTTGATTGTGAGGAAATATCAGTTGTCAATGGATTTGTTTCATTATTGGCCCTGCAAAATTTCGAATAACTATTTTTTTTATTGTTATTATTTTGAAGCTTTTTTTTAACTCGAAATCAACTTATCAGCTAAATGTGGATACATGATTACAATCTCAAGAGATTTAAACCCAACATACAAATAATTGGATCTAGTAACTCATAGAAACAACTAGAAAGATCGTACACTACTCAATCTATTTATCGATTTATTTTTCACCACAATAAAATGAACTCCCCCTACAACTCGAGAAATTGCTTCTTAAACCCCTAAATAGACAACACGATACAAAAGAAGTGATAAGACAAAGAAAGCATGAGCAAAACCAAATTATAACTAAACGAACAAGCAATTCAACACGATACAAAAGAAGTGATAAGACAAAGAAAGCATGAGCAAAACCAAATTATAACTAAACGAACAAGCAATTCATCTCCTCATGATCTGAGCTCAGTTTGTGTACCAACCGCCACAACACCGAAAGGCGCTTTCTGGTTTTGACACATTCCCGTCATCCACCACTACCTCGCTCCTTACCCCAAAATCTGACAGCATCGACCGGACTGAAAGGCAGTCCTTGGTCACAGTTGACATGGAGCTGTTGGATTAATAAAACCTCAATGACTTTTAATAAAAATGTGAACGTAAATGACATAGGCCCAAACGAAATGTTACTTAAATGAAAAAATGGCAATGGAATAGAATCCCACATCACCTATGAGAAGAGAAATGGAGCAGTTTATATATGTTCCCATGCTATGAGTGTATAAACGGCTCATAAGGATAGGATGGCACCCCACACGCACGCCGCCGCCGCCTTCTGACCGGCTGGGCTGGGCTTGGATCTTGGATTTTGGTGGAAGGTCTCAGGCCCAATATGATTATTTTTGGACTAAGTTAAACTCAATATTTTGCTATTTCATTTCTAAAAATAGCATGACATTCGTGTATAAACGACGTGTAGTTCGTCTAAAAGTGATATAAAGTTTATATGTTTGAAATGACCAGAACAAGTCAATAAAGAGAGAAACTTGCGGAAAAAACTGCTCAATAATATAAAAAATTGGTTAGATAAAATTTTCTCTACTTTTCCCAATTTTATTTTTACTAGTTTCCCAATTTTATTTTTATTTATGAGATATCATAAATGATAAAGTTAACCATTTTCTACTTTTTATTTTTACTACTTTTCCCAATTTTATTACTTTTTATTTTTATATTTACTTCTTTTTTTTACTACTTTCCCCAATTTTATCTTTATTTATGAGATATCATAAATGATAAAGTTAACCATTTTTTACTACTTTGAACAATTCAATTTTTATTAATAAGATTTCCTAAACAATAAATTTGACCATTAGTGTTTCTATTAATAATATTTCCTAAATGATAAATTTGACCACTCTTGTTTTTATTACTAAGCATCCTATATGATAAAGTTGACTACTTTTTGCTAAGAATTTTTGTTTAACAATAAAATTTATTTTAATTAATATCAAATAAATTTTAAATTTAAAAACTGTTATAAATTATTAAAATAATTTGTATTGAATTTCATTTCAGATATTGATGTTAGTAAATCGATAATTTAATTTAAAATGTATTTTTCTAAAAATAAAATATAAAATATCAATGAATTTTCATTAAACCATGAAAATTCAAAATAGAATTTCCTTTTGAAAATTTTCGAAACCAAAATTCAGAACTAATGATATTCTTTCATTTTATAAATTTATTATTAACTAAAACATAATTTTTTCAATACATTAATTTTTTTCTCTACAAGTCAGTTTGAATACTAATAGAAATAAACCATAAACTAATACTTTACCTAAATATAACATTGACTAAAATGAGATAACTTCATAACACACATAAAGTCAGTCAATACATCGATTTTATTTTTATAGTTTCAATATTTTATCCATAACTAAAACATTTTCACTTTTAAAAGCATTAAAGTTTTGCATAAAAATCGTCAAAGAAAATTAAGCAATGAAATAAATTTCTACATAAAATGGTAAGGTAGTAAATAGTAATTCCCACAGGGTCTATCTATATATATATAGACATGGAATCTCTTTGTAAAACCCAAAAGTATAGGAAGTAATATCTCTATATAAAATTTGAGTTTAGTGAGAGGTGGTGAGATAAAAGATTACGTTCATTTTAAAGGTGTGTGAATATACATATATACTACATACACGTTCTATCATATTCATATCTTATTAATTTTCTCCAGTCTCTTATTCACACAGGGAGGAGAAGGAGAAAGAAAGATGGTGTTGTCTCGGAGGTTAGCTCAGGTGTCCTCGAGTGACGACGAAGAGAAATCTGTACGGGAGACGAGGTCTCAGGGACAGAACTCAAGGAGACTTGAGAAAACAATGGAGGGAAAGAGGAGGAAGCATAATATGGTGAGGCTGTACGACGAGGAAGAGAAGGAGAAAGATGACGAAGATGAGGAGAGGGAAGGAGGAGGAGAAAAGCTCCATGGCGCGAAACCGGTTGGTGAGCCGGTTAAAGTTACGGGTAAAGGCAGAAGGAGAAGAACCCATTATGGGCAGTTCGAGCAAGGCGGTCACAGATACAAGCTGGTGAGTTTGTGTTGACTAGATTGATGGGTTTTGAATGCATTTTTATATACGGGTTGTTTCGAGTGCACCATGTTTAATTACTTGTTGGTTATTACATTGTTGAATCTAGGGGTTTAAAGGAACTTTTGATTTCTGTGTGGGAACGTATTAGCCATAGATGCATTTTTAATTTGGTCTAGAGACTGGAAGTTTTTCTTATTACATCATCCTTTCCCTTTGCACCTGAATGTTTAAAGGCCCATTCGCCTCTCTGATATTCCTTTAATTTCTTGGACAGGAGGATTCGGTGCTATTGTATCCAGAACACAATAGTGAAAAGCCTTATGTTGCCATTATCAAGGTACTTGTGTACGTGCTGCTGAATGTTTTGTATATGCTTACCAGTTCTTCGAAGTAAGACTTGTTTTTTTTTTTGGGTAGGATATTACCCAAAAAATAGAGGGACGCATGATGATTCTGGGACAGTGGTTTTATCGTCAAGAAGAAGCAAAGAAAAAGGATGGTGGAAACTGGGAAACATATGATACACGAGAACTGTTCTACAGTTTCCATCGTGATGAGTTCCCAGCAGAATCTGTGATGCATAGATGTGTGGTGTATTTTATTCCAGCTCATAAGCAACTTCCGAAACGCAAAAAGAACCCTGGTTTTTTCGTGCGAAAGGTGTATGATACTGATAACAAGAAGCTGTGGGAGTTTACTGATAAGGTTTATGAAGTTGCAAAACAACATGAAATTGACCTCCTTGTGGAAAAGTCAATGTTGCGATTGGGTGATCTTCCTGACCTTGAAACTGAGGAAGATTTAGAGAAGGCTAATAGATCTTCCCGGAAAGAAAACATACCTTCTGTTTATGTTAGAAAGGAGGAAGATGAGTATCATTCTATCCTACGCAAGTTTAATTCACTTACAAATGATGCTCATCGTAACAATTGTTTGGCGAAGCTTCTGAAAGCAGTCCACAACATATGCATTAACGCTGGTGATGAAGCAAATGTGGGTTCAGCTGAATCCCATCTTCAACAGGCTGATGAAAATGGATCTCCGTCAAAGGTCTTTAATTAAACTTTTCTATCCTTTTTATCAAAGTCTCTCTTTTCATACACTCACCTTTCATAGTTGTTCCTACCAAAAATTGACCAAATAATGTTATAATAATCTATAATGTGTCAAGAATTTAATAGTTGCTGGAATAACCCTTTTGTTTAAACTGCTTTGACAGAATGAGAGTTTTCTCTGGCCAAATGCTGCTGTTCCTCGGGTCTGTGCTCTTGAGATGGCTTTACATGTTTCTCTTGCATCGGATTATTCTAAATACAATCAAAGGATAAGGGCATTGGCATTCAATCTGAAGGTTAGAATCTGCATTGATTGTTTGTGCATGTATGCTCCTTAATTATTCATAACAGTTGATCTATGAATTTAATGTCACATTCTGTTATGACATGCTAAATCTTGCATGCCTTATGATGATTAATTCCATTTTATTTTTTCTGTAGAACACCGCACTTCTGGCTAAACGACTGCTCAATGGGGAGTTAGAACCTGCAAAGATTTTGAAAATGTCACCCATTGAGTTAAAGGTTAGGAAATTGTTATATTACATATTTGTAAAGAGATTGATCTAAATTAGTTCTATAATACGCAAATAGTAATAATGATTATTTCTTACATGTTAAACAAATAAGATTTGGTTTTATGGGATTCAGGAGGGCCTAACTCATGAGGAAACACAGAGGAATGAGCCTGATGATGCGGAACGAATGCAGGTTTTCATTTCTGACAGTCAAATTTTTTATCCAGTTTCTTGGATTTCAGTTGGGGAATGTCTTTGACCATGCATGCATTGGCTTTGGATGCAGATGACTAATGTAAGATGCTCGAGATGCAGTGAAATTAAAGTTGGCCTGAAGGGCATCATTCAAGCTGGGCATGGAGATTGCTATCAGGTTCCTGTGCTTTTCGATATTAAGTCATCAATTCTCGGCATGATCTTCTACTCTTTCTGTGCATATTCATTGATCATAATAATCACATTCTTATTTTGTTGTATGCATCTAGCTGGAGTGTATTGCATGTGGACATTCCTGGTATGCCTCAAGGGATGAGGTATCAACTCAGACTAAAGACAGTGAACAACCTGCCCTGGGCACAAAGACTGCAGACGTTGAGAAGAATTTAACCAGTCCTCGTGAAGTGAGAAGAAAGCAACAGAAGAATCATCGAAGACAACCAATGGCTTGAAAAAAACCAATGGCTTCAGGATTGTTTTTTTTTCTAAAAAAAAACAATCCTGAAGCCACCAAGTAAAGAAAGATTGTTTAGGGTTTAAAATCTTCTACCTTAAAGAAAAAAGAAAAAACCCTTCTACCATTTGTTCTTTTTTTTTTGCTAAAATTCTACCGTATGTTTAGGGTTTGGTTACTAAATTGAGCTTGGTTAAACATTTGATTAACATTGTTGTTATTTGAGGTAAATCTTTTTTTTATCAGTTTTCACCCGTTTTTGTCGGAAATTACTAACTGAATAGTTTCATCAGAATTTCTGAGAACATGAATTCCTAGGGAACGTTTCCAACGGCGTCAATGTGTTCGGAAGTAATTTTGACGAGATTTTTCCTCAGAAAAAGTTTTGACGATTACGAAGTTCTTGAAAGTTATTTCCTACGAAGTTCAAATAACCATTGTATATTTCGGTAATATAGTTTTCTACTAAAGAGAAAAATACAAGAATGCTAATTTTGTTTATATATTTAAGGCAGTGGGCATCATCTAACGGAAAAAATTCCCTAACTGAAATGATTTTCTAAAAATTCAATTTATATTACTCAAATCTTTTTAAATTATTTTTAATCAGTTTAAACCATTTTATAAAGGTTTAAATAGATCTGAATTAATATAAATATGTTACACTAAGGAATAATGTTAGTAAAAATCCACAAATTTTTCTAATATTTTTATTTAGTATATGAATTTTATTGAATAAATCAGTGATTCTTTAACGCCTAACTCCCGTCTAGACTCCGAATAATCTGCCTATGCGTTAATCTTCAGCCGAGCGCCTAATTACCATTTAATGACTTCTTGAATATTAATATTTACAATATTTAAAAAAAATTCTTGAAATAGAGAAACTCTATTATAGAGATATATGTTAGAATAAATATACATTTATAAAAGAGTTGCTATTTTTTCCTTTAGAATATACTAGGATGAGATCCACGTTTTGCGTGGAGTGAGACATGCATAAAAATCATATGTTCAAAATAGGGTTGTTTAATCTGGATTTTGGTCAAGTCTCGGCTCAGTTTTTTGATTTTTTAGTTTATAAAAATTAGATATCATATTAAAATCATATATGTTTTAGTTTTGTTCAGTTTATATACTGACGTTTTTGGTTTATTAAATTTTGGTCTGGTTTCGGTTTGGTTTTTTGATATTTTGGTTTACAAAAATTAGATACCATATTAAAATCATATTTATCTTGGTTTAGTTTATATACTGTCGGTTTTTTGTTTATTCAATTTTATACCCGACAAACTTAAACTATATTATCTTTTACAACATCTTGTCAATTTAATTTTGTATCATAAGAATCAAATTTATTAAATACTACTCTAGTTTTTAAATAGAATTTTTTCTATTGTATTTAACTATTAAAAATTATTGTTAAATAAATTAGTTATTATGGATTCATAAGACGAAAAGAAAAAGATTAACAATATACTAAATTGTAATAATGATTCAAATCGTTTTATAAAGATTTTGATATTAGGTTAAGGTCGTTTATATCCCCTATTGATGGGGAATTTTCAAAAATACTACTTTCAAGGTACCATTATTCATATTTACCACCACTAAAGACACATTTTCAAAAATACCTTATTTATTAAAATGGTAAAGACTCTTATATCTTTGTTTTTATATGTTTTTCAAAATTCTAATCCCAAATTCTAATTCCTAAACCTCCAATTCTAAACCCTAAACCCAAAATCTTCAACTCTAAACCCTAAACCCTAAACTATATACTCTAAATTCAATATCCTAAACCCTAAACCCTAAAGTCTAAACTATAAACCCTAAATCCTTAACTCTAAACCCTAAATCTTAAACTCTAAACCCTAAACTATATACCTTAAACCCTAAGACATCAAATCTAAACCCTAAATCCTAAACCTTTAAATCTAGACCCTTCATTAAAAGTAGTGGTTAGTGTAAACATGAAAAGTGGTACTATGAAAATGGTATTTTTGGCAACCTTTAAATCCACTAAACTTATCCGTAGAGGTCCATGAACCATCTATAATGCATATATCACCCAAGCTTAGGGTTTGGGGCTCCTGAATAACTTGAGGCGTAGTCACATTCTCTCTAGCATTATGCCAAACTTGGCATTCACTTTATGCGTGTCTGACTAGCTCCCCTGAATCCCTGTCTATCCCCCTGAACAACTTATCATTGCGAGCTTTCCATATGTACCAGATAATCCATGGATATGGATCCCTATCATTTTCCGGCTCCTGTATGATGTTTTTCCTCCAAAACAAATAATCCATGTTATTGTATATGCTCGTAGAAGGAAAAATTTGAGGACTTGACGGTGTTGATGATAATGCCCATGTCTGAAGAGCTGGTGTACATTCAAATATTTCATGAGTGACAGTCTCTTCTGGATCCCCACATCTTGGACAGTAGTTATCACATCTTATGTTTCTCCGTACTAGATTCCTTGTTACCGCTACTTGTCCGGTGATTAGTTGCCATAAGAGATGTCAAATCTTTTGTGGAGTACTGACCTTCCAAGCAAAGGCTTGGAGTTTAGTATTGCTGGGTTTCATAACTTGGTTATCATCGTCATCCTTCAAAATGTTTGTAGCTACCCAGTATCCAGATTTTACCGTGTATTGTCCATTTTTGGTATAGCTCCAGCAGAACGTATTTGGTCGGTGAATTGGGCTTATGGCCATACTCTGTATACTTGGTATATCCTCATGATTAACATACTGTTCCAGCATACGTAGATCCCACTCTTTGGTCTGAGGATTAATGAGATTGCTTACTAACATTCCTGGGTGTACCACTGGGCACTCGCTCGAGCCGGTCTTGCTGGTATTGATGGAATCCAAGGATCCTGCCACACTTTGATCTTATACTCTGAGTGTACTTTGTTCCTAATTCCCAACAGCAGCAGTTTCCTCGCTGCGATGATACTTGTCCACACATAGGATAAGGAATCTACTGAACATACTCGCAAAGGCGAGCTCAATCGATAATATCTTCCTCTTAATACCCTTGCCACTAGAGAATCTGGAAACTGAGCAAGACGCCATAGCTGTTTAGCTAAAAGAGTTAGATTAAACTCATGGATCATGTGAAAGCCAATGCCACATTCCTCTCTAGGCTTACACATCTTATCCCATGTGGCCCAATGTATTCCTCTCTTTGGCGGATTTGAGCTCCACCAGAATTGTGCAATGGCACTAGCGAGATTCTCACAAATTTCAAGAGGGAGTAAGAAACTAGACATCACATATGTCGGAAGAGACAGAAGGATAGATTTAATAAGCACTTCCTTTCCTCCCTTCGATAACCATCTACATGTCCACCCGTTCACTCTGTGTAGTAGCTTCTCCTTGAGGAATGCAAATAACTTGCATTTAGACCCACTGATATCCTCTGGTATTAGGTAGGATCCCATTCCACCTTCATTTTGTATGCCTAGAATATCTTTAATTTTTTGACGGTCGCATATTGGTATCCTCTTACCAAAGAGCAAGGAAGATTTGTCAAAATTTATGCATTGTCCAGATGCCTGTCCATATTTCCTGACTACTTTCATAACTTCTTCACATTCACGGGGTTCCGCCTTACAAAAAAACAGGCTATCGTCAACAAAAAGAAGGTGGGAAACCGGAGGGCTAGCACGAGCGGCTCGCATTCCGGTTATCTTTGCTTGATTCTCTGCTTGACTAAGAAGGCTAATGAGCGCTTCCGTACATAGAATAAATATGAAAGGAGACAAAGGATCTCCTTGACGTAGGCCTCTCTCTGGAACTATGTGTCCCTTGAGCTCTCCATTCATCAAAACTTGGTACTTAACCGAGGTAATACATCTCATGATCCATTCTATCCATACCTCAGAAAATCCCATCTTCCTCATGACTGCCTCTATAAAAAACTACTCCATCCTATCATAGGCTTTACTCATGTCTGTCTTAATGGCCATTCTCTTAACCCGTCCTCCTGGTTTGGTTCTCAAAGTGTGGAACATTTCATGTGCCACAAAAGCCGACTGAGTTTCTGATATCAAGTTTGGAAGAAATTTCTTTAATCTTTGGCATAAGACCTTAGATATTATTTTGTAGCTGACATTGCATAAACTGATAGGCCTAAACTGTGTCATCTCGTTCGGCTTTGTCGTCTTAGGTATAAGACATATATTTGTATCATTTAATCCCTGCGGCATTGTACCATGCAAGAAAAATTGATTAACCATATGAGTTAAATCCTCTTTCACAATATCCTAAAACTTTTGATAGAAGAGAGCTGTCATTCTGTCTGGTCTAGAAGCTTTTTCTGGATGCATAGCAAAAAATGCTAGTTACATATTACCTAATTGGGTATCAAGGCAATTATATTTGATATTTAATTATAAAAGTTTTAAATTAATAATCTTTAGTTATTTCTTTTAATAAGGAAAATATAACAAATGCAAGAGTAAGGTTATCTTCCAACTCGATATTGTTCATTAATTTATCTTATTCCGACCACATTTTTGTTTTGATTTCATTCGGTTCAATTAAAAAATAATTTCCACATCAAACTAACATCAACAATACACAGGTTGCGCCAAATTCTTCTGTTTTTGAAAACAATATACACAGAAGTTTTTTCCCTATATATTATGGCTTCCGATGGTTTTGTTACAACTTTAGTAGAGAATAAAGTCTACGTATATACAATAAAAACAATATTGTCACAACGTCCGTATTACATAAATAAATAACTTCTCACAATGTGATCATATACAATTCTATATCGTTCTTAACATATGATTGTCCTTTACACAAAAATTCTACTTTAATTTTTTTTCTTGTAATCTTTAGAAATCTAAACAAATTGGAAGAACATACGTGTTATTACATACGGTTCTTCTAAGTATAGTTTAGATAACAATAACAATAATCCATATCGAGTATATAATCTTTTTATGCTCGTGTTTAGTTAATTAAACATAAACCATATCGAGTATAAATCTTCTTATGCTCATGTTATTATATATGATTCTTATAAGTAGATTATATATATACATATGTATATATATAATGTTCATAACGAATCCATACACGATTTTGGACCAATCTCTTTAAATTGATTGTAAAACTGATACGCAAAGAAAATTAATATTTTAATTAAGTAATAACTCAGCAAAGTCTATTTGTAATTATTACAAATTTATTGTTACAATTTTTTAGAGTATTTGCGTCCCATATACACAATGATTCGTCTATTTAGGCAAATGACTATATATACTGTTCATCACGAATCGTAATTCGTATTGCCATTTCAATCCCTAAAGCTATAGCCTACATGCTATCTGACAACATGAATTATAAAGATTTGATTTTGCTTGCATGCGTAGACTAAAGAAAAACCGATACTACCAAAGTTTATTTTTCGATTTAATTTTCCATCTGACCAAAGAAAATTTGGCTCAAAATTATTGTAACCGTTAAGCCCAACCAATCGTCGCGATTATTTGCAGCTTTATGAAATTTATTTAAAAGTTCTGCATTCTTGTTTTCAAAAAACATATTTTTCCTTTACACACAGAATCATGGTTCGTGTTCGCCTGGTTGACTCACCTATTTCTTCCGAGTCGGAAGATATACCGGAGATGATGGAACTTCCTGACCGAATGTTTGCCGATGGTGAAGAACCAGTTGGCGTTCGCGTTCTTGCTTATCATCCTTCGAGTGGAATCCGGAAAATCCTAAGAACTTTGTCCGACGAGGAAATCCAATTCATCAAAGCTTCTACCTTTGGGAAATTTATAGATCTAGCAGACAAACCAGCGTTCTCCGGGAGGTTTGCTCGATATATTCTTTCAAGACAACTTAAGGTAAAAAAGAAGCACGAAGTTTGGTTTCGTTTTGCTGGAAACCCGGTTAGGTTTTCTTTAAGAGAATTCGCTGCTGTGACTGGCTTACAATGTGGGAAGTTTCCCAAAAAATCTAGGAAAAACAAGAAAGAACTACTTGCAGAAACTCCCTATTGGCCTACTCTATTTGGTGGTGCTGAAGTTTTAGTGTTTCATCGGTCATTAGAATGCTACGAAAGAAAACAGTAGTGGATAAAGATATTAGGATTAAGTATGCTCTGCTTGCTCTGGTTTCATCTGTATTGATGCCGACTAATCTGAAGTCTAAGATTCCAAAAGAGTATGTAGAGATGATCAAAGATTTAGACGAATTCTTTTCGTTTCCTTGGGGCCGACTTGCTTTTGATATGCTAATGACTAGCATAAAGGAGAAAGATGAGATAGCGCTTTGTCAGAATACATTCGCTCTTAAAGGTTTTGTTCACGCTATACAATTGGTGATGGTTGAAGCGGTGCCGGCTCTAACAGAGGTTGTTCAAGAGGCTGCTTCATCTTCAGACACAGACTCAGATAGGGAAGAAGATGATCTTCGCGAGAAGCATAATAAGCGACTCACATTAAGCCCAGGACATGCTAGAGATGTTGATCAGAAATGCGAGGTACGAAGTAAATTTATCAGTCTGATTTTATACATATATAGTCATTTGATCATTTCAATAAGGTTTATTTGTAAAATTAAATAATTAATTTGTACATAGGTTCCTGTAAAATGTATTAACGAAGACGAGGCTTCCTCTGTGGTGGAAGATGAAGAGGATGATTACTCTGACGAGGAAATAGTTGCAAAAGTTGAAAACGTTTTGCGTCTATACAGCGAAAAACATTGTTTCAACAACTCAATGTTCAAGAGGGGATTAGCAATGGCTGATGTTGAACGAATGAGTAGCAAGGGAAAGAGCAAGAAGAGAGCAACAAAAGCTACTAAGAAAGCGGTGCCCAAAGAATCTGGCTCGGAAGAGAGGTTTGCTACTCTTCTATATGACAAGATGAAGCCAGAAATTTCTAAATTTCGAGAGATGGCCAAGAATATAAATGCCACTGTCAAAGTTGCTGGTCAAGAATTTGCTTCGATGGAGTCTCAGGTAGGAAGTATTGTGGAAAATAAGATCAAGGATATGATAGAGTTTGTTATGGTTCCAATGGTAGAGCAAAGACTTTTTCGGTTCAAAGAAGATATCATCCAGGGTATTGAAAGCATTATCAAGAATCAACATCAGGATCCGGTTATCAATTCGAAAGGGCAGCCATCTACTAGGCCACACTGTGACAACACGGATCAGCCGTGCTACGGTACCGAAAATGTGAGTTCACTAACCAAAAAATAGTATATTTCAAGAACCATTATAAGATGCAACCATTTTCTTTACGAATTATTAACAATGGCGTAGTCGTTATCTGCAATTTTCATATATTTCCGGTTACCTATACAAGTATACGTTCCTATGAGTGTTAACCGGATATTCATTACTTGTGTCATTTATGCCCAATTTGAGAGATAATTATTGTGTGACTTGTAGGGTCAAGGAAGAAAGGAGACATTTTCTCAAGATGAAACAACACATTCTGCGGAAGATAATTTGCATGTAAGAATAAAATCTTGATTATGTAACCAATTTTAAATTCATTTGTCTTTTTTGTATGACTAACAAATCGTTGCAAGTCATATTGATTAAATTTACTATTACTTTAAAATGTTTGGGTAATAGGAACCCCCAACAAGAGGTCTACCGTCTGATATAACTGGATTAGCTCCCAATCCTGATGCAACATCGGAAGAAAATGAAAGGGATCATCATCCATCATCAGAGCCGGATAAAGTTTCCTCTCCAGTTAATGTTAGTAAACATTACAATTTAGCTATATAAATCTAACTTTGATATTTAACAGAGTAATTTTTTTAGATGGCCCCGAGGGATCAGTTCTCATATATTGAGAATCCATCATTCTCGCTTGGTTTGTCTCAGGAAGAAATACAAGATCATACTGTCAGTAGATCAGTTAAAGAACCCGAAACTCGCAGAGAAGACATTCAGGTTAAGCTGCCACAACGTCGAAAGAGTTTGCGACTAAAAACAACTCTTAATTCATCACCGTTTCCGTCTACTTCAGCAGAGCAGGTAGAAAATGTAAAACCTATAGTATTTTATAGTTTCTTTGATTTTGGTTGAAAGCAATAATAACACTAGGATTTCTCATTTTAGATGTCTGACATGGAATTGTTCCCTGTTTCTGAGATTCCGTCGTTCTCCCTTGGTTTGTCTCAGGATGATAACAATGAGGACCTGGTGAACGGGTCCGCTGCTGAACAAGTCGCAGCAAAAAAAAGTAATAATTTTGAACTACAAGACTGCAGGAGAGGCAAAAGACAAAAAACCGTTACCCATGGTCTCGTTGACGTTTTTCAGTGTAGTCCAGATATACTAAACAGAGCAAGGGATGCCCAAATGGTTGTTTATGGGAAAGCTGATTCTTGGGAGTATACACAAAAGTATACTAAACTTGCCCAAAAGCTCAAATCCCAGTTGTAAGTTATTCGATGATCTTATTTAAATAGCAGATATTTAATTATTTATTTTTTATATAGTACTATGTAATTTCCATTGTAGTGTTATCAATATCGGAGGGTGTAATGTTTCAACCAAAGACATTGTGGATATTGTCGAAAGGGCCAGGCTGTACTCTGCAAAGGTAAGATTAGCTTCTTCGTTTATCATTGAAGATATTGGTCTACGGATTAATATATAATTATCTGTAGGTGATGGACATCCTTATGAAGCATCTCAGCTTGTCATATGCTAAACAGTCTCTACCAGTTCAGGGCAAAAGATCGGTATTTTTTAATACAAAGTTCGTTGCCTCATTGTCTACCAGTTACCTGAAATTCTCCAAAGTATCGGATAAGAAAACCCATATGTTTACCAAGAGTCTTGTGGACGTGTTTGGAGAGGTCATGGATCATCTTCCTGATGACTATCGTTTCTACTTCCCTTTTAATCTTGATAAAAAACATTGGGTCGGCTTGTGTGTGGATCCATCTGCTTGGCTGATCACAGTTATGGATTGCAACACCGCGCTCAGGAGTGAAGCTTTGATCAGTTCTGAATTCAAGCCGCTATCGGAGATGTTTCCTTACCTAATGAGACAAGCTGGATTCCGAATTTTGAATTCTCAGCTTAGACCAATGGTTGTTGAACGAGCAAAATCCATTCCGCAGAACATCATCTCAGCCGATTCTTCTCTAACGTCCATTCTACTGATGCAAACACATGCTCTTTCTGGAATTGAAACTTGTCGTTGTATCACTCCACATATTTTAGCTTCTGAGGCGCAAAGGATGGCTGTTCTTCTATATGAGTACCACATGAAACTCTAGTTTGTTATTTATGGATGTAATTGTAGAACGTTTAAAATTTGACTATGTATCCGAATAAAGCATTTAAGGAGATTGATGCGTTTTAGTATTGGCTAATTATTGGTTCATAAAGTACAATTATTAATATTAGTATTTCATCTATGTATGCATTAGTTAGATTATCATGTTTATTTTTAAAAAATAATTCATGATGCAAATACATATTATAATACTAGCATCATTAGAAGTATAAAATTAGAGATGCAGTAATATAAGCATCTAAACGTGCAAGCTTACGTAAAGAAACATAAGGTTTGTACTATATGTGATTCTAAATGTCCATTAAAGAAGCATCTCTTGTTACCTTGTTTGTTTTCGTTTAGATTAGAGTTTTGTCAATCCATTAATAACGTTTTGTATTATTAAGCTCCGATATTTTGTCATAATGGGTGTTAACCTTTAACAATATATCTAGCCGGTTATTACAAAACGTTTCAGATATACATAACTATTTCCAGTAAATATTCAGAAAAACTGATAATTTAATAGACCATAGATTTAAATCCTTTTGATAAACAGATTAATAGGAAGCACGATAGATTAGTATATAACTATGATATGTATAATGATAAAACACTTTTTAAGAAGTTTATATGTTTATTTGCCTATAATAAACATAGATTACTGTTATTGTTTAATGGGAAAAGATGCCGTTTATAATTTAAAAAAAAAATTCAAATAGACTTAAGTTTTCAAATTAACAATTACACAATATTATAGTATTTGTGTTAATGAGATCATCTATTCAGCATAGAAAATCTATAATCATCAGCATATCTAGTTACTATCACGAGCCATGATCATATAGAAATAAATATTGTATTATCATGAATCAAAATTATTAGTAATGTGCTATTTCATATATAAATACTAAGACAATAAACTATAACTAATTATGGTAATTCTACCCGCAAATTGCGATGATGAGTTAGAGATGTAGGTGTTTAAGATTGTAGCCTAAATAACGTGAATTGACAATTAATCTACTACGAAACGATTATATTAGATGGAAGGAGATAAGTTTGGGACATACAGACACGACAACATTAAAAAAAAAAAACTTAACAACTGAAACAGAGGATATCTTTAGATAAAGACATCACAGCTGTTTATTATTTATAATATAACACGGTGCATTAGACTATACGATTTAGCAAACAACTTGGACTGGTGATACTTTTTTTGGCTTCTTCCCACGAACATAGCTTCCGATTGCTTCACTCTCCCGGAACCGACGGGTTTGATCCAGATGCAACTAACATATAAAAAAATAATCATAAACCAATAGTCGTTATTATCCGGTTATATAATTAATTTATAACTAACCATCTTTGGTTATCTTGGTTGATGACACACTTGACTGAGCAGCTCTTTCTTCTTGTTCTTGCTTTGCCTTTGTAATTTCAAGATGGGCACGGTAGATTGCAACCATCTCATGCTCGCTGAATAATTCTTCAAGAATTTCCTTGCTTGCAACGAGTTCTTCATCACTATAACCTACAAAAACATTTTTTTTAATGTACATAAACAAACTAAGCTATTCTTTACGAAATGTGGATACTAACCATTGAAAACAAAGGTTGCATCGCCGACGGTAAATGTAGTCTTCATGAGAAAATGGAAATTGGCAACATCTTTATATCCAGATGAAATGCAAAGTTTGAGATCTGTGAACCAAGAGCGGAGATGCATCATAGCTTCAACTTCAGAGTTTGAACTCACAGTAAGCAGTGGTCTGCGAGTCCCATCTGGTTCGAGCATCCACTCCGGAGGGTGGTAAGCCATAGCCAGGGAAGTTTCATTCCCTATCTGATAACGAGCTCGGATTATGGTTTGCACATTTTCGAAAGTTTCCGTCGGTTTGATCAACACAGAATAGCCTAGATCACTCGGCTTTCTCTGGAAATTCCAAAAACCATCGTCGTTGCGGTTCCATGCTCCGTGATATAAACTTACACGCAGAGTAGTCCCCATTTAAGAGAAAGAGTTTAGTTGTTGAGGTGTGTGAGGAAATGTTATTGAGATGACCTGATTTTATAGAGAAATCAATACAACACACAAAGAGATAAGATCAAAACTTCCATATCTGCAAATTAAATTTTTAGCCTAGCTGGCTACTCTAATATAGATATAATGATGAGATTCGAATTCTGACACATATGACACAAATATTCCACTGCTTGCAAAAAATAAAAAAGTATATGTTATTAATCATACACGCGGCTGAATTGAAAACAACTCTCTTGAGTAGTCTTGTTATATGATTTCAGTTTTGTCTTATTGTCATATGAGTTAGTAATTCTGAATTAAGGCACATATAATCATGTTTAGTTTCTCATGTATTTCTAATGATTAGTCTTTAGTTGTATGTTTGTTTTCATAATTTTAGGAGTTTACAATTAACCTTAACATAATTAACATACATATATATACAAGAAAATTTATATTCATTGGATTAGATAGATAACCAGGAACAATATGCAAATGTTGCAATATTAAAAGTATTCAGACATAAACAAATAAAATTGAATAACGGCAAAGATAAAGTTCTAGTTGGGTTTACATATGAATTCAAATACTCTTCGATTTATGAGGCCCAACAAACGAAATGACCATAAATAACATGTTACCACTTTATCCGGATATGTGTCATTGGGTCGTTGTCTGAATATGCATTGTAAGATTAATTTACAAAGGGATTTCATTACTTTATTTAGCAACCGGTGTTCCATCAAAACTACAGCTCTCACGCCACATTTTAGTTACATATAAGTTATTAAACAGATAGTAGATGCTTGTAGTAACAAACTTGATTCTTCATCCTTCCTCTTTCCGTACATCTCCATCACCGGGAACATCCCTTTTTATAGTAAAACATTTTAACCGATAGGAGTTTTGCAAGTCGCACGATTGTGACCACAACCTTTGCAGCGACTACATACAGTCCGTCTCCTTGATGTCTTCATCTATAGTACAATACAAAATAAATAATTAATCCGTTAGAAAACATATTAAACATTATATAATTAGTCATTTTATAAATAAAAAAGCTTACACGAACTTCACCACGAGATATATATCGTTTTTTTTGCGTGGACGCCCAGGTGGACGTCTGCTAGACGGAGGAAACATATCTAACTCGGACAATTGAGAAGTGAGCTCAATGATATTATCGGTATCAATAACTGGAGCAACACTACCAGCATAAGCAGCAACCATTGCATTCTTAGTGTACTCTTCAGCTACCAATGAATCCACTTTTACCTTCGCTATTATGGCCGCTGCTATTGCATGCTGACAAGGAATTTCGAGAACCTGAAACTCAAAACAACTACAAAAACGTTTGGAAATGTCCACATGGAAAGAACACCCTTCCTTGTTCCGTACTTCATAATCCAGCTTTTTTATTTTCTTCACTTCAAAACCGGCTGAACTTTCGAAATTCATGGCGAGAATCTCCATTACTTTCGGTGTGAAATTGTCTAACCTTGCCGAGATATCTGAGCTCCTTGAAGAAAACCAAGTCATCAGCTTAGCCCTAATAAATTCAATAAGAGCCAATATAGGATATTCTCTGGCTTCACGAAGAACTGCATTCCACGATTCGGCAATATTACTCGTCATAATATTGTAACGACGTCCGTGAAAATGAGAGCGTGCCCAATGTTCAAAGCCTATTCCTATTAAGTAATCTGCACAAGAGGCATTAACACGTTTGATCTCATTGAAAGCCTTGTAGAAGTCAGCCAATCTGAAAGCCCTTCCAGCCTTTGCAACCAAGAATCCTAGATTTTTGTCTTTGTAATGAGTCTTGATATTTCTTTTTAAATGTATGATGCATGCACAGTGATTCGCATCTGGATAAACCTGGTATCATTATCCAGATAACAATTAAAAAATCCGGATATCAACGAGAGTATCCGTTAAAAGAATAGATATCCGGATAGCAACAATAAATGAAAGTATATACATACAACAATTATCTTGGCCAAACCGTGGTATATGGATGAATGTCTATCAGATACAAACACAATATCGTTTGTATTTGGAATGAATGCCAGTAACTTTTTGAAGAACCATTCCCACGAGCTATCATTTTCTCCGTCGACAATAGCAATGGCTAGTGGAAAGACTTGGTAATTACCGTCTTGAGCAGAAGCCGTTAAAAGACACCCAGCATATTTTCCTCTCAAATGGGTTCCATCGACAACTACGACTTTTCTCATGTATTCAAATCCCATAATAGAAGCTCCCATAGCTAGAAACATATACTTAAATCTATTTACTATGTTGCTGTTGTACTCAGTTTCAATTTCGGCTAGGGTTCCAGGGTTTGCTTCAACTAACTTACGGAGGTAATCAGGAAGTAAATTGTAAAAGGCTCGGGAGTTTCCTTTCGCATATTCCAAAGCAATTTCTCTTGAGCGCCAAGCCTTCCAGTAGGATATCCGGACATCGTGGTCTCCTTGCATTACTTGCCTTATCTCTCCAGGTTTCGGACCACCGCCACAACCATTGAAACGAGCTTTCCTTATCTCTCCAACAACTTGATGTGTAACTTGAGACTGATAACCGGACCTATCATCCACGGAGAAAGTGTGTATGGAATCGAGTTTCCTTATCTCGTAAACGTCAGAGTCTTTTAGTTTTGTGGCATATACCCTCCACTGACAGCTGGAACTAAAACATCGCAAGACCATCCCATTTGGTGCTGACCTGATGTTACGAAACCGGAATTTTTTACTAATTGCATATAAAGCCATATGCAATTTAAATTCATCCCGGTTTCTAAATACCATTCCAAGATAGAGTTCGTTGTGTTGGTTTGTTGTAACCCCTACATTTATTAGCATGTTTAGAAATTAGGGAATTAATATTGCAAAACCTCAAAATAATAACTAAGATATTTCACATTAAAGATTATATTAAACATATCTGTTAATATTAGTCATCAGCAAAAAGTATTAAACATATCAGTTGTGGTTTACACATAACCACCAAGTTAACCCGATACCCCGATTACAATCCGAAAACAACGATCCCCCGCAAAATAGCATATCGAAAAAACAACACTTCATTCCTAAAAACCCAAGTAATAAAACTTATAACATATTAAAAAGTGACCTAGAACACACCACTGTCCATGGAGTCCTCTGATGAGTAATCATCAAGATTGATCACAAGATTATCAACTTCTAACGCAGGATTGGGGATAAGACCCACATTCATGGAGATGGCAGGGGAATTATTAGCAGAGGGAATAAGATCAACACTTGCGGAATCCTGAGGCATAATCTCGGCGCTTGCTATCACATCAGTTGCATCAAGAACATCTATATGAAGAAAATATATATCATGAAAACAATTCTATTTTATTAAATTGAATAATAATTTAGTATACAAATAATACGTACCTTCGGAGACCAGAGGATTGTCATAGATTGGTTGTGTGTTGGAGAGATTTTCAGAAACGTTTTCGCAACCAAGAACAACATTGTTTATGTTATCGAGATCAGGTGCTGAGTCGGTCGATGAGTTAGCATCTTGAACCGAAGAATTGCCAGTTTGTTGCAACTCCGGAATAATTTGAGACAATTCAATATCAACTTCCATCGCTTCCGAATGGTCTTCGTCCTTTACACCATTGTGATTTTCGGCCCCAATAAATCCTTCCCAAAACTGAATGTTATCTTGCATTACAGGGGAACTTGGTTGTACGAAAACGTTATCCGCATCAACGGTGAAATCAATGGGAATTCCCTCGTAGAATTCCATCGGGAGATCTACAAAAAAACAAAACCATGTCGATCATAGCTGGCTAAGATATAAAAATCCGGCAATACTAGATTTACGTATAACTTACCATTAGACATGTTAGGCTCAGAGATGTATTCAGATTCTAATGCAACACCTGATTATATTCAAACGGAAGACACATATATTAGACCATAATTAATATACATCGAATATAGAGTTATAATTATTTTAGTAAACTGTAAAGTTCAAATATTAATGATCTTAATGAAATGTAGTGATAATTCCCATTTTTATATTTATAATAGAGTAAAAAACTATATGACAAAATAACCGTTTGTCTCGTCCGAAATGAAGAGTCCATTTGTTGCAAAAGGAGATCCATGATTTGCGAATGGACCTATATGATAACGTTAAAATTAGTATATAATTATGAATGCTATATATATATATTAGAGATATATATATTAATATGTTTATTACCTGTATTGAACACCGTTACAGAGAGAGTGTTTTGTCCAAGTGGTTCAGCACCATCACCGTCGGAATCGGTGTCATTAATGATAATTATCTCGTTGCCATGAATCAAATCGTAACATTGTTGATTTTCCAAATCAAGTTTTGCTTTTTCCATTTCAAGATGAACCCTATGAATAACCATCATCTCCTGTTCATCAAAGTACTTCTCTAGCGTATTTTGACTTGCAACAACAGTCTCTCCTAAAAAGCCTAAGAAAAATTAGAATAATAAATTTGCATTAGTATCTTATTAATGAAACAAGATATAACTAAAAGATAAAAACAAAATTAAAACTATATTATGGTTTACCTTCAAACGATGGATCCTCGGTTCCATTTTCGAATTTATAAGAAGAAGACCCAATATTGAAATCAGTACGGCAAAAGAACTGATAGCGCGCGACATCTTCGGCTCCAATGGTTACAGAAAGGGTGAGATCGGCGAACCAAGCTCTCACGGCCATCATTACTTCAACGTCAGGTGTTTCTTGAATGGTTATCGGAGGAGTTTTATTACCATCAGGAACAAGCATCCACTCAGGAAGCCTATAGGTCATCGCAATCGGTGTCTCCAAAGGGAGGTTGTATAGGCTTCGTACAATGCGGTCAAGTGACTCGAAATTTTCTGACGTCCGTACGATAGCTGGAAACCCAAGATCATTTGGTTTCCTTTCAAAGCTCCATTCTCCGTTTTGATGAAGATATCAAGCTCCTTGGATGACCCTTAGAACTTGTCTAGAGTTCATCTACATAACACAATAAAAGATTAGTGAGTAAACCATCGAACCCTAAAAGAATAAAACTTTATGAACGAGAAATCAATTTTGATCTTTTAACTAAAAGAATTGAAAATAGCATTTAAGAGATCTTAGATTTAGAAAACGACAGAAAGGAATAAAACACCATATAAATATGGTCCTACTGACCGTTTCTCTCCGTTTGTAGCCCTAGTAGACCGGAAAGTGATCTGAAAGCTTTTCCGAGATGTTTGATAGAAACCGGATTGAAAACCAATTTTTCTTGCTTAATATGTCTCACCGGATGCTTCTATATATAGCAAAATATCTGATTCTGCAAATGTTATTTTCGGGAAAAAATGTTTAATCTTGCAAAAACTATATGTCTCGTCGCATTTAATGTTTAGCCGGCTACTTGCAGAGTTTGTAGATATCATAATTCCTTGCGTCACCCGACACAACGACTGTGCATTACACTGCCCCGTAAAAATACTTTGCCATTCTGACATATCACGCGCCTCAAATATGTTAATTTACAAACGCTTAGGATATATTAGACATTTCAAATGTCTTGCATAACCATTCACCTAAAATCGAAATGTTTTAGTTATATACCTCATTACCGCAATCTTCGTGTATATTGATCATAATTACTCAATTTTTTAAGTGTTTCTTTATTAATATATGGGGATTTCCTATTTAAACTTTTAGTTGATTCAGCGATTGACTAAATCCAACGGAACAGGTTCGCTAACCACAATCTCGAACAAATGTTACAAATTAGTGACTAGAAATGAAATGACGTCGTCTTATGATAAACTGAACTAGGAATTGGTTTGATTAAACCATCTTCAATTGGGGTTGGAGTGGCTAAATATCTTGCGATTTCGCAGATCCAAGTTTCAATCTTTCTCTATTGTTTGCTTGCAGAGGCGGACCCACGTTCAGCAATAGTGGGTCAGTTGACACAGGTTAAATTTAAGTTCCATCAGTTTTGTTATATCATACGTGCGATTCTGTAGGTCATTCGGCTAAGATTCTTCTCATTTGACCCACCTAACCTGTGTTCAATTCAATGTTCTGCACCTTTTTTACTTATTTTTTCTTTCATTCTGGGCCAAACCCAATTGTTGACACCCCTTAAATTTTGGGCTGGGTCCGCCACTGTAATTGCTTGTGTATAACCAACCTATCATTTACGCAAATCAATCTTCTTCTCAATCCTCCATTGATTTACGATAAGCAACAACCTTTTTCTCGAGGGGAGTTTTTTTTGTATACCTTTTCTTCTCATTTCACCAAAAATCTCTCTTCTCTCTGTTCCATAATTGCTCTTGGAAATGTCTAAAACTGATTAGATTGACAAAAAAGAAAAACAGAGCTTGTGTGTGGTGTAGAGTAGTTATGAATCATTCACTGTTCTTCTAAGAAGAAACACTCACTGGATCTCAATATAACTAGCTGAGGTGATGATAACTAACAATTGTGCTGTTAAAGTTTTGTTTATTTCTGAATTGATAGATTTGTAGTTGGTTTCGGGGTTAGCAGAAATGCAGGAGGAAGCAGCTTCCATCGATCTATCAGTCAACACAAAGAATGTCTTCTCGTCAGCTCTCCGTTTCGCCATGTCCCTCGACACGCTGAACAACTTCCCCGAGCTCAAAGCCTCTGCTCAAGAGCAAGTCGAGTTCATGCTTTCCCAAGACGAACACGTACGCTTACTCGTTTCTCAAGAGGAGGAACTTAAATCCGTCGTCAGATTAGGCATCTCGAATCTCGTATCTCTGCTTCTTCCCGGAGAGCTTGATGTCCTTGACACACTCTGTGATATCGAGTGGCTGTGCAAAGTGTTGCCGAGGATGGGACTGATGAAAGATCTTGTTTTTAAATGGGCCGATGTGTCCAACGAGATACTTGTGATTGCTCAGAGCTGTGAGTTAGGTGTGAAAGTGAAGCTGGTTGAGGTTACAGGGAAGGTTCTAGAAGCGGTTGGTTATGGAGTTGTGATTGTTCCTTGTAGAAGCAGAGCTTGTCTTCTGAAGCTATGGTTGCCTTTCGTAAGGAGGTTAAAGACTCTGGTTGATGCACAGGGATCTGAGTCTGAGTACAGAATGGATGAAGATCTCTGTGAGTTGTTAGAAGGGTCTATGGTGTCTTTGGTTTTGACACTGCCTTCGAGTGACCAAGCGGAAGTGTTTGGGGAGTGGATGAGAGGGGTTGCGTTGGAAGGAGTCAAGTTTCCGGATTTGAGTGAAGCCTTTGAGGTTTGGTGTTATAGAAGTAAGTCTGCAAAGCGAAGGTTGTTGGAAAAATGTGATAGACTTGCAACTGAAAACCTTGCCCTTTGATTGTTAACATAAAGGACTCTCAAGATGTACCTAATCATGTAATGTTGTACCATCTTTACTCGCTTTGATTAGCTAGCTGATTCATTGTAATCCTGGATTGTATTGGGAATGACAGAAAGCTTCTGATTCTTATAGTGGCTCTATGATTATTTATGTTATCAACCAAACTAAACTTCTCATTAACTAGTCAAAACTTAAAACATCATTCATCACTAACCCTACCAACTGAAGTCTTTGTTATTTATTACAGATAATCTACCTTTTTCGTTTGCAAAATAGAGCTTAGTTTAGATGTCATTATAGCACATTTCACCATGGAGCGGACGCAGTTGTGTGAAACTGAAGCTCCACATCTTCAAGTTGTTGGGCAACCGTTGCTTCACATAACTTACTCTGAGCTATCTCATTGTCTGCCTCCTTGTTCAGCCTTTGCAGCTCAAGAATCTTGCGTTCGTTCTCACCCTTTATGCTTTCTTTCTCTGCAGTCGCTTTCTCCGCACCTTTGAGTTCCTCCATTTTCTTTGCTTGCTCATCTCTAAGAGACAAGAGCTTACTAATTCTCAACTTTGGCACTTTTACATCGAACCCATGCTTCTCTAACTCGGCAAAGGAATCACTGAGGCTATTTAGCGAGCTGATAGGACTGTTGAGTTGCAGAGTTTTGACTTCCTCAAGTAAACCGGAAAAGGTAAGCATCATACCAACCGCAGACATTTCACGGCAATCTTCTCTACTTTCCAACAATGGGATGAAATGAGGACTTTGTGGGAATCTTTTATATACCTCCATCGATTCTAACTCTCTTCCAAATCGGTAACTTCTTCTCAAAGGGTAAAACCATTGTTATATCCTTTGCTTCTCTTTCCTCAACAGAACTAAGGTTTTGACTTCTCTTCCTCTTCCTACCATCATCCTCGCTAGTTCCCTGCATAAGAGTTCAAGATGATTAATATAATAAGCCTCATGATAATTGTATCTTAACATTACATTATCTCTTGCAGTTATGCCCGGAGGTGAGGTTACAGGTGGACCAGATTCTTCTGCTGGAAAACAATGACATGGTAAGATCAATTTTCATTGAAAAGATATATGTTAGCTATTGATCAATAGAACGTTACCATTCATCAACGAGTCACTCATCTTATTTACCAACCCTTGATTTAAAGGCGATTCTCTTGGCTGCAACACAAGGAAGACAAAGAAAAATATCAAAATACAGTTTCATTTCAATAAGTGTTATGCCAACAGTTAAAAGATTACCTTCCAAACGCCACCTTGCCACGTCTTGGAAGGTCTAACATCCGAGAGTTTGAAACACCCTCCCTGTTTCGTACCCTCTAAAATCACTTTACACCATTTCCCATGGAACCAACTCTCAGACATCATTCCAGTCAGTCTCCCTTGACGCCACGATGTACCATGAAAAACCTCAATATATTCCGCCAACTGAAGCTCTTCGACCGAAAAAGGAGGCGGTCTAGGCCTAACACTAGGTAGATCAACGCTTTTATTGGGTCTTGTGTTAATACCTAGCCAGCTCCAGGGATCGTCACAAACCTTGACAATATATTTCATCTCCTCAATCTCTTTAATAATTATCGCAGGAACCCACACGACCTCTCCGTTATTTTTCTTATCACAAACTTCCACCATTGTTCCAGTGCTAAACACAGACTCCTCCCTCAAAAACTAACAGTAAAGTCACAACCAAAAACCTCAAAACAAACAAAGTTTGAAGCTATTCAAACCCAAAAAAAAAAAAATCGATTTACCTCCACATCTGGTCCTGGTATTACCCATCGGTTGTCATCGAACCAGTCAAGATGTGGCCTCAAATGCTTTCTCTCAAACTGAAGAATCTGAAGTGATGAATCGAACAACACCAAGCACTTGCCAACCTCAGTCTGTTTCACCACAAGACCAGTCCACCAGCCACCTTTATAATCAGCGTCGATGATGGAGCCTACCTTGATATCGATGCCAACTTGCACATCTTCTGGAGGAACCGGTCGAAAGGTGACTTTGTTGATGAGGTGGGTAAGAAGAGTCGAAGAGTCATCCTTAAGTAACCGGACACACAGTTGTCGGAGTCTAGACTTGGAATTTGACTCGATCATGGCTTTGTACCAAACATTTTTAAACCCATTTTCTCTATAAGAGATTTCGACTTCACTACCTTCCCTCAATGATAGCATTTCACTCGGAACCGACCTCATGCTTTCTTGATTACTCCCTGTGATAATCAAAACCTAAAATTGAAAGGAAAACACATGAACGCTAAAACTGAAAATAACTACTTTCACCCTTAAACAAATGAAAATTTAACTATACCAAAAATTATAGTAGTTAATGTTGTAAAAGAGGTGCTGTGTAACCTTATTATTACTCATGACCAGAGGTCTATATTTATACAAGTATTACACCGTCATAAATAGACCGTCATAAGATAAATGGAAAATTAACTTTTCTTAATACAACAAGGAAAAGGTAAATACAATAATGAAAAAAACACATGAAATAGAAATATGAAAACTATCAATTTGATGTCTATCTCTCCTCCTTGGCGTCTGGATCAGTATCATCGGGTTTGGTTATGGATCGTTCACCAAATGATTTATAATATTCTTCCTTGTACGCCATAACCGTTCAAGGTTCGTAGTATGCTTAATGTTGCCTCATTAAAACTTTTACCACGAAAACCCAGTGGGACAAAACCATGGTGAAGGAAAAAGAGTACAATACACACTACTCTCTCTAATTTGAACATCACTGAAGACTCGGATGTGACCAGTACTCGGATGGACCTCTAATCTGCGATCAAACTTTACACGCAGGTCTTCTCATGTCCCACGGATCCTTTAATCACATGACTTTTCCATACCGTGGACACTTTGATATATATTTAGTTATCGACCCAAACACATACGAACCACTTGGCTTCTCACGGACATGCCTTTGTCCATTCGGACATACATCATTCGTATGGGCTAATGGTTTGGCTTATCCATTATAGTCGATCTTTATTTATTGGTCGATCTTTGTTGAGTTATAGACCTTGCCTATACTCGTCCATAACCCATGAGTGTTGAAGGTTATGTCACTAATAATTATTGCTGCAATGAGTTTTATAATCTCATCAAACTATGGATCTGCATTCAAATACACTCATGGACCTTATATATGGCCATCGATCTTTCTTGCCTTTAGCAATGTCATATCCATTTGACCTCGACCAGACATACTTTTGGTCACTCTCTTGGGTCATTATGGTCTATGTGCTGTGATGATGTTACATGTTTTGGGTGTTAACATATTAGTCATCTTTCATGCGCGATTGGGTTGGAATGGAGCCGGACACGACCTTTGATTGGTATGGTCGTGACCCTTAATGGTTCTCTTTGCCCTTTTCATATGACCATCTCCCATTACACTATGTAATTTTTGGCGTTCTGATACATACACACACACGGCTATGATCTTTACTACAAATCATTGTAGTCCCATCATATATAAAACATAGCCTCTCTAAGAATCAATCAATAATTTGTATCATCGAAAACACTTAACCTCTTTTAAGTTGGTTTATTATAAACACAAGGAGTTTCTTTCATAAAGATATATGGGCTGATTTGGATCGTTCTTATAGAACTCCTTTACTAAGTATTACTTACTGATACCACTCAAATTACCCTATAGAGTGCCTTACTCTCTCAAATAAGAGGTTCAGCTGTAGTACTTATGGATCGAACCACGAGGAGCTAGGGAACCAATTAAATCTAATCAATTAATCAATCCTAGGTGAAGTTGGTTTTTATGATGGAAATGTAAAATGACAATCCTAAATGAGTAAGGTAGTTGCTCTAACTAACAATATGATGATTGTTTATAAGATAATGAAGAGTGCTAGACATAGGGCTTTTATTCAGGTATTGGAGATTATAATATCTATAAATGCCTAATAAGTTGTTTGCATGATATTAAAGAACTCAGCCGCTTAACAATCAGTGATATTAAAGTTCTTTGCTTGTCCATCTCTAAGAGACAACAGCTTACTAATCCGCAACGTAGGCACTTATACATCGAACCTGTGCTTCTCTAACTCGGCAAAGGAATCACTGAGGCTATTTAGCGAGCTGATAGGGGTGGGTGTTGGCTATCTGTTCGAGTTCGGTTATTTCAGATTTATGGGTATTTCAGTATACGGGTATAGAACTTGTACGGATATTTCTGTACTTGGGGCCGGGTACGGTATTTTTAGTTCGGGTTTGGTTATCTCGGGTCGGGTTCGGATATTTAGATTTTGAAAGAAAAAAATAAAAAATTTCATTTTAAAATTTATTGTATTTAAAAATATTAATTTCATGTAACTGATTTTTTATTTTTCAATAGATTGAATGATTAATAGATTTGGAGATAACATTTCAAAAATAAATAAACATTAATTTGGTTATTGTATTTGAATTTTGGATTTAATTTTTGTTAATACATGAAACAAAAAGCATGACATGTATTTTAAGTGAGTGTCAAATCATTTTCTCCGTAATTATATATATTATATGATTTTTAAATATGTGTAACATCAACATAAATATTTTAAATAAAATGAGATATATAAACTAGAAATATAAGGGTAAATATACATGTTGAATGATTCCATGTTGTTCAGTAACCACTGATTTTGCCTCAGCCCAAAACGCTCCCCACCTCCACTATACGAAGAATTTTCTAGCCCAAAACGCTCCCTCCACCTCCACCATACGAAGAATTTTCTGATGATTTCCATTCTTATTCTTATAAATTTTCTCATTTTTATTTTTCAAATATACCACAATATATACGGAAAATAGCTAAAATCATCACCTTTCAGGGGATAGGGGGTGGGGTAAGGAATCCTAGATATCACTCATATTTGTATGGCTCCTCGTCTGCCCCACAAATACTAGACCTTAAGTCACAATCAATCCCATGTATCCTAAAGTTCTTCGCCAGCGGTAGCTTATCCGATAATATATGCCGCACAAAATGTCCCGTCTTTGGAGAACACTTTAGCTTCCAAGAAAAAGCCAACATGGGTTTAGTGGTTGGCCCGGCCCAAAGATGTCCATCCTTTGACCGCTATCTGGATATGAAAATTCTGTCCGGAAACTTGACTTGGCTGTGTATTTATCAGATTTTGTAAACATCCACCCATATGTATCTGACTTCTAAGACCTGCTAACAGCCAAACCTCTAATAATTTTTACATCGTCTAGGTGAAAATATGCATTAAGCAAATCAACATTCCATGAATTATCCACCGGGTTAATAAGATGTTCCACCATTAATGAATGGTTTAAAAATTGAGTACGATTTTTCGGTATTGCTGACCTCGAAGATCTAACTAAATAGATGCTTCTCCATCCATAAGATATGACCATTCATTTTACATTTTTTATACTGTCAGCTGATTAAAAGATGAAACCCCACATATAAAAGTGGACAACTACATGTGAATAATGGACTCATGTAGAACTTGTGTTAGAAAAACCACTGATATAAAAAAAAGAGAAGCCACTGACATGAGCAAACTCTTACTTTGAATAAACATCAAACATGTTCAAGATTCAAATTTACTTACTAATGTTCACATTTAGTAAAGCTTCAGATGTCTCTGCAAGTGAAGTTGAATATTCTTCATCAAGTGTTGTCCATTATTACAAAGAAAGAATTTGCATAGAGTTAAAAGAGTTTTGTCACTAATCCTCAGACATTCATGGATGTAAAATAATTAATGTCTCTAATGAGCGAACTTACTTGAGACTCTACAATCTCCTTTCATACTACTAATCAATTTTATCATGATTTATGAACTATTACTGACTTTATACAATTATATGTTGTAAATTTACATTTATTCACATCCACCGTGAATAATAAATTAAATGCACAGAAAATGCACAATAAACAATCTATTTGGAAGATTAGAAGATGAAATCTTTGTGTTTCCAAAACCTATGAGTACACACAGATTTGAGGTTTGGTTGGCTGCTTTGAGAACCTTACCGTTCATTCGTAGGAATTTGGAAGCCGGATAGACAAAAAAGTGCAGCAGACTTGTGGAGAAAAAGTCAATACAAACAACTTGTGTTTGTTATAACCCACTCTCAACTTCTCTGGTGTTGTTGGGAACAATGTGTTGGCTGTTGGTACCGGCGTTTCCTTCGACACCAAATCTGCCAGTTTCACCAAGATCAATGTTGGTCTTAACTTCACCAAGGATGATTTGATTGCCTCCCTTACCATGTAAGTGACTTCCTATGTGTGAGATATTTGTGGATGAAAGAGAGGTATTTGATCAATTTTGATGATAAAAAATTAATCTCAAGTTTTCTTGTTTGTCTAGGAATAACAAAGGAGATACTGTCAATGCTTCATACTACCACATTTTTAACCCGCTGTTCAACACCGTTGTTGGGGCAGAAGTGAACCACAAGTTCTCTACCAATATAAACACCATTACCGTGGGAACACAGCATTCGCTTGATCCCTTAACCACGGTGAAAGCACGTGTGAACAGTCCGGGATAGCCAATGCACTCATTCAGCACCAGTGGACACCCAAGTTCACAATCTCTGGAGAAGTTGACACTAAGGCTATTGACAAGAATGCCAAGGTTGGATTGGCCCTCTCCCTCAATCCTTGAAAATGAGCCAACATAACCTAAGCATTTCAAGTAGTTTGTTTCTGAGGTGGTTCTGTGCTGCTTGGTTTTAATGGCTACTACGTAAATCTTTTCCTGTCGGATTTGTAGAGCATAATAAGGTTGAAAAATTGATCATTTGTCTTGGTGATACGATGAAACCACTAAAGATCATTTCCTTTTCTTTTTCTTCCCTATGCATTTTTGAATTTGAATTTTTTTGTTGATCGTTTTTGGTCCTATGAGCATAGCAACTGAATTGATTTTTTTATGTGGGATTTTTTCTTCAACACATCTTATTTCGTGTTTATCTACTTTGTTCTTTATACAAACAAAAGTATCAGAATATGATAATTGGATATTCGATTGTGCTTGGGTTAAGTAAGTGGGCTACGAGACAAATACAAAGAGTTGAATAAGATATTTATTTGAGACGAGATGATTTTATAAGAACTTGTGTTAGAAAAACCATTGATATAAAAAAAAAGAGAGAAGCCACTGACATGAGCAAACTCTTACTTTGAATAAACATCAAACATGTTCAAGATTCAAATTTACTTACTAATGTTCACAATTAGTAAAGCTTCAGATGTCTCCGCAAAAAGTTGAGTATTCTTCATTAAGTGTTGTCCATTATTACAAAGAAAGAATCTGCATAGAGTTAAAAAGAGTTCTGTCACTAATCCTCAGACATTCATGGATGTAAAATAATTAATGTCTTTAATGAGCAAACTTACTTGAGACTCTACAATCTTCTTACATACTACTAATCAATTTTATCATGATTTATCAACTATTATTGACTTTATATAATTATTTGTTGTAAATTTACATTTATTCACATCCACCGTGAATAATAAATTAAATGCACAGAAAATACACAATAAACAGATCCAACGCATATTTACGTTGACATACAGAGATACCTGTAGAAAATCTTGCGATTTCCAAGCCGAGAAAATACCGAAGAGGACCAAGATCCTTGATCTTGAACTCTGCAGCTAAAGCAGCTTTAACCCCAGCAACAGCAGCATCATCATTACTGGCGATGTCATCAACATAGACAAGTAGAGCAATGAAGGACAAGCCAACAGCCTTAATGAAGAGAGTATTATCAGACACAGATCGAACGAATCCTGACTTGAAAAAGGACAGTGGAGAGGCGATGATACCATTGACGACTAGCTTGCTTCAAGCCATAAAGAGATTTGTGCAGACGCAAGACAGGATTCTGAGGTAACGTAGTACCAGCAGGTGGTGTGAAGCCGAGAGGTAGAGCCATTTAAATTTCCTCATCAAGGTGGCCATTAAGAAAGGCGTTAGACACAGCAAGTTGTGTGAGTGACCATCATTGGCGCGCAGCTAAGCCAAGCATCAGTTTCACAGAAGCTAACTTGGCCACCGGTGAAAATGTATCGATATAGCCAACACCTTCCTGCTGTGTATAACCCTTAGCAACAAGGCGAGCCTTGTACTTATCAAGGGTGCCATCCGCATTGAATTTGATTTCTAAACCCATTTACATCAAATAGCATGCTTTCCTGGAGGCAAAGAAGTAACAGACCAAGTACCACTCTCATGAAGAGCCTTATACTCCACATTCATGGCATTATTCCAAAAAACAGACTTGATGGCTTCAGCAAAGCTTCTTGGTTCCGTATCAGTGGAGATGGAAAGAACGAAAGATTTATAGGGTTGTTTAATTTTGGCATAGGAAAGAACGGAACAAATAAGATAAAGGAGAGAATGATTTGGTGAGGAAGGGGTATCATGAGTGAGAGAACAATGATACTCAGAGAGGTACTTTGGAGCATGAGCTTGTCGCTTTGGCCTGCCATTGTTAGAAGAAACCAAAGTAGGAGAGTCATTGACAGGAACCGAAGAAGGTTCAGATGAAGGTAATGCAGATGTAGATGCAGATGTATGTCTAGATAACGTAGATGGAAATGGAGGTCTAGATGTAGATGCACGGCTATGTGCAAAATTAGATGAAACATGATTGAATGCAGTATGTGATGGATGCACAGGCGAGTCATGAATATGATCATCAGAAAAATCACAAGCAACACTATCAGGAACAGGCAAAGGAAGAATAGACAGTGGAAACAAATCAGGAGCAGGAGAAGGAAACAAAGTGCGATCTAGAAAAGGAAAAACAGTTTCATGGAAAATCACATTTCGAGAAATAGAAACAACATTTGTTTCCAAGTCAAGAACTTTGTACCCTTTATATCCATGAAGATAACCAAGAAAAACAGACGGTTTAGCACGTGGTGACAACAGACGGTTTAGCACGTGGTGAAAACTTAGTTCGAAACTTTGGTTAAGTAGACACATAGCATAGACAGCCAAATACTCTTAGAGATTTGTAATCAGGAGCTTTCTTTGTCAACTTTTCATAAGGTGAAAAATTAGCTAAAAGAGGCGATGGTAAACGATTAATAATATGAACAGCAGATTGCACACAATCACCCCAGTAGCAAAGAGGAACATTGGACTGAAAGAACAGAGCACGCACCACGTTAAGAAGATGCTGATGTTTCCTCTCAACAACAGAGTTATGTTGAGGAGTATCCACACAAGAAAAATGATGAACAATTCCTTTAGAGTTAAGCAAATCAGTAAATTTTAGTTCAGGCGCATTATCAGATCTGATGGCCTTAACAATGACATTATATTGATTTTCAATTAGTGTTAAGAAAGAAGGAAACACAGTTTGAACATCACTCTTTTGTTTTAGTAAATAAATCCAAGTTGTTCGAGTAGAATCATCAATGAGTGTGAGAAAGTAGCGAAAACCTTCAGTTGTTTCATGTGAAGACTCAGAGTTCCTATGCTCACATGATTCATCTCAGTCTTTGTTTTTACCGGTTTGATCGAGGCGACTAAAGTCTCCAGCGACTAACAATCAAATTTCTCTTTCTATAACTATTAATTGACTATTCGTAATGGTAGTGGATATGTTGATGGTGGGCGGATGAATATGATTAAAGAAGAGATGATGGTGACTACATTGAAATGATAGTGGTTACGTAAGAAAAACTTGAAAAAGTGTTGATGAAGAAGTGGTGGTTGGTAAAATATGGTGGTCAATATGAAAAAAGAAAAGTAATTGTGATTATGGAAGAAGTTATGTTGGTGAATGATAAAGAAAGAAAGCAACTATTTACCGTGAGACAAAACGGTTATTGGGCGATGGGGATGGCGATTATCGCCAGCGATAATTTCTTTTCAATTCCCATATGAGAGTGTTAATTTCATGAGTTTGGTTTCGTGATGGCATCTTGGGTTTCTATTTCCAAACTTTTTCTTTGTGTTTTTCTCTTTTATGTAATGACAAGTTGCATAAGTTATTTACAATGTATTGGGTGTAAACCAATTCATCTCCCAATTCGTTGTTGTTATCTCCGACATGGAATCTATGGCCATGATCGGTGGCAAGACAAGCATCATGTTTGTGTTGTATCCAGATTTAAATGGTAAGGAACTTATCCTTATCGTTTTACTCTGGAAACAATTGCCATGGAAACCACCATGGATAGAGATTTCATTAATCAAGATTGGAAAAACGGTTCTTTTATTATATGGCGATGTTCTTAGAATCGTTGAAAATTGGCAGGTCCAATCTTTATTTCTTTCGAGAGAATTATTATATTGGATTCTAAATCGATGGATATCTATAGATCTAGATGGGAGTTTGGCCAATGTTATATAACAAAGGAAATTTCAAAAGAAAGCTTGGAATTGCATCGATTGTGTGATTGCTAAAGACAATTACATCGAAAATTCTGTCCGAAGAAGATGGATCAGAAGAAAGCTTCTTCGGGTTTTTATTTTATTTGTTGTATTGTATTTTCTACATTTTAAATTTGTATTTGGTTGCATCTTTTTTATTTTCCTTGTAATGTTACATTTTATATAAATAAAATAGTTGTTTTAAAAAAAAAAGGGAAAGAAAGCAATTGTGATATTAAGGAGATGGTGGTGATTATTTTTTTTTCCACCGGTAAATAAGGATAATATAATATATATTGTAGAAATATTATAATTATTTTTTATTTTATAGTTAGATATATAGTTTATTCTGTAGCATAGGGTGCAATTTCACTAATGTTTTTTACCTAAAGTCAAACCCATGACAAGTTAATTTGTGGAGTCATTTGCATAAAAAATACTAAATAAATTGATAATTTGCACAGATGGAAAAACAATAAAAATTGGAGAGAGAAAAATGGTAAAATTACACTATTACCCCTATGAGTGTTCGAAAGAGAGAGAAACAAATCAGTATTCGTTCTAGATGGTTATATTCCAATTTATCTAGATATTTTGCATCAAACAAACCAATGTTGTTTTATATAGTTATATTCTAATTTATCCGGATATTTTGCATCTTAGCAGGTTATTATATTAGTGGATCAGCTAACTTAAATATTTATTCGAACAATATTATTGTTAGTTGGATATTTCGACCAATAGTCGATTATCACTACAAACTTAATCTCTAATAAGTTAAGTAATAGATCGTTTATCTAGATATCATTATTGTTAGATAGATTTTACAAATAATAGTCGGCTAAATGTATAATATCCAAAAATGTTGGAGGGCATGTGTTACAAAAATAAGAAAGTGTCATTGTTGCTCGATCTCTTCCATGACGAGACAGAGACAACAAGGATGAGCACGACGGCGAGTCTTGAATCCGAACATGACAACATCAGTAAAGCGAGATGACAGAGATGGCCCAGTAACCCGAACAGGTGACTCGAGACAGACACGACGATTTGCAGCGGAGAAGAAGAAAAAGCTTGAGGCAGAGACATTTGTGGTGGTTCCGTTGAGACAAAAGAGGAAGACAAAACAGATTAACATCATGGTTCTAGCTTGTGTGAAAAAACGAGAACCACGACGGAGCAAGATAGAGATGAAGGATTGAAGCTTGAAGCGATAAGGTTTAGCAAATGAATCTTGCGAAGATCCAGTGATGGAAGAGTACGCCGTGTGAATCTTGCAACGACTCGACGCAAACAGAAGTGAAAGGTGAAGCACGGTCATAAAAGAGATAAGTTTGACGGCGACGATCTCGAAATTAGGATTACGACGGAGTAAAAAAACAATTAGAAACAATGAACAATAGGTTATAGGATGAGTAATTGTAACCATAGGAATAGAACATCCATTTTAAAAAAACAGGTCATCAAAAAAATCACTTTTTCAGAATTGCAAATTATGCACTTATTCTTGTATAGGAGTGCTAATTTCTCTAATTTGTATCGATAATATTCACAAACATTTTAAATTTAAAAGAAGAAAAAAAAAGAATCGAAATGAAATTCAAAATTTCATGTAAAAGCTAAAAGTCCAGCGATTGGCCGCGTGTCCACATTTTCAAAGTTCTGGACTTCTCTCGCTTTCGAGATCATCGAAACAAAGAATTATTGGGAGAAGCTAAATGGGTTGGATCCCGTGTTCTGGGAAGAGTTCAAAGAGAAGGAGGAAGATTGACGAAAAGCTCAGACAGAACTTGCTCTGTCTCTACTTCAGGTGGTATTGCTCTGCCTAGAGCGATGCTCAGCTCAGTCACATGTTTTCGATTATGGGTTAAACCCTTCTCTTCTAGGACGAAATTCTAGAAAGTCCTAAGCTTTAGTCATTCCCTCAGCTATCTGATTGCTCTGACCCACACCGCTTGCTAATACTTATCAGGGTTTTTGACTTTTTATGACTTTGATTTCAGTAGCTTTAGACTCTTTCTCTGATCCACTTATCTTTCATCCCCGTTAATTGTTATTACTACATAATAATAGATTATTTTCCAGTGGGATAGTTTTGCTTGAATTGTGGACTTTGATTCTTGACTCACAAAAATTCATATTTGTTGATGTAAAGCATTTGATCGAGACAGCTTGTGTAGTACTCAGCTGTGCGGAGTAATCTTATTTCTTCTTTTTTTTTATATTCCTTTTTTTTGGTAGAGAAATCGTCGGCGAGTGAATCCAAAAGCAAAGGGTCTGATAATATTGTGGCACAAACGTTTACGTTTTCTGAGCTAGCTACTGCCACCAGAAACTTCAGGAAAGAATGCCTTATAGGAGAAGGAGGATTTAGTAGAGTTTATAAAGGATACTTAGCAGGCACTAGCCAGGTTCTCGGGTTTTCTTTCACTTTCTTAAAGTCTTTTGTAATTAGTGAAAGTTCACCGGCATTGTTTGGTCCATTTGTAGAGAGCGGCTATCAAGCAGCTTGATCATAATGGTTTACAAGGAAACGGGGAGTTCCTCGTTGAGGTTCTCATGTTGAGTAGTCTTCATCACCCAAATCTTGTTAACCTAATTGGTTATTGTGCTGATGGAGACCAAAGGCTTCTCGTCTATGAGTACATGCCTCTAGGGTCACTGGAAGATCGTTTGCACGGTATGCCTTTTGAATACTACAGTTTGGATGGTTTAAAAAGTCTATATAAATTTGCCTTTTTTTTTCTCCAGACATATCACCTGGTAAACAAACTCTTGACTGGAACACCAGGATGAAAATAGCTGCAGGTGCTGCAAAAGGGTTGGAGTATCTGCACGACAAAACCATGCCTCCGGTGATCCACCGGGGTTTGAAATGCTCCAATATTTTGCTCGGAGATGACTACTATCCCAAGCTATCTGACTTTGGTTTGGGTAAACTTGGCCTGGTGGGTCACAAGCTTGAACTCAGTCGTTTATACGGATACTGCGCTCCAGAGTATGCAATGACAGGCCAGTTAACACTCAAATCAGACGTTTATAGCTTCGGTGTGGTTCTTTTGGAGATTATAACTGGTAGGAAAGCCATCGACAATTCAAGATCTACTGGAAAGTATACTCTGGTCGCATGGGTATGAAAGCGAATAGAGAAATAAACAACTTTGTCTTCATTATTCTTAAGTGTAATAATCTATTAAAAATGCTATGTTTTCAGGCGAGGCCTTTATTTAAAGACAGGAGAAAATTCTGTCAAATGGCAGATCCAGTGATTCAAGGTAGATACCCTCCAGGAGGATTGCGCCAAGCACTCGCTGGAGCAGCAATGTGTGTGCAAGAGCAACCAAACCTAAGACCTGTCATTGCTGATGTTGTCACTGCACTCAATTACCTCGCCTCCCAGAAGTTTGATCCTATGGCTCAGCCCGTCCAAAGCTCCCTTTTCGCTCCGAGTCCACCTAGATCAGAGAGGGTCTGAAAAATAAACAAATCCCAATAATTGTTAACCCTTAGACCGATCCTGAGCTGTGTTTTGAGGGGGGAATATGTTTCAGTATATGGTATTGAGTAATGGTCTTAAGAGCTGTTTGTAGATAGGAATGTGTAAAGAAGAAAGAGAATTACATAGAGTTCGGTTGTAGCCTGTAGGTGATGTTCTTTGACTATGTAGCATTTGTGTTCAGCATATGGTATTTATAGTTCATATGGTATTTATAGTTTTCCAACTCTTTTGATTAGATATTTTTTATCCAGAGATCTAACTGAGTAGATGCTTCTCCATTCATAAAATGATGAATATGATATGTGTTCCTCCAAAAGATAAAATATTACTAAGTATCTACCTTTAAAACCCCTTGAAAACAGAAAGTTTGGTTTATCTATTAATCACCAGAACTGCTTAGCCAAAAAAAATGTATTAAAATCATGTAAATCCTTAAAGCTCAATCATCCTCTTCTTCATGAATGCAATCTTTGTCCCAAGAATACATTGGATACATATAACTAAACTAAAATTCAAAATTATATATTGTAAGCAAATAATAAAATCTTAAAAATTAACAAATATTTATTTTAAATATAGTTTAATTTTTAAATTTTTTATTTATGTAATAGTGTAAAAAAACACGTAGTAATCATTGATAAAAATAAATATTTAATGTTTTAAAAATATTGGTCTGAATCATGATATCCAAATTTAAAAATTAAAATATCCGGATTCAGATCTAATTTTTACGGATCCGAGATTTTACTATCCGGTCACTACAGATATTCTTTATTGGAACGGATTCGGAGCGCATTTTAGATCGAATCCGGATCTCGGAGAATAAGTCCAAACTCTATAAAAATACCATCAATGATATTGCTCTAATACTGCAATTCTCCAAATTATTGTTTTCTTTGTCAACTTGCAGTTTTTCACGTTTTAGTTTTCGTTGTCAAGTTAGATTTTACTTCTTCATCGGCGGCTTTGTTTTGGTGGTACCAACTTGCAACTATATCTATTATTAAGAGACATGACATACATATAAAACTTAAAGTTCCATAAGTTACTCATTCTCAGTGGATAATTATTGGAAATGCAGAGATTAACAAAAATGGAGAAGAAAGAAGACGAAGCTCTTCACGTAGCCATGTTCCCATGGCTAGCTATGGGGCATCTTCTTCCTTTTCTCAATATCTCAAAGTTACTTGCTCAAAAGGGTCACAAAGTCTCCTTCATATCAACACCAAGAAACATCGAGAGACTTCCCAAACTACCACCAGATCTCTCTTCCTCCATAACCTTCGTCTCTCTTCCTCTCTCTCCTTCTCCCAACTTACCTCCTTCCTCAGAATCCTCCATGGACGTACCATACATCAACCAACAGTCTCTCAAATCCGCCTTCGATCTCCTTCAGCCACCAGTAACAGAGTTTCTCCGAAGATCATCTCCGGATTGGATCATATATGACTACACTTCTCACTGGCTTCCTCCGGTCGCAACAGAGCTTGGAATCAAGAAAGCTTTCTTTAGCCTCTTTAACGCTTCAGCTCTCTGTTTCATGGGACCGCCTTCGTCGCTCATAGAGGACGCTAGAACTACGCCGGATGATTTCACGGTGGTTCCGCCGTGGATCCCGTTTGAATCAGATATCGTCTTTCGTTACCATGAGGTTGCAAGGTACGTTGAGAAGACGGAGGAAGATGTAACCGGAATCTCTGATTCGGTTCGGTTCGGTTACTCGATTGGTGAGAGCGATGCTGTTTTCGTACGTAGCTGTCCGAAATTTGAACCGGAGTGGTTTGGTTTACTACGAGATTTGTATCAAAAACCGGTCTTTCCGACCGGTTTTCTCCCTCCACCGGTTAGCGAAAACCATGGAGACGATGGTGATGCTACATGGGTTTGTATAAAGGAGTGGCTCGACAAGCAACGAGTTAACTCGGTAGTGTACGTGTCTTTAGGTACTGAAGCGAGTCTTCCTCGAGAGGAACTCGCTGAGCTGGCTCTTGGGTTGGAGAAGTCAAAAGTGCCTTTCTTTTGGGCTCTAAGGAACGAGCCGACTCGGTCGGAGCCATTGATTCCGGACGGGTTCGAGGAAAGAGTCGGGGGACGAGGTATGGTTCATGTTGGTTGGGTTCCACAGGTGAAAATAATGAGTCACGAGTCAGTGGGTGGGTTCTTGACGCATTGTGGTTGGAACTCGGTGGTGGAAGGGTTAGGGCTCGGACGAGTTCCTATCTTTCTTCCGGTGTTGAATGAGCAAGGACTGAATACGAGGTTGCTGCGGGGAAAGGGTATTGGTGTTGAGGTTCCAAGAAATGAGAGAGATGGAACGTTTGATTCTGACTCAGTGGCTGACTCGGTTAGACTGGTGATGGTCGATGATGCAGGAGAAGTGAAAAGAACAAAGGCAAAGATGATGAAAGGTTTGTTTGGAAACAAGGACGAGAATATTCGTTATGTCCATGAACTTATAGAGTATATGAAAAGTAAAGGATCATCTCATGTTGGATGAAATTATGTTTGTATTGCAAGATTTATATGAATATTAGCATCTTTTCTTGTTAATCTTTTACCAATCGCTTGTGTTACACAAAGATCACAGTGTGTTACACACGAGTTCGGAATAAGAAATAAGATAGACGCTTTAGGCTTATTCAACAAGTTAAGAATTTTGTATTCTTGTCTGGAAATACTTTGTCTTTATTGAGATTCTGTGATAATGTTTACAACAAATGATTGATCTTTATATAGAGATCGAATCAATACTAAGAAGAGACACACCTCTTCATGAAGAGTTACAACTCTTTGTGTAATAACTAACAAATAACTAACTTATGTAAATGTATTAAAGAGAGATTAGATTATATAGTTTAACACTCCTCCTTAATCATATCTCAACTTGACTCCAAGCTGCTTCCTGAGATCTTCAAACCTTGAACCGCGCAATGCCTTTGTGAGAATGTCTGCGAGTTGATCATCCCCTTTGCAATACTCGAGTCCAATGATTCCTTTCTGCTCAACTTTCCTCACGAAATGATACTTGATCTCTATGTGCTTCGTCCTTCTGTGTTGCACTGGATTCTTCCCAATTGCTATTGCTGATTTGTTGTCACATAGGATCAGAATGCCTCCTTCAAACTTATGTCCAAAGTCTTCAAATAACCTTTGTAACCACACGGCTTGATTTGCTGCTGCATACACGGCTATGTACTCTGCCTCAGCCGTTGATTGTGCCACTGTTTGTTGCTTGCTTGACTGCCAACAGAACATGGCTGAACCAAGAGTAAACACATAACCTGAAGTGCTTTTCTTGTCTTCCTTAGAACCACCCCAGTCGCTGTCCGAGTAGCCTACAAGTCTTGATTCTTCCACACTTGTAAAGTACACTCCAAAGTCTGAAGTTCCTTTGACATACCTTAATACCCTTTTGGCTTCTTGGTAGTGCTTCATGCGAGATGATGACATGTATCTTGAGAGATAGGCGCTTGCATACATCACATCAGGTTTTGATGCACACAAGTACAAAAGCCCTCAAACAATGCTTCTATACTTAGTCGGATCTCCATACTCCTTGTCATCTTCAACTTTTCCTCCTTTCCCTTGTGGTGTAAGTGGATTGCTTACACTCTTGCTGTCTCGCATCCCAAACTTATCTACAAGTTTGTTTGCATATTTTTCTTGTGAAAAAAATATACCTCCATCGTCTTGAATAACTTCCATTCCAAGGAAGTAGCTCAACAATCCAAGATCCACCATCTCGAACTCCTTCTTCATGTTCTCCTTGAATGTGTTGATGATCTGAGTATTGTTTCCTGTGATGATTATATCATCCACATACAAACTCACGATCAACACATCTCCTTCTTGCTTCATGATGTATAATGCTGCATCATTCATACTCCTCTTGAAACCGTTTTGAAGAAAGTATGAATCTATCCTTCCATACCATGTCTTTGGGGCTTGCTTTAAACCATATAAAGCCTTGTGTAGCCTTAACACCTTGTGTTCCTTCCCATGTGTCACATACCCAGGCGGTTGTGTGACATACACTTCTTCTCTTAACTCCCCATTGAGAAAAGCTGACTTCACATCCATTTGATACAAACGCCACTTCATCTGAGCTGCATATGCGAGTATGGCTCTTATTATATCATGTCTTGAGACATGGGCAAACATCTCAAGGTAGTCAACACCATATTCTTGAGAGAATCCTCTAGCAACTAGCCGCGCCTTATGCTTGATGTGATTGCCATTTGCATCTGTCTTGATCTTGTAGATCCACTTCACACTGATCACATTCTTTTTCTCTGGCTTGTCCACTAGTTCCCATGTCTTATTCTTCTCTATCATGGCGATTTCCTCATCCATTGCCTTTCTCCATTCCTTCTTACCACACGCTTCATCATAAGTGTATGGTTCTTCTTGTGCATGAAGACAAGCTTCTATTGCTTGAGCCGCCTCATCAAGGTCTACTCTCGGTGCCTTTTCCATGATTTCAATCATGGACTTGAACTTCTTTGGTGGCTCAGACGTTTCTCCATCTTCATCACTAGTATCATGATCATCATTTTGAATGAAAACAGGGCTAGAGATATCTTCGGTTTGTTGAGTAGGCGTTTGAGTGTCTTCCATAGACAACTCCAGTGTCTTCCTGACTTCTTCTTGCCTTTCCCAATCCCACTTCTTGTTTTCTTCAAACTCTACATCTCTTGATACTTCAATCTTCTCATTCCCCATAATGAAAACTCTATAGCTTTTGGATTGATTGCTATATCCAACAAAGACTCCACGCTTTGCCTTGACGTCTAGCTTCCTCCTCTTTTGATCCGGAATATGTATGTAGCATAAACTACCAAACATCCTCATGTGTGACACATCTGGCTTGTGTCCACACCACTTCTCTATAGGAGTGACATCATCTTCTATTGCCTTTGATGGTAGACGGTTCTGAAGATATGAAACAGTGTATACCGCCTCTGCCCATAACTTGAGCGGTAAGTCTTGCTCTGCTAACATCGATCTAGCCATCTCCACCAAGGTCCTATTCATCCTCTCTGCTGCACCATTTTGTTGGGGTGAATAAGTTAAGGTAATTTGCTTGTTGATTCCTTCTTCTTCACAGAACCGGTTGAATTCTTGTGAAGTGAACTCACCACCTCCATATGATCTCAACGTCTTGATGGAACAATCCGATTGCTTCTCTACCATTGCCTTGAACTTATTGAACATTGAGAAGGCTTCTGACTTTTGCTTCATGAAGTATACCCAACACATGTGAGTATAATCATCTAAGAATAGCAAAAAGTACCTGCTTCCATCAATAGATTGGTGCTGCATCGGTCCACATACATCAGTATGCATAATCTCAAGCTTTTCTCTTGTCTTAGTTTGAGATTCCTTTGGGAAGCTCTTGCGTGATTACTTTCCAAGCCTACACGCTTCACATGCTTCCTTCTTGACTTTAAACTTTGCTAACCTCTTTACCAAATCTTTGTCTTGCATTTGTTGCAACCTTTTGTCGCCTACATGACCAAGTCTCTTGTGCCATGTCTCCATCTTGGCTTGCTCACTTGGGCTCATGGCTCCTTCTTCTTGAGCCGATCTCATCCTGATCTTGTAGCTTTTGTGAGTCATTGGGATATCCATTATCCTCCTGCCTTTTGCATCATCTATGATGCATCTCTTCTCTTGGAAGTTGACTCGGTATCCGCTTGAAACAATTTGGAACACTCAACAAATTTTTCGCCATACCTGTGAGGGATTAAAGTCACTTCCTGATTTTAGGTCAGGTTTATAGTTTAGGAAAAGATTAGGGAAAGATAATCGTGGGCTGAATCCCGTAAGAACTTGTTGAATGAACTTCGATTGGTATTAATGATTTTGGGTAAAGAATATGTTTACAAAGATGTTTATACTGTTTACAAAGAAAGAATTAAATGATTGAGAGCTTGAGTGTGAAATGGGTTCCAATCCTTTTTTCTTGATTGATTTTCTCTTTAAATAGCCCCAGGTTCCGTCAGTTGCTACCAACAGGTTCCCGAGATCCCCTCCGTGATTTGAGGGATTTGTAACAGCTCCTCTTTGACCGGGTCCTGCGCTTATTTATTTGTCCACGAGCTACCTCTTTGACCGGGTCCTGCGCCTGTTTACTTGTCAACGAGCTGCCTCTTTTCCTTGACCTCTCTGATGAACATCTCCAGCTCACAGCCTCCGGATCTGACTTAGCTGTTTTTGAAGATTGAATTCATGATGAGTCTTTCGCGGCCCGTTATCATTTCTTATTGTCTATTACTAGCTAGGGGGTCATATTTGGGCCCAACAGTTGCCCCCAGCTTTCGAGATAAGATTCCTTATCTCGGAAGCTAGACCTAGCCGCCGAGCATCAATCTTTTTGTTGAGATCTCGAGCAACGGTTATCTTTATTGAAGATTTCCTTTGCTTAATCTGATGGCTACGATTGCGTATGAAAAGGCGCAAGTATTCGACTTCTCGGCCAGCAAGCTTTCCATTCCTCAATTCTCAGAGAGTTCAGGTACTTTCGAGATTAACATGTTTAATATATCCTTTTCCGTAGAGTATGGTTCTAACTTAGGTTTGGTGGGCCCTGATTCAGCTCCAGTCGAGACGTCCCAGATGGGCGATGACAAGGAGGCAGATGAGGGAGATCCAGCCAAAGAAAGTGATCCAGTCGAGGGAGACAAGGATGTCGGGATGAGCTCCCGTGATAATGATGTCTAGGAGCTGCGGCTCTTTTTGAACTGTAATGTTGCTTTTCATGACTTTTGCCCAATGGGCTTTGTTTACGTTTCCGACTTATAGCCTGAGGAGGCTTTTAAACCTTGACTTGTTTTAGGGTCTTCTTAACCCCGTTAGCCTAGGGAGGCTTTTAAACCCTTTTATTCAAATTTCGGTTTTGTTTTTCGTATTAAGTCATTTGACTTTGTTTGATCGACTTGGATGAGATTGACTTTTGTCAAGTGGAAGTTTCGGTTAGGACATGTATCGTGATTATTATATACAATGTCCAATGACTTATCAGGTCTCGAAGATTTCGAGTGTATTCGATTATGAGGATCCTTAGAAGGAGTTCCTGAAACATTGAGATTAGCTCCGGGTTTTTAGGAACCTGAGCTACTCTGAAGACCTTAGGAGGGGGTTCATGGAAACCTGAATTCGTTTGTGGGATTTTAAGACCCATTGAAGTTTGCTTAGGATTTTAAGACCTTTTGAGATTTTATAAGGATTTTAAGACCTTTTGGGATTTGATAAGGATTTTAAGACCTTTAGTGGTTTCTAAGGATTTTTAAGATCTTAGATTTAGGTTTGTCGAAGTTTGATTTCGCCTGAAGGATTTTAAGACCTTCGAGGTTACTAAGGATTTTAAGACCTTAGGTCCAGGTTCGTGGAGACCTGAGTTTGTTGGAAGGATTTTAAGACCTTCGAGATTACTGAGGATTTTAAGACCTTAGGTTCAGGTTGACGGAGACCTGAATTTGTTCGAAGGGTTTTAAGACCTTAGGTTCAGGTTCACGGAGACCTGAATTTGTTTGAAGGGTTTTAAGACCTTAGGTTCAGGTTCATTGAGACCTGAATTTGTTTGAAGGGTTTTAAGACCTTTGGTTCAGGTTCATTGAGACCTGAATTTGTTCGAAGGATTTTAAGACCTTAGGTTCAGGTTCGTAGAGACCTGAATTTTTTCGAAGGGTTTTAAGACCTTAGGTTCAGGTTCATTGAGACCTGAATTTGTTCGAAGGGTTTTAAGACCTTAGGTTCAGGTTCATTGAGACCTGAATTTGTTCGAAGGATTTTAAGAGTTTAGGTTCAGGTTCGTAGAGACCTGAGTTAGTTCGAAGGATTTTAAGACCTTAGGTTCAGGTTCGTAGAGACCTGAATTTGTTCGAAGGATTTTAAGACCTTGGGTTCAGGTTCGTAGAGACCTGAATTTGTTCGAAGGTCAAGGTATCGAAGATAATTGCTTTATTGATAATAGGATACATGGTATCACAATAATCATACAATCGCTGTTTGGGCTATATTTTCTCAAACATATGCCCCCTTTCGTCATGGTGGAAAGAGTGTTAAAATGAGATTGGGTTTGCACTCATAACACAATTGCTTACGTACCCAGTCAAGGGGTCAAGCCTAACGTAATTCGAGGAATTTAAGTACCTAATGATAGTATTTCTTCAGATTTTTGGCATTCCACGATCTGATTTCAGGTACCTCGGTTCGTACCTTCAGGAGCTTATAGACGCCAGGTCGTACCACGTGGATAATCCGGTAAGGACCTTCCTAATTGGTCCCTAGTTTCCCAGCATCTGGTTCCTTGGTTCCTTCGAAAACCTTCCTAAGTACTATGTCACTTACAACGAATTGTCGGGACCTGACTTTGGAATTGTAATGTCGGGCCATTGCTTGCTGATAGTTTTGAATGCGAAGCAAGACTCGGTCTCGTCGTTCCTTGATTAAGTCGAGGCTATCTGATAAGAGATAGTCATTAGCTTCGGGATCAGACGTACAGAGCTCCCGTCAGAGGCTCCCAGTGGAGGTTTCCGCCGGAACGACAACTTTCATCCCGTAAGCTAAAGAGAAAGGGATTTCCTCTGTAGCCTTTCTTGGGATAGTTCGACATGTCCAAAGTACTTCAGGTATCTTTACAGACCAGGTTTTCTTGTTGGTTCCAAGGCGTTTCTTGAGGTTTGCTAATATTGACTTATTAGCAGCCTCCGCCTGACCGTTACATTGAGGTCGTCGAGGTGTTGAGAAGGTAAGGCGGATGTTCCACTTGTCGCAGAATGTTTTGAAGTCGCGAGAAATGAATTGTCCTCCGTTGTCGGTTACGATCTCATACGGGACGCCGTGGCGGCAGGCAATGTCTTTCCACATAAATCCTTCGACTTCGAATCTAGTTATCTGTTGGAAAGCTTCAGCCTCTGTCCACTTCGTGAAGTAGTCTGTCAAGACCAAGAGGAAGCGTAGCTTCCGCCTTCCCCTTCCTGGCGTTATGAGTGGTCCTACGATGTCCATGAACCACTTCATGAACGGGACGAAGCGGATATTGAGGATAGTTTTTCCGCAGGCTGATGTATAATCGGTGCATGCCTTTGGCATTTATCACATGAAGAGGAGTAAACCTCGCGGTCAGCGATAATGGTGGGCCAGAAATAGCCCTGTCTTTTGATTCAGATAGCTAGAGCTCTGCCCCCAGGGTGGTTTCCACAGGAGCCGTCGTGCATTTCTTTCATAAGATTGATAGCATTGAGGCCATGGACGCATTTTAGGTAAGGTCCGGAAATACTTCGTTTATGGAGGGCTGACTCGATTATGCAGTATCTTGCGCTTAATGCTTTGAGTTTTCGGGCCTCCCACTTATGGGGGGGGGGGTCTTACCTTCCAAGATGTACTGCATGATCGGTATTCTCCAATCCTCTCTCCCAATGATTTTGTCATGAAGAGATGAGGGCGGGTCTTGTTCAGGTCCCTGAGTGTCGTGACCTGATGTGTCTTGTTCAGGTCCCTGAGTGTCGTGACCTGATGTCTTATTGCCCCCGGAGATATTGGTCGGAATAGGCTCGAAGGAGTCTGAATTCTGAGGAATATCTCCAGTTCTGGTGTTGTTCTCCGGAGTCTGGGTCGTTTCTTCGGATGCGCTTTCAAAAGCAGAACGACTCCTGGTCCTGGCTGCGTAGACAGGTGAATCCGAGGTCTGGATCTTGCCCCCGGAGGTATGTTTTTTAAAGCTACGAATTCTGATTTTTGGGAACCAGTAGGTTGTAAGAACTTGAGTCGCTACCATCTGGGGTAGCTACCTTCCGTTTGCTCTTTCGGCTTGCTATCGATCTCAGCTTTGGTAGCTATGTCGATATTTTGTTTTTCGATTCCCTCTACGGGTATGATCCGTTTTACGAGGGGATCTGATGTTGACGCTAGAGCAGCCAACGCGTCTGCTGAGGAGTTCTCTCCTCGTGGGATCCTTGTTAGTTCAAATCTGTTGAACTGCTTAGTGAGGTTCCAGACAACTTCGAGGTATGCCCCCATTCTTTCGTCCCTTGTTTCATATTCGCCGTGGAACTGGCTAGCTACTAGCTGTGAATCTATAAGCGTTCAGCTCTCGAATTCCGAGGCTTAGGGCGAGTTTTAATCCTGCAATTAATGCTTCGTATTCATCCTCGTTATTAGAAGCGCTGAATCCGAGCCTGTAGGACTGTTCGATGGTTTTTGTGGGAACCGAAATTCGCACTGTCGATTTTTAGATCCTTCCGAGAGAGACATGAGTCTGCTGACAAGATGAAAATAGAACGAGAGGCGGCCGGACGTTCTAGGTCCTGCCTTGCTAGTCTACCGCCTAAATTCTAAGTTCTTAAGCTAACATGAGCTCTCTAGGTCTCCAATCTCGGATTTGCTTTCCCTCTAAGATTTTTGCTCTTCTGCCCCCTTTGCTTCTCTCCTCAAGCTGCTTTATATACTCCTCCTTATGACGGTCTATTCTCCTTTTGGGCCGCGAAGCGGGCTTTTTCCATTTTCGTCGGCCTTCATGTTTATCGGGAAACTTGACATTTATCTTCCGGAAACTTGACATTTATCCTTCTGGAAATTTAACATTTATCTTGTTATGTAAAGATAAACGTAAATCGTCGTATCTATCTCAGATAATCGTAAGCGGACTGTCCGATCGCGTTTGGTCCCTTTCGGGCCGTCTCTAGGACTTCCGTTGTTTTTTACGATTTCTTCGGAAGATCTTCAATCCTTCGTAGAGTTGATATGAGTGGTGTCTTAAGATAACCATCACTGTTTCACACGAAGAATTTAAGATCTTCCTTCCCGTTGATATCTTACGAGTTTCCGAAGTGTTTCCGACGATCTTTGTTTGGAGTAAGAACGGGAGTTTTGTACGCGGAATCTCAACGATTCGTTCCGCGAAAACTTGGGAAAGACGCAAAGTACAGACTTCTGACGGCCGGGGCCTAGAACTTATGCACGGAAGCTTGTCGCCCGACGACCCGAGCCAGAACGGGGCTAGCCGCCCGGCGGCCATAGATAAGCTGGAAGAAAATGCCTAAGACTTAGCTTGCTAGACTATCCACCTAGGTTCTAAGTTCCCTAAATTTTACGGCAGTTTACAAGACGTTCCCATTCCTTTCCTATGAAAAAATTAAAACCTTGATAAAATTTTCTAAGTCGGACGTACCTTAGTCTCATTGATTACTCGAGATTGTCTAATGTCCGTTCCTCTTTGTCTTCTAACGTTTCATTGTCAAAGGTCTTCGCCTAAGTTCATATCCTCGTTTCTTCGTACTGCTGGTTAAATCGACCATGTACCCGAAGGAATAGTGCAGAATCGTTGAAGCAAAGGGAGGAGAAGTAGGCGAAACTCGAAGAAGGCTAAGGTGGGCGGACAAGTGAAAACGATTGGCAAGACGTCACTTGAGTGAGGCTTGATATTTCGTCAAGCTATGAGTGAACTGGTCAGGTCAAGAAGCTTATGATCTTGTTTTTCTTTACGAATGATATTTCGTAAAATATTGCCGAGCTTTTACTTTACGAGAGTTTTTCAACAAAATATTGTCGAGTTAATTTTACGGAAACTGTTTCGTAAAATGTTGTCGAGTTTAATCGTGCAGAAGCTGTCTCGTGAAGTATTGTCTAGGATTATTTTACGAAAGGTGCGGAGTATTGGATTGGACTATCGTCGGAATAGTTTCGCGAGGATTTGCCGCGTTCGCCGAACAGTTCCCGGCGGCGCCTAGAGCAGGACTCTGCGTCTAGCCGCCCGGGGGTGCCTAGAGCGGGACGCTGTGTCTAGCCGCCCGGGACCGTGCTCCTCGTGTCACTTGTGCGTTTTCTCGGGTTTTTAGGTTTCTCGATCAACACTCGGTCTCTCAAGGTTTCTTGATTAACACTTGGTTTTTCCGAGGACTTTCAGGTATCGATTTCATCTTGATTGATCTTGACCTCCAGCAAGAAGTCGCTTCCTAGAACGTTGTTGACCTTTTATTTTCCGAGAGTTATTTTGCAAAATGTGGTCGAGTTAATTTTACGGAAACTGTTTTGTAAAATGTTGTCGAGTTTAATCATGCAAAAGGTGTCTCGTGAAATATTTTCGAGGATTTATTTTACGAAAGGTGTCCCGTAAAATGTTATCGAATTTTAACATTAGAAACGCCGATTGGTAACCCGATCAGTTGTGCTTTCTGTTTCACGAGTAATCTGGGGTTTCTTTGCGATTTCTAGGAGAACAAGTCTTGCTTTTCTGGGAATCTCTCAAACTCAGTAATTAGACCGTCATATCAGTCTTGGGCTCGATCCTACTCTAAAATCGTATGTGGGCCGTTTAGCCGCAATTCGGGTCCCTTTTGGGCCGTCTTGGGACTTAGACGTTTTTACGATTTTTCTTTAGAAAAAGCCGTTGATGTGATGCTGGTTTTTCCGTAAGGATTTCAATTCCCCGTATAGTAAAGGCAACTGGTGTTCAAGCTATCCATAGCCGTTTTATACGGCGGGCAGGAATCCGTCTCGACTACCAAGTCTTTTTATGAATTTTCCCGAGCGAGGGGGGTTGTGTCCATGGACCCGAGGACCGGGTTGCAGGAACTTGGACGGGGGTGCATGGTTGATAGGACCCGAACTTGGTCAGGATGGTCCATTCTCGGGACGTTTGTCCTTAAGATGATAATCTTAGATAACCGTTTGCGTAAGCGTTGGTCGTAGGAGCAGTCACTGCTGAAGTTGTTTTACCAGCGTCGATGTGAGCTGCGAGTTTGTCTTTCATATTTCCAGACATTGCTTTGATCAAGCGTTTTGCGGCCGTAAGAGTAGGAGTAATCCGTCCCCCCCCCTCCTTCTAGCGCCAAACTGTGGGAATCGAAATTCGCACTGTCAATTTTTATTAAGTAAATCGGAGGAAAGCTAAGTAAACCTAACTTTCCCTGAAGGTCCGGATTCTCTGCGACAACCAACGACAAGTGATCAAATAAATGCGGAAAGGTTTTATTAAGATTTGAGACTGGACCTTAAGGAAGGCTGCCTACGTACCCCTTTCAAGGATCAAGTCGGACGTAGTTCAGTTGGAAGGGTTTGAACAAGAGATAGAACTGCCTGGCGGAGTTCGTCTAGTACGAGCGTTAGTCATAGAAACGGGCATGTCAAGAATAATGCCTAGGGTTTCTATGTGCGGAACTCTAAGTAAAAGGATTGTTAGATCCTTCCGAGAGAGACATGAGTCTGCGGACAAGATGAAAATAGAACGAGAGGCGGCCAGACGTTCTAGGTCCTGCCTTGCTAGTCTACCGCCTAAATTCTAAGTTCTTAAGCTAACATGAGCTCTCTAGGTCTCCAATCTCGGATTTGCTTTCCCTCTAGGATTTTTGCTCTTCTGCCCCCTTTGCTTCTCTCCTCAAGCTGCTTTATATACTCCTCCTTATGACGGTCTATTCTCCTTTTGGGCCGCGAAGCGGGCTTTTTCCATTTTCGTCGGCCTTCATGTTTATCGGGAAACTTGACATTTATCCTTCTGGAAATTTAGCATTTATCTTGTTATGTAAAGATAAACGTAAATCGTCGTATCTATCTCAGATAATCGTAAGCGGACTGTCCGATCGCGTTTGGTCCCTTTCGGGCCGTCTCTAGGACTTCCGTTGTTTTCTACGATTTCTTCGGAAGATCTTCAATCCTTCGTAGAGTTGAGATGAGTGGTGTCTTAAGATAACCATCACTGTTTCGCTCGAAGAATTTAAGATCTTCCTTCCCGTTGATATCTTACGAGTTTCCGAAGTGTTTCCGACGATCTTTGTTTGGAGTAAGAACGGGAGTTTTGTACGCGGAATCTCAACGATTCGTTCCGCGAAAACTTGGGAAAAGACGCAAAGTACAGACTTCTGACGGCCGGGGCCTAGAACTTATGCACGGAAGCTTGTCGCCCGACGACCCGAGCCAGCACGGGGCTAGCCGCCCGGCGGCCATGGCCAGCACGGGCGCTAGCCGCCGGCGGCCACGGCCAGCACGGGGGCTAGCCGCCCGGCGGCCACGGCCAGCACGGGCGCTAGCCGCCCGGCGGCCACGGCCAGCACGGGCGCTAGCCACCGCCGGCCACGGCCAGCACGGGCGCTAGCCGCCCGGCGGCCACGGCCAGCACGGGCGCTAGCCGCCCGGCGGCCACGGCCAGCACGGGCGCAAGCCGCCCGGCACCTGCATCTCGGCGAGGGCTTCGATTTGATATTTTGCTCATTTTCTGGGTCCTCACGGTTTGAGAGAACGGGCTCTTTGAAGTTTCCCGGCGGCCAGGACCAGCACGGGGGCTAGCCGCCCGGCAGCCAGAGCCAGCACTGGGGCTATCCGCCCGGGACCTGCGTCTCGGCGAGGGCTTCGATTTGATATCTTGCTCATTTTCTGGGTCCTCACGGTTTGAGAGAACGGACTCTTTGAAGTTTCAAGGCGGATTCCTTGTCATTCGGCCTGTCCAAACTTAGATTACTTCTCGTTTCTTCCGTATACTTTCGTATGGTCGTGTCATTTCAGCTACGGACCTAATGTCTCTCGGTTTTTCTTGATTGTATCATCGAAGTTTTACGACTAAATCTGAGTTGGTTTTCTCGTAAAGTTTATCGTGTAAAACAAGAACGATCGACTTTAACATAGGTTTTTTAAGCTATACGACTTGTTTTGCTTTCGACGCTTGTTTTATGGAAAGTCCGCGCACGATAAATATTTTTAGCCGTTGATTTCGAGATAACCGTTTTTGACCCCAACAGTTTCTCCAGCTGAGGAGGTCAGCCTTAGACCGATGCCGGAACGTTGTCTTGACGAGGCTCCGTCAACGTACAGACTCTACTTCGGAGCTTCCGTTTCCAAGTCTAGTTGTTCGGAAGCTAGCTCGATTATGAAATCGACAAGGACCTGAGCTTTTGCTGCTGCTCGAGGTCTATACTTGATATCGTATTCACTGAGCTCTATTGCCCATTTAGCTAATCGTCCTGATTGGCTAGGGCTGTGCAAAATTGTTCGCAATGGTTGTGAAGTCATTACGACGATTGAGTGTGATTGGAAATAAGGTCGCAATTTTCTGGCAGTTGTTACGACAGCTAGAGCTAGTTTTTCCATAGTAGGGTATCTAGTTTCGGCGTCTATCAGACTCTTGCTGGTATAATAGACAGGTCTTTGCTCGTTTTGCTCTTCTCGTACCAGCACACCACTAACTGCAGCGGTTGACACAGCGAGGTACAGATACAGTAGTTCTCCCATTACTGGTTTGGCCAAGATGGGAGGTTCGGAGAGGTAAGCTTTCAATTGCTTGAAGGCTTCCTCGCACTTCACGTCCCATAAGAACTTCTTATTATTTTTTAGAAGTTTGTAGAATGGAAGGCACTTATCGGTGGACCTGGATATGAATCGATTTAATGCTGCGATTCGTCCAGTCAATCTCTGTACCTCTCTGGTTGTCTTAGGTGGCGGCATTTCCAGAAAGGTAGCTATCTGTTTCGGGTTGGCTTCGATGCCTCTTTCGGTTAGGAGGTAGCCGAGAAACTCGCCTGAAGTACCCCGAAGGTGCACTTGGCAGGGTTGAGCTTCATATCGTATTTGTTGTGGATATCGAAGCGTTCCCTTAGGTGGGAAATGTGATTTTCTCCAACTGAGGATTTGACTAGTATATCGTCAATATAGACCTCCATGGTTTTCCCGAGCTGGCCAGCGAACATTTTATTCACTAGCCTTTGATAGGTAACTCATGCGTTCTTTAAACCGAATGGCATGACCTTATAGCAATAGGTCCCTCGTTCAGTTATGAATGCGGTTTTCTCTTGATCGTCGGGATCCATCATGATTTGATTGTACCCTGAAAAGGCATCCATGAAGGACAGGAGCTGGTGGCTAGCAGTGGCCTCGACCAAACGATCGATGTGAGGTAACGGGAAGCTGTCTTTGGGACAAGCTTTATTTAGGTCGGTGAAATCTACGCAGATTCTCCATTTCCCGTTCTTCTTTTTTACCTACTGGATTAGCTAGCCAGTCTGGGTAATGTACCTCACGAATGGACCCAGCTTTCGTAAGTCGGTCAACCTCGTCGTTAACAGCTTGAGCCTTTTCTAGGCCTAGCTTGCGACGCTTTTGTTTGATCGGTTTGAAAGTGGGGTCTACATTAAGCTTGTGAGTAGTGACGTCGGCGTTTATACCCTTCATGTCACTGGTGGTCCATGCAAAGGTTCCGACGTTGCTTTTTAGAAAGTCGATGAGCTCCTTCTTAGTCTCGAGAGGTAGCTCGGATCCGATACTCACTTGCTTTTCAGGATTTGAGTCGTCGATACTAACTTGCTCGGTGAGGTTCTTAGGGGGACCTCGAATATTCTGATGTATCTCACGATCCTCCTGGATCTGTAATTGCTATTGGGGTGATTCTTTGAGAATTTCGAATCCTCCCAGGTAACAGATCCTGGAGATCTTTTGGTTACCATGCATGGTAGATATCCCTTCAGGTGTCGAGAATTTCACACATTGGTGATAAATTGAAACTATTGCTTTCATCTTATGGATCCAAGGTCTTCCTAGGATCGCGTGAAACGGGGAAGGTCTGTCGATGACTACGAAATTCATCATTTTCATGATTCCGTCAGCTATAATTGGGAGCTTAATAGTTCATAATGAGGTAGTTGTTTCTCCGGAAAAGCCTATGAGGCTAGCTTTCTGGTCGACGATTTCGTACTCATCTATTTCCATCCCCTTTAGGGCGTTATAGAAAATGAGGTTGACGGAGCTCCCGGTGTCTACCATGAGCTTGGGTACTTTGTACCCTGCGATGTTCAAGGTGACGGGGCATCGTCGTGAGGTCTGTCAAGGTTTGACGTCTCACTTTCCCAAAAGGAGATCTTAGTGTTCGACTCGGGGTTAGGAGGCTTGGATTGAGTGTTAGACACAGCCTTCCGTACATGAGTTTTAATAGAATTAACGGAGTCTTGACACATATCAGATCCTCCGAGGATGTAGTCTACCCTTGAGCTGGGGCTCGATTGAGGTAGCGGTTTGCTCAGGAGGGCCTTAACTTGTAGGCTTTTCCTTGGGGGAGCTTCCCGAGGACCATGTCGACTCTTTTCTTAGGAGCTAGGGGTGGTGAATTGGTCTCTTTTTCAGGAGACCTTTCTCGTTTCGGTGAGGTATCTCTGGGACCTCTTTTCTGGTAGGGCTGTGGTTTCTTGAGGTCCAAGCCCTTTATTTCTCCAGCAGCAAATTTAACCGCCAGTTGTCGTTGGAGGTCCCAACATTCCTCGGTTGCGTGTCCTTTCTGATCATGGTAAGAGCAATGTTTGTTCTCATCATGTCCTTTTGACCAAGGGGTTTTATTTGCTGCGGCGACATGTTTTCCTTCCTTATCTTCCTCGATTGCATAGAAGTGTTCCCCCTGGGTCTGATTATTTCGAGAGTTCTCCTTTTTATGAGGTCCTCTTGCTTCCGAGGTTTCGTTTTTCGAATGACTCTGGGATTTTTTGTGGAGTTTATTGATATATGGTGTTTTATACATCATTGTATATATGTTTTCTAATTGGTTTTCAAGTCTTTATCGAGTCTTTCTAGTACTTTTCGAGTCATTACAGGTCTGGAGTTGCACTGGATGGAAGATGGACCTGCTGGAACAAAAGAGGCAGAAAACAATGCAGTTTGGTGATTTTCACGCAGAACAGTCTTATTACTGTTCCCGATCAAGCGGAACAAGCAGACGGAGTGATCCCGCGGTTGTTCCCGACGAATATGGAAAATACAACATCTCGGGATTTGCCCTAATTATCCTCTTTTTCTCTCTGGCCGCATGTGGCTTGTGATATAACTTCTTTTTCTATTTTTCTACATCATTCTACGCTTATTTTCATAGAAGAAACCATTGGAGACTTGCTTTGTGATTTCATACCTTGTAAAGGGAGAAGGATCTCTCTCTCTCTCTCTCTCGTTTTAGAGAAGATCATCATGAACCCTCTCTTGTTTCTGTTATATTTATGCAGTATTATTCATCTATGAACTCTGTGTTTTCTCTGTTCATGGCTGAGTAGTCGGCTAGCTTGTCTAGGGTTCTAGGGTGTTGATTTCGTGAGCTAAACATAGATAACTGAATCACTCGATTGTCTTCATTCATAACCATTCTTACTGCTTGCATTAAACTGGCCGTTTAATGTTAGATCATAGGTTTAATCTGATCATCAAAAGTGCTTAGGTTGCTAGATCTGTTTTGAATGAGCATTGCATCCCTAATCAGCGAAAGTAGATATTAGGGTGTTCTGTGAACCTATCGGACTTGATCTCTATTGCTTGTTGTCGCTTCTCACCTCAACGACAGTTAGCCGGTGAGATCGATCAGCATAGGAAGCAGTACCACGACAGTGGACTGTTCTACTTGAGTAATCCGAGTTCTAGACTGTTCTTATTAGCACTTGAATAATTGTTTAGCTCACAAGTTTTAGCATCCGATGAAGTAACCCTAGGCTGGCTTCTCTTTAAATTGAATTTACATTTACATTTATTTGCTGCTTGTCACATTACCCTCAATCAAAACCCTCATATTGTCTTAGCTTAATTTTGATCCCATAGAAATAAAGTGTAAGAGTTGGTCGATGTGGATTCGATCCTAAAGTGCTACATCGACATACCATTCGATTGTGGTAGTGTGCACATTAGGTTAATTGGTGTGCGTGAACACGAATATCATTTATCCAGTGCAGCTGTTTCCTCTTCCAGGTTAACATATCTGGACGCTCTATGAAGAGCATCGTCGATAGTTGAGGGAGGATTGAGCGTTAGCTCCGACCAAAGTTCTGATTTATACCAGAGACCTCTCCTGAGAGCCTCGATGGCAACTAGATCATTGGGATTCGAGAGCTTAGTTCTTACTGCTCTGAATTTTTCGATGTAGGCTCGTAGCGAGTCTCCCACTCCTTGTTTAATTTTCCAGAGGTCAGCCTCGGATGCTTGCTTTTAGGATGTGAGTCGAGTATTGCTTCATGAAGTCATTACTTAACTGGCCGAAACTGTCTATCGAATTTGGTTCAAAACCAGAGAACCATTCGAGGGCTGTTCCGACCAGGTTTTCAGCGAATGTCCTGCAGTAACCTGCATCGCATTCTTCTTTCGTGAGGTGAGCCTTCACGATAGCTAGCCGGAAGGCTCTTAGGTAGGCCTTCGGGTCCGAGGTCCCGTTGTATTCGGGGATCTTAATTTTTCGGGTATCTCTTACGTAAGAGCTGGCAATTCTATCAGTGAATGGAGTTCTACAGGTATCCTCAATCAAGCTCTCGATTTCGGGAGCTGAGCTCGTTGCCTTATGGACTTGAGCTCTCAATTTTTGGAGAGCTGCGTGAGTTCGCTCCATATATCTGTGAATAGCCTTAGGTCCCTCTAAAGGAAGGACAGTCGGATCATCATTAGGTACCTGACGGACAGGTCCCTGATGAAATCGTGTTCGATCATTCTCCCAATCGCTTGGTGGGCTGTCTTGCCCACCGGCCCTTGGGTTATTTTGACGAGTCGGGTTTGTGTGGCGAGCTGAAGGATCAGCGTCCGTCCTTTCATCCGGGTTCGTGTTCAGGTTTCTGGCCTGAAACGCCGGAGCTGATGTTCTGCCCCCGGACGGATTGCATACTCCTTCTCCCAACCTAGTGTTAGGTGGTGGAGGAGGTAAGCGAGCACTTCGACCAGTAACCTGATCGGATAAAGAGCTGGTTGATGCTAGGTTACTTCCCATAGCGCTGGTGAGGGGTGGACTAAACACAGGCGCTGTCCTATCACGAGGCGTTTGGAAAGCAGGTCCCTGTTCTCCTGAACCAGTGTTATCAAGAGAAAAGTCTAGATGTCCTCGAGGGAACGAGGGGTCAGTTATTCAATCTCGGAAGGTAACTCCCGAGCCCTGATATTGCGGTGGTTGGGTTGTTACGGTTAGAGATCTAGTGACCTCTTCGAATCGTTGCTGCCGAGCGGCTAGCTGTTGCATTGTACGCTTACCTTCATGAGCTTTTTCTACCAGCTGCATCATCATGCGATAGATCTCAGAGAGCTGAGCCTCCGTCTGGTTCGGAGCATGTTGGTGCTGAGGGGTAACGAGGGCTGGGAGCCCTGGATCGATCCCACTGGAGGTTCTCGTGTTGGCTGCTCCAGCACTGTTCATCGAGATACTGTTCATCGAGATACTGTTCATCGAGATACTGTTCTTCCAGTACTGTTCATCTGAGTACTGTTCATCGGGATACTGTTCATCGGGATACTGTTCACCGAGATACTGTTCACCGAGATACTGTTCTTCCATACTGTTCATCCAATTACTGTTCATCGGGATACTGTTCATCATGACACTATTCAGTGGTTAGATGAATTTGTTGTTTGATCGGTAGGATTCATCCTCAAGTTAGGGTAAGGGATTCGATTGTTTCTTCCCCATAGACGGTGCCAATTGTGAGGGATTAAACTCACTTCGTGATTTTATGTCAGGTTTATAGTTTAGGAAAAGATTAGGGAAAGATAATTGTGGGCTGAATCCCGTAAGAACTTGTTGAATGAACTTCGATTGGTATTAATGATTTTGGGTAAAGAATATGTTTACAAAGATGTTTATACTGTTTACAAAGAAAGAATTAAATGATTGAGAGCTTGTGTGTGAAATTTGTTCCAATCCCTTTTTCTTGATTGATTTTCTCTTTAAATAGCCCCAGGTTCCGTCAGTTGCTACCAACAGGTTCCCGAGATCCCCTCCGTGATTTGAGGGATTTGTAACAGCTCCCCCTTGACCGGGTCCTGCGCCTATTTATTTGTCCACGAGCTACCTCTTTGACCTGGTCATGCGCCTGTTTACTTGTCAACGAGCTGCCTCTTTTCCTTGACCTCTCTGATGAACATCTCCAGCTCACAGCCTCCGGATCTGACTTAGCTGTTTTTGAAGATTGAATTCATGATGGGCCTTTCGCGGCCCGTTATCATTTCTTATTGTCTATTACTAGCTAGGGGGTCATATTTGGGCACAACAATACCCGGAACCAAGAACTTATTTCTGATGGTCCTCTTGCCACCTTTGGTTATGATAGTGATATCTCCTTTATCGGTTGTCATGACCATGCTTCCATTTCCAATTTGTATTGGAACCTTGATACTCCTATCAAGTTTTGAGAAATAATTCTCCTCCTTTGTCATATGATTAGTTGCTCCACTGTCAACTATCCAGACATCTTCCATCACTGTTGTTGCTGCTTCACTCGCACTGAACAACGTGTGGACTTCACACAAGTCTTCTTCTTCAAGACTTAGATGTGCTTTCTCCTTTTTCTTTGAGTAGCACTGATTTGCAAAGTGGCCTAACTTACCACAGTTGTAACACTTCTTGTTACTCCTGTGATCCTTCTCTGGATCATCCTTCTTCTGTTTCTTCAGACACTCACTCTCATTGTGGTTGTTCTTCTTGCAGAAACCGCACCACTTCTTGCCTCCACGGCGCTTTGAGTTGTCGTGTGTGACACCAGAATTTTTCTGTTTAGCACGAGCATCAAATGCTCCTTCACTTGTGCTTTCTTCTCTTACAGCCAGCCTTGCTTCATGAGCCTTCAAGATCCCAATTAACTCTGCCATCCTTGTTGAAGTCAAATCGCTTGTTTTCTCCAATACACTGACTATGCTATCGAACTTGGCTGGGAGAGAGATGAGTATCTTTTGTGTGAGTTGAACATCGGTCTTCTGCTCTCCATGATAAGTTAATTGATTTGCCAAAGCAACCAACTTATCTCTGAAGGTCTTAACGTCTTCATCCTCGTTCATCTTCAGATTCTCATACTCCCTTCGCAACGTTTGAAGCCGAATCAAACGAACCTGAGGAGAGCCTTCATACTATGCCTTCAATGCATCCCACGCCTCTTTGGATGTTGATGCTGCTGCAATCCGTGAGAAGATCTCATCTGATACGGCAGTTTGCAAAATTTGCAAAGCCATCATATCATTCGCCATCACTTCTTCTCTAAGCGATCTCTCCCTCGTTGTCTCAGGGGTATCATTCACTTGTGCTGGTGGCACTGCCACACCTTCTTCAACCACAGACCATAACTTCCTGGTCTTGAGAATGGTTGTCATCTTAATGCTCCAGAAGTTATACTTCTCCCCATCGAATATGGGTATAACTTGATTGTGATTTTACATCGTCATTCTTCTTGATAGATCGTATGCAAAAATCCTCTAGCCTCCTTTTCTCCAGTCAAAGTGTTTCTCTCAATAGTGCTTTCTTCTTCGTCCTCTCAAACGTAAAGCTCTGATACCATGTTAACCTTTTACCAACCGCTTGTGTTACACAAAGATCACAGTGTGTTACACACGAGTTCGGAATAAGAAATAAGATAGACGTTTTAGGCTTATTCGACAAGTTACGAATTTTGTATACTTGTCTGGAAATACTTTGTATTTATTGAGATTATGTGATAATGTTTACAACAAATGATTGATCTTTATATAGAAATCAAATCAATACTAAGAAGAGACACACCTCTTTATGAAGAGTTACAACTCTTTGTGTAATAACTAACAAATAACTAACTTATGTAAATGTATTAAGGAGAGATTAGATTATATAGTTTAACATTTCTTACTTCTTATATTATTCATGACGTAGGACTAAGCATAGAAAATGTTTGGCATCGGCATTTAGATCCTTGGGTTGGGCCGTTGGGGGTTCGAATCAGATCTTTTATGGTTTGAGTTTTTTCCGTTCTTAAACATTTGGACACAATTAAGTATTTGTAATAAGTGGTTTACATTAAGAGTCTTTTCAGATCTGAAAGACCAACCCGTAAACAAAACAAAGGGAAGAGTAATTGGTGCATCGAGCAAGCTAAAAGCATAAAGCTATAAGCTAGGATTATTAAAAATTGCGTCTACTAATACTTGATCGGTCTAGGGTTGGGTTTGGTCGGGTCTTTCACGACAAGACTCAATAGGGTAAAATGACGTTAGCCTTACTTGATCCGAACCTCTTTTTTCGAGTCAGTCCAGTTTATCCGATCCAAATAAAATACCCAGACCTAGAAAGTGTAATAAACAAAAAATAATCCTTGAAGATTGTCCTTCAAGTTTCTTCTTCCACGCACCAAGCCCAATTTGTCTAACTCTTTCTCAACGATCTTATTCTGAAAATGTTAGAGATCAAATCAATCGTTAACAAAGTTGTTCTTATTTCACAGGATTGTTTTCTATAGAACTAGTAACTAGTTGTTAACTTGGTTGTATCGCTGGTCAGAAAAAAATTGGTTGTGTGATGTTCCAATCACTATATTTGTTATTATTCTATTATATAGTTGTTGAAACAATTCCCATCATCTTGGATGTGTTGTCCTTCCAGTCGTGTTTTAGAAACGTCAAATAACACAAACCCTACTATATATATTCAAATTAAAGTATACCTTCGATCTTCTCCCGTGAATATTATTAACTTTTCTTAAAAGGTATACATCCAAAAAAAAATTCCAGAAGTTGTTATTAACCATTAATAACCAGAAGTTGTTAATGGGTAAAAAGAATGATAAATCCTCCTATATATTAAAAGAGAAGTACAAACGCCACGTGGCACTCACAGATTTCTTCTCACGAAAATTCTCGCGTTTCTATTGGTCGAATTTTTCTAATTATTCTTTTTGATTTATTTTTTTCATCGACCTTTTAATTGGAAAGTGACATTAATTGGCAAACGCACTAATTATTTCTTGCGCAAGAATCGTAATCAATGACGACCATTAATCATAGCTTGCAGAAGAATTTTAATAAATGTCGACTAATCATTAAATGTCTTAATGGGAAATACATTTTATATTTTATTAGGAAACTAATTATTATCAACATACCTTATTTATATTGAAAACTTGCGCAAGTTTCGCATCGTATAAAATGCATATTCGTGATTAATTTTACAAATTTATTATGTTTCCTTTAATCATTAGTCATTTAATTTACATACCTTATTATACCCAATTACTTGCGCAAGTCTCGCAAGTCTCGCATCATATAATATGCATAATCGTTTTTAACACTACAAATTTAATATGTTTCTTTTAATCAAACGTAATTTAATTTACATACCTTAGTATAACCAATTACTTTCACAAATCTAGCAAGTAATATTCTTGGCGTCATTAATATTTTTCACCATCACTTTATATATATAGAGTTCAATGTCGAGTTCAAGCAACACAACCATTCTTTAGTCTCACGCATCTACTGTTTAAGCTTTTTTATGTTTTTGATCGTTCTAATTTAAATTATATTTTGTGATCCTGAGCAGGTTTATGATCCAAGGGATGATAGTCAATACTTAGCTCACAGACGAACATCATTACTGGTAATTTATTCGAGACTTTTCTTCTCCAATTATTTTGTTCTCTTGCTCTCCACATTGTCTCTTTATCAATCTTTGAGACGAGAAAGTTTTTTTTGTCACCAAAAAGACCACAAAACTTCCTCCATCCATTCATGATGCATCTCATCGGGTTTGTTCTATCAACTATACAATTTTGTTTTTGTTTCGGGATTGTATACATCTTCAATCTTTTTGTTATAATCAATGTCACTAAATTTGGTGAAACTGATCTTGCAGAGCTGGAGCCTTGGATTTAAGTCTAAGTTTTGGGGTTGAATCTATATGTATTTTATAATATATTTCTTCTTTGTTTTCTTATATGCAGAATTACAATAAACACAATCCTTGACGTTTCGTCACAATTCATTGTTGGAACCTCATGAATGTAATTTTTTTTGTTGATTTTTTGTAGTTTCTTTTTTCTGATTTATTGGTTCTATTGGTTGATTTTTTGTAATAACCTCATCAACCAATTTCATGAATGTAATAACCTCATCAACCAATTTCTTTTTCTTGATTTATTTTTCTAATCAAGCTAATAATCGGAAAGTTACATTAATTGTTAATCGCAATAATCATAACTTGCGTAAGAATCTTAATAAATATCGACCATTTAAATTAATTCCTAATCTCATTAATCATAACTTGCGCAAGAATATTAATAAATGTCGACCATTTATTAAATGTATTAATGGCATAATACGTGTAATATTATAACTTGCGGAAGAATCTTAATAAATGTCGACCATTTAAATTAATTCTTAATCTCATTAATCATAACTTGCGCAAGAATATTAATAAATGTCGACCATTTATTAAATGTATTAATGGCATAATACGTGTAATATTATAACTTTCTCCCAAAAACGTTTTTATTATGTTTATATTATTAATATAAACTTGATAATATTAATTAAATTCACTCATTCACTATACATATATATAGTATAAAAATGAGTCAAATGAAGGCAAAAGAATCAAATATATAATTTTAAAAATACCAATCATTTTCCAATGAAAATGTGATATCATATATGTGTTATTACTTTTAGAAATTATTATATTTTATTTTTAAGTATAATTCTCTTAATCTTATTAGTTGATTTTTTTTAATCATCGACTTAGTATAAAAAGGAAAGTAACAAATGTATTAATTAGTTTCCTTATTACAAATATGGTATCAAAGTTTTTATGAGAATACAAATATAATAATTATCTTATTATGTATTACTTGCGCATGAATATTAATTAATTGCCTGAATCAAAGAAATGTGATAAGTTTCCTTATTACAAATACAGTAAACCATACACTCTTAAAATCATATTGATTACATTGCTTATTGCACAAGTGGGAGAGAAATTAGATATTGAAGAAAAAATTTGGTTTTATATCTTTGGTTTGAGTGATTTTAAAAATTAATGAATGTAGTTTATGTATATGTTCACAAATGTATTATTTAACGATTTTGTGTTATTTTATTGAGAGAGAGAGAGAGAGAGAGAGAGAGAGAGAGAGATTAGATTTTTTATTACTTAAAGAGTTGGGTCAAGTGTGCTTCTAATAATGGGATGATATCGACTTGGTCTGAGCTGATTCGGGGATTTTGGGTATACCCAAGGGTTTACAGCTTAGTGTTTAGGATTTATCCAATGGTTTATAGTATATCCAAGAAATTAGAGTTTAGTGTTTTAGATTTTTACCCAAGGGTTTAAGCTTTGTCCAAGGGTTTAGGGTATAGTGTTTAGTGTTTATGATTTACTCTTTTGTGACGGTTTTAAAATTGTTAAAAAAATTCATCTTTTGGCACCTACTAATAAATAATAATTATTAGATATTATTATTTTATTTATTAGATATGAGGGAGAGTGGGAGAGAAATTAGATATTGAAGAACAAATTTAGTTTTATATCTTTAGTTTGAGTGATTTTAAAAATTAATGAATGTAGTTTATGTATATGTTCACAATAAAAAATATTATTTAACGATTTTGTGTTATTTTATTGAGAGAGAGAGAGAGAGAGAGAGATATTAGATTTTTTATTACTTAAAGAGTTGGGTCAAGTGTGCTTCTAATAATGGGCTGACATCGACTTGGTCTGAGCTGATTCGGGGATTTTGGGTATACCCAAGGGTTTACAGTTTAGTGTTTAGGATTTATCCAATGGTTTATGGTATATCCAAGAATTTAGAGTTTAGTGTTTAGAATTTTACCCAAGGGTTTAAGCTTTGTCCAAGGGTTTAGGGTATAGTGTTTAGTGTTTATGATTTACTCTTTTGTGATGGTTTTAAAATTGTTAAAAAATTCATCTTTTGGCACCTACTAATATTTTTCATTTATTTTAAAAACTCAACACAAATTATTATTATTTTATTTATTATCTTTAAAAAAAGTTGTACATTATTTGGCAAACTATGATTAGTTGGTAATTCACCCAAGAAATATTCATGATAAAATATTAAACTAGGAAATATTCATATATAAATCAAAATTGTGGTAGTTAAAAGATAATCGGTGAATTAAAAGAATGTTTATATTTTTATATTTTTCAAAAAAAGGTTTACGATGAGGGATGAGAGAGAGAGAGAGAGAGATTTAGTGTTTTTAGTATACCCAAAGATTTACAGTTTAGTGTTTCGGATTTACCCAAGGGTTTAGGGTATATCCAAGAATTTAGGGTTTAGTGTTTGGATTTTTACCCAAGGGTTTAAGCTTTGTCCAAGGGTTTAGGGTATAGTGTTTAATGTTTATGATTTACTTTTTGTGACGGTTTTAAAATTGTTAAAAAAAAATTATCTTTTGGCAGATACCAATATTTTTCATTTATTTTAAAAACTTAACACAAATTATTATTATTTTATTTATTATCTTTAAAAACAACTGTACATTAATTGGCAAACTATGATTAGTTGGTAATTCACCCAAGAAAAATTCATGATAAAATATTAAACTAGGAAACATTCCCATATAAATCAAATTTGTGGTAGTTAAAAGATAATCGGTGAATTAAAAGAATGTTTACATTTTTATTTTTTTCCAAAAAAAAGGTTTACGATGAGGGGGGGGGGAGAGAGAGAGAGAGAGAGAGAGAGAGAGAGAGAGAGAGAGAGAGAGAGAGAGATTTAGTGTTTTGAGTATACCTAAGGATTTACAGTTTAGTGTTTAAGATTTATCAAAGGGTTTAGGGTATATCCAAGAATTTAGAGTTTAGTGTTTGGATTTTTACCCAAGGGTTTAAGCTTTGTCCAAGGGTTTAGGGTATAGTGTTTAGTGTTTATGATTTACTCTTTTGTGACGGTTTTAATTTTTTTTAAAAAATTCATCTTTTGACAGCTACTAATTATTTTCATTTATTTTAAAAACTTAACACAAATTATTATTATTATTTTATTTATTATCTTTAAAAAAAGTTGTACATTAATTGGCAAACTATGATTAGTTGGTAATTCTCCCAAGAAAAATTCATGATAAAATATTAAACTAGGAAACATTCTCATATAGATCAAAATTGTGGTAGTTAAAAGATAATCAGTGAATTAAAAGAATTACATTTTTATATTTTTCAAAAAAAAAGGTTTACGATGAGGGGAAGAGAGAGAAGGTGAGAGAGAGAGAAGGAGAGAGAGAGAGAGAGAGAGAGAGAGAGAGAGAGAGAGAGAGAGAGAGAGAGAGAGAGAGAGAGAGAGAGAGAGAGAGAGAGAGAGAGAGAGAGAGAGAGAGAGAGAGAGAGAGAGAGAGAGAGAGAGAGAGAGAGAGAGAGAGAGAGAGAGAGAGAGAGAGAGAGAGATTTTGTGTATTGGGTATACCCAAGAGTTTACAGTTTAGTGTTTAGGATTTATCCAAGGGTTTATGGTATATCCAAGAATTTAGAGTTTAGTGTTTGGATTTTTACCCAAGGGTTTAAGATTTGTCCAAGGGTTTATGGTATAGTGTTTAGTGTTTATGATTTACTCTTTTGTGACGGTTTTAAAATTGTTAAAAAAATTTCATCTTTTGGGAGGTACTAATATTTTTCATTTATTTTAAAAAACTTAACACAAATTATTATTATTTTATTTATTATTTTTAAAAAAAGTTATACATTAATTGGCAAACTATGATTAATTGGTAATTCACCCAAGAAAAATTCATGATAAAATATTAAACTAGGAAACATTCCTATATAAATCAAAATTGTGATAGTTAAAAGATAATCGGTGAATTAAAAAAATGTTTACATTTTTATATTTTTCAAAAAAAAAAGGTTTACGATGAGGGTGAGAGAGAGAGAGAGAGATTTAGTGTTTTGGGTATACCCAAGGATTTACAGTTTAGTGTTTAGGATTTACCCAACGGTTTAGGGTATATCCAAGAATTTAGGGTTTAGTGTTTGGATTTTTACCCAAGGGTTTAAGCTTTGTCCAAGGGTTTAGGGTATAGTGTTTAGTGTTTATGATTTACTTTTGAGATTCAAATTATGCAACCAGTGTAATTTATTATAAAAAACTAATTAATTGAAAATATTTAAAAGATGGGCTATATGGGCTAATAATAGTGATCTTACAACATTAAGATACCTATTATATTTAAATAAATTGGTCTGTAGTAAATATAATATCAACTTGCCCAAGTAATTTGTGTTCAATATAAGGTAAGTTATTAAAACCAAATTAACTAAAGACAAATTATTTAAACAAATTAATAAATATGATACCAAGTTGCGTAAGTAATCCGCAATGAAAATAAGGTAAGTTATAAATTAAAAAATTAACAAATTACAAATATGGTAAATTACATTTAAAATCGTGAGGTAAATACTCTTGGGATTCAAATTATGCAACCAATGTAATTTATTATAAAAAATTAACTAATTGAAAATATTTAAAAGATTGGCTATATGGGCTAATAATAGTGATCTTACAACATTAATATACCTATTATATTGTCATAAATTTTTCTGAAGTAAATATGATATCAACTTGTCCAATTAATCTGTATTCAATATAAGGTAAGTTATTAAAAATGAATTAACTAAATGTAAATTATTTAAACACAGCAATAAATATGATACCAAGTTGCGCAAGTAATCCGCATTGAAAATAAGGTAAGTTATTAATAAAAAAATAAACAATTTACAAACATGGTAAATTACATTTAAAATCGTGAAGTAAATACTCTTGGGATTCAAATTACTGTTAAAAGAATGTTTACATTTTTATATTTTTCAAAAAAAAAGGTTTACGATGAGGGAGAGAGAGAGAGAGAGAGAGAGAGAGAGAGAGAGAGAGAGAGAGAGAGAGAGAGAGAGAGAGAGAGAGAGAGAGAGAGAGAGAAAGAAAAATATTTAGTGTTTTGGGTATACCCAAAGATTTACAGTTTAGTGTTTAGAATTTACCCAAGGATTTAGGGTATATCCAAGAATTTAGGGTTTAGTGTTTGGATTTTTACCCAATGGTTTAAGCTTTGTCCAAGGGTTTAGGGTATAGTGTTTAGTGTTTATGATTTACTCTTTTGGGACGGTTTTAAAATTGTTAAAAAATTCATCTTTTGACAGCTACTAATATTTTTCATTTATTTTAAAAACTTAACACAAATTATTATTATCTTTAAAAAAGGTTGTACATTAATTGGCAAACTATGATTAGTTATTAATTCACTCAAGAAAAATTCATGATAAAATATTAAACTAGGAAACATTCCCATATAAATCAAAATTGTGGTAGTTAAAATATAATCGGTGAATTAAAAGAATGTTTACATTTTATACTTTTTAAAAAAATGGTTTACGATGAGGGGGAGAGAGAGAGAGAGAGAGAGAGAGAGAGAGAGAGAGAGAGAGAGAGAGAGAGAGAGAGAGAGAGAGAGAGAGAGAGAGAGAGAGAGAGAGAGAGTGTGTTTTGAGTATACCCAAGGATTTACAGTTTAGTGTTTAGGATTTATCCAAGTGTTTAGGATTTATCCAAGGGTTTAGGGTATATCCAAGAATTTAGGGTTTAGTGTTTGGATTATTACCCACGGGTTTAAGCTTTGTCCAAGGGTTTAGGATATAGTGTTTAGTGTTTATGATTTACTCTTTTGTGACGGTTTCTTTTGGCAGCTACTAATATATTTCATTTATTTTTAAAACTTAACACAAATTATTATTATTTTATTTATTATCTTTAAAATAAGCTGTTCATTAATTGGCAAACTATGATTAGTTGGTAATTCACTCAAGAAAAATTCATGATAAAATATTAAACTAGGAAACATTCCTTTATAAATCAAAATTGTGGTAGTTAAAAGATAATCAGTGAATTAAAAGAATGTTTACATTTTTATATTTACAAAAAAAAATGTTTACGATGAGGGAGAGAGAGAGAGAGAGATTTAGTGTTTTGGATATACCCAAAAATTTATAGTTTATTGTTTAGGATTTACCCAAGGGTTTAGGGTATATCCAAGAATTTAGGGTTTAGTGTTTGGATTTTTATCCAAGGGTTTAGATTTGTCCAAGGGTTTAGGGTATAGTTTTTAGTGTTTATGATTTACTCTTTTGTGACGGTTTTAAAATTGTTAAAAAAATCATTTTTTGGTAGGTGCTAATATTTTTCATTTATTTTAAAACTTAACACAAATTATTATTATTTTATTTATTATCTTTAAAAAAGGTTGTACATTAATTGGCAAACTATGATTAGTTATTAATTCACTCAAGAAAAATTCATGATAAAATATTAAACTAGGAAACATTCCCATATAAATCAAAATTGTGGTAGTTAAAATATAATCGATGAATTAAAAGAATGTTTACATTTTATACTTTTTAAAAAAATGGTTTACGATGAGGGGGAGAGAGAGAGAGAGAGAGAGAGAGAGAGAGAGAGAGAGAGAGAGAGAGAGAGAGAGAGAGAGAGAGAGAGAGAGAGTGAAAGATAACTACGATCCACTTATAACTAACATGTAGTATATGAATTAGACATAATGATACATAGAGATTGAGAAAGAATTATAATCTACTTATATATTTATACTAATAGCTAGACGGGTAATATATGAATCATATGAATGCCCGCACACCCGATATGATCGTAATTACCTTTTTATCTTTTTGAAAAAAATACAAGATTTATGATGAGAGAGAGAGAGGGAGAGAGACTTATATGTGGAGAAACCTAAATGAGTAAAATACAAAGATACAACAAGAGTGAAATATAATTACGATATACTTATGCACTAATAATAATAGCTATACATGCAATATATAAATCATATCGATGCCCGCACATGCATGATTTATTTATTTTATATTTCAAAGTATATGATAATAATTTAAACATCAAAGTAGATTGAATTAAGTAATGTCTAAAAGGTTTATAGTTTTGAAGCACAAAGACTGAATGAAGAACAAATTTAGTTTTAATAATACATTAAACATATGAATTGTATTTGAATAATACATATTTTTATGAATAATACATAAAACATATGAAGAACAAATTTAGTTTTAATAATACATAAAACATTTGATTAGATATTAATAATATTTCTGCCTAGGCCAGTGTTCTCTCATGGTCAGTTCTATGTTGCACTTTCAAGAGTTAAATCGAGATCTGAATTAAAAATCCTAATAACTGGTATAGAAAGGAAACCGGAGACAAAAACATTGAATGTTGTCTACAAACAAGTTTTTCAAAATATTCCGTAGGCAGGATACTTAATTGTTATCTATTTTTTTCTGTGTCTGATGCTTTATCCCAAAGACGGTTATCTTATGATATAAAATCCGTTACTTCTAAAACTTTGTACTATTCAGTCTATAATTTGAATATGTACAATGCCCGCACAGGGTGCGGGCCGGCCAGCTAGTAGTTAAGTAAATCTTAGAACTTTTTTCGGTAAAAGTAAATCTTAGAATTGTAGAGAAAGTGTGCTCCAAATTTTGGTAACACGAACGGTCAGGTGTATCTTATCATATGATAAATAGATTCACACAACACAAACCTTGCTAATTCCATCATATATTAGTGCTCTTTGTGATGACATACTTTTAGGTATGGTTAGGTATTTTAACATCAGTTTATATTATTATAATTACTAGGAAACAACCCCGCCCATAAACGCGCGTAAAGAGTGAATTATTTTTTACTTTTTTTTTTATATTTTAATGTTTAATCTTTCTTAAATATATTTTAAATAAATAAAAATTTATGGAGTAAATAATTGGATTAATATATGTACACAATAAATGTGTATAAAGATACAATGTGTAAGTAAAAAACAAATATTAGTAATGTATTTAAAAGTTTAATTGTTCTTTGATAGCATAACAATATTAAGTTACATAATCGTCTTCTATTACTTTTTTTTGTGGCTGTTTTATTTCTTCTGTTCCTCTTCTCTTTGAATTTATTATGAGAAGATGCATTTAAAACCAAAGTAGATTAGGACTCGCCCTAAAGGGCGGAAATTAATTTGTCAAATTTCAATTAATAATATATGGTATATATAATATGTATATATAATATTATATCTATTTTGTGTAACATTTATATATATACATATTAGATATATATATATAATATTTTATTAAATATATATAGAATTTAATAGTGTTATAATTTGTGTTGTACTTGTTATTAATTTGTATTTAATCTTCTTTCATTTTTAGTATAATAATTTGCCTTGTCACACCTTTTACCTTTTAACTTATACACATAGTTATGCCATTTTTCAAAAAAAAACTTATACACATAGTCTCGTAAAATGTAATATATAAAAAACATATTTAAAAAATCTACTGACCATATGCCACCATTATTTGGTTGTTTGAACAAAAAAAATCATGTTCTTGCCTAACTGTGTATGTTGTGATATGATGTAGGTGAAGAGTAAATAAATGGAAGTAAAGTTAGTGGTACGAACATGAGCCTATGTTGGTTATGCCACAATTATTTGGTTTTTGGAAGATCAATGAGCATAAGCATACACGGTCTTTGTATGCTTACGTTGTAAATGAGTCGGATATTTTTTCTCTTATGTCTGGAATGATATGGAACTTGTTGATTTAAGAGTGGTTCAGTTTTATATGATCTAATTATATTAAGAGATTAACTAAAAATATTATAAAAGTGTTATTGGTTAGGTTTAACTAATCTATGTTGGTTAAGATTTGGTTTAATTTAAGTTGGTAGATTGCATTGTATAGGAGGCATGATATATTCTAGCAACAACTATGAAAGAGTCCAAAATTTAAATGAGAACTTCAAATAGTAGATAATCCCTAAATTAATAGATTAGATGAATAGACACAGCTCTTAAATTTTTGAAATACAATTTCTAAGATATTTTATCTACCTTTTGAACTATATAAAAAGACGCAACCTTTCATAATTGAAAATATTTAGATAAAGTATTAATAAAATGATATGTGCAAAGTAAAAACAAAAATACACAATTTTTCATCCAAGAAACTAATAAATATAATTTTCGTAAATGAAACTGAAGTTTCTAAAATAAAACAAAGAATAAAAGATGAATTTCTTAGAAAGAGAAAATAATTATATATCACAATCTATGTAATTGTGATCACTAAAAATTCAAAGAACAAAAACTTCACCTTTTATTAATAGAAAATAAAAACTAAGTTTATTATGTTCCATCATAATAACAAAGGTTTAAATAAAAAACAAAATAGTACAAATGAACAATTGTATCCTTTCAATGCATCTCTTCAATGAAAAGGTGTATTATTACAAATGAAGAGTTGTGTCTTTTCGTTTTAAAACCCTTAAACAAAACTACTTAACTAAAATCACAACTCTTGGTACATGCACCCATTCACTAAACTTAATTACAACTAACAACAACTAACAATTTTCATGTTAAAAATATTTAAAAGATACAAATTTCAACTAAGTATTAAGAGTTACAATGGTTGATAGTTAATTATTATAATGGTTGGCTAAGGGATGCAATAGATAACACCAAAATTTATAATGGTTTATCACTAAAATTAAATAATAGATTTAAGTAAGTTTTATGAAAATACAATTTTTTATAAAGGAAAAAAATATAATTCCTAAAACAGATATATTTTGGTTTTTATTAAAAGACACAACCTTTCAACATTAAATATATTGCTATTATTAGTAAGAATTGTTTTAGGACTATTAGATGAAAAAACAATTCTAACGGTCAGATTCTAACTCTTCAAATTATGTTTTAACAAAATACACAAATTACGAAACAGTTGAGTCCGACGGTGGCTGGCTGAGAATTGGGGTTCGTTTCGCTTTGTGGGGAGTTTCCTGAGTCTGCTTAGCATCCCATTCTCGAGCCATAGAGATCGCCATGGACAGAACATTCAACCACTAACCTAATTCTATGTCATAACAATTATCTATTTACATCCACTTAAAAAATCATATAACACAAACATCTTTCACTAAATCGAAGGGTAACAAATGACATCCCTCACCACCTGGTTGCATGCCATCGGCTATAGTAAAGTTGAAGAATATGTGCATTGGGAATACACAGCCGATGATTTGGTGAGAGGCCAGCCTCTCCACCCCATGGATACATCCCCATGCGCTTCTGGGGGTCTTATGTTTACTCCACAATTTGCCAGAATCATCGAGACGGCCTTTGCTTCCCCGAAGACTCGCAAACAATAAGCTTTGTCGGTTCTGTTCGGTGGAGTTGCTTTGTTCAAAACTCCCACCACTATCATTAATCCTTAAAAGGTCATGACCATAACCACAACAAAATTAACACAGAGCCATAAATATTGTGGGTGTGACTAATTTGCTTTTAACTATGGAACGTGACTAACTTGAATAATAACTACAATCACTAACCTAATTCTATGTAATAACAATTATCTATTTACATCTACTTAAAAAATCATAAAACACAAACATCTTTCACTAAATGAAGAATACACGCTTTCAAAATGTTAGTCCTAAGAATTAATAAATCTAGAGTCCTTGGTTTCTGAAGGAATACAAAAAAAGGTTGATGAAAAATAATATAATTAGGCATACCTTAATGGAGACTTTAAAAAACTTGATTTCAGTGACTTTAAGAAGGAAATTTTTTTTTATAAAGGATTTGCCATAAAATGTTCTATATATAACATGATGAAAAGGTGCATGTTTAAGACGTGTGTCTAAAAAATGTTATTAAGGGATGTGTTTTTCAAATAGGGGGAGTACTATATATTGATGCCTGTTGAAGTAAAAGTTGTCAAATAAATTTATGACATCATCAAAAATAAAAAGGAGTGTTTTTGATCCATTAGATTATAATATAGAAACAATTGACCTTTCGATTCAATTTTATTTTCCTATAAAAAATATGATGTCAAATGAGAACAAAAATCAGTTTGCTATTATATATAGATTTCCTTAAAATTTGAAATTCAGTTTCAAATTAACATCTTCTTAAACTAGAGTTCAATGATGTTACATAAATCAAATGATATCATACTGATTTTATATTTATTTGAATTGTAAACTTAATCAAAATCAATAAAATTTCATGTATTTAAGTCTGATTGAATTAATTTCAACTTATAAAACCAATAACACCCCTCTATCTGTATATTATTTCTCATGTCTTTAGATATAGATGTGAGTAACTTCACTATTAGTGTAGTTGATGTCCTTATTTGTTATATGTTCTTATTTATTTGGTCCATTAGATAAGTTTAGATGAACTGACGATTGATTCTTTTCATTAGATGAATTTTGGTTTATAAAATCTGATGGTGCAATGACATATTTGAACTTAAGTATGTTTACACATTAAATCCATCTAAATATTTCAAGTTGGATAGTAAAATTCTATCAAACAAGAATAACACGATATTTGAAATACTGTATTTAAATATTTAATTGAATAACAATGGAATACAGTTTTTCTTAATGAAAAATATAAATACAAAAACAAATAACATTAGAGTAACCAATAACATTAGTTTTTTAAACTAAACTTAAAATAAAATTTTCAATAACATTATATTATAAAATTAGAGACTTAATTTTAAATTCACTATCCAATAACACCCCTAAATACTTGTTTGTGATTTAATCTAGATTTATCCAAAAGAAAAATATTTTTTTCACCAAACAAAAATTTTTCTTGTATCAAATTGTTGAAATTCATAAATTTCAAATTTAATATAATTCGTACGTGTATTTAATTTATCTCTTGTTGATTTACATAGAATAACATCATCTACATAATTCATATTACTTATATAAATGCTAATTCCATCATATATTAGTGCTCTTTGTGATTATATAGTTTTATGTGTGTTTAGGCATTTTAATCTCATTTTATATTCTTATAATTGTTTTCTTTAAATTTAACATTAAATTTAAAATTAAAATCTTCTTGAAGCAGAGTTCAATTATATTTCATATATCAAATGATATCATACTGATTTTATAATTTGTTTGAAAAAGGATTTAGAGAAATCATATATTTTGAATTGTAAGCTGAATCAAAATTTATAAATTTCAAATATTTTAGGTCTAACATAATTGATTTCAACTTATACAACCAATAACACCCTTTTATTTATATATTATTTCTCTTGTCTTTAGATATAAGTATGAGTAGCTTCATGAACAACACAAGATTTGAAATACTGTACTGAAATATTTAATTGAATAACTATAAATTTCATATTTTAATGAAAATATGAATACAAGAACCAATAACATTAGATTTTAAAAATAGTTTTAATATCAATTTCTCACTAACACTATATTATAAAAAATATAGAAACTTAATTTTAAATTCACTATCCGGTAACACCTTGTAAGTGTCTTTTACTTTTTTTTTTTTGTAAAACATTTTCTGAATATTTTTTTCTTTATATGTTATTTTTAGAAAAAATCTTCTGTCTCAACCATCCCAAGAAATCGTCTGTCTTCATCAAATCCTCACCATCCCAATTACCTAGATCCTCTGTTTTCTTTTCTTCTTCTTCTTCTACTCACAACTTAGAGAAACACTAAGTAAGGATAAATTTTTTTAATTCAATGGACTTAGAGCATCAAGGAACCTTTCTTCCGCCTCCATCACATTAGAAACACCTCCTAATATGAAAAATATTAGAGACAACAGTAATTGAAAATAAATGACTTGATTTACTTATCACCAATTAGTTTTAGATTGTTATTTCATCTAACTTAACATAGTATCAGAATCCGATTCATAGAGTCTAACCTGATCCACATCGATCTGATCCAAAGTTAGTCCATCAAATTTTTTTGAAACATTTCTGAGATTGACTTTCACAGAGGCAAACTAAACATAAAATTTGGTTGAAAACTCATCTAACTTAACAAATAAAACATTTCCATAGGTCCGATATATCCAACCTATGTAAAGCATGTTTTCTGCAGTTATTACATATTGTTCAGAAACATTGCAAAACATGTAAAGCATGTTTTTTCCTATAAGAACACAACAGTCCTTAAACTAGTGAACAAGTAATATCTTCTTCTCTTGAAATAAAATATGATTAGTTCTCTTTTATACAGAAAACTTGTGTAACAATCTATATGGGGATTAGCATTGACTTAGAAGAAACTAATAAACGTATTTTCCCGGAAACTTGTTCGCTTGGATAAACTCATTGTCATACATTGAAATAATATTACAGTGTTGTGCATCTGATTTATAGTTTAATATCTCAGTGTACCATAATATGATATTATCTCTGGACTGTGGTAAAATTAGTAGATTTCTTTTACTTTTCATATTGATGTGGTTTAGTTCTTGATTGTCTCTTTTTTTCTAATTTTCTGGCATTTTAATATTATGAAGGAAGCTTTCATCATAACTCTAGATGATTCTCTGCACACAATATTACAAACATAAATAGTATAGATCCAATCTTTCTCTGCACACATTATTTATATTACACCTGCGAAGCAAGCACGTACCACTATGAAAGAGGCTAATCCAAAGATATATCCAAAGCCAAGCCCCACAACGATTGTTCTGTTTAACTCCTCTTCATCTTGGGTTTCACCTGTAGCAGTTGTCTGAGTTGGACTTATGCAAGGGTTCAGCCGTATACCACCACATAACAAAGCGTTCCCGTCAAAATACTCTTTCAGAAAAGTGTCAAACTGACCTCCCGTAGGTACTGGCCCCTCAAGATTGTTGAAAGCCACATTGAAGTAAGACATGAAATGGAGGAGCTTCAGCGACCAAGGGATTCTACCAGTTAGATTATTTTTAGATAAGTCCAGCCTCTCTAACCTTGTGAGGTTAGACAACTCATCTGGAATACCTCCAGATAAAGAATTAAAAGAAAGATCCAGAATTTGAATAGCCTTTAACTTCCCAACCTCTACTGGTATATTTCCAGTTAGGTTATTCCTGCTGATGTAAATGGCAGGTGGGAGGCTGGACATATGATTGTATTGCTGTTTATATGTTGTGACGCTGCTAGGTGATACATAAACAGGAAGTTCTAAAGAGTTCCGATTTGTTTCATCATGGGACTTCTGAGACATCAGAGCCTTCAGATGAAAAATATCCTTTGAAAGTTGTCCTGAAAGCTGGTTGTCTGAAAGTTCGAGGTAGAAAAGGTTGGGAAGAGTTCCCACCCATCCAGGAATTGGACCTACTAGTTGGTTCACTGACAAGTCCAATACTTCTAAGCTCTTGAGGTTGATCAGCCAAGAAGGTATTTCACCTTTCAATCCACATCCACCAATGCCAAGGATTTTGAGTTTAGGGAATCCATCTTGAGATATTAAGTCTTTGTTGCTAGGAAACGTTTCATTATAAAAGTTAAGTGCTAACAGGAGAGTGGACAGCTTCTTGCATCTCTGTAGAATGCTGAGAGCACCCGTAACGTTCATTAGTTTATTGTCAGAAAGAGACAGGAATGATAAGGACTCAAGTTTCAGTACTTGAGGAGATATCTGCCCTGTTAGCTTGTTGCCTGAGAATCTGATTGCTGTGAGTGATTTGCATGAGTAAACCCTCTCAGGGAGATCACCGGTGAAGCTATTGTTTCCGATATCGATAATGCTAAGACTCTGAAACTGAGAAAAGTCAAGCTCTGTTAAGCTTCCTCCCAGCTGATTGACCCTAAAATTCAAGTTGACAAGTTTGGTGCAGTTTACTAGAGAAAGTGGGACAGGGCCACTGAGTTTATTGGTATGGAGCTGAAGGCTCTTCAGGCTGGATAGGTTGCCTATGCCCCTTGGTATTTCTCCTTCAAGTTGATTAAAGTAAAGCTCCAGCGAGGTAAGTTTCTTGAGCCGGATGATATCATCACTGATCTTTCCAGAAAGATTATTAAATGGTAGAGAGAGTTGCTCAAGCTTGGAAAGATTGTAGATATCCCTTGGTATATCTCCAGAGAGATAGTTGAAACCTGCTCTAAGAATTCGTACCCTCAAACATCTGCCTAGTCCTTGAGAGATGAAGCCGTTAAAATCGTTATAGGAGAAATCTAGTTTACAGAGCTGCGGTGAACTCTTACACAAGAAAGAAGGGAGAGGTCCTGTGAAACTGTTGTTGCTAACATTGAAACTGGTCAAGTTCGAAGCACCTTGGAGAAACTTAGAACTACCGTGGATTATTCCCTGGAGAAGATTGCTTGACAGATCAATTGTTTCAATAGGGAAGAATATGATGCTTCCATTATTGTCAAATGATTTTTCAAGTGGCAACTCCCCACTGAAACTGTTGTAACTAAGGTTAAGAACCATGAGCTGATCAAGGGCTGAGAAGAAACGCGGTGGGAGAGGACCCAAAAAGCGGTTGTGAGAAAGATCTAAATGAGAGAGACTAAGGAGATTCAGAATAGTTGAAGTGAGGTTGCCAGAAAGACCTTTAGATGGCAAGGAGATCTTGGTGATGAGACTATTCAGTGAATCATCACATGTTATGCCTTCCCAGGAGCAACAATCAACGGATGGATCCCATTTCAGAGGAGAGACTGGAGAAGATACGTTACCTGAGAACCACAGGAGAGTCTCTATATCTTGCGGGTTGCAGAAAGCCTCTGAAACTGTAAGAAAGAGGAAATGGAAGGAAAGAAAACAGTGAAGCATGTGAGGACTAAGAGGTTGTATTGGTCTTGTGGTTGATGAAGGACTCACATGGCTTTTGACTTTGGATCTCATGTTCTCATAAACCATGGTGAGAACGGATGAGAACAAGTAGTAATCTATAGACTAGATTGGTTAATACTAGCGTACGACTAGGGGAAATAGCCAGACCAAACAAAAGAAGACTTGTCAGTTAAGGCAAAGAGTCAAGACCTTCAAATGTTTTTTATTGATATGTTTATTCGTACTGAGGCTACTAATATATAATTCCTTTGATCAGGACCATTAACACTAGTATTTAAAATCTTTTGTTTCTCGCTGGATTGTATTTAAGAAAAGGCAAGTCCAACTTTTTTTATTTATGTTTTCTATGTTTTCAGTTCTTCTTTCTTTTGTTGCAAATTACGAAATAGCATCTCCAACCCTACTTTATTCTAAAATAGAATAAAATGGATGATGGAGTAAAATGGATTATAGAGTTATCTATTTTTTGTTTGTTTATTATTATATTATGGATGGAAAATGGAGTAGGATTAAATAGTTTTTACTACATATTTCATTTTATTCTATTTTAGAGGAAAAAATAGAGTTTTACATGATGGTTGTTAACTATTTCTCACCACTGCAATCTTTATGTTTGAGAATAATTATCATTTAAAAAGATATCATGATTTCATGGGATACAATACAAGTCTTGGGCAAATGAAGAAGGTGTGTGACATAGCGAAGTACTATGAATTAACACAACCTGAGCTGTAACTCAACAGGCCCATATACAATCCTGCCCATATAAAAACCCAAGCCTAAAAAATGTGGTTGTAAGTCAATGACCGTTAAGTAGAGAAGTGAAGTTCAACAACGCATTGCTTGGCCAAGAGTATCTCCTCTTCCCTCAAGTTAAACAACTGGTTATCCATGGAATGGTGGTTTCCATATTTGTATACCCTTTTTAAAGGTTCCTGTTCCACTTCTGTTCCTAGAGAGATCTTCTCTAAGACGTAGAACCCCTTCATTCAGAGTGACTGACCTTGTGGTTGAGAGTTTGTGTGTTGAGCTCGCACGGATGTTATCCCTATATATTAATTTTGGAGCATTACAACTTCTGATTGTAGTCATGTGTTATCATTAGGATAATTCTCAGTTAGAAAAATATGTTGGTTTATTTGAATGTAGATTAAACTTTTTATTAAATTAACTATCAAATTGATTTGTAGTGCTTAAAAGAATATTTTTTTCATTCTTTCCTTAAATAAAAGCTATGAAATTACCTAATATGATTAAAATATATATGACAATTAATAATTTTGAATATAAAGATATGATAATATTTATTTTTCCTCAATCATTTTTGTTTAATTTATATTTTTAAAAAATTAAACAATCATATAATAAAAATATATGGTATATTTTGAATTTTTAAAACGATTATAAATTACTAAAACGGTAAAAACTCTTACAATGAAAGTTTTGTAAACAATGGTTTTTATTTTTTTTGTTATAAAAAGATACAAATGATCATAAATCATATGAATATAAAGTATCATTTAATAGATATTTAGATTAAATTTTGAAATTAACATATTGTGGGAACCGAAATTCGCACTGTCGATTTCCTTCGATTACGAAAGTTAGGAAAACCCTAATTTCTCAGAGATCCCGGATATCTGCTAAACCACACGGCAAGCAATCAAGAGCACAAAAAATAAACAGAGGAAAAATATAAAAATCAAAAAGAGATTCTGAATCCGCATATGAGTGTTACAACAAGGTAAGAGCCTTGGTTGCGAGAGCTGTCGGCGAGTTCCCTAGTTCTACAAACCGAAGACTATGAAAAACCTAGTTGAGTCGCAGCTCCGTAACGAAATCGGAAAATTGCCTATTGCTCTATATGCTAAGTTTTTTGTTGTGTGTTCGAATCCTGTTGCACCTTCTACCTTGGCATCTTTATAAACTCTTCCTTAGGCAGTTTGCTCTTTCCTTTATTGCCCATGGTTGAGTTTATCTCTTCGCGGAAATATTCTATTTTTTCGGACCTTCATGTTTATCTGTGGAAACTTGACATTTATCCTCCGAACTCGACATTTATCATATCCTGCATAATAAAAGATAAACTGTCATAGCATTTGGGCTAGATTTTGCACAAAATCGAGAGTGGGCTTTTAGCCGTTCTGGACCCAATTCGGGGCGTTTTCCGATTTAAGCGTTTTTCTCGATTTTTCTGAAAATTTTAATATTTAAGCGGGAAAATAACAATTTCTGAAAAAAATTAGGCGAAAAATATTAGGTACAATATGGACGACTTAATTATAAGTCGTCTAGTGTAAATATTGTTCACCAGACGACTTAACAATGAGGCGTCTAATGTAAATACTATTCACCAGACGATTTAACTATAAATCGTCTAATATAACTACTATTCACCAGACGACTTAACTATAAGTCGTCCAGACCTTAATATAATCCCTAAACTAAATTAACTAAATTAGCTAACTAAACACTTCATAAAATAAAATTAAACTTAAAAAGTGTTTAATATACACATAAATAAACACTTATAGGTAAATTTTAATTTTTAGAAAATACTTATAAGCTTTCCAAAATCTAACCCTCATAATACATATAATATTACAACATATGTTGGCAAACTCTAAACCAAAGAATATCATGATTCACTACTTTCACTCATCTATATAATTATATTGAAAACAATTCACTTTTATTATAACTTAATGTATATCACTTATAACATATGTTAATTACATGATTTCAATTTTTCACTTATCAAAATATTTTTTACAAAATTGATAAATTATTTTTAAGATAAACTATACGAGACGACCTTCTAGACGACTTTCAAGTAATTCGTATAGCCAGGAGACTCAAAAGACTTACCGGGGTTATAAAAGTAAAAACAAATTTGTTTTTTTTGTCACAAGGGGATTGTTGTAATTTCAATAGCTTTTAGGTTATTTTTGCATTTGATTCAAGTTTGGGTATACTTTTGTATTTGAAATCAAGTTGTGAGTCATATTTGGCAATTTTCCAAATAAAAAGAAGAATTTAATCTACTATCCATGTTTCCAAATAATTCTCATTTATCCTGCTATCTATGTTTCTAAACAGTACCAAAATGTCTATTGCAACAGCAGAACCGAGGCTCGGCCAACTAGAACCACATGCCTTCCTATATGAGACTTCCAAATTTATAGATCGAATCACACAAGGATGAAGCCTTCTCCGTCAAGCTTCTTCTCCATCCTTCTCCATCTAGAACAAAAATAATATGAATCAAAATTTACACACAAACAGGGAGGCGCCGTGAGAGAGAGAAAACAAAATTTATGAGAAGAAGAGATGAGGGAGGCGCCGTGAGAGAAATAAATTTTTTATGAGATTAATTTTCTTTTAATTTTAATTTTTTCTGAAAATTTTAATATTTAAGCGGAAAAATAAAACTTTCTTAACATTTTAGGCGGAAATATTAGGTACGGTATAGACGACTTAACTATAAGTCGTCTAATGTAAATATTATTCACCAGACGACTTAACTATAAGTCGTCTGATGTAATTATTATTCACCAGACGACTTAACTATAAGTCGTCTAATGTAAATACCATTCACTAGACGACTTAACTATAAGTCGTCCAATAAAAATACTATTCACCAGACAACTTAAGTATAAGTCGTCCAGACCCTAAATATAAACCTAAACTATATTAACTAAATTAGCTAACTAAATATTTCATAAAATCAAATTAAACTTATAAAGTGTTTACTATACACATAAATAAACACATATGGGTAAAATTATAATTTTTTAAAAATACTTACAAGCTTTCCAAAATCTAACCCTCATAATACATACAATATTACAACATATTTTGGCAAACACTAAACGGGCTTTTTGCAAAATTGACTCAAAACTCAAAGTCAAATACAAAACTAACCTATGCTTTTTTGAATTTTTCTTTTGTCCTCTTCACCCCACAGGTTCACATTATTCACGAAAATGTCATTATTTTTTTTCTTTTTTTTTCGAAAATGACATTTTTACTCTCTCAACCTCATCATCTTCAAGTATTTACAAGATTACCATTGCTATCAATACCCTAACCACCATGAACAACCAATTTGAAGCTCTTAATGCAACTCAAATCGATTTACACTCTCTTTTTCCCAATTGTTATGAACTAAAAACAACATTTCTTTCACTTTGTCTCCAAATTCATCCAAAAATCTCAAGTTTTTGATTATAAATTTTTTATGGTTGATAGAACCATTCAAGCTTATGATTCTTGGTGGGTTACTTTCATTTGAGGTTCTATGTGGTTGGAGAAGACTTATGTGTGCTAAATAAGTCATCTCGCTAATTTAAGGTATGAAATTGAATTTTTTTCCAGATCTGTTCGCCTAGAAGTCTTCTGGCTGTAGAAGACTTACTTGTAAGTCTTCTGGCTGTAGAAGACTTACCCGTAAGTCTTCTGGCTGTAGAAGACTTAAAGGTAAGTCTTCTGGTAAAACTGGAGGACTTACTTGTAAGTCGTCCAGTTTTGTTTGTTAAAAAAAAACTCCAGACGACTTACTGGTAAGTCGTCTAGGATAAACGGGTTAGTTTTGTATTTGACCGAATTGTGTCAGATATTTGACTTTTCCCGGACGAGTTACTTGTAAGTCGTCTCTGGAAAAACAGAAAAATCAATACTTTATTATTTTTAGACGACTTACAAATAAGTCTTTTCAGGTTAGTTTTGCAATTAGAAAATAAAACTTAAATATTATTTTTTTCCTAAGTCGTCTAGTCAGACGACTTACTTGAAAGTCGTCCAGTCAGACGACTTAAGTTAAGTCGTCCAGAATTTTTTTTCTGAGATTCTGGTCAAACCTTGCTTATCTCAGACGACTTTCAAGTAAGTCGTCTAGGAAAAATTAAATATTTAAGTTTTATTTTCTAATTGCAAAAGTAACCTGAGAAGACTTACTTGTAAGTCGTCTAGAAATATTAAAATATTGAGTTTTTTGTTTTCTCAAAGACGACTTACAAGTAAGTAGTCCAGGAAAAGTCAAATATCTGACACAGTTCGGTCAAATGCAAAAATAACCTGTTTATCCTGGACGACTTACTAGTAAGTCGTCTGGAGTTTTTTTTTAACAAACAAAATTGGACGACTTACAAGTAAGTCGTCCCATTTAAAAGTCAATTGCAAAAATGACCTCTCCAGACGACTTACTTGTAAGTCTTCCAGACGACTTACTAGTAAGTCTTCCAGACTTATGTTTAGTAAACTTTCATTTTCTCTAATAATATAAAGAATTTTTAACATTTTCTTATTAATTCATGTATATTAATCAATATTGGAGATACTGAATGAAATTTATAACATAATTGGTTATATATATGAGGTTACCAATATTCATGTTACTCAAAGTTTCTAGCTAATATATTTTTAACTCATACATGTTCTATCTTTGTTAATGTGTTTTATTTTGAATTTTTGCAGATGACACGTTAGATAAATGCATTATATGGAAAATAAAAGCATCCAGATGTTGCGTATAAAACAATACAAGTCTGAAAATTTAACAATTACAGAAGACTTACCATTAAGTCGTCTGATAAGTCTTATACACAAAACATTTACCAGACGACTTACTGGTAAGTCTTCTACAAAAAAAAACATTTTCAACACAAACTTGTAAAAAATGTGATATGCTTTGACTAGTTACTATTATTTTTTTCATCTCTTAAGTGTTTTTGTTATAGAAACCAATGATGATTATTGTTATGAGTTGGAACAATGGTTAAAATGCTTCTTAAAATGTTGTATCAGTATGAGGCTACCAACATTCTTATTTATTACATATATTACATCTTGGGAAACATTATTAATGATTTTACAAAAATGTCACAACTAAGGGAGTACACATGTAAATCACAAAACATACCACAAACAAACTATTATATATCATTTCTCTACAAAGACAAGCTTAGACTACACTTAATATGGAAGAAAACTTCTTCAGAAGTCTTCTAGGAGGTCCAGACGACTTCCAGGACGTCCAGAAGACTTCCAGGATGTCCAGACGACTTCCATGAGGTCCGAACGATTTCTAGGAAGTCCAGACGACTTCCATGAGGTCCAGACGACTTACAGGAGGTCCAGACGACTTCCAGGAGGTCCAGAAAACTTCCAGGAGGTCCATAAGACTTCCAGGAGGTCCATAAGACTTTCAGGAGGTCCAAACGACTTCCAAGAGGTCCATAAGACTTCTAGGAGGTCCAGACGACTTCCAGAAAATCTAGAAGACTTTCAGAAGGTCTAGACAACTTCCAGGAGGTCCAGAAGACTTCCAGGAGATCCAAAAGATTTCCTGTAAGTCGTCTGGACTTCCTGGAAGTCGTCTGGACTTTCTGGAAGTCGTCTAGACCTCCTGGAAGTCGTCTGGACCTCCTGGAAGTCATCCCAGAAGTCTTCCAGATCTGAAAAACCTGCATATCCAGATCTAAAAAATCTGCACATCCAAAAACGTTCAAATGGCTTAAAAACATAGAAAATGAGTGGAAGATTAGATAGACATACTTATATAGAACACACAACGTACATATCCAAGTGGAAGTTGAGAACCATCTGATTAAAAACCTGCAAAAAAAAGATAGATTATTCACTCATCTCTATTGAAAACAATCACTTTTATTGTATCTTGATTTATATCACTTATAACATATGTTAATTACATGATTTCAATTTTTCACTTATCAAAATATTTTTTATAAATTTTATAAATTATTTTTAAGATCAACTATACCAGAAGACTTTCAAGTAAGTCGTCTCGTCTAGAAGACTTACTTGTAAAGTCGTCCAGTCGTCTAGAAGACTTACTTATAAGTCGTCCAGACCCTAAATTTAACCCCTAAACTAAATTGACTAAAATTAACTAACTAAACACGTTATAAAATCAAATTAAACTTGCTTAGTGTTTACTATACACAGAAATAAACACATTTGGGTAAATTTCATATTTTTCAAAAATACTTTTATACTTTCCAAAATCTAACCCTAAGAACACATACAATACTACAACAAATGTTGGCAAAACCTAAACCAAAGAATATCATGACTCACTACTTTCACTCATCTATGTTGAAAACAATTCACTTTTGTTATATTTTAATTTATAACACTTTTAACATATCTTAATTACATCATTTCAATTTTTCACTTATCAAAATATTTTTTAAAAAAATTATAAATTATTTTTAAGATTAATTATACCAGACGACTTAATGGGGTTAAAAACGTAAAAAAAAAACTGTTTTTTTGTTTGATCATAAGGGGCTGGTTGTAATTTCAATAGCCTTTTAAGTTACTTCTGCATTTTTGATTCAAGTTTGAGTATACTTTTGCATTTGAAATCAAGTTGTGAGTAATATTTGGCAATTTTCCCAACACTAAACTAAAGAATATCATGATTTACTACTTTCACTCATCTATATTGAAAACAATACAGTTTATTATATCTTAATTTATATGACTTATAACATATGTTAATCACATGATTTCAGTTTTTCACTTTTCAAAATATTTTCTACAAAATTTATAAATTATTTTTAAGATAAACTTTCTAGACGACTTTCAAGTAATTCGTCTAGCCAGAAGACTCAGAAGACTTACCGGGGTTATAAAAGTAAAAAAAAAAATCGGTTTTTTGTTTGGTCACAAGAGGATGGTTGTAATTTCAATAGCCTTTTGGGTTACTTTTGCATTTGATTCAAGTTTGCATATACTTTTGTATTTGAAATCAAGTTGTGAGTCATATTTGGAAATTTTCTCAGTAAAAAAAGTATTTAATCTACTATCCATGTTTCCAAACAATTCTCATTTATCCTGCTATCCATATTTCCAAACAGTACCAAAATGTCTATTGCAACAGCAGCACCAAGGCTCGGCCCAACTAGAACCACATGCCTTCCTATATGACACTTCCAAAACTATGGATCGAATCACACAAGGATGGAGCCTCTTCCGTCAAGCTTCTTCTCCATCCTCCTCCATCTAGAACAAAAATAATATTAATCAAAACTCACACACAAACAGGGAGGCACCGTGAGAGAGAGAAAAAAAATATGAGAAGAAGAGATGAGGGAGGCGCCGTGAGAGAGAGAGAAATTGTTTTTATGAGATTATTTTTTTTTCATTTTATTTTTTGTGAAAAAATTTAATATTTAAGCGGAAAAATAAAACTTTCTTAAAATTTTAGGCGAAAATATTAGGTACGGTATTGACGACTTAACTATAAGTCGTCTGATGTAAATATTATTCACCAGACGACTTAACTATAAGTCGTCTAATGTAAATACCATTCACTAGACGACTTAACTATAAGTCGTCCAATAAAAATAATATTCACCAGACAACTTAACTATAAGTCGTCCAGACCCTAAATATAATCCCTAAACTATATTAACTAAATTAGCTAACTAAACATTTCATAAAATTAAATTAAACTTAAAAAGTGTTTACTATACACATAAATAAACACATATGGGTAAAATTTTAATTTTTTAAAAATACTTACAAGTTTTCCAAAATCTAACCCTCATAATACATACAATATTACAACATATGTTGGCAAACCCTAAATCAAAGAATATCATGATTTAGTACTTTCACTCATCTATATTGAAAACAATTTAATTTATTATATCTTAATTTATATCAATTATAACATATGTTAATTACATGATTTCAATTTTTCACTTATAAAAATATTATTTACAAAAGTTATAAATTAACTTTAAGATCAACTATTCCAGACGACTTTCAAGTATGTCGTCTAGTCCCAGAAGACTCAAAAGACTTACCGGAGTTATAAATGTAAAAACATATTCGTTTTTTTTTGTTTGGTCACAAGGGGCTGGTTGTAATTTAAATAGTCGTTTGGGGTACTTTTGCATTTGATTCAAGTTTTGGGTATATTTTTGCATTTGAAATCAAATTGTGAGTAAATTATATAATAATAATATATGATAATATATATTTACATATATTATGTATATCATATATATGATATGCATAATATATGTAAATTATATTATCGATGCACATATATGGACAGATCACCTAGTTAAAGTTTTATCTCTAAAACAGAAAAAAATATTCTAAGACTTTAGAAATTCTCAGATTTTATTTTCATATTGCCAACTATAGATATATGACTACACTCAATTGATGGTGATCTAATGGGTTAATATATTCTTTCTGGTTTTTTTTCAAAACATAAAGTTTATTCAGCAAACTGAGAAACCAAATTTAAGTTTCTACTGTCATTTAAGTCATACTTGGCCATAAAACAAGAATTATTGAACAGTTATTAGTCTAAGTAATAAATTCTCCAAAAACAAAAAAAAAAAACTAAACATTCAAAAACATGTAAACTAAATATCTCATACCATACATTAAAGGGCTTTGAAAACATGAAGAATTATGATAGTTTTAGGTGACTTTTGTAATAGAGTTTTCTTAGTTGGTGAAAATAGTTTCGGAACGAGAAAAATAACTTTTTTTTGCAATATATTTGGAAGACATACGTATCCTGAAGAAAAACATCAGGCACACGCGATTATGCATGTTCCTCGAACGCAAAATACATTAGCGGATAGTCTTGCACGCAGTGCTTTCATGCATTTTGTGTCATCCATTGTATTCAAAACAGTGAATTTTCAAAAAGGTAATTTGAATACGTTTAGATTGAAATTGTCAGCGATAAGGGGTGTTTTGACCAAGCATGGACACATGGCAAGTACTTGGCATATTTTAGATACTTGTTACCCAACTTGGTTTGTTCAAATAGTTATATTTGTTACTTGTACTTGACCCGATCTGAATAGATACTCACTATATCAAGTATTTTTAAGATTTTTGAATACTTTTAAATTACTTTACTTGGTTTATTACTTGATTTTATCTTTTACTTGACTTGTTTTGATACTTGATCTTCTCAATTACTTATATATTCCTTGACTACTTGAAGTTAAACATGAAATACTTGAAATCTAATTAACACAATTTTATACACACATACACACCTCCAAGCATAAGTCATTAACTATTTTAAAATAGTAGCTAAAGACAAAATAAAGATAGACATTGAAAATATACAAAAAAGAATTAAAATTTTGCAGCTATTTGGAAACTTCATGATCCATCTAATAACTTTATGTCAATGCCAAATTTCAAATGCTATTTTCTCGATTCCTGTAATGTTACAAACCATATAAGTATGACAACTTGCATGGATATATAAATAACAAAGGAAGAGTAACAACTTCCATTGGGCTAAATCAATTAGTCTAGCCCAATATTTTAGTTTTGTTGGACTTCACTCAAATTCAGTATTGATATTTAAACAAACAATTCTTTTACTTAACATGCAATCCCCGTTGAAACTACGGTAGGCGCTAGTTAAGCAGCAATCCTGAGCCTATTGAATTACTGAAAAATCGAGGAGTAAACAGGTAAGCACATGGCTTAATTTATACTCCCTCCATTTCACAATAGACGAAGTTTTAGGAAGTTTTGATGTTTCAAAATACATGATGTTTTCAACTTTCAATGTTACTTTTTACTTTATTAAAAACTGTGTAACCAATCATACTTAACAGTAATCTTTTGTAATTGGCTAAATAGTTTTAAATTTATATTTTAATCACACTTTTTAAAATAAATAACAAATTTCTTAATAATTGTGCATAGCCTAAAACTTCAACTATTTTGGAACAGAGGGAGTATGTATTTTTAATTATAAATATACTGATACATAGTAATACATGCAAGACATATAAACAATATAGTCCAGTGGTTCACAGCACATTTGTTGCAGCTACTGATATAGGGTTTGATTCTTTGTTTTTGCAGCTTTTGTTTTATTTTTATTAGCGTGAGTTAGAAAAATAAAATAAAAAGTCACTTGCTTTTATCCATTGGCAGAGAATTTACATCATTATGCTCGTTATTATTCAATCAACATTTATCACAAAAGCATTTACAAGATGTTAATGTTTTCTCTCTTTAAATTTTCTTTATTCAATGCTCTCATATGAAACTTTTGGTAAATCATTTGTAGTTAGAGTATATAAAAAATTATATATAATTAACTTAATTTTATTTAATAATATAAAATATGTTTATGATAAAAAAATTAAATTTATATTTTCAAAAATAAAAGTTGCAATTAAATATTTTAACTTTTAAAAAGAACAATATTTCACATTTAAAAATAAATATAATTTATATAATTACACATATCATTCATTCTTTTTTAATAAAAACATAACATAATATATATTATAGATTATAAAATAAACATATCTTTATTATTTAAAATAAATAATTTTTATGTCATATATTAATTTTTATGATAATATTATATATGAATCATTTACTGCTCCCAATAAATAAATAATGATAATTTATAAATAATTTATATATAATTAATTTATTTATTTTACATTTTAAAAATAATTATATCCAAAAATAAATGTATATTTTTAAATAAATTTTACTATAAAATAATAATAATAATAATAATAGTAATTCACATTTAAAATTTAATTTATATAATTAAATAAGATTCATTATTTTTAATAAGAATATATTATTAATATATATATTATTTTAAAATAAATATATTGTATACTAATTTTGTAATAATTTTATAATTGTATACTATTACTGCACTTTATTAAAAACTCTAATGAAAGCATACAATTTCTGCAGTATACTATTTCTACAACATATTGTTAATGCTTCTTCATCAGTTGTATCAATTGAGATCTAAGTAACATTAAGAGGGGTCTTGAGTCTCCTATAAATACATAGACAAAGTCTCATCTCATTTGGCCTGTTTTATGGCCATTTTTGTAAATAAAGTCCAATATTTTCTGTTTAGATCGGTTTTGCTCCACCTTTTAGACGATTAATCGGTTTTAAGTGATTAGTCGGGTTTCCGATTAAATGAAACGATTTGGCCAAAATGGCGGTTAACCTCAGTTGACCAAGTCGAGTGTCTAGCCGGCTAGACGCGGCGTTTTAGAACAAGACATGCAATACATAAAGTTTTAGTTAATTAATAAAATTTATACCAAATATTTAATAAGCCAAGTAGTATATAATAAGTAATGGGGTAAGTAAATAATAACAAATAACGAGTCAAGTAACAAGTCAAGTTAAATAAAAATATACTTGATATTTAACTTGTACTAGATCATGACCCGCCCGGTTGGGCGGGTTTTTATTCAATTGTAAGCACGGATTGTGTTTTGTTTATGGCAAGACAAAATTTGCTATAAAACTTGTGTTTTGATTTTTTTTTGTACATTACGAAGTTAATTTTGTACCGCCTCCAAAACTGGTCTTTTGTTTCCATGAATGAAGTACTTTAACGCGAATTAGCCAATTATTTTTTAATAGTTTGACACTATTTAAGAATCGAAAAGTGCTTTGTTTCGTTATAATTGTTTTTTGGAGCTGATCGTGGATGTGAAAGATGATTATGAAGACCAGTAATTACAGTTTAATTTAATTGCAAATGAACAAACTTTACTACCCAAATATTTCGATAAACATATAAGTAATCTATAATAAATACCAAATCACGCGAGATGTTCACCGAGATATTATGCATAATTGAAATGACTTGGAGAAAGGGGGTTCCATAAAAGATTTAATTGCAAAGTAAATTTTTTTTGGTTTTTGTTATGTAAATAAGAATTTTTTTTGTCATCCTATGTAAATAAGAATATACATTGAAATTTCTATAATAATAGAAAGATTTTCTATATAATTTATTTTACGAATATACTACGTAAATATTCCCTAATCCAATTGCCTAATCTATAATAATTAATACCAAATCAGGCAATATGGTCACCGAGATATTAGGCATAATTGATATGACTTGGAGAAATGTTTTTTCTATAAAATATTTTATTGTTAATTAAAAATTAAGGTTTTTTTTTTGTAAATTACCGGAAGTATATATATAGATAACAATTATTAACAGAAATATATGAACTTTAAAATCGAAATATTGTGCTGGATCAGTTTGAAATGAAAAGAAATTACTAATAAGGATGTAACCGAGATGAACTTGTGATATGAACCCGCGTTCAAAAATGGACCTTTTTGGACAAAATATTATTATGGCATCTGTTTAAATAAATTTTAAATGTTAAATCTATAGTATAGCCTCTTTAAATTAATATTCGATAAATTAATACACACTAAAAATCTCTATAAATTAATATAATTTTATAGTTCCAAATTGAGTTTTTGGTTCAATTAGTATATCGATAAATTAATAATCTCTATAAATTAATAAAAATGTAGTTTGGTGTAGTTCTAATAATATTAATTTATAGAGATTTCACTGTATTCTATTAAAAATTACTCGATATTAGTTGGTTCATCTATCTCATGTATGTGTCTATAATTAATCTATCTAATATTATTTGTACTAATACAATGAATATAGCCAATGAAAATGAATAGCTTGTGTGTATAATATATTATATACTATAAATGAAACAGTATATGGTAATATTATTATTCTATTGACCGCTGTAGGATAATGGAAATGGCCAAATTTACATTATTAAGAATATATGATATAGTATATATGATAATGTATTCATAAATAAATCGACCTAGAATAATATATGGAATATGGTAGACATAGATAGATGCCATATTCAGTTATGATACGTTTAATAAGATAGATTATTAGGTCGGTTATGGTACGCTTAATATATAAGGGGTGATATGTTTAATTAAAATATGAGGTCCATATTAAAAATTCATCTAGAAGAAGTTGTAATGTTTCTGTTTTAATAAGATAGATTTAACGAGTAAGAAAAAACCACTTACTTGTCGCTTGACTTGATTGTAGCAAGTATTGTATTTTCAAACCGAACCGAGTCAAGTAGAAAGAATAAGCCAGTATTAAGTTGTAGTGCATATGCCTAGTTTTAACTCGACTGTATAAATGCTTGGATAATTTGATAGACAAAAAAAAAAGAAGACCATTAAGTACAAGGTTCACTCACAATAGATTTCTAACACATCCCAACCAACTATCTGATCACTAACTAGATTCAGACCAAGTAACTCACATTACTTTTAGAAGCCACAACTATTCCTACGAAGACTAGCTTTCACGTTTTAGACTTGCTAGTATTTGAAATCTCCGTTCATGATAGTCTTTTATCCTTCACACGTGTCGAGAACACATAAGAACGAGATACAGCTACCTTATTATTTTCATAGGGGATAAAAAGGATATAACAGCCTAGTACGAACTTTAAATAACTGTCTTTGGCTGTGTGCGTCAGGATGCGCTTGTCAAGAAGTTGTCACTTGGGTTGTCGCAAACGATAACAACACATATTTGATTCAAAACCTGTCGAGCTGGATTCTTGACCCGGCCGATACTATTTTATGTGGAAACCAACTGAAAAAGGCAGGTTTCTGATTCTTTTTCTCTATGAGAAGATAACTCTCATCATTTCTCTCGCCTTTCTAAGAAAATTCACTCGTATTAATCTGTTTTTTTTTTGATATCTCTGGTGTCTGGGCAGTCACTCTCCCAAATATCCTCCGAAGGGGTCCAGCGCCCCCGCAGTAAGGATGTTAAATCGCTGTGGCCGGGTTTCGAAGCTGGGTGGCGGGCACCTCAGCCGAGGTTCCATTACCACCAGGCTACGAAGCCCGGTTAGCGCAAAAAAAAAAAGACTACATATGTTGCAGATCTCCTCTTCCACACTAAGATAACATGATTCCATTTCAATTCTTCTGTTTTCCAATTCATTTTATTTTTCGACCAATTTTTTGTGTCCATAATTTGATTCTTATTATCCTTTTGTTTTTTAAAAAACCTTATTTTGCGAAATTTACATAGTTGTGATTTATATATGCAGTTTCGCTAGACTGTTTTGTCTCCTTCTAAATTAATAATGAAATATTAGATTTTCATTACATAAGATTTCAAGTTCTAGTTTTAAAAAGAACCACAAACCTGCTCCAGTGCGCTGGTTTTACACAATAGTACTACTAGGTCCTTCTAATTATTATAGGGTTAAAAGGAAATGTATTGTAATTATTGTTTACTAAAACAAGAGTAGAAAACGATATTCATTACTCTCCTTTAGAAATTTCTGTTTGTTTTTTATATGTAGATGAATAGATGCGCTGAACATTTATGTGTGTAGATAGATGTCATTGTAAGTCATTCTTTAGAGGTATACTAACAGAAAATCTGGATGTATCGTGTTTTTCTTCAAGGAGAGAAATCATTTAAACATTCACAATTACACAAATATCTTTTTGTTTGTTGCGTGGATGCATACATTCATTCACATATTGTACATACATACATATAATCCACGAAACCATTATGTGAACCCATTTTTTTGTGAACTAGTTATGTCCCTAGTCCCCACTACGGCCTAAGGTTCCTCAGAAATACTACTTTCACCTACTCTTTTTTTTTGAACGTTTGAGTCAATTATTATCGATTAATTATGCTATTACAATGATGAGAATATTACAAAGACGATTTTACAGGCGACAATTCTACCACCATGTGAGAATACACACCTGACTGCACCACTCTGAGCCGTCCTATGAGATCCATGTTCAATGGAACGCCCTTCACCAAGCTGAAGATCTCATGTAACATGTTTCTCCATAATCTACATAATTTGGTATTTTCTGGGGTTTGAACCTCAGACCTCCGGGTGTAGAAGCAATTGAACTCTTAGTCAAACCACTAGACTAAGGGGACTTCCACAAAGAAAAAATATAGACAATGTGAACTAACTTCTCTTTTTCGAGTATAGTGTTAAATTTATTCAAAGAAAAATGTTTTTGTACATCATGTGTATTGTTTTTTAAAAACTTAATAACTGTTGGAAAATTCAACCACACAATGGCAAAACTATTTGATTTTAAACCAGAATCAAACATACAAATTCGCTGATACACTCTCTCCGACGAACTTGAGAACATAAATTAAAAAGTATGAATTTGCAGAATATAAAGATCAGAAGAAGAACACAGAAAAGATAAAAGAAGAACACAATAAATTATTTATTCAGAGTTCACCTATATGTTTTTACATCTCTAGGGCCTTGCAAGAGGCAAGAATATCTATTTCTCTCTCTCAACTTTACAAATCAACTTGCTTGGTCAAGAGATAAGAGAACACATGAGTTCTTTTTATATAGTATGACTCTATTACATTAACCTAGTAGATTAAGGCATTCGCGCCTTTCCATAAATCTATTAGAAAATATTTCAAAAATAATTGCAATTTCCATAATTTTCAGGATCCTATCAACTTCCATAACTCCATAAAATTGATATTCTTTTTCCTAATATGACGTCCTAGTCCTGGTTTAACTTATGCGATCTTTCTTAATTTCTATCAGATTCCTTGACGTAGTTTATGAAGTAGTTCTGAATCCCAACAAACTCCACCTTGATGACAGCAAACATGATCCACTACTTACGTTAAGCAAATCTGTGCTTTTCCAGGCGGTGCTGAATGCTCCTCAGTGTTCAGACATCCCAAGGAAGTCAACCGCTTCCTCAAACTTTTTAACTGGAACAACCTTTGTTAATATATCAGCAGGATTCCAAGAATTTCATGTCTTTTTCACACTTACATCACCCTGCGGGATAATATCCATGATGAAATGCATCTTTCTGTTGATGTTCTTAATCCTCTCATGGTACACATCGTTCTTTGCTAAATACAGTGCAATTTGAGATTCACATGATATCTCCATTGTGTCTTGCTTGAATCCAATCTCCTCCGCAAATCCCCTTAACCACATTCCTTCTTTGACCGCTTCAACCAGCGCCATATACTCCGCTTCAGTCGTTGACGGAGACTCTACACTTTGTAGACTTGATCTCCAGCTGATTGTATTTTAACCAACCATGAAAACATAACCTGAGATCGACCTTCTCTTTTCCAAATCTGAAGCAATATTAGGATCACAAAATCCTTCAACCTTAAACGCCTCATTCTTTTTGAAGCAAAGTTTCAGATCTTGTGTTCCCTTCAACAGTACAATGAACCATCTCATGCTTACTCATAAACCTGTTAACCAACCCTAACGCATACACCATATCACTGCCTATCATAGCATACATTATGCTTCTGATAGCATTGGCATATGGAATATCCCCCATACATGTCTCTGCTTCATCATCAACTACGGTAAACAATTTGAAATGTGCACCAACAGCATTGACACACTCTTTGACTCATTCATGTTGAATACCCTAAAAATCTTCCTGATATAACCATATTGAGATAGTGTCAGAATCTTCTTTTCACGATATCTCTCAATATCCATTCCCAAAATTCGCCTTCAAGTCCTTCATCTCAAATATGCTTCTGAGTAGCTGCTTAACTTTCCTGATCTCTGTCGCATCCTTTGGGGAAACAAATATATCATCCACGTATAACAACAAATAGATGTATATACCCTTGATTACCTCTTTGATGTAAACACAGTGATCATATTCACTCTTTACAAAACTGTAACTAACCACAAACTAATCAAAACACTTGTTCCATTGTCTTAGCGTCTGGTTTAGTCCATAAAGAGCCTTCTTAAGTAGACAAATGTCATCATATTTTCCTTTAACATGAAACCCCCCTGGCTGCTCCATATAAATCTCTTCTTCAAGTTTACCATGAAGAGATGCACTATTTACATTAAGTTGTTCAAGCTCCAAATCCAGATTCACTATAATTGACAACATGAATCTTATAGACACATGTTTCATGACGGTCAAAAAAACATCTTGATAATCAATACCCTCTCTCTGAGAATATCCCTTAGCAACTAACCGAGCCTTGAATCTAGGCTTCTCAACATCAGGTATACCAGACTTCAGTTTAAAAACTCACTTGCAACATATCACTTTACACTTATTAGGCCTTCTCACAAGTTTGCAGGTTTGGTTCTTATCCAGTGAAGTCATCTCTTCACCACATGCTTTATCCCACTACTTTCGCTCTTTACTGTTTATCTCTCTATGATACTCTTGAGGTTCCTCAGCACATACGTCATCAGCTACATTTAGTGTAAATGATGTTATATCCTCCGAGTCAGAGTACCGTGCAGGTGGCACTATTCTTCTCCAAACTATCCCTTGCTAGCTGATATCCTTCAAAACTTCACCTTGTTTGTCATCTGCGTCACCAGTTGGATCAGCTGTTTCGTGAACAACTCCACCTGAAGCCTCATTTTCCGGTCTTGACGCAGATCCTACTGGATCTTCCAGCATAGTCTGATTTCTTAGCTCCTCTGTATCATCTTCTTTAACCTCACAAACATTCAAATCCTTCCAGACCTTGTCTTCTAAGAATATCAGGTTTCTGCTAATAATACACTTTTTTTCTTCAAGAATCCAAATTTGTATCCTTTCACACCTGATGGATAGTTGACGAAGATTCCCTTTCTAACTCTGGTCTTGAGCTTTCATTGATCTGCATAGACGTAAATCACTGATCCAAATCTTCTTAGGTACAGCCGGGCTTCTTATCCAACCAGAATGCTCCCATCTATTGTAGAAGATGGACTCATGTTTGTCACATACGCTGACGTAGACACCGCTTCAACCCATAGTTGTTCCTCTAGGCCCGACTCAACCAGAAAGCATCTCAAATTCTCCATCAGAGTCGTGTTAATATGTTCTGCTACACCGTTTTGTTGTGGTGTAAATGAGCAAGTCCTATGTCTCTTGATTTCATGGTGCTTGTAGAAGTTTTCAAACTCTGCGTTACATAATTCAAGTCTATTGTCTATTCTAAGACAACATACCTTCTTCTTGAAGGCTTCTCTTATAGCTGCTAAGAAATATACTAAGACCTTCCTTGTGTAATCATCGATAATAGGTAGGAAGTATTGCTTCCCTGACAGACTTGGCATCACATTTGGAGATCCCCATAAATCAGCATATACATACCTGAGAACTTCATATGTATCATGTTTTCCGATGTTAAAGCTTAATCTCTTTTGCTTTCCCATCACACAACTCTCACAGAAATCTAAAACTTCATTCCTCCTCCTATCAATCACCCCTTTCTGGGTAATAGTTTATAGATTCTTCATAATCATGTGCCCAAGACGTCTATGCCACAAGACTGTCTCATCCTTAGATATTTTCTTCCTGACACTGCAGTTTACTTCACCTGACATACTCTCACCATCAAATTGGTACAATGACCCAGACAAGGTTCCCTGAAGAACTAGTTTACCATTCTTGTAAAACCTAGTATTTCCATGGATACCACTATGTTCAAAGCCCGATAAATACAAGGTTCCAGTAGATATCAGGTTCCTTCGTAATTCCGGAATATACCTGAAATTTGTGAGTGTTTTAACAGAACCTCCATAAGCTTTGATGTTGATTGTACCAATCCTTTACACTCTAACCGCACAATCATTACTAAGAAGAACTTGTCCCGAAGTCAGCTCTTGAAACATGTGAAACCAATCTCTCCTACACGTCATGTGGTAGGAACATCCAGAATCAATCACCCCCTATCATGATGCCAGCTATCTGCTACCGACAATGCATCATCCCCTGAATTAGAACGAACTTGACGACGTAAGTTAGAAAGTATGAATTTACAAAATATGAAGATCAGAAGAAGAACACGAAAAAGGTAGAAGAAAGACACAAGGAATTGTTTACCAGAGTTCACCTAAATGTGGTTACGTCTCTGGGGTTTGGCACGATGCAATCCACTATAATCTGAAAAACAAAGAATATAGAACCTCTCTCTCTTTCTCAAGCTTACAAATCAAGTTGCTTGATCAAGAGATAAGAGAACACAAGAGCTCCTCTTATATAGTAGGAGTCTATTACATTAACTTAGTTGGATTAGGGGATTTGCCCATTTCCATAAACCTATTAGAAAATATTTTAAAATACTTACAATTTCCATATAATATTTCTAGGATCCTATTAACTTCCATAACTTCATAAAAATGATATTTATTTTTCCTAATATGATGCTCCTTGTCTTGGTTTAATTTATGCGATCTTGTTTGATTTTCATCACCAAATTCTGACGAAATCCTTGATGGATTTTTGACGAAGTTTCTGACGTAGTTCTGTCTCAACAAGAATTTTATCCAAAAACAGAATAAAACCCAAATACTATGGTAGAACGTTATGTTTGTGAAGCCAACAAGAACTGCAGTAGAGCTCTATATTTGTGGTTCCCCATTGCTGAGATGGATAAACATTTGTCTTCACTTGACGATCAATGAATCTGTCCACAGATGCAGTAGCCACAGGAACAGAGCCATGACGTCTCTCATTGCTTTTCCGCCAGAGCGAGGGCAGAGACATTTGAAAAAAACATATTGCGGCAGAAATCTAACTTTGAGTCCAACGTATTACTCAAAAAAAAACGTATTGCTCACAAGTAAATGAATAACATATTTTTTTGAAAAAAAGTAAATGAATAACATTCTCTTCTCCCATTCTAAAGTGAAACGAGATCCTAGAACATCCTCTTGTTAACGTGGTCCAAACTGCTGCCGTGTATATATATTCAAGTATTTTGTGAATAGTATTTGCAATAATATCAGTTCATTAGAAAGATAAATAGTATTGTTTTGAGAGTCGGAATTAAACATCGTATTAAATTGCTAATGAAATGATTTTTTCCGCAAAATGAAACTTGTGATGCCATCTTTCGTCTAACACATCAATAAACAGTAACAGTATTAGCTCACAGTGAGTCTTTTTTTTTTGACAACAATGAATTACTCTAACGTGATTCCACCGATTTGGAAAGCCAAACCGGAGGTATCGAATCGACATATAACATAGCTGATGGTGAACTCCTTGCCCCATGAGCAAGCTTGTCCGCCATTGTATTTTGCGCCCTTGGAATATGTCGGATCTTGAAATTAGGGAAGAAAGTCTTACTTCGGCGAAATTCCTCCATGTGCGTAGTAAATGCTGGCCATTCTTCGGGTGAGGACACCATCGTCACCAGTTGAAAACAATCCGTAGCAAAAATCACATCTGAGAACTGCAGGGTCTTCATGCACTCCATTGCCCAAATCAGCGCTTCACATTCTGCGTGTAAAGAAGATAGGCTACATTGGAGATTCATTGCTCCCATCATCTTGTCCTCTGAATCTATCTGTCGGCAGTACCACCCCTGTCCAGTAAACACATCTTGTTCCTTCCAAGATTCATCGACAAAGTATATCTTGGTTGATCCCAAAGTTTGCCAATCGGTAAGTGACTGAACATTTTTATGAGGAGCCGATACCAATAATTGTGCCTCGGTCTATAGTGTTTCCTCAAGATCCGCTATCCGCAATATCTCCTGGGGATTCCCATTTCTCACAGTGAGAGTCTGAGACCAATTATCAGTCAAAAGCTGAAATTAATAAATAATAAAACGCTTTGATTTTAGAAGATAGCAACGAAGTATATGTTGCTTTGAAGTGTTGGAACGGATAACCCTGTCGCCAAAGATGATAGACGAATAAGAAGTTTTATAATTTTGTACGTAGTTCTTATGATATTTGTGTGTGTGTGTTTCAATATATATATCATGTCTTGGGATTACATATATATAATTTTAAAGGTTAAGTAAGTTAAAATGAACCTTCTTAGAATAATAATAAGTAAAACCTAGTTTACAAAAAGAAAAGAATAAAAAATAAAACTTAATTTCACATAAATGGCCTAAATTATTTTTAATGTTCTTTCTTCCTCGTAATTTCCTTTTACAATGGTAAGGTTTTAAATGTTCTTTGAGTAACGGCAGATATTTTTTTTTACTTAAAAAAAAAAACAAAACTGCATATTTTTTTTCTGAGAAGTGGAAGAAGCAAATCTCACAAAATTGAAGTTGTGATTTCTCTGTAAACTTAAAGTTAAGCTTAATAAATGCAAAATAAAATGCTCATAAAGTACAACGCGATAAATCCAAAGAATATTTATCATTAGATTTTAATAACACATTAATAGGCTTAACTAGCTTTGAATTAAGTATTTTGGATATTTAAAATGCTCGAATTTGACAACCTACCATCACTGAAATAGTATTGGAAGAGTCTAAGCTTGTTAGACAAGAGCCTCTAGGAAATCTAAAATGTTTACATTTGACAATCTAATTTGAATTATATTTTGAGATTTAAACCTTTAGGCAAGTAGTTGTTGCCATCTTGCTATTTTTGTGTACCAGAGCGAGACTTCGGTTTTTTCTACTCCTAAGGTTAAATGGACGTCTCAATGACAAAAGACCTTGTTTAAACCCACGTAATGAGATGATGCTAATATTAACACCATACCTAAACTTCAACATTGGTAATTTTAAGTTTCAACGTTACATATGTACTCTTCGTTGTCAGCAATATGTGTTCATTTAAAAAATGTTCAAATCCACCGTTTTTGCCGATAGAAAACGATTAAACAACAAACATTTTGATTTTTAGTCAGAAAAGCAATCATTTCTCAAAATTAATAGAGTTTGTTTCATTGTTGTTTTCCTTTTCTTGATCTATTTGTATACTTTGATATGATTCATAACAAAGTTTGGCAGAAAAAACAAGCTAAAAATTAGGATTTTTAACACTAAAACCCCTCAACTAAGTTTGTTTTGGGTAAAAACCCCCAAATTAAGTATTTAACGAAATTACCCCCAAACTAATTTTATTTAGTGAATTAAACCCTCTTAGGTCATAATTACCAGTACTACTGGTAAATCTTTAGTTTATGGGCCTTTACACTAATTAAACATAGTTGGGGAGTTTCATCATTAAAATAAAATAAAAATAAAAAAAATCCAAAATATAATAACACTATCTAAAAATTAGTAATTTTAATTTTCAAAATTAGTAACTTAATTTTCAAAATTAGCATTTTTTAATTTATATAGATATGTGAGTCTGATTTTTTTTTTAAATCAACACTATATATGTATAAATTAAAAATGTAAAACCCCAAAAATAGAAAAAAAAATTATCTAAAGCTTTACTTGTAATAAAATTATCTAAAAATTAAAAATGTAAAAGACAATAAAATATACCAAAAATTATATATTATCTAGTAACTTTAATTTTCACATTAGCATTCTTAATAATTTCTATAAATATATGAGTCTGATTTTTTTTAAACAACATTATATATGTATAACTTTAATTATACATTTTTTATTTATACATTTATAATGTTGATTTGAAAAAATCAGACTCATATGTTTTTAGAAATTTTTTAAAATGCTAATTTTGAAAATTAAAGTTACTAGATAAGATATAATTTTTATTATATTTACTTGACTTTTACATTTTTTAAATTTTTAGATAATTTTAATACAGATACAGCTTTAGATATTTCTTTTATATTTTTTGGGTTTTTACATTTTTAATTTATACATATATAATGTTGATTTTTTTTTAAAAAAAAACAGACTTATATATCTATATATTTTTTTTAAAATGCTAATTTTTAAAATTAAAGTTACTAATTTTTAGTAATGTTATTATATTTTGGATTTTTGTAATTTTTATTTTTATGGTAAAACCCTCCAACTATTTTTACTTATTGTAAAAACCCCTAAACTAAAGATTTACCAGTAGTACCGGTAATTCATTAAATAAAATTAGTTTGGGGGTTATTTCGTTAAATATTTAGTCTGGGGGTTTTAATCCAAAATAAACTTAGTTGAGGGGTTTTAGTGTTAAAAATCCTAAAAATTATTACTACCCAATTTTTTTTGTTTGTTTCTTGAGGATCATTTTAGGATAATTGTTTTTTTGACGAACTTTTAGGATAATTGTTTAATTTGGAGAATCACTGAATTTTTTAGAAAAGTTAATGTTATAGATAACATTATAAAGCAATTTATAACATAATCTTATGGGAATGGCCACTTTTTTTCTTCTAATTCCGTCAATCCCTTTAAGGGATGAATTCATGTATATAATAAGTCATTTATCATTTTTTTTTATAAAGAATCATTTATCATTATTCCACCATAAAATATATAAATGCCACGAAGTTTATGCTCATATACATCTATACAGATACAAGTATCATAAATGTGTGTTATAATTCAACTACCTTCCAAAGTTAGTTTACAAACCGATAATTACTGACTTACTCACATTTTTATTGTACACGGTGCATGCATTTATTCACACATGACACATGTATAATGTATGGTATTAATATATGTCACACCATAACATTGGTATTCTTTTTTTTTATATAAAAGATTTTCTATTAACATTGGTATTCTTGGTATCTCGCACCCTTCTCTTCGCATCTCATTATATATAAACACCACCATCGACTATCATTCTTCTCTGACTATTAACTGAAATGGTTCTCAAAACACTTGATTAGACTCGTCTTTGTTTTCTCCTCCTTCTTCTTGACCACCATCATCATTATCGTAAGTTACAATCAAAACTATGGTGTCTGAACAGTATATTCGGAAGAGTGTGGGTATAATAGGTATATTTTCGATTATTCACATTTACGAACCTCTTTTTCCTTTCAGATTTTTCATAAACCTACGATTTGCGTCTAATATGTTGATTTTTTTCAATTCATATGATCAAATTTGCAGGAAATGTCATCGCATTATGTTTGTTTCTATCACCAACGTAAGGTTTCTTTTTTTTTTTTTTTTTGAAAAACCAACGTAAGGTTTCTTTATACTATTTTGAATAAAATTTCTGAAACAAAGAACGTTCATGAATCAATTATTTATATTTTTTTTCTTAAAGAAAATAAATATTTCATAAATTCAAGGTATGATTTCTCTTGAAAGATCTGAGTTGCGTTCACCACTTTTTAAGTTTTACTTCTTGTAACCAGAGTAATAAAGTTGATGCTTTTCTCGCAATAAAAATGTTTTTGCCAATATTTTATAAAAACAAAGAAAGTTTAACATATATATACTAGTAAATTTTATTCCAAAAAGATAAAGGTATTCTAGTTAGTAAACTAATTATTAAACTAGGTAATATCATAAAATAAGAAAAACAATTCCTAGAAAATAGATAAATAATAATAAGTGATATTAAAATGATTAATTTAAACTTAATGTTCCATTTACAATATTCAGGCCAACATTTAGAAGGATCATGAAAAATAAGTCAGTGGAGGAATACTCACCAATACCGTATTTAGCGACTCTAATAAACTGTCTCGTTTGGGTTCTCTATGGACTCCCTATGGTGCATCCTGACAGCACACTGGTCGTTACAATCAACGGTGCAGGCATCCTAATCGAAGTTGTGTTCATTACCATCTTTTTCGTTTTTAGTGGTCGCCCAAAACAGAGATTGGTAATAGCCGCTGTTTTAGTGGGTGAAACGCTGTTCGTGGCTATTCTCGTAGTCTTGGTCTTCACTTTACAACACACTACCGCAGAACGTACGATGAGCGTTGGAATCATATGTTGCGTGTTCAACGTGATGATGTATGCTTCTCCATTGTCTGTTATGGTATGTTTTTGTTAATAATTATTATTTATCAGAATTATATTTGCTTGCTAATTTTTTTTTCATTTTGTGGTTTCAATATTTAATGATGCACTTATGACTTTTGGCTTCCTTTAAAAACTTGCAACTAAACTTTTTTTGCAAAATAATTATCTCGGAAAAAAATATGAAGAAAATGGTAATAAGAACGAAAAGCGTGGAGTTCATGCCGTTTTGGCTGTCGTTAGCTGCGTTTCTAAACGCGAGTGTTTGGACAGTTTATGCAGTCATGCCTTTGGATCCATTCATAGCTGTGAGTTTTCTTTCTTTTTCATCGAAGTTTCATGATTTACCTATAAAACTAGATTTGATCATATATTTATTTAAAAAGAGGATACTGAACCCAAATAATGAATATGATAAATTACAATAAATGATAATTATATATTTCGTTCGTAGGAGATAAAAGATAGTATTAAATTTGATTTTAAACATTATTTTGTTCAGATACCAAATGGAATTGGATGTGTGTTTGGACTGGCCCAATTAATATTGTACGCTGCATACTACAAATCCACTAAAAGAATGATGGCGGAAAGACAACAGATGATAGGTTTATCCAGTGCGGTCGTTCGTATTGGACCTGAGAAAGTTGCGCAGCAATCGGCTTAGCGGGCGTTTGGTTTTGATCTACTCGAACTATTCACCGTCCGATCATCATGCTTTTATTTTCAGTCTGCGTTTAAGTAATTTGCGATGTCCGTTATTTGAGGAGCAATGTGTTCTTTTTAAAACTATGTGGTTTGTAATGTTCCAACTTAAAGATTATGCGGACTAAAATAAAAATTTAAAAAGTGTCTTAGCCTGGGCGGGGGTATTGAGAAGCAATTTATATCTATCATATACTATTTGTTATTGTTTATTAATCAATTTTTTTTTGAACATCGGATTTGTATTAGATTAAAGCTCATACGAGCAAAGATTAATTACATGATGTAACGAACTACCAGTAAGATAGCTCAATAGTATTTTAAATTCGCATTAGTTATGTACCTCTGGGTCTATGTAAATAAGTGAATTTCTATTTTAAATATTCTTTTTAAATTCTAAACTTTATCCTCTAAAACTACATTTCTCAACCAAAAAAAAAATCTAAATCCTGAATCTTAATTTGATCCAAAAAATAATCTAAATTAGTTAACCATAGAAATAAAAATATTTATGTACTTATTAAAAAAATATGATAAAAAGAAAAGTTGAATGTCATCTTGAAATTTTAATGTTAATTTAATGGGGGATATTTGAGTTTTTTTAATTTTAATTCAGTAGAAAGCAGTCCGCTCAAATTTTGAAAAGAAGAGAGAGTTACGACTTACGAGTCGATCAAATTGGGATTCTCTCTCTTCTCGGAGGAGCTAAGAAGAAGGGAAGAGAGAGAGAAAATGGGGGATAAGAAGAGATGGATAGCGATGTATACGAAGCACCTCACACAGAAGAGAAAGGTCTTTCACGATGGCTTCCTCGATCTCCACCTCACCCGAAAAAAGGTTTCTCTTCCGATTTTTGGGGCTTACTTTACTCGAATCGAATAGAATCAGATCTTCATCCACTTCATGCTTTGATTGATTGAATTGAAAAGCAGGTGTTGCTTTACGACGAGGCAGATAATCTACTCGAAAGCAGGATGTTAAAATCGAACGAAGTTGTGAGCTCTGGTGAACGACTCACGTTTCAAGCTTATCTTGTCGATGTTTGCGAACCAAAGGACGAATCTGAGCCTCCTTCATCATCTGATCCAAAGCCTCAACCAAGTGTTCAACACCGCAAACCATTTGCAGTCCTCAGGCCTAATTTCAAGAAATCTTCTCCTTCTTCTGGTATCACTAAATCCTCTGATTTTATTTTCCTCAGGACGTTACCAAGACTGACTTATTTTCCTTTTTTTGTTTCTGTCTGGCACAAGAGAAAAAAACTAATAATTTTGCTTCTTCAAAGAACCTCAGCCCATCTCACAAAATGATTAGAGGTTAGTTTCTATCCCTGGCCTCAACTATATTACTCCCTCTTGAGTGTTAGCAGGCTATTAATGTTTTCCTTCTACATTTTGCAGCATTCAGAAAGAGAGAACTCCACAAGTTTCCCGATTCTGTTAAACCAACATTTGAAGGTTTGATCCTTTCTTTGAAACCTTCTTGTGTTTTCGAGAAGGTCAAGTTAAACCTGTGGCATTGCTCTTGTTATTAAATCATCATCCCTATCTATCTCTCCTCAACTCAATGTATTTATAACCTCCACAAGGATGGAGGTTAACATAGTTCATGTTAGGGACAGGATACTCTTTTTTTCATGTGTTTTAGGCTCTATTTAAATAATGAAAACTCAACAGTCAGAAAGAAACGGAGCATGTACATGTATAATGAAAACTCAACAGTCAAAACTAACAGCAAGTATGCAGGCACTCCACCTCTTGGCTTAGCTAATAATGGAAGCAGTGATAACCCTCTGATCAACTCTCCTTGTGATGGTAATAATATGGGAAATCTACCCACTTCATACTTCCATAATTGTGGTTATTTGAAGCGTTAATCATTACCAAAAACATGAGAGATGTTGCAAACTCATCTGGTAAAATGGTGCAGGAAAGTCTGGTGCTGATTTAAGCCGCCGAGAGATTGACGAGTTTAGCAAGGACGTTCCTCCACGTAGGCCTTTACGTGATGGTAAGTCAAATGTTCATTTTTTAATTGTTTCAGTTTTTTTGTCCAAAGTGGTTTCTTTGTAATAACAATACAGATGAAACCTCATTGCAGTAAATCAAATACTCTCCATGCTTCGGAGACCGAATGCTACAGCCACATGTTCTGACATTAACCCGACGACGCCAATGTCCTCAACAAAAGTACCTCCAGAATCTGATACCAGCCAAAAAATCATAGTGGAGCCTATATCACCGAGAGGTAATTCCCCAATTTAAATGCTTTTAAGACTTGAATTAAAAAAAATACTGAAATGGGAGTGTCTTATCTGAATTGCAGCAGCATCTAGAGATTCACTTCCCCAGCAGTTCATGGTGCGTGAAACCTCTTCACTGGCCAAGACAAGTGCACGCACAATGACTCATCTGAACTCGGCCTCTCCTCCGAGTTTTGACCTTGGAATATGAAACCCCCACTCTCTCATTTTACGCAAGTTCCTCCCTGAACTGTATAACTTTTTCTTTTATGAAATGAACTATACGGGAACAAAGATATGTAGTTTTATGTCCGACTGAAAAAAACTGACGAGCCAGATCCAAAGTTTAACAACTCAGTCTGATCATTACTTGTATCTCGTTTTCGTCCCAGGAAGAAAAAAATAATACACATAATAAATAGCGTGAGAACATCACTTTCATCTGACTTCTTGACCTCATAAATCTCCTACTTTCTTTTGTCAACATTTCATAAAACAACAACAGTACGTTATTTTGAAGCTAAATATAGAATAATAAAACGCATACCCAAGGAGCGAGTCTTAATCATTTCCTAGGATTACGGTCAACCTTAATAACCAACAAATATCGTCTACAAATTCCAAATTTTCAACCACACAAAAACACACTTCACAGAGCGATCTTTAGAAGAAATTTCTTGAGAGATATACGTTACTTCCATATAGATATATAAAAAGTAAAGGGAAATGGCGGGACCGGAACAAGCAGCAAGGCAGTCAAGTGAAGTATTGGGCCAGCGGCGAGCATTAGGGATGTGTCCGGTGAGAGCAGCAGCGGTTGGATTTGTGATTGTTGGTGGACTTGGCTACATGGTCTTGTACAGCAAAAAGAAGCCAGAAGCTTCAGCAGGTGATGTCGCTAAAGTTATATCCGGTGTCTCTGGTACTACTGAGAGTACTCGTCCTCGTAACTGACATTTTCTCAAATTTAAGCAAAAAAAAAAAAAAACTGACATTTTTGCTATATTTGTTTGATTGAAGTATATAGTGAATCTTTAAATATTTTAAAAATTTCAGTATTTGAATTTGTTATTCATTTATTCTTGACATCAATCCTTTTTTTTTTTTTTTGTAAACTGCATATTGACATCACTCCTTCCAAAGTCAGTTATTTGCTCTTATTTTTTTTGGGAATGTGAAATCATATGTATGGCATGATATTATGCTCGAGTCATTCAATTATAACTTGAAAATAAAAAACAAATATTGTTTTTTTTTAACGCTGATTTATTATGATATTACAATTATTAGAAACATTACATAAACACGATAATAATGAATAAAAATATGAATGGTAGAAACATATATATCACATACATATACAACAAAAACATATATATTACAGGCACACACATATATATATATATATATATATATATATATATTAGGTCATTTTTGGCAAATTTTCCATATATATATCGAGTCAAGGATTTATATTTACAAATATTGAAACTTGTGATATCAATTTAATTATTTTCCAATATACATATAATATAGTGCTCGAAATTAATGGAAACTAATGAATTTGCATTCAGACGAATAAGAACACATTTTTATTGGTGAATATAGCCATGGTAGAACTTCTTAACTCTTTACTTGAAAATGGAAGCATCTATGCTAATTATTTCAAATATTATTTGAAGGGAATGATTGTCGAGAAATTTACTTCCAGAGACACATTCTCAGTTATCAATTACGTTATCAGTCACTTTGTGACTTTGACACACTTTTCTTGTGTGATAGACCTAAACTGCCCTTAACCAAACCTAAATATTACACTAACTAGAGTCCATTAACTATTATCTAACCTAAACATTTCTTTTTCATTATTTATATATTCAACATCGATATCAACACCTCTTCATCTTTTACTTTCACGAATCGCTTGTCTTTTTCTCAGTTTCAATAATTCAATCTCTATTTTTGCCATTTTTTAATTTGTTATTATAGCTTTATGAATGAATAATAAAATCGGAACTTGATTGAGGTAGCGGCGGCAGCGGTGGTGGTGACTGTGGGAGTAACGGTGGTGACTATGGGAGTAACGGTGGTGGCTCTGAACAAGATGATGATAGTTATGAACGGCAGCACTCAGTCCAATGGAAGCGGTGGTTGACACCGTGGTGGATATCATAGTAGAGGCGGTGGTGGTGGTGGTGGTGGAAAGTGATAATAAAGGTGGGAGAGATCGTGGAGACAGTGGTGGATACCATACTGGAGGCGGTAGTGGTTATGGAAGTGGCTGCAGTGGATACGAAGGTGATAATGGAGGTGGAGGTGTTGGTAATTATGGAGGTGACGGTGGCCTTTTGACCAATGTGTGTGTGGATATTGTTGATGTAGTCAGAAGAGTTGTGGATAATGAAGGTGGAGGAGATAGTGGAGGCGGTGGCGTGTATGAAGGTGACGATGGTTCTCTTGGTCAATGTGTGTGTGGATGTTGTTTATGTGGTCAGAAGAGTTGTAGATCGGGATCTCGTGGTCAGAGTTGTATTGATGTGATATGGGCTCTCGATGGTGGATATGAAAGTGGTAATATCGATGGATGAGATAGTGGAGATGGTGATTAAAACGAAAGGGTAATTAAAATGAAGGTGTAATGAAGGTGGAGGAGATCGTGGAGGCGGTGGTGTTTATGAAGGTGACGGTGGCTCTCTTGTCAATGTGTGTGTGAATATTGTTTATGTGGTCGGAAGAGTTGTGGATAGGGATCTCGTGGTCAGAGTTGTATTGATGTAATCAGAAGAGTTGTGGATGGGCTCTCGATGGTGGATATGAAAGTGGTAATAGAGGTGGTGGAGATAGTGGAGGTGGTGATTAAAACAGAAATGGTAATTAAAACTAAGGTGGAACGGTGATGGAGGAGATAGTGGAGGAGGTGGTGATATTACACCCTAAAATATTCGCTTTATTGTAGCTTGTTAGATCGTATGCCTTTACACAAAAATTCGTCTACGAAATCTCTTGTAAAATTAAAAACCTTGTCCACGAGAATTCGTTCATGAAATCTCATCCACATATCTCACATCTACAACTACACCATCCATAAATATTCATTCACAATTACACCATCCATATATATCAATATATGTATATATATATATTATAAATTTTACAAGAAATATATGCATTATGGATATCAAAATGTACAAGAGAAAAAATCATAATTTGTTTTACACATAAATATAAAATTTTATACATTATAATTTGCAATAGAGAGCGGTAAAAATTTTCACCTACTTTCTCAAGCTACTTAAATATTTATTTCTCGATATATGTACTTATCCACTTTACATTAATTATAACTGAAACGTTTCATAGTTACAAATGAAGTAAACACCACTTACAAAGCAAAATGTCTCTTTACCTAAGGCAAGGGCATCTCTGTCAAAAAAGGACACCTGTCTCAACAATGTGTCCCAAATCCATATTGTGTCTCTCACCGAGAAAGAAATACACAATGTGTCTGTTTTTGTAAGTGTCTCATGATTGTCATGTTCTTAAGATGGAGATAAAACATTAAAAGTCCTACCAGAGTGGTCTACCTTCTTCATTGTTTAGAGAGAATATTACTCTCAGAAACACAATCTGAATTGTGAATTACACTAAAAGACACAATTTTAGTTGACACATTTTATTCTTGTAATTTTACCAAGATAACCTCTAACTAATGAGGTTGTCGATTTCGTTAGGCTTTAAAACTAAACAAAACATATCTACTATTTTATTTTTTATTTATTAAACCAAATAATCTATTTCTCTCCTCTGTAACACAGATCTGATTTCTCTCATCTATAAAACAAAATAGATCTGATTTATTTTTCTCCTCTATAACACTTTCTCTGTCATGGTGACTTTGGTGAAGTTCTCCAGCTTGCTCGATCTGAGACTGCTCCGCCGGATTAGTCTCTCCAGCTCATCATCCTCAACCATTGGTGAGTCACACCATGAATCTAGAAACTCCAATCCATTCTCAATCGTGATTCTCTATTCCTAATTTCAGAGATATATCTAACTGACTCATATATGAAAAGTAAATTTCTTGTCTGATTTTTTTTTTTTAGTTTCAAGATCTGATTTCAAAATGAAGATGTTAGAAGTTGTGGTGGAGAAGCGGTGGATACCTCAATGGATGTGGTGGTGGAAGACGTGAGGGTAAAAACAGTGGTGGAGATGGTGATGGATGACGTGGTGGATGCCGTGATGGTGGATCCTATGATGGTAGATGTGGATACAAATGTGGAAGACGTGAGGAGGAAGAGGTGATGGTGGATGCCGTGATAGTGGATGCTATGGTAGTCAATGTGGATACAGAGGTGGAAGATGTGAGAATGATGAGGTGGTGGTAGATGCTTTGGTTGTGGATGCTGTGGCGGTGGATGTAAACATGGAGATGGAAGCCGTGAAGAAGAGAAAGTGGCCGTAGATATCGTGTTGGTGGATACTGTGGTGGTGGATAGAGATACAAAGGTAGACGACGTAAGGAGGAGGAAGTGGTGGTGTATACAGTGTTGGTAGATGTTGTGGTGGTGAATGTAGATACAGAGGTAGAAGACGTGAGGAGGAGAAGGTGGTGGTGGTGGGCTTTACAGACAATCTCCAACATGTAAGGTTTATTTTTGATTTCAAAAACACCTACACTCTTCTCATCTCACCAACTACGACTTCTGCCACTCTCTCATCGATATTCCACTGATCTCCATCTTTAGATACGCCGTTATACTCTATGAGTAAAAGATTCAAACTTTTCAAAACCCCATGCTTATGTATTAAATACTCTGTTAGTAAAGTTCAAGACTTTTTGGAGCACATAGATGGAAAAGACTCGGGTTTTGTTAAATCTTTGTCGAACATGCTTTGTGACGGACCCAAATTATCGAGAGGTCCGTATCTGACAATAACAATGATTTGCTCTGTTTCGTCTCTGATCTACGTTTCGTTAAAAGCTGGGTTTGTTTTCGGCGAGCCGATGAACGGAGATGGCGGAGGTAATAACCCATAAAATTATGTAACATTTTCGTGTACACAGAAGTTGTGTCCACAGAAATCTTGTCCACTGAATTATGTCTACAAAAACTCAATCACTGTACTAAATGACGAATCAGGTCCACAATTAATTGATTCACATATTCTTTTCTTTTTTATTCAATTCGAAACCAGCTATTTAAATACCTTAATCAAGTATATGAGAAGTTAATAGAGTTGTTTACCATCTAAGACACATTTTGAGTTTTTCTAACACGTAGAGACACAATGAGCTTTTGGGACACTTTCTTTGGACACGTGTCCTTTTTTAGACTCTTATGCCCTTTGGTCCATTTAGTTGTGGACGGATGACTCGTGGATGTGATTCTTACTCTATCATAATACTTCTTTAAACTCATTCATCTTTTTCATAAAAAAAAATGTTAAACTTTTTTTTTTCTTGACAAGTTCCATGGATGATACAGTGTGGATGAGGTTTGTGAACGAATTTTCATCAACAAAATTTCCAATCCTACAATATCAGATTTGTGGATATCAGATTTGTGGACAATAAAATTAGTGGACATGAGATTGCTGGCAGTAAAAGCGTAAACAAGACATGCTTTATTGAATATAGCATGAAAAAATATTTTGTTGTGACAATAAAAGATCAATACATGATGTCAAATTAAGATTACATAGTTCTGAGGTATCCACAAAATAGAGAGAGATGTTACTGTCTATCCACAAAAGAGAGAAAGAAAGAGATGTTACCAGAGAGAAAGAGATGTACTGACGACTATCCCTGAAATCTTGAGCTCGGATGTTGCCGACATTTTTGAGAGATGATGATTATGTTTTTGAAGATGTAATGGTGGTGCTCTGTTTCTGAGGTAGCTTGTAGTATAAATGTTTGACATTTTTCATGTATTTTCAAATAACTTCTTTGGTTGTTGAGTTCATTCTCTTTACTGAGGACGGAGCTGCGGTTGTGTTGACAGAACGGCGGTTACGGAGTTACGATGAAAAGAGCTAAGGTCGGAAGAGGGGGAAGAGGCACATAATCAGTGGATGATAAAGATTCAGTGGAGTCACGTGTGGTGGAGGAAGAATAGCTATAGTTAGAGCAAGAACAAAGTGTACAGGCCAGAGAAAAACAAGGGAGAAACTGGCTTTGGTAGAAGAGCTCTTTGGATCCTTATCTCTGTTTTGTATGATTTTTTCTACTTTGTGTCTAGACTTTTGCCAGATCTATAAGAAAGAGAGAGAGAGAGAGAGGTTCCACCGACATGAGGAAGAGGATGAGTGTGTTTTAGATTTAGATTGCTTTGAATATGAGTTATGAAATATGAATATTTCTGGGAAAATAAGAGAGTGAGATGAATTAGGGTTGATAAAGTGTGAATTGAGAAAGCGAGATAGAGTTGGGAGATATTTACGAGAGATGTTGGTATTATAAATTAATAGAGTTGTAGTTGACAAAAAAAAGAGTTGTGTTGGAGGTTATAATGGTCAAACAACACCAAAGAAGTGTGTCTCATGTGGAAATTGACTCCACACGTAATTGTGAAGTCATAAAGTGTCTCTAGAGATAAATTTCTCAAGTTAATAAACAATCTCATGTTATTGATCATTCTCTTGTCCACCATTGCTTTGTCCACATACCATGTCTACATATTCTCAGCCATTTGATCTTATGCATGTAAACATATCCAACACCTCAAAACAATTTACTTTTTATACCCCTATTTTTTCATTTTAACTTTTATCATTTACTGTAACTAAACACAAACTTAATTTTAACTTACTCACCTTACGATTGTCTCCTTAGAAGAGAGAGGAAAGAGACACACTTCTTCTTACACAAAAGAAGGGTCATTTCTGTCTAGAAAAAGACAGCTGTCAAGAGAAAGTGTGCCAAAAGACAATGTGTCTCTGAGAGTAAACAAAAGTCAGATTGTGTCCTTTTACGTAACTCTCTCTTGTTTGGATTGTGTATTGAAATAGAATTTCTATTTTCTGCCTCTCTTATTCGTCGCATATTAAATGCCAAGATAGATTCTAATCCATCTTTTAGAGTTACTAGAGTTGTTTTCCGTGTATAGTGAATAGCCGAGCGTTTTTTAAAATGTATTTTATAAATTTTCATTACGTAAACAAAAAATTATTTGTGCTACATTTAAGAAAAGGTGACTAATGAAACTTTCGGCTGACATTTGTTAGATTTGGTTTGTTATGGTTTCCAACTTAATACCGTTTAGTGAATTGGTCATAATCTCTACTATTATTATTTGCGAAGTGATTTTTCGCAACGGAGCTCTCACGTTAAAAGTTAGACTGGCTAAATACGATGATACCCTTAATGATTTTATATATAATTTATTATATAACTAAAAACGAAATATATGTTAATAATAATATATTTATATGTTATATTAGATTATACATTAATATTGTCAAAATTATAAATATAATTCTTATATATATATTGTGTTGTTATCTAAAAATAATATTTTTAAAAAATTTAAATTCAAAAAACGAATTTTAAGTTAATTTTATGTTAATAATATTATATTTAGATGTTATATTAGATTATAAATTAATATTGTCAAAATTATAAATATAATTCTTATATATATTGTGTTGTTATCTGAAAGTAATATTTTAAAAAAATAAAGTTAAAAACGAATTTTAAGTTAATAGTATAGATTTAGATGTTATATTAGATTATAAATTAATATTGTCAAAAATAAAAGATAATTCTTACATATATTAAGTTGATATCTAATAATAATATTTTTTAATTTTAAAATTTTAAGTTAATAATATTTTATTTATATGTTATATTATATTATAAATTAATATTGTCAAAAAGATAATTCTTATATATATTATGTTTTATAAAAGTTAAAATTAACATAAAAACAATTTAAAATTAGATATTATTCAATCAAAAAAATTTGTATACTCTCACGTTAAAAGTTAGACTGGCTAACTACGAAGATACCCTTAATGATTTTATATATAATCTATTATATAATTTAAAACGAAATTTATGTTAATAACATTATATTTATATGTTATATTAGATTAAAATTTAATATTGTCAAAATTATAAAGATAATTCTTATATATATTGTGTTGTTATCTGAAAATAATATTTTTAAAACATTTAAATTTCAAAAAACGAATTTTAAGTCTATTTTATGTTAATAATATTATATTTAGATGTTATATTAGATTATAAATTAATATTGTCAAAATTATAAATATAATTCTTATATATATTGTGTTGTTATCTGAAAGTAATATTTTTAAAAAACATTAAAGTTAAAAACGAATTTTAAGTTAATAGTATAGATTTATATGTTATATTAGATTATAAATTAATATTGTCAAAATAAAAGATAATTATTACATATATTAAGTTGTTATCTAATAATAAAATAAATTAATTTTAAAAATTTAAGTTAATAATATCATATTTATATGTTATATTAGATTATAAATTAATATTGTCAAAAAGATAATTAGTTTATATATTATGTTTTATAAAAGTTAAAAATTAACATATAAAACAATTTAAAATTTGATACTATTCAATCAAAAACATTTGTATAAGTTTCTTTTCTAAAATATTTCAAATATGTGAGTTTTTTTAAAATTCCAACACAATAATAAAAGTATATATTTTTATGAATTTTTTTATCATACATAAAAATGATGTTTAATTAAATTTTTGATAACATAAATAATAATTTATTATAATTTTAAATTAATAAATATTTAAAATAAAATTATGCCAGCATGTGCGGGCAAACCACCTAGTTTTTATATATTAGTTAATATCTCATTAAATTTCCGATGTGAATACATTGTCTCTAATACTTCTCTTCGAGACGATGACTTTTATCGGCAAGAAATCTCAGAATTTTAAGACGGTTATATTCATTCGAGCGAGTTAATTATAACCTTTATACCCGGTCGGATAAGATTATACTAATTAGGGATTTAGTATATTTAAGATCTGGACTCTAATACCATATTAGATTCAGTTTGTTATGAATTTCAAACTTAAAACTAATTGGCGATTAATGCATTGGTCACTAAATTTATGATGTGGGATAAATCGTGTCTAATAACATTAGTTCTCAAAAATTATACATCAACCATAATTTTATTTATTATTAGATTACTCCTATAGTCAGCTACATTGTCACCTTAAAAAAACATTGTCACCTTTACTTTACTTTTTTGTATATCTCACAGTAGAAGGAAGACATGTAAAGCAAGCAGTGCAACAACTATGATACTATTGTAATATAAAAATGTGTATACGTTATACATCTGTAATTACAAAGACACTTAATGAAGTTGACATTAGATATCCTCAGACTCTCATAAAATACCATAAGCATTTGATATGATTTTTGTTTTAAAATCCTTAAGTGAAGAACTATAATTTTAAAGGTTTGGGTCAAGTGTACATTGGATACGCTTTTGGACTTGTATCAAATTTAATTACTGATAGAATTCCAAATATGATGGCATGGCTTTTACATAACTTTAAGAACCTCATTTATATAATCATAGGAATAGTTGGTGTAGTTTTTGATACAATACAATATTTAGAATTGGTTATACTTATACATTAACTGATCGTCTGTGTAATTCGTTTTTTACTCTTTTAAAAAATTGATTTGGCCCCATAAAGTTTTCATTTCATCTCATCTAATTACTTCCCAAGTTATGGCTTTTAAAAAATTTCATGTATATAACCATGCCCTATGCACCTCCCGTTGGGGGATTAGTCTGGGCCTCAGCCTGGGATACACCCAAGTTAAAAAAAAAAAAAAAACCATGCCCTATAGATGGTTACACTAGTTAATGACACAATACAATAATTAACATGAATTTGCATACATTACCCCATAGTCTGTGTAGTTACAGAATATCTGTATTGCACTTTTTTTATATTGCACTTATTATTTATACTTATATGATATTTATTATATTCATTTATTTTGCATAATTTACTGTTCTCCCATTGATAGATTAGAGGAGCTGTTCTCTCCTTTCTGACATGCTTGTTCTGCTTCAGACGATGGGCTGTCAAAATTTCAAACCGTTACATATTAACATCTACTTTATATATTTTATTTTCTACAAGTAAAATATGTTGTGTAGCTATAGTTTAATAACTCATTTTTCATATTTCTTTTTGGGTAATATAAATTTCATAGTTTAGATGACAAGCAAATCGCATGGGACTGTTTTGTATGATACATATATAAAACACATCCAAAATATTATTAGTTAAGACACAAAACACTAGTAAATATATATCGACCAACAAAATGAATAACCAGGATAATAAACAAAAGAAGACTTACCACATAGAGAAAATGAATTTGGTGGATTTCCAATATAAATGGATGATATCTCCTGTTTTGAGACCTCTTGCATCTCTGATTTTGTTCCACCCACATGTGATACGGTAACCACCAGATGTGTGTTTATTGAGGTTTACCCAGTAGGATTTGTCATTGTCCAAAATTTCCACTTGAGCACCATTTCGGGGTATCGTATATCCCATGTTCTTTTCCATATTCTCGGTCAGATGTTTTGATAAATACAAACAACCGGCTTTGGACAGATCGCTGTTTGTTAACACTTTTTCTATCATCATATTGTGATCCATTTTACTAAACTTTTAACGCTTTACTTTTATAACTAAGAATGCTTACAGAAAATGAAATGTTTGAGGAGATAAGAGCTTAACACATATATTTATATATAGTTCTCGAGAAAATAATGTTCCTTGTCATAACTGTTTATGTTTACAATATTAATTTTATCTTAAAAAATAATTCTCTAATTTAAGTAACTTATATGGATGTATTTTCTAATCCACCATATTTTAGTTTTAAAACTCATAGGTTAAATTATTTATTCTAGTTATGCTACTGCAACAACCCTGATTTTTTAATCCTTACAAATAATACTCCCATTTATACATGCTAAACATATTACAATATCTCAGAAACATTAAAATATTTTGATATTATAAAATTTTATTCCAAACACACTGTAACTGCACTTATGGTACTAGATATTTTTATATCTATTTAGTTTTTACAGTTAATCCAATTATATTTTTCAACATTTATTCTTGAATTTAAATTAGTATTAACAATAACCAATCTAGTCATTATTTATTTTTCATTCTAATCATTCTAAATTGATGTTTAAGATTGTACCATATATATGTATATATGCAATAAATCATTCATGCATGTTGATATGTAGTATTCAAACAATATATATTATTTGGTGATCAGTGAAATTTAGGAGAAATATTATCGAATTATTAATTAACTTCTTAAATAATTTTTATTCAACATAACATTGATCCCATTTTAGTTTCCGGCAACACCATCATTCCAGTCTGATGAGTGTTAGTCTGATTCATTTGCAAAGAAGAACATGCATATAAAGTTATTACTATTATATTGTATAATTTGATACTTATATACTTAAATAATTAGTATATTATGTATCTTTATCGTGACTCATTAACTTCAGACACATCAGAGTTTTACAGTACTTGGTTGTATTCGTCGAAACATGTAATACTAACTAAACTTGAAGGTAAATCTAATAATGCGGGTTATACTTTTAATTTTCAAATAAATACAAACAAATATGAATACATATATATTCATAAAAAGACAGTTTTCCCGATTGTTGAGCAAGAACTCGTACTCAAACTGAACTGCAATGTCACCTACTGTTTTACATTCTATTATATGTTCATTGTGTATGACAAACATGTTATGAAAAAATAGTATATATATTATACAGAACAATAATTATGCCTACCATTTTAAATAAAGAAACTCATGAGTGCAAGATCTTTTTTTTGTCAGAAAGAACTGCACAACTTCCTTAAGAAAACAAACTTAACACCGAAAACAGTAATCATCAACAATGGGATTGCGGACCAAACCCAATCTATCCACCATAGCGACGTGAAGATGGACTTGTACAGCACCATCATTGGAGCAATTTCACTTCCCTTTCAACCATTGGCCGCTAGTGCTGCCACAAATCATGAGGTTTACACAAGCCTTATCTTCAGAATACCAACACGGGGACACATTAAACAACTAAAATATCAAGTCAAAAGTTGTGTCAAAAGCACCAAAACCATCAGTGAATACATGCGCCTCATCAAATCAACATCTGATGAACTTACGCTTCTTATCAAACCTATTGATGCAGAAGATTTAATTGAACAAATACAAGATGGCTTACCAGAGATGGCAGAGACAACTTGATCTCTTTCTATGAACTTACAGAGAAACTCCTCAACTCTGAAGCCATGATTGTGTGTGAACAACCAACGACACAATCATTCTTAGTCATTCCCAATCACAGCGAATGTTGTCACAAAAGGCAACAAAAATAACAATAGTGGTACTTGGAAACACTCCTTCAGGCCTCGCAAAACCAACACCAACAACAACAACAACAACAACACCAATCCCAACAATGGTAATCGATCTCGTCCATACTTCGGTCATTGTCAGACATGTGGTACCCAAGGTCACAGTGTTTAACATTGTCCATCTTTAAAAGGTTGTTTTAGCTGATATGGTATCACACAAAAACACTAACTCTCAGTGGCTTCAGTGGCACACTTTGCCTTGGTGAACTTTTCAACACCTCGATGCTTGGCTTATGGACAGTGAGGCTTCTCATCATACTACATTAGACATGAACCACTTGGCATCTCATATGCAATACTCCGGACCAAATGGCATTGTGATTCGTAATGACACCATCTTGCTAATCACCCACACTAGTTAATGAAAATGTGTATATGAAACGCGTATGAATGGCATGTTGCTCAGTTATGTGCGCCTCTTACATTATCTGCGACAGCCTCTTCTCCCGTAGATTGGCACCACCGTCTAGGCCACTCGGCTTTTCATATCTGACAAAAGGTTTCTTCTAGTTTTTCTCTTGGTTTTTCTTGTCGCGATTTTAATTCTTTTCATTGCAATGCTTTTCATTGCAATGCTCGCTCTATCAATAAAAGTGAATGATAATTTCATGTCTTAGAGATAAATTCTATACTTTAGATGATGATGACTTATGTATATATTCTCTCGTATGATGTATCCATGTAAACTTTACATAGAGTACATATTGTGAATTAATAATACTTCTGCATTGTATATTATATCCACTATCCATAGGACCGTCAAGTAGAGTGTTGTTGACCTGCTTGTCATCGTCTTCAGAAAAAAAGAAGAAAAAATAGCAAGCTGAGAGTCTTAAGTTTAGTATGAATTTTGGGGACAAATCTAGAATTGGATGTCACTCTATTATGCAGTTGAAAAGTTTCCTTACATAAGGCAATATCTTAAACGGAGCCAGCTTGATGACAATCTGATTGGTATAGAAGCGCATTGTTAATCTACTCCTCATTGGTAATCAATTTGTATAAGTAATCCCAACCATTTACTAGATTCAATAGCACCAAATACTAATGTGCGGAGAGCTCTGTACAAACAATCCAAAGTGATTTTGCAATATTTTCTATCAAATACCCAAGAAAATAATATGGAAATTAGGAGAACAATTAGACCAAACCATTTAAAATAAACATTCAGTACATGTCATTAAAACTAAATAATAGCACTAATTAATCTAATATGCCAATTTCCAAATACGCAGGTTTCCTTCTCCCTTCACATTTTTTTTGGGTCCCATTCCTTAAAAAAAAGGAAAAGAAGAAGGGGAAAACAAAACTAGAGATATCATAGATCAATGAACAACAACCTGTTGATTGACGCCATCGATGAGCATCACAGAGCTGTGATGATGAACCATGTGCCACCTCCCATTGTGGTACTCAAAGACGTTGGTGATGAGGAAGGGACCAGCGTCCACGTTCAGGTATGCTTTCATTGTAACCCAGGCCATGTCGGTTAGTATCCGAGTGCGAACGTTGTGGACCTGAAAGTCAAACCCTTGTTCCCAGTTGAAACAAAGTTGCCAGCTTTGCATCACTTCAGCGTACCTGCAATTTTGAGGCGGCAAAAACATTACATGATTCATTCATACATATTGTATCTTCTATCACTAGAAATTACATCAGAGGATTTGCGATATTGGGTCCAATGTGTGGTTCACTAGCATACTCAAACATCTAAAGGACCCACCTTACGGCAGCTAGCAACATAAAAGCATACTCAAAAAACCGTTAATAAACAGGCAGAATAATGGGAAGAGAAAAAAAAACAGACTCTTCAAAATAAGGAAGGTGGAGAAGTAGGTACCCAGAGAAAAGTTCGCCAGAGGCATGGATGCACTTGACATAGTCGGAGTTGAGCCACAACTGAGCCATATCTTGAAGAGACCTCTCTCTGATGATGTTGAAGAATCCAGTATTCACACTAATGATTGCTCTAGTTGTTGCATAGTAAGCTTTCCACCCGTTGACAGGGGTTATAGCATCTTGTTCCAGAGTAAAATCCTAGACCAACAAAGGAAGACAAAAATCAAAAAGACCATATCCAACAACACATTCATTTACACAATCACGAATCCAATTAAAAAAATGCTAAAAATCGTATCTTTAAAGCACAACTCATCAAAATCAACAGATGAACAAGTGAGTGATTGAAGCAAACCACCTTGTGATAGAGGGCCTTCCAAGCATTATCGTCATTAGCAGCCTTCCTCATCAAGGAATTGGTCATGGACAAGCGGCAGAGACTTGGATAATCCAAGTAACTGAGGGCGTGAGTTGTAATCTCCGGAACCAACTGCTCCATCATCGACACTCCCGCCTTATCATCCGCCACAACAACATCCGGTCTCTCTCCTGCGTTTCCGTTGACACTGCCGTTGGCCACCGACGTCGACGGCATAGGTTTCTCCAGATTTATCTCCTGAATTGAGAAAACGATTGGGATTGATACTGCGATTATCACGAACAAGAGGGTTACAAGGGATGATGAGACATGTAAAAAACTTGGTAAAAAATGAACAGAAAAACCTTGTGAGGTGACGATGCTTAGGGTTTTGTGGAGAGATTGGTTTCTCCTGCGGAAACCCTAAAATTGAATTGGCGAGAGGAGACGAGGAAGAGGAGAGAGTTTTGTAGAAAGCGTTTTGGGTCTCCAACTCCGTAACTGACCATCGCAAATGTGTGTGTCACTATACGAAATTAGCCTTATGTTGCAAGGGTGTTATTGTAAGTTCTCACTTGTATGTTTATCCAAGTGCGTAATTTAGCCTTACCTGTTAAGGATACCACGTTGTGGCCCAAGAGGCTTTTCAGGATTTTGAGGGCTTTTTCATACCCCGGGATGTTTCTTCACGGTATTGTCTAATCTTTTTCAGTTTTTAGCAGCTCAACATTTTTTTTTATTTTTTTTTTTACTCCCATCAATTTCAAATTCACCAACACAAAGATACGCAACACTTTTTTCCCTTATATATAAGAACAAATTTTGTACTCTGATATTTTACACGCACAAATATGTACTGGAATTTCTACAATCGAACTTTTACTAAAGTGATGAGTCATCCCTATTAGATCAAAATATGGATTAGCGTAGTATAAAATTCAAATTACTTTTTAGTTAGAGAAGGATTTAGCACGCCATAAAAGTTTAGGTACCAATTTTCTTGTGACTCATAGGTGGGCATGAACAAGCCGTTTTCACTTTCTGTTTAATAAGGGCAATTTACGTAAACCTACCAATAAACTGTTGCAAAACTTATCAAAGTTTACCAAAAAAAGACTTATCAAAGTTTACTTGAATCCAAGATCTTTTTTACTATTTCCTTTTCAATCCCGTACTTTCATTTTAAGTCAGGAAGACCCCCACAGTGTTTTTCCCCTAAACGAAAAATATATGATAAACTATGTGACAAAAGACAAATATGTTCTTTTATGTGCAAATTGCTTTAACTCCTCCGTTGACTTAAGCATGAAGCATCGCTTCAAGGTTTGTTGGGTAACACATGTCCACATGGCGACCATTCCATACATTGTCCGCGAGGATGGCGTTCACGGCGTCTGTAGGATGAAACTGGTCCCACCAAAGATGTCCCGAGGCGTCAGAGCAAGCCATCTCCGGCGAGATGCACGGAAGCCATCCCTTGTACCTCCCTAGCCCACAACACGCCTCCGTCGTCTCATTAAAACCTGACAACAAAACACACAATTAAGATTAAACCAAACCTCTGAGAAGTCTTTTTCACAAGGGCTCCAGGGTCATGAGAAAACTCTATATTAGGCAACTCTTAGAAAGCTCGCAGTATATATATACAATCTAGAGAGTTCCCAAGATAATGGGATCGATCATAAGGTTATCTTGTTACGAAAGCAAAATCTTTGTCTGAAGTGAGTATTGTAGTTGTTGCTTACCGTAGAGCTGGTGGTTCTTGAGGATGTCCATTGCGCTTTGGAAGACATCGCAGTATATAACAGATGCGCCTGGAAGCTCACGGTTAAGCTGATCTACAGTGTACCTCATGACGAAGTTGGATTCCATGATCATATTGTTCACGTCTTCTGCACATTCTCCGTTCTTGCTCCTGTATTTCCAGAGGTAGTACGGTGCACAGCCAATCGGTGGCAACCCCATCACCACCATCCTCCTCACTTTGACATTGTACAAGGTCTGAGAAACAAACAGAATACTTCACTTCTTAGTGAGATCAAAGGATGATATATAACCCAATAAAGACTCAAATGATCTTAGGCTCTCAATATTCAGCTTCAGATACCATCCAGAGATCCAAAACAGAACAAGCGTTGTGGTTTGATCTTTTTTACAAGCGACTTATTTTGTGTAAGTATAAAGGCATTCATTTTTATGGGGCTTTGTGTTACAATCATACTTATATGTTGCTACAAACTATCACCACCAAACATAGAAACGAAGTCTAACCTTGAGCTCCTGTTTCATATTGGAAGCCAAGAACTGATTAAAAAGCCAAGGAGAATAGAGACTCTGAACACTGGAGATGTTTCTAATGTAGAAATGAATGTAATCATTCACTCCAATCGAAATGTAGAAAACCGAGTTGGAGACAAGACGATCTGAAGCTTCCTCCCCAATGCTCAGTATCATCTGCTGGAAGGTATCCACAAACTGCTCAACCTGCATGGCAAATGAAACCCGCTGGCCCTGCAAAGAAGGGATTCATTCTCAAGTGAACTCGAAAAAGACTTGAAATTTTAGAGTATTACTAATTCGGATCCACTAGACAAGATGATCCCTGCACCGGCTGATGCATAGTTAACGCCTTGAAACATGCCTTTCACGGCCCCGGATTGTCCAAGATAGCTGGGAACGAATGGTAAGCCTAGACGATTCGCTGTTCACATGATTCGAAATCAACACACAAAACTAATGATTCAGTCTAACGAATCAACTAAAGAGCAGATGATTCTTGATACTAAGAACAAAGAAAGCGATATTAACCTAGAAAATCAACGGGGATCCTGCCATTGCTAAACCTCCCCGTCGGCTGATGCGTATCGAAATCCCTGCCGTACGGAAGCCGATCCGCTCTCGCCAAGGTCCCAAGAAAGTTATTGGTTCCACAGTCTACAGAGGAATCTCCGAACACGAACAACGCCGGTACACGAGGGAAAGACGACTCCGCCACCGGGGACTGGGCCGTGAGCGACGGGAACGGAGGAATCGGATAAGATTTGGACGGGAACGGAGAGATCCTTGAAGATGAGTGATGATCCACGATCACTTTAGGTCTCGTGAAGAGTATCAGAGCAGAGAAAACGAGAAGGAGGAGTTTGATCGACATTCTCTCTGGCGAGAGCGGGAAAGTGCGAGTGGGGGTTAGCAAGACAAAGAAAACGTCGTCGTGTTAAATCAGCTTACAAGATCGAGACGACGAGAGATTTTTATTTATATAAAAGGACTGCGATACATTGAACCGGCTAAACCGGAAAGAAGATAAGCAAAAAACCAAGTATTGGTTTAACATACATACCGGTTAACCCGATTTAATTTATCAATCACTTGTACTGGTAGATTTTGGTCTCGAATATCTTGTCCTCCCTCCACCACTGGTGAATCCCATGAGCTTCTTTAAAATCTCTCGAAGAACTCTTGTTAACAGTTAAAACCGCCGTGGGAATCAGATGAACCGGTGCTTCAGTGTTCTTTCCTCCGCTCACAACATCCATCACCAAACCGCCCAACGAGTGCTGTGTAGCTAACCTCTCTACAAAACCGGCTCCTATTTCCTCCATCTTGTTTCGGTGCTCGAAGTAACCGATAAACTCCGAGCACAAGTGGTCCCCGGGATTGACGTAAAGCCGTGGAAACCAGTCGGACAAGGCGGCAAACGGGTCGGGTGGTGCTGGTAATGCACGGTGGTGGTTTTGGCTGACTTGTTGGGTGGCTTTTTTGGCTAGAGCAAGTCCAGCCGTGATCACACTACCTGTACCATTAAATGATATAAAGTTAATATGCAAAACGTGGACATTCCCGCTAACCGGTTTTGGTACAGTATGGTTATTTTGGATTTTTCCGGTCTATCTGACTCGTTTGGAAGACTATAAGGTACTTTACCTGCGATACGTATCCCGTGTTTGATCCTCTTATCTTTGATTTTTTCGATAGGAGGAGACAAGAAAGGCGGATTAAAGGCGAAACACTCGGGAAGAACACCGGTTCTAGCGACTGTTTTCCCGGCGAGCAAAGCCATGGAAGCACCAAGAGAATGACCAGCAAGCCAGACATTGGAACAACCAACCGAAGCCACCATGTTTCTCACAGCTTGCATAGCAATCTCAAACCGTGTGGTAGTGTGCAGGCCGTTTTTAATGATGTGTATGTCCAGCTCGATGTCGCGGGAGATAGAATCCGCTTTGTTAACGGTTCCTCTGAAGGCAATCACGAAACGCGGACTCAGTTCTTGGGACTTGACAGTAGTATCAGAAGACGGTTTGTACTCGTAGATCCCTCCGAATACGGAGAAGTCAGCGTCGTCTACAAGCTTGCGAATGAGGCGGAAATGGAAAAACTCGGACCATAGTGGAGATAGAGCTAGTTCGGGACCTTCCCTTTGTAGCTGACGGTCACGCTCCGCTACATAGATTCCTTGGACCAAAGAGGCAGCTACAGATCGCCTATGGTGTTCATTAGCCCTGCAGAATCAAGACGAAAGAACAAACCATCTTAATGTTAAGCAAACACAAGAGAAGAAGGAGAGAGAGAGAGATACAGACCAATCTACAGATGTTAAGTGTAATGGACCAGTGAGGCTGAAATCATCTCTCTCGCAAATCATTGTTACTCCTTCGTCCTACACTGTAACTCTAATCTGGGAAAGGGTGAGACATTGAAACAGCAAGTGTCGGTTATATTCATTCACAGTTGAACATAAAGAAGTCATGTGTAAAATCTCAGTCTCATATCCTGAAGAACCCTAGTCGTAATACAATAATGTAATTCAACTAAACTGATAAACATTTTCAAAAACTATGTATTTTTTTGTTAGCAATGTGTTGTCCCTAGGAAATAACAGAGAAACTCCAAACACAAGTTCGATCTAAGGAAACGATATTATCCGATGATGTCCAATCACAGATAAGAAAAAAGGGATGAATTGAAACTTGACGAACCTTGTGAGGCGGATTCAGATCTGGAGTTCCGTTTAGTGTCACAGCGTTGTGATGTTTATAAGAAGGAGTTAATGGCGGAAGAGAGTCTTGTGGGGGAGGCTCAGACTTCAAAGCCTCAGAAAGGGACATTTCAACTCTCTGTGATATCGACTCGAAAACGACGTCGTAACACGCAACGGCTTCAATGTACTTTTTGCCGTATAAACATAAACATTTGCTTTGTAGGTTGGTAACAAACTTGATTTTGTTTATTTGTAGCTCTCTTTGGACTCGGTTACTATGAACAACTTTTGTTTCTTTTTTCAGAGGATTTTTTAGATCAGGAAAAACAAATTACACCGACTAAATTAACAAATTGATCACTTGAAACAGTAAAAATATGATTGTTATTATTATTATTATTATTATTATTATTATTATTATTATTATTATTATTATTAAAATGATAATAATATACAACGCAACTTCAATATTTTCTTTAAATCAGCTTTTTCCTGTGAGTGTTTAACACATGGTATAGGTAGACAAATAAGTTAAAAGAAAATTAGAATAACGAGGGTTAATGAGAAATCTTCAGGCATCAGAAGAATCATATCCATAAGGATTATTACTAGTCCAGTTCCACGAGTCCCTGCACATCTCCTCAATCCCGTATTTGGCTCTGCGCATTGTTACAAACCCAATAAGAGACTTCTTTCAAGTCTCATGAATATGAATGACTAAATAAATGAAACTTACTTCCAATTCAATTCGCTTTCTGCTCTCTCCGTTGATGCATAGACAACTTCAGCATCTCCCGGACGACGTCCAGCAGTCACCAGAGGGATTTTCTGATCCAGAAAGAATGAAAAAAAAAAAACAAGTTCCAAACTTAAGCATAAACAGGACACAAAAACATGATCAAGAATCCAAGAACAAAAGAAAGCATCATTGTCTTGTTTACCTTCCCAGACGCTTTTTCAAAGGCATCAACCATTTCAAGAACAGATGTTCCATTTCCAGTTCCAAGATTGTACACTTCACAACCTAAAATATAATACACAGAGAGTTACAGATTTGAGTATGATTCACAGTGGATAAGAGAAACAAAAAGGAGTTGTTATTTGTTAATATCATCATACCGATTTTGCAATCCTCTAGCTTGCGGAGAGCGGCTATGTGTCCATCAGCTAAATCCATTACATGAATGTAATCTCGAACCTGAGCAAAACAAACAAATAAAAAAGAAGAGAGAATATGAGATCAAAATGTAAAGAAACTCTTCACTTTTTATGAAAAAAAAACAAACATAATATGATAGACATGCATACCCCTGTTCCATCTGTTGTGTTGTAGTCATTTCCATAGACAGTGAGATGAGGTCTCCTTCCAACAGCGACTTGTTGTACAAAAGGCATGAGATTGTTTGGAATACCCCGAGGATCTTCACCAATGTCACCACTAGGATGTGCACCAACAGGGTTGAAATACCTAAGCAATACGATCTTCCATTCCGGGTCAGAGCCATATACATCACGACAGATCTCCTCAATGAATAGCTACAGTAAACCAAACAAACAAAAAAAGATCCAATACTTAAGATTCACTTAATTAACCAGAAAATTCAAGTGGGTTTTGGTTAAAAGAAAATAGTCCACCTTTGTTCGTCCGTATGGGTTCAATGCTGAGATTGGAAACTCCTCTGTGCAAGGAACCTCTTTTGGTGAGCCATACACAGTTGCTGATGATGAAAACACAAGCTGGAAAACATAGTAGTAATCAAAAGATTAAACAAAGAATATAGAGAAATGGTCTCAAACGGGAAGACATATGGTTGGACAAAATCATACATTTTTGCAGTTGTGTTGAGCCATAACTTCCAAAAGCGTAATAGTCCCAGCAAGATTGTTATTATAATACAGCAAAGGCTTGTCTACACTCTCACCGACTGCTTTAAGTCCAGCAAAGTGTATCACTGCGTCAAACCTGTCCATAGAAATAATTCCACGTTCATCAATAAAACTTAAACCCAATCATATGCATAAACCAAAATCATTGTTGGTGATAAAATGAAAAAGATAGAAAATCTTATCATACTTTGTTTCTGAGAAGATCTTCTCAAGGACAGGTCTATCCCTGAGATCAACCTGCAATAAAATAAAAAGAAAACAATGAAGTTTTAAAGAATTCTTGATCCAAAAGATTTCTTATGCTAATGAAACAAAACAATCAAAATTCAACAAATGGAAATCCAGTTTCAGACAGAACAGAACATTCAGAACATTGGCCAAGTACAAAGATAATATTATTTTACTCTTCCACATGGCACGGACAAATTTATTCCTAAATCATTAATTTTCTCTATAAACGTAATTTTATTTGCTTCAAAAATATATAAGATTTTGATATATTATATTTAGAAACATCAATGGCAAATAATATCATTAAAATTGCTGATAATTAGTGAAATAAATAACAAAATAACAAAATTAGTTAGATCTCTGCAATATCAAATAATCTTCGAAAATAGATCTTTTTATTCCGAGAATTTATGCTTAAAGAACATTAAAATAAATAAAAGAAACCGCCTCCTTCAGTATAGTCAAATAGATGTTTAACAAGTCAAACGACAATCCAAATTTCGTTGAAACCCTAAATTATTAGAAATTATTGAGTCACACGTTACATAGTCCCTAGAAAAAAATGAGATTCACCGAACCTGGTGGAAGGAGAGGCGTTCGCCGTGTTCTGCGGCGAGTTTCTTCACGCGCTGGAGCGAAACGGCGGAGGAATTGTCGAGGTTATCGACAACTACAGCGGAGTAACCGCCGGTGAGCAGTTGAAGCACGGTGTGACTTCCGATATATCCAGCACCGCCGGTTACCAAAACGTTCTTAGACACCATCGTTCACGAGACTTAGCGAAAGATTAAAAAAAAAACTTTTATTGTTTGTTTTTCTTTTGGCAAAAACTTTATTGTGTGTTGTAAAGGATTTAAGAGAAATGGTTTTATAGGATTGTTCGGTTGTTTTGTTTGTTTGTGATCCAGCGAAGAAGGGTTTTGATAACGGTGTAGGTTACGTGATTTCACTAAACATGGAAGTTTTGATTTGAACATAGAAGTTTAATAATAAACTTACCCTTATTTGTTTTATTTATTTTGACAGGTAAACAGGAAAATAACAGCCTTATTAAAACGCAGAATTTAAGGGAAAATAGAAGAGTATCTGGTATGGATGTTGCCATGTTGGGATAATACAACTGTTTCAGTCATCGGATCTTCCCTAAAAACATCGTCTTAATTAAGCTCAAGGAGATGTTAAATTAAGCTTTATCTACTAGTCAGCCAGACAATATTAACGGGGGCTGAATAGCGAAATGGAGCAAAACTGTGGAATTGTTTTAATAAAGATCATTTATTCGTAAAATTGCGTTACAAAACGTTAGCTACTATAAAATAATTCCCAATTAAGTATCTACCATAAAATATATTGACATTGTTAATTTAGTTACTCAAAACAAGCTGTAAAATACTAAGTTGATAAATATTTTCTGTTTCACAATGTAAGATGCTTTAAAATGGGTATTTTAAAATATTTAATATTTTTAGATTTAGATAAAATTTAACTTGATAACAGTTATGTGATAAATTATATTTTGTAACTGTTTGATTTTAGTTTAGTATTTAATATTAGTTTTATATAACAAATTAATCTTGGGAGTATTGCAAATATGATCTAAACTTGAAATCAAATGAAAAAAAAACATTTTTGGATATTTCATTTGTTCTATTCACCCTAGAAATTTAAATTATCCACGAAAATGCTATTATTTTTTTTCTTTTCGAAAATGATTGTTTTACTATATCATCCTCTTATTCCTCTTTTATTTACAAGATTTGTATTATCATCAATAGATTAACAACCATGAATAATCAATTTCAAGCTCTAAATACCCATAAAATCAACATCTAAATTTTCATATTCTTATTTTTTACACATACAAACAATCTTTCTTTTATTTTCTCTCTCATTTCATTCTAAAATCCTAACTTTTTATTTTAAATAAGCGTATTAGAGTAACCCAAAATTCATGATTCTTGGTTAAGAACGAGTGGATAACTTTCATTAAGAAGTTATTTGTATTTGGAAAAAACTAAACATGAATTTCACTGGATCTAAGAATGATATTTTTTTTTCAGATTTGTTTCGCGACAGTTTCTATAGTCCCAACATCATTCTAAGACAAGAGAATGCTCGTCAAACCATATGTATGTCGTCACCCAAGTGGAAAAGGGTCTTGTGTTTCAATCACTTGGATCCGGTAAGTTTGTTCGCCAGAAGACCGAGAGTTAGGAGCTGGCTTGAGAGCAGACGGAGCCTAAATCCCTCGGAACTACTTATTCACTCTTAACCTTCTTTGCTTCGACCTAGTAGTAGCAGAGCGAATTCCCTCACTTGCACTATTTCCGACTTCTCTCGTCTTAGTAGTTAACTCTGCCTTCTTTCTAGACTATGTTCTTATCCAAGAGAAACCTGTTCAACTAATGAATAGTAAGCTTTGCCCTTCTATTAATTTATTTAATAGAATGTCGCTTATGCCTATTCCAAAGACGATCACGCCCATCTCTTCAGAAAGAAAGTGGTTCCTACGCGCAGAGAGAAACAGAAGATAGGCTACGCTCCTCATCTCGAAATTGAAAGAAAGCTACTGAACTAAGACGTAACTTCTACTAGTGTGTTCCTCTAGCTTTTAGGATCAGACCATAAAGAAGGTTAAGAGAGAGAACTGCCGATAAATTGAAGGTGACTGTTAGGTTCTTAGCTTCTCACATAAGTCTGCTCGCTTCTCATCTACATTCCATGGAGCCCGCTTCTACCAATCTTTTATTCCTTGGTAAATGGAGAACAGAGCCCCCATCACAACAGAATATGTGCATGAAGCCGCCATCCGCCCCAAGGACAGAGTTTGCTCACTCATCCAGCAGAAGGAGAAGCAGCATAGGAGCAGATAGATGGATATTGATTCTAAACTTTCTCTAGGCAAAAGATGAGCTAGGGCTATCTTAGTTCCCATTGTAATCAGACAAAAAAATCACTTTCTTTCTTTGATGTGTGGAAATCGTCTAGGCTCTTGCTTGCCTTTACAAATACAACATTTATTATGAGACTCTGGTCAAACCGAAATATGTTTTTAACTTTCAAAAGTTTTAAATAACTTCAAAGTATCAAATCATATGGTTTAATGTGTCTTCTATGAACATAAGATATACCTTTTAATTTTCATGAGATTTACGCAACTTCAAAGTATTATATCTATCCATATCTAGTGTTATGAACTTATTGTTATGTTTATTATATGTTGAATATTATATAATTACAAGCCTCCATTTTAAGTTGCACAACCTTAATATTAACAAAATAAAATATTTACAATGAAGACAATAGTTTATGATTACAACAACTTGAATTAATGAATTAAGCATTACACAAATTTTTTAATAAATAAGAAACAAAGTGGATATATTATTTATAGTATTATATAAACTATCACACAAGAGTCTGTTAACCATAAGAGAGAACTAGAATTTTAAGTAATATTTAATCGCAAATTGGTCTTCCTTTAGAAGACTTCTCTAGAAGTCTTATAATTCACAGTCAAGTTCACTTGAAATTAAGTCTTATGTTTAAATTTTAATTTTCCATTTAATTTGCGTGAAGTGTTAGAAGTCTTTCGAGAAATTTTCTTGAGAAGTATTCTCAAGAAGTCTGCTCGTGAAGTCTCCCGAGAAGTCTGCTATGAAGTATGATATACTAAAAAAATTACATATCTAAATATGTTTAAAATGATTTCAACCAAATGATTTTTTAAACAATAAAACTTTTAAGCTTAAATAAGAAAAAACAACTATAATAAAATGTATCTTACTTTATATAAAGAAAGATAAACCAAGAATTTAAGCTAGGATAATAAAATAATCACATTAATTTGAACCTATAACTTTATTTTGAGTTAACACACAAAAACACAAAAAAAAAAAAATTGTGAAAACTAAAATCTTACCAGGTTTGGCAGTTTCCATAGCAGATTTTTCCTCCGGAAGTCTTCTGAAAAAATAAATCTACTAATTAATTCTGAATTCAGACTCAGATCTGAAAAACATGCATATTTAAAATGTTAAAATAGCTTCAAAATAGAAAAAAACTTCAAAAAAATATGCATAAATAATAAATAAAACAATCACATTATGTTAAATTTATATTTTTTGGAATTGAACATATAAAATACACAAAAATTCTATTCAAGTATTGAATTTTAATTTAGGTGTATTCGGATGCCTGAAATATTTCGGTATTGTTCGGGTTTGGTATTGTTGGGGTTCAGATCTTGTTCTTCGTATACCAAAATTTTGGATCCATTCAGATATCTTACCAATTTTAGTTCGAGTTTGATATGATTTTTTTGGCTTGGTTTCTGTTCGCTTCTTTGGGTTCAAATATTTTTCCAACCCTAATAGCTTTAATGTGATTTTTCCTATAATTTGTATCATTTTATTTATCAGTTTTATATAAAAAGAAACATAATCTGCGTTTTAACGCAGATAAAAAATCTAATGTAAAGTTATTTACTTCTCTAACCAGGAACACGTAGAGACAACTGAGGTTACCTAAACGCCGGTAAAATATAGAAAGCAATTTTCTTAATAACGATAGGCAAAAAATCTCGAGACGGATCCAAAATCAAACTTCTAAATTTTAAAGTCAGTTGTTACTAACAACAAAAGTTTTAATAGTTACACTACTTTTCAGAAACAACCGTGTGTATCAATTTTAGTATACAGTGAAACCTTTATAAATTAATAATGTTTGGATTACACCAAAATTATAATTTTTTATTAATTTATCGATATATTAATTAAATCAAAAACTCAATTTGGAACTATAAAATTATATTATTTTATAGAAATTTTTAGTATATATTAATTTATAGATTATTAATTTAAAGAGGTTATACTGTATCTACTATATAAAAATTGACATACGTAAGATTGGATAACCAGTAGAATTGAATTAGAGTTATTTTCACTGCATGGCAGTTTCAAGTTTTTATTACATAATGAAACAGTTTATGCTACCAAGGTAGTTTTTTTAACTATATTTTTTTTCTTTAATGAGCTAGTCAGTTTACAACTAATTATTTGTTGACCAATTTAACATATGATTTCTGGCGACAATGAATCACATATCTTTCTATTAAATAAAATAAAGTTGATTTCATGTCCTTTCCTCTTCATTTTTTTCATTTCAGTTCTTTATTCTTATTTTTGTAAAGTGAATGTTGTTTTCTCCAGAACTTTTTTTCTAGAAAGTATGTTTATAATCAGTATCTTTATTATTTAATCTATCTTTTGAGATCTGTGAAGCTATAGTTCTGAAATATATATTAGATGTCCAACATGTTGTAAAATTGTGTACATTCGTTAGTGTACATGTGTACATTAAAAATCTGTGAAGCTATAGTTCTGAAATATATATTAGATGTCCAACATGTTGTAAAGTTGTGTACATTTGTTAGTATACATGTGTACATATATACATACATAGTTATGTACATGTGTACAATTGTGGTTATGTATAATATTATATATTATTTATGTATACATATGTTCAAAACATGCTTATTGCACATCATAATTGTGGTTTTATATTACAAAGGTTTTACAAAATGCACAACCCATGTGTACACCTATTTTCATGTACACCATATTCAGTTTGACTTGATCTATTTTATTATGTATTTTGGTTTTTTTTTGTAAGAAACCGTCAATCCACCTACTCGTGTACAACTTCTTCACATATATTGGTCAATTTTTGAAGTACACGCGTACATGTCACAAAGTGTACACAAAATAACCAACAAACTCCTTAATTACTCATTCTAGTATTTCTTCATAATTGTACGATAGATCCTTGTTTTTATTACTTTCATTTTTTACCTTCAAAATTTCAAAGCTAATAAAATGTATTGGAAAATAAATTAAATGAACTAGAATCAAAGCTAAAAATCATTAGATATGAATAACACACAAAACCATTTATACACCTACTGTAATGTTTTTAGTATTTTTTTAGTAAGCAACCACGAGGCTACCTTATATGTATAACTTATTCACATATATTGGTTCATTTTGAATGTATACGTGTATATGTCAAAAAACGTACACAAAATAACATATGTACATTAAATAAGGGGTACACCAACATCGAAGATGCACTTTCACACATCTCAAAAGATAAATCGAGTGATGGAGAAAACGATTTCATAAAAAAAATTGAGAAAAAAAATTTAAGAATTTTAATTTTCTAAAAAAATAAAGAATAAAGGAGGAAGAAGATAAAGGAGAAAAAGATGGAAAGATAAGAGAAAGATGTGTGGTGGAGGTAAGTTCCTGTAAATACATTTTCTTTATTTAGTCAAGAAGTCAATGGTTAGAGTTGTCATGTGACTAGTTAGTTAAAGAAAAGTAACGAAAAGAAAGAAGTTGTTAGCATAAACAGGGGCGGAGGCAGGATCGAATTGTGATGGGGGCACATGGCTTTTGTTTCATTATGCTTGAAGAGCATTTCTTTAGCTAATACCAGTTACTAAAGAAAAAATAAAAATTAGATGGGGTCACGTGACCCCGTACGTTATTGCCTGCGTCCGCCACTGAGCATAAACTGTCTTTGTAGCAAAAACAGTTCTATTACGTAAAAAGAAACTCAAAACTGCGTTGTGGTGTAATTGTTTTATTGAATTATAGTTTTATAGAACACGCTATTTACCCACATCAAAGCTTCTCTTTCTGTCTGAATATATTTAATAAACAGGTATAGTGGATGAGTAAAGAAGATCTTTACGGAAACAAAAGAAGCAAAGAAGAGTCCAAGACTCCAAGATGTGTGGGTCGCTTTCCACTTGTCGATGCAAAGAAGAGTCTAAGACTCCACTATATTCTAAAGTAATTCCCAAAGGAGTCAATGTCAATGCCGACCATGCAAGAGAATATGACTTGAATAAAGCTGAACGTTGGGTTGGTCCTAGGGCTGGGACTTATTAATAAAAGAAATTGTCAATAAAAATCTAGTTTAACCAGATAGATATATGTATGAGAAAGAAAATTCAATTAATAAAACAAAGCAATGTCAATATGACCTTCCATAGATCATTTATGTTCCAAACTGAGCTTGGGGCTTTAAGGGGTTATAAACATATTTATACCAATTTCACTAATTTTTAATATAATTTGGAAGTTATAAATCTTGGCATATTGACTCCTTAACATTTGGGAATTAAAACCAAGGTTTCATCTTGTTTCAGTACTATTGATTTATTTCTAACATCTTGCTAGTTATCAGCATCATCAGCCTAATGAAGTTATCGTAAAACCTCTAGAGTTGGATGGTTTAAATTGATTCGATTATTTTATCTTGGTCAGCTTGAGAGGCAGCCAATACCTTGCAAATACTACAAGGAAAGGGACAATCTTTCACTTCAAGAAAATCAAGAATACAAAAAAATATCCAAGCTGCTTGGTTTACTTTAAGTAATAATAATCTCACGTGAATTAAAGTGTAATCACATTTTTGTGCAAGCCATGACTGCGAGTTGGTCTATTGGTAAAGGGATTACGGCTGTAACTACCACCACTCGGATTTAATTTACGGTAGAAAAAACTATTTACAATGCTTGAGTTCCTCGGAAAGAGGTAAAAACAACCATGACTGAAATAAACCTCCCTAGATTTTTCAATGACAAGGAAAGAGGGTAAAATAGTCATTTCGCCATCCATCCCCAACAAAAGAACACACCTAAAGCACAGCCAACCAAAGATTCATTGGTTTCTTCTCCTAGATAGTTTCACTTACGAATATCCTATATAAACATTGAGCCGAGACCAAACAGTTTTAAAGTAGCAAATATATATCACCCAACCCGAGAAAAACCATTGTTCTACGGATCAGATTAGATTAGTTGGGCAATCTTCTGGCTCTTCTACCCCCAGGGCCGGCTTAGCATGGGGTGCGGTCAGTGCGATCGCCCCAGAGCCCATCTCAATTTATAAAAATAAAAAATTTAATGACATATAATATACTTAATTTAAACTTATATAATATTATAAAATGTGAGTACAAAAATTTAACAAAAACTCAAATAGAAACATGCATATTAGTTAATTTATGTAAAAATAACTTTAATATACTTAAAATTAGTCATTATATAGGGCCTAGTTTTTTTTGCAATATAGAGTCTAAAAAAGTTTTTGTCCTAGGACCCTAAATAGTGTTAGCCGGCCCTGTCTACCCCACCGGGCCATGGTTTGTTGTTGCTGTTTCTGCTGCTGTAGTTCAAGGCCATTATAGCCTGCAGTGCTTCCCTGGTCTGTAAACCTTCTCATTCTTGCTTCCTTCATGTTTGCAAACCGAGAGTCCAGCCTCTGAGGTCATTGCTTTTGTCCTCCTCCATATGCTTGCTTCTGCTCTATCTTCTCCCTTTGCTGCTGCTGCTGCATTGTATTTGCATATCAAGATCAACAAAGAAATCTCCAAAAATATTTGTTACGGAAATGCAAATAAGTTATGCATGCTTATATAGGTACTCATATTGGATCAGTTTCCAAGCGCATTTGGGTCTGTTCGTTAAAGATCAGATGTAAAATACACTCTCTTTAAGTTCACGCTTACTGACCAAAACCAATCCCATGGAGGTGATCCAATGCAAAGTAACAGATCAATAAATACGAATGATTTTACCTTTGCCACAAATCCTCATTGTGCAGATTTATACTGAGCTGGTAGGGTAATAAACCTGCACAAAAGATAAAGGGTTGAATAAGTGGAAAAGGTTTATTAAGACTGTTCGAAAGATGATCCGTTTTGCAACAAACAACGATGAGGATATGTATTGATGAAGACCTGGGCGTCTGAATCCTCATGCAGTCTTAGATACGGCCATCTACCATTTCATTGTCACAACAACAATAGACTAACAGAGCTATACTATTCTTCAGGACGCAACAAGAAGACATATAACTCAGCATTTAGGAGGCTGATATGAATGCACCCTGAAATTATGATATACATCAGAAGTTCTGATTAAGAACTAAACCACAAAGGAATTAAAAAGGTATCCAAATGGTAGGACAAAGAAGGTATGATGACAGCAAAAAATTGACCAAGAACACAGCAGCAAAACTAACCTGTCTAAAACCAGACCATGAGTCCATATGACGCTGTGCTTTCACATTACTCTTTTTGGCAGTACCGTACCATTAAAGCTCTCCTTCTTATTCTGCCTCAAAGAAAATGGTCAATAAAAAAAATCAAAGAGACATCAAAAATTCATTACAAAAGGATAAGAGCAAAAGAACGTAAAGCTATGCTTCCTGCCTTTATTCACATTGGTATTGATCTGTGACATTGATAATAGCATCTATGCTCACAAGAAAAAGAAGAATGAGTAAGTAAAGAAAGAAAACATCTTCTTGACTTGGACACATCTGTAAATGAGTAAGAAAGAAAACATTGAAACACAAAACGAACCTTAAGACATGTCCATTTTCTTCTCGGTGAGAGAAACAGTCTCTGTAGTAATAGGTTGTTCAGTCGCCGTCTGCAACTTGTTTTACTACCTAAATCCTAATACTACACCCTGTTGGAATTCGAGACTACGTCAGAGACTACCTCAGAGACTACGTCAGCGAATACTTCAGGGACTTCGTCAGTCAAGATTTGGTGATGGAAATCAAACAAGATCGCATAACTTAAACCAAGAAAAGAATGTTATATTAGGAAAATGAAATATCACTTTATTGAAGGTGATAGGTTCCTGGAAATATTACTTCTCATGGAGTTATGGAAGTTGCAAGTATTTTGGAATATTTCCTAATAGGTTTATGGAAAGGAGCGAATGCCCTAATCCAACTAGGTTAATGTAATAAACTCCTACTATATAAGAGGAACTCGTGTGCACTCTTCTCTCTAACTTGGCAAGCCGTAATAAGGTAACAAGAAAGGACTTAGCTTGGTTGTAAGCTTTGGTTGAGAGAGAGAGAGAGGTATTATATCTTGTACTTGAGATTAGAGTGATTTGCCTCATTGCCAGGCTCCAGGGACGTAACCACATTTAGGTGAAACCTGGGATATCAAATTCTTGTGTCTATCTTCTATAATTCCGTGTTCTTCTTCTGTTCTCCATAGATCTACAAACTCATACTTTCTAACGTACTACGACAAGTGCATCAGAGAGTGCTTCAGCGAGTTTGTGTGGTGAAGTTTTCCCAACAAAGTGGTATCAGAGCCTTAGGTGGTGATCTCAATGTCTACTAAAGTAAGAATTGAGGTGGAGCAGTTTGATGGGAAGGAAGACTTCTCGTTGTGGAAGAAGAGGATGCTTGCGCATCTGTCTGTCCTTGGTCTAAAGGATGTATTAGAAGAGTCCGAGTCACCTTCTGTCTCAGCTAGGAAGAAGGATGAAGACGAGGATGTTTACAAAGAGAGGTTAGAGAAAGAGGAAGCTGAAAGGCTTGAAAGATCAGAGAAGGCGATGAATTTGATCATTCTCAATGTTGGGGATCATGTGTAAAGGAAGATCGAGTTGTGTACTACAGCTGCTTCTACATGGTCTACACTGGAGAGGTTATATCTCTCAAAGACTCTACCGAATAAAATTCACTTGCAGCACAAGTTCTATACCTTCAAGATGGTTGATACTCGGAGTATGGATGAGAATATCAATGACTTCTTGAAGATTGTCTCTCACCTGTCAAGCGTGAATGTAACTGTGTCAGAGGAGGTACAAGCGATTCTGCTCCGGAACTCGCTTCCTTCACGGTTCAACTCTCTCAAGGAAACGCTTTAGTACGGCAAGGATACATTGTCGTTGGAAGAGGTGACAAGTGCAGCAAGGTCTAAAGATCAGGATCTGAAATCTTTTTCGGCTTCACATGATATTGGTGAAGGTCACTATGCTAGAGGAAGAACTGAGAAGAATGATCATGTGAGGAATGGTAAGGGCAAGTCTAGATCGATCTCAGGGTCTAGGATAACTTGTTGGTTCTTCAAGAAGCAAGGACACACCAAAAGGGAGTGCTATGCATACAAGAAGAAGTATGGCAGAGATGAAGAAGAAGGTGAGGCAGCGGTTGTGATAGATCGTGATCCACGGGAACCTTGGATTTATTGGGCTTTGAGCACAGTGGTGGACATGGGAAGACTAGGTTTTACAAGCATGGTAAGCTAGCACTTAAAGGAACCTTGTCCGGGTCATTGTACCTGTTAGATGGTGAGACTGTGTCAGGTGAAGTAAACTGCAGTGTCAAGAAGAAACCATCTAAGGATGAGTCAGTCTTGTGGCATAGACATCTTGGGCACATGAGCATGAAGAATCTACAGATTCTTGCCCGAAAAGGGGTGACCGATAAGAGGAGGATTGGTGATTTGGATTTCTGTGAGAGCTGTGTGATGGGGAAGCATAAGAGAGTAAGCTTCAGCATCGGGAAACATGATACAGGTGAAGTTCTCAAGTATGTACATGCTGATTTATGGGGATCTCCAAGTCTGACACCAAGTCTGTCAGGGAAGCAATACTTCATGTCTATTATCGATGATTATACAAGGAAGGTCTGGATATATTTCTTAGCTACTAAAGGAGAAGCCTTTAGTAAATTCTGTGAATGGAAGAAGCTCGTGGAGAATCAAGTCAAGAAGAAGGTGTGTTGTCTTAGAACAGACAATGGACTTGAATTCTGCAACACAGAGTTTGACAGCTTCTGTAAGCAACATGGAATCAAGAGACATAGGACTTGTGCATACACACCACAACAGAACGGTGTAGCTGAACGTATGAACAGGACTCTGATGGAAAAGGTGAGATGTTTTCTGGTTGAGTCGGGTCTAGAGGAAAAATTCTGGGTTGAAGCAGTATCTACGTCAGCATATGTGACAAACAGGAGTCCATCTTCTGCCATAGATGGGAACATTCCGGAGGAACTTTGGTTGGGCAAGAAGCCCGGTTATCTGCACCTGAGAAGATTTGGATCAGTGGTTTACGTCCATGCAGATCAAGGAAAGCTCAAGGCCAGAGCTAAAAAGGGAATCTTCATAAGTTATCCAGTGGGTGTGAAAGGATACAAAGTTTGGCTTCTTGATGAGGAGAAGTGTGTTATAAGCAGGAATGTGGTATTTACAGAAGATAAAGTCTACAAGGATTTGAATGTCTGCAAGAAGAAAGCAAATGTCACAGAGGAGCTAAGAAATCAGACGGTGCTGGAAAATACAGCAGGATCTGCGTCAGGACCGGAAGTTGATACTTCAGGTGGAGCTGTTGAAGAAACAGTTGAGTCAGCTGGTGACGTAGGTGACAAACAAGGTGAAAGTCTTGAAGGATATCAGCCAGCAAGAGATAGAGTTCGGAGAAGAATAGTGCCACCTGCACGGTACTCTGACTCAGATGATGTAGCATCGTTTGCACTATATGTAGCTGATGATGTATGTGCTGAAGAACCTAAAGACTATCATGGAGCGATGAACAGCGAATAGCGAAAGCAGTGGGCTGAAGCATGTGGTGAAGAGATGACTTCACTAGATAAGAACCAAACCTGGAAGCTTGTGAGAAGGCCTAGTAAGCGTAAGGTGATAGGCTGCAAGTGGGTCTTTAAGTTGAAGTCTGGTATACCTGGTGTTGAGAAGCCTAGATTCAAGGCTCGGTTAGTTGCTAAGGGATACTCTCAGAGGGAGGGTATTGATTATCAAGATGTGTTTTCACCCGTCGTTAAGCATGTATCCATAAGGTTCTTGTTGTCAATTACAGTGAATCAGGATTTGGAGCTTGAGCAACTTGATGTAAAGACTGCGTTTCTTCATGGTACACTTGAAGAAGAGATTTACATGGAGCAACCAGAGGTATTTCAGGTTAAAGGGAAAGAGGATCACGTCTGTCTACTTCAGAAGGCTCTTTATGGACTAAAGCAGGCACCAAGACAATGGAACAAGTGTTTTGATCAGTTTGTGGTTAGTCACGGTTTTGTGAAGAGTGAATATGATCACTGTGTTTACATCAAGGAGGTAACCAAAGGTACATACATCTATTTGTTGCTATACGTGGATGATATGTTGGTTGCATCAAAGGATGCGGCAGAGATCAGGAAAGTGAAGCAGTTGCTGAGCAGCAGATTTGAGATGAAAGACTTGGGTCCAGCAAGACGGATTTTGGGAATGAATATTGAGAGAGATCGTGCAAAGGGAATTCTAACATTGTCTCAATCTGGTTATATCAGGAAGATTCTCAAGGTATTCGACATGGATGAGTCAAAGAGTGTATCAACACCTGTTGGTGCACATTTCAAATTGTCAGCTGTAGTAGATGATGAAACAGAGACTTGTATGGATGATATTCCATATGCTAATGCTATCGGAAGCATAATGTATGCTATGATAGGCACGAGGTGTGATCTGGCGTATGCGTTGGGGTTGGTTAGCAGGTTTATGAGTAAGCCTGGGATGGTTCATTGGACTGCAGTTAAGTGGGTATTGAGGTACCTGAAGGGAACACAAGATCTGAAATTGTGCTTCAGGAAGAATGAGGCGTTTAATGTTGAAGGTTTCTGTGATTCTGATTTTGCTTCGGATCTGGACAAGAGTAGGTCGATCTCAGGTTATGTTTTCAAGGCTGGTGGGAATACAATCAGCTGGAGATCGAGTCTACAAAGCGTAGTGGTTTTATCGACGACTGAAGCAGAGTATATGGCGCTTGTTGAAGCAGTCAAGGAAGGAATTTGGTTAAGGGGCTTAGCGGAGGAGCTTGGATTCAAGCAAGACACGGTGGTGATATCGTGTGACTCTCAAAATGCATTGTGTCTAGCCAAGAACAATGTGTATCATGAGAGGACTAAGCACATCAGCAGAAAGATGCACTTCATCAGGGATATAATCGCTCAAGGTGATGTAAGTGTGAAGAAGATATGTACTTCTTGGAATCCTGCAGATATATTGACCAAGGTTGTTCCGGTTAAGAAGTTTGAGGAAGCGGTGGACTTCCTTGGTATGTCCGAACACTAAGGAGCATTCGGCATCGCCTGGCAAAGCACGAGTTTGCTTAACCTAAGTAGTGGATCATGTTTGATGTCATCAAGGTGGAGTTTGTTGGGATTCGAGACTACGTCAGAGACTACCTCAGAGACTACGTCAGCGAATACTTCAGGGACTTCGTCAGTCAAGATTTGGTGATGGAAATCAAACAAGATCGCATAACTTAAACCAAGAAAAGGATGTTATATTAGGAAAAGGAAATATCACTTTATTGAAGGTGATAGGTTCCTGGAAATATTACTTCTCATGGAGTTATGGAAGTTGCAAGTATTTTGGAATATTTCCTAATAAGTTTATGGAAATGGGCAAATGCCCTAATTTAATGTAATAAAGTTCACCACCTACAGGTTCATCGAATGCATGAGTATGGTTTTTTTTTCTATCTTGCCTCACCATTACCTAGTTCATCGTTTTTTGAGTTGCTTCTCTCTGTGTCAAATTTCGTATCTCCATTTGTATTTATCATTGCCGTCCCAGGTATGAATTCCAGATATTTGTTGTTCCAGGTATGAACTTAAGATCTCACAATAGAGTGGGATATATTATGATTATGGTTTGAAGCATAACAATTCTTATTTTCCTTTTGAATAATTGTATACTTTTAAACTCAAGTTCCTGTTGGCCTTTCTTAGTTTCCTTTGTAGTATACATTTCCTAGTTGTAATGTCTTTTTGTGGCAATAGTGTTGTACTTACAAGATTTGACATCGGAGTGAATAGAGTGGGTTTCCATCATCCTGATGTTAAACCTAACTAAATTAAATCTGCGATATCTCCATCACTCTTTTTGAAACGCCATTAATAATTCACCTAGGTAACAATATTGTTGACAGAAAGAGATGGTCGTACGGACTTCAAAATTAAGATTAGGAGTAACGAAAGTTTTTCACATGCAAGGTAGTTGGTTTGAGACTTTGTGCCTTCTACTTAAGCATGTGTTGCAGGAGTCAAAGCACGAAAAGAAAGAAAAAAAAATGTAGAGGTATCAGAAACGTGGATCACTATAAAATTATGTTGATTGTCAACAGATGAAAAATTCGGTGGAAGTTCAGTATCAAAACGACCTAGAATGTTTTGCTCTTCTGCTATCAACTTGTAGAGTCTTTATGTATCTTCATATTGTATATAGAAAGACTCTGCAAGTTATAGAAGAAGATCCAGACATAGGTTATCTTGATAAAGTGCCATTATTTGTGATTATGTATAATGTTTAATGAGATGTCGGTATTATTCAAGGGAACAACTGCCTTCCCATGGATCCGTTTATATAACACGAGTAGGTAGAAAGAACATCGTTGTAGTGAAAAAACTTATAGTTCTTCATAAGTAATGACAATGAACAAATAATTTGATTATCAAAAAGGGTCTGTTTTAGAATTTCTGCAATTAGTACTGTGACAAAGTTCTCCAGTATTATTGTTGCCAACCATTTTGATTGTTTTGTTGGCTCTACCTCTCCCTATGCTAAGTTCTTATCTCCATTTTCATGGAAGTTAAAAATGTTCATCGTTTTACAGTTCGTTGTTTTGTTAATTACCTCTCTGTAAGATCTTATCTTATCTCCACTCTCATTTATCTTTGCAGTCCCATCCATGTATGGTTTCAAGACCTCTGCTCATTACTGCAGCTCTAGGTATGAACTTATGATCACATGTCCATTGAGGATTTATAGTCTGTAACTTTTGAAATTCATATATTTGCTATTGCATTTTCTGATGGAAGCTCTGTTCATTCATATGAAATATAAAGGAATGGACAGAAAGATCATGCTGTCAGTTAAGGTGGATTGGTATATCTTTTTATCAACGGACAGTTGAGGTAGAGTAGCTACCATAGGACTGTTCATTTGTATGGTGTTTGGTATGGACACAAACTCTGGCCGTACTTTCGATGATGCATTATGTCTTTTTTTTTGGTATCGTTTATCAGTATTAAAGCTTTTCATTATTATCAGTTTTGGCCTCAATATATGCATATGGTTTCTAGTTGTACAATCATGTGGTGGCAATAGTACTGTTACGTACAAGGTTTGACACTAGAGTAACAATAGCCTTAATGATGGGTTTCAACTTCCAACCACCATGATGGGTTTCAGACTCATTTGAAAACGCCATCAATCCATCTAGTTAGCATTTAGAAAATGTGTGGTCTAAAATTAGAATAACTAAAGTCTTTTATATATAAAGTAGTTGATTGGAGACTGTGTTTTCTACTTAAACATGTGCTGCAAGAAACAATGTTAAAAGTCTTTGGAGGGAGCTGAAGCCGGGGTTGCTAGTTGAGTTATGCTAATTTTTGTGGATGTCAACAGTGTATCTAAGATGGTAGCTAAAGATGCAAATCTGAATGAGAGGTCAAATACGAGCACTCAAGATGAAAATATCTACGAGAAATTGAAGAAGGCTGCTCAAGATGGAGATATAGAAAGACTCTACAAGTTGATAGCAGAAGATCAAGACATTCTATGCCACTTTGACAAAAAGTACCTTTTTGTAAGACGTCACTACACCATTGCAGCTGAAGAAGGGAAAACTCATTTTGCCATAGAGTTATTGACCCTTAAGCCGTCCCATGCAACTAAGCTAAGCGTGTCAAAATTCATTTGGCTCTGCAAAACAAATGGTGGGAGGGTTTGTGGCAATCGAAAGAAGCTTAGTCAGCATCAAGGGAAGAGGAAGGATTACTCCTTTGCATCATGTGGCTCGGACAGGTGATGCAGAGTTGTTGAGTGAGACAGCTGGGCACATTGCTGTGAAGAACCACCAGCTTAAGTTGTATTGGGGTGGGTCAAGAGAGTAAACAAAGAGGAAATCTTGGACTGGAAAGATGAAAATGGTAACACAGTTTTCCATATTGCTGCATCAATAGGTAAATATTTATCTTATTGTTTAGTTTCTCCCTTTTCCCCAAAATTCTTGTCCGAACATTGCGGTTACCTTTATTATGCTCTAGTACTATCTTGGAGCTGCTTCTTAACTATAACATCTGGGACTTCGCTAGTTTCTTTATTTTGTTTAATTCTTGCAAAGTTTATGGAATCTTAGTATATATTTATGTATTTGTTCATGTCTTATATTTTCTTTTATAAATTTTGGATTTATTCATCCTAGAATTATGTGCAGCATGCCCGATTTTTGCAGGTAATGAAGTTGCTGCGTAGAACTGTTAAAAGTAAAAGCCAAGAACTTGGATGGCAAAACTGTAATGGACATACTTCTCCTTGTTCCACCAAACCAAGAAGACTTCTCCACAACAACTCTTGCTGGATACTTGAGCAAAGATCTTATCGTTTATTGAAAAGCGGAACAATCTCTTGGGGATGAGCAACTTCAGCTTGACAAGGGAGAGGTCTGTAAGCAGTAGCGACCGCCGGCGATGCAATACTTGTGGTGGCTATACTGATAGTAACTGCAACATACCTAACTATATTCCCGACTCCAAACAGCATATTTGAATCTAAATCAAGGGGCGTTTTTATCTTGGCATTTCCATTGATTATATATTGGAACCATGCTGTTTGCTACTTTCATGACATTCATTGTTGATAAACGTAGCCGGTACCGGGTCGACTTCCCAGTGAGCTGCTTCAGCATATCTGATCCAGTGCATCTTGGCTATCTTTACTATTTATTGGGATTTGTGTTAGTGTTGTTAGGTTACTTCTTGTATTGGAGGTGTTATGGTTATTTATCAATGTTGTTATCCAACTTATTAACCATGTTTGTATATTTCAATTTAGAAGAGTTATATTTTTGTAAGATATTCAAAATCTAAAACTCAATATTCGTATTCAGTGCTTACTTAGGTCCAACAAAAAAAAAACAAGAACTTCAAAACTCAATCATCACATATAATGTGTTATTGCTTCTGTTCTGATTACCGAGTTCAATGTGTTTGTATTGAATGGCTTGGGTAACTCAAAGAAAAACGTACAAGAGAATAGACGGAACTAGTTGTCGCCATAGATCCACTTTTCAGCGTTATTAGTGTAAGAGACGAGTTCTTGAGGCTTAAACCACAGGTTGATCTCCTCTTTTGCAGTCTCTGGTCCATCACTTCCATGGATTATGTTCCTGAAGTAATTCCACATTTTCAGTTACCAAATCTTGATAATGTCCTTATACGAATTAAAACAAAAGTAAGAAAGGACAGAACAGAACAGGACATTACCTCCCAACAACAACTGCAAGATCTCCACGGATAGTCCCAGGCTCAGATTTCTGAGGATCGGTGGCTCCAATCAGTTTTTACGTCCGTATCTGATCACACCTTCTCCTTCCCATACCTATAACGAACGAGAAAGAGTTATGTTAATTGATACAATTTGTTATCAAGTAGCAAAAGCTGAGGAGAAAGGGTCTGTCTTATTACCATGGCAAATAACAGGACCAGAGCTAAGCCATTGAAGAAAGGTCTTTCCTTGAGATCATGGTAATGCTTCTGTGCGAAATCTTTGGAAGGAACAACGACCTTGATACCAACAAGCTTGAATCCCTTGCGTTCGAACCGAGAGACAATCTCTGATATCTGTTGGTTCATGAGATTAAGATTAGCACAGTTATGAATAAGAAAATAACTATAGAAATGAGAAGACCAAAATTACCAGTCCACGTTGCACTCCATCAGGCTTGATAGCTATGAATGTACGTTCCATCTGATTTGGACATAAGGGATCAAGAAGATATAAGAGACAATGAAATGAAACAGAGAAAAAAGGCTATGATTTATTATTACCTCAGCAGCAAGAACCTCCTGATCTCGAACCATGTAGGCTATTACAGAAACAATAAGAGACAGCATATGTCAAATGCTTTCACAGCGAACTGACTAATAAAGTGGTGAAAGTTTCTGATTCAGAGTTGGCTGCATGATGATAATCAGATAATGTGAGTAAACCTGCAGCAGCAGGGAAGAGCCAAGAGTCCAGTGATCCAACTCTTTGAAGCAGCACCAGAACTCGATGATCTTCCAAAGTTAGATGCATAGAGAGGGATCTTTCCCTATGCTGCTGCACCAATTGCTCGTCCTTCTGAGAAAATTAATAAACATTATTTAGATATCTAGATTGTTCAATGTAGCCTAACAGAGAAGTTCTTCAATCATTGCTTCTGATAAAATAGTTAACTTTGGACTATATCCAAAAATAATTATAATGTAAACTAGAGTTTTATCCATGCACCCGCACGGATGTTTGTTTTAATAGAATAAATATATGAAAATTTTCACAATACAAAGTACATAATGATTGCACAAATATGTGTCTATATGGATATTTTTTTTATTTATAATATATAGAATTTATGATAGATCGATGGATTTTAATTGTCTATAATTTTTTGATTACTCATATTGTGGTCGATATAAAACCAAACAAAATTATATGTTATGTAAAATATTTGTCATTATTGATATATTTTAAATAAATATATTTGAATAAATTTTGAATTGTAATATCATTATTGATATATAGTTGTCGCTATTTTAGCCAACTAACTAAGGAGATTCGGAAGAATTAAAAGAGAGTTGGAGAGATGTTGTGCGTAGAAATAAATGACGAGAGAAGCAAATATTTTTAAAAAAAATTAAGGTTTGTTAAAATAGATGGTTTAGAAGATAAATGGGCCATGAGATTTAGAATAATTGGCTAAAGGCTTACGATCGACAATTTAATAGAAGGACTCTAATTATACCTGATTCTAAACACATTTTATTAAGAATACTATTCTAGTTTCTAAACATTCTAATTGTGTACTTCAATTTTAATAATATAGAAACTGAGTTACATTCTTGGTTTATTAATATATGTTCAATGCATTATGTGGAAATCAAATGAACAAACCGAGTTAGGCTTGATTTGAGATAATTTAAATATTAAATCCGAATTATGATTGGTTTTGGTTTGAGAGAAATCAGATAATTATTTGATATGGTAATTAAATTGGGTTGGTTATGGCATGTTGTTAAATGACCTGAAAGGCTTTTAAAGGAGTTGTTTTAATGTCGGTGGCATTAGTAGTAATATTAATGAAAATTTAAGGGTTATTTTCAAAGTGCACTTCAATTTTAATAGTATAGACTAGAGTTTTATCCATGCACCCGCACGGATGTTTGTTTTAATAGAATAAATATATGAAAATTTTCACAATACAAAGTACATAATGATTGCACAAATATGTGTCTATATGGATATTTTTTATTTATAATATATAGAATTTATGATATATCGATGGATTTTAATTGTCTATAATTTTTTGATTACTCATATTGTGGTCGATATAAAACCAAACAAAATTATATGTTATGTAAAATATTTGTCATTATTGATATATTTTAAATAAATATATATTTTGAATAATATTTTGAATTGTAATATCATTATTGATATATAGTTGTCGCTATTTTAGCCAACTAACTAAGGAGATTCGGAAGAATTAAAAGAGAGTTGGAGAGATGTTGTGCGTAGAAATAAATGACGAGGGAAGCAAGTATTTTTGTAAAAAATTAAGGTTTGTTAAAATAGATGGTTTAGAAGATAAATGGGCCATGAGATTTAGAATAATTGGCTAAAGGCTTACGATCGACAATTTAATAAAAGGACTCTAATTATACCTGATTCTAAACACATTTCATTAAGAATACTATTCTAGTTTCTAAACATTCTAATTGTGTACTTCAATTTTAATAATATATAAACTGAGTTACATTCTTGGTTTATTAATATATGTTCAATGCATTATGTGGAAATCAAATGAACAAACCGAGTTTGGCTTGATTTGAGATAATTTAAATATTAAATCCGAATTATGATTGGTTTTGGTTTGAGAGAAATCAGATAATTATTTGATATGGTAATTAATTTGGGTTGGTTATGGCATGTTGTTAAATGACCTGAAAGGCTTTTAAAGGAGTTGTTTTAATGTTGGTGGCATTAGTAGTAATATTAATTTAAATTTAAGGGTTATTTTCAAAGTGTACTTCAATTTTAATAGTATAGATTTTCAAAGTGTACTTCAATTTTAATAGTATAGATAGATTAGAATTATATATCATGATATTTTTCTTTTTATGTGCCTGATTTTATCATAGTTATATAAATAAATTTAAGCTGTGAATAATTATAAAAAAGTCACTTAAATGATTTTCTATGAGGTGTCGTTAATATAAGAGGTTCATTAAAAAATTGATTATTTAATGATTTTTTTATTTTTATCTATTTTTATCTCTTATTAAATGTAATTCTATATCCACTTAATTGGTATATGAAAAGCATGTGAGATATATGAATATATCCAAATCATTTTACTCAAAAACCCTAGTTAGAAGAGCAGCCGTCGGTCTTCTCTTTCTTGCTCCGGTGGTTGGTGGTTTTCACCGCCACCGGGAGCGGCTAAGACTCCGGGAAAAGAGGCTCCCAAAACTCTTTACCGCTGGCTTTCTGTCTCCGGGAAAGGATGGTTTCTTTAGGATCTCTATCGCCGGCTTTGTGTCTCTGGGAAAGATGGTTTTCTAACATCTCGATCACTGGAACTTATGTTCTTGTGTGGTGAATTAGTATTAGTTTGAAGTCGTGGGAATACTGCTTTTGTTTGGTTCTTGCTGTTTCAGTCACTTCGTCGCATCCTAAGTTAGCTTTTTGGGTTCGTTTTTTGTGATTTATGTTCGCTGTGGAGGTATCTACTAGACCTTATCTTGGACCTTTATGGTTTTGGGAGATGATTTCTAGACGAAGCAGTTAACTTGACCTTCAGTTTTTCTCTTGCGAGGAGGTGGGCAGTCTTTGTTTTGTAGGTCACTTGGCTGCCTTGCGAGTGTCCGCGTGTAAGAGCTGGTGGTCTTCTTTGACGTTTTCTCAAGTAGCGTTTCAAGGTCTTTTGTCCTTGTATCTTAGTTTTAGTGGTGGTTTCTGGTCATCCAAGTTTCACATGGATAGCAGCTGCTGGAGTAGGTGTAGATTTGATCTCTCGATTGTTTCTGATGTTGCTGGTTCTAGTATGGCTTGGTGATATTCCCTTCAGGGTTGGGACTGCTCAAGACATTTGTTCTTTAGATCAGCTCCATTGATATTGAATTCTTTTGGAAAGGTGGAAGGAATAGACTTGTGGACATATATGAGTTTTAGGCTCTGTTTATGTCTTTGTTTTATTTTGTTTGGTTTATGTTCTTTGGTTTTGGTTTTTTATCGACACTATATATCTCAACTTTCTTCGAGTTAAAAAAAAAATATGAATATATCCAAAGAAACCATCAATGCCCAATGGTGCCTCACTTATGCCAGAGAATCAACAAATTCAAAGCCAAACAGAACGTTTCATATACATATTTGATTACTACATGTTAAATACAGAATAATTAATTAGGCCCTATTTCCATAGAGAATAATTAGGAGACTACTCCAACTTTTATGTAGTATTAGAGGAGATCCGCATTTCGCGCATGGTATATGATACTTTATTAAATATCGTGTTTAAAAATTATGTCTACATCAAGATCAACATCATGTGGTATTGAATCCCCTTTGACATTGTTCCTTGTCTGCAAGTATCAAATATAATTCAACTTCACATATATGACTGATAAACATTATCACAGACAAAATGACAAAGAAGGAAGCTGAAACCTCAAATGAGAGTTCAATGATATGTTTGATATAAGCACCAACATGACAGTTTCTTGTGATGTTAAACTGAAGCCGCTCGTTTTCATTGGAGAACTTGACAGGAAATGCAGGTGCTAGTTACACAAACCAACCCCGATTCACCACAACCGCCAAGTGAAGTCTTCCCTCCTCATCCACCAAGTTATTTCTTCCTGCCGCCATTAATGGCTGAAGCTGCGGCGATGGAAATGTTCTTCAGATATTTAATTGGCTAAAAATATACTATAGATTCTCATAAATTTGAAAGTAACTAAAATCAGAATGTTACAATGTTGAAAAAACCTCAAAAACATATAACAGCCCACAGATGACACATTGATACAGATGACAAATTGATGATACGAAAAGAGAAAAAACGAGAAGCAATTGGCTTGTGTGGCACTCTCTCTAAGAACATCTCCAAAAGACACTCTATAACTTCAAATATGAAATTTTTTGCTCTCAAAAATGGAATTTCAAAATTTCAAATTTGAAGTTTTATATTTTTATGCATTTTGGTCCTTACACTTACATATTATATTTATGATTCTTAAATATTTTTGTCCTTTAATATTTTTAATCTTTCAAAATTTTATAACTCATAAATATTTCCAATTTTCTTTAATAATTTTAATTTTTACAAATAAAACTAAATAAAAACTTTAAAATAAGTTTTTTCAAAATTATATTTAGATAACAACAATATTAGAAAAGAAACTTAAAAAATGCACTAACTAATCATATATGAAAGTATTACTAAAATAGATGTATATAATAATGTAGTATTTTACTTGTAGTTTAATAATTATGTATTTCTATGTAAAATTATATATTTTACTGTATCATTTTGTTAATTAATATTTCTATAATATTTTTATATATGTGCTATTTATTTTGTTAAGTTTTATAAATTTAAATTAAGTATCATAAATATAAAGACTATAATATAGAATACAAATTCTTTTGAAGTTAAGTTTGAAGTTTTGCTTTTGGAGAAAAGTAGATTAAAACTTCAAATATGAAGTTCTGTAAACTATAAAATAGAGTTTCCTTTTGGAGATGCTCCAAGAAATCAAATGAAGTGTCACCCTTAACGAAAAAAAGAAGTATAACTTTATTAGATTATATATTAGATTAGAATTTTTTTTGAATAAATTGATTACTATATTTTTGTTTCATGGTGAGATCTCATAACGTACTCATATTCATCAATGTACCCAACTTGTCAGCTTTCATTCACTTTCCTTTGACAATCTTCACATATTTTTGTTTCATGGTGAGATCTCATAAAGTACTCATAGTCATCAATGTAGCCAACTTTGAATTTGTCAGCTTTCATTCACTTTTCTTTGACAATCTTCACATATTTATGTCAAAAGAATCATACAAAAATATATATAAACATAGAAACTAGAACATTTAGAACACAACTACTAAAAATCAAAGAAATTTTATTTTTCTCTTAAAACTTGTAACTCAAAAATTATTAGTATATTTTGTTGTGGTACTGATTATGGTGAAGTTATCATCTTCTCATTTCCTCATACTCATGTTTGTATTCTCAGGTAAATAATAATATATAACTGAAAATTTTATATTACATAAAATATATAACAATGTATTTTAGTCTGAATCTTCTGACCACTTCTGGTTTGAGTTATAAACTAGTCGTTTACTATCAAATATATATGTCATTTCCATATCATAATATGATCTTTTATCTTCTTAATGTTTTTAGTGGTTCAAGTATCTAAAGGAGAAGATGATGAAAACTGTATTGTATTTATGGATCCAAAAAATCCATGTAATATTGTTGATTGTCGTCGAAACTGCTATGAAGGATACAGTGGAGTTGGAAAATGTGTTAAAGATGTTAAAGCTGGTGGAGATACTTGTCTTTGTACTTATAATTGGAATTGTTAGAGGCAAAACTTAATTAACAATGTTATAATTTAAAAATATTAATCTATATTAACAAAAAGTTGGGAAGTTCTTCAACCTTTTTCTGATTGAATAGTTAACTTTGGACTATATCACAAGGAAATTTATAGTATATGTTTTCAATTTTGAATTTTTATATAAAATACGCCTTTTCAATTTTTTGAAATTTTTATTTTGAAATTTTCTTTTTGAAAATTTAAAATGCTTTTTCAAACTATTTAAAAAATTATTTCAAATTTTTAATATTTATAATTATAATTATATATTCAAAATGATAAAAAATAAATATAATAATTATTAATTATATATTAAATTGGTAAAGGTATATAAATTTAATGAAATATTGTTTTGGATATATAATTTGGATTTACGGTGGAATAGTTATTTGGTAAGAATTATCACATGGTTACATATGATATTTTGAATGTTTGAGTCTTATGAGTAAAAATAAATAGAATTCATTTTCCAATAACATTAGATTTAGTTAGAATTAGAGAATCAATAATATCAAAAAAATGAATAACTAGAGATTTGAATGGATTTTGAAAATTCTTGAAACCAATAATAATGGATTATATTAAGATTTTTGAAATCCAACAACCAATAACAATGGAATCTAAAAATTTTCAAATTTTATGAGAATTCACTTACCAATAGCCTTCCCCTAGTCTATAGAATTTTTCGATTAGTGTATTTGATGTGGCTGTAAAAATTAAAAGAGAGAAAAAAAAAGACATTTAAACAATAAATTGTTTTTACTACACAATAATTTTATTCTTATTTTCAGCTTTACTTTTAAAAACTAAATAAAGTATAACTAGTGATTTAATGGTTTTAAATAAAATTAAAGATAAATACACTTGATACATCTCTCAACTAATCACCTTCTAAATCTTCATCCTTCTCTGTGCTGATTAATTACCAAAGGAGTATAGTGTCTCAGAATACAAACCATAACCATTTAAAACCTTAAGTGAATAATTAGAGATATAAACTTAAAACAGTAATATTATTAAAAAATATTTTATATAAAATTTGAAGAGAGAAAAGTAATAGCAAAAGACTTATGCCAAAAATTTAACTTATGACTACTTAATTAACTATAATATCTGCCCACAAAAAAAAATTAACTATAATATTTTTGATGGTTATTATTATGCATGGGCATTTCTACCTCAAACGAAGCCCCAACCTTAACCCAAACCAAAAAAGATACGAAACTGTATCCAAACCGTCTTATACAAAAATATTTGAACGGACTTACGAGCTTGTACTTTCAGGTTCGGGTAGAATCCAAACCAAACCGATATCCTATTTTTATATACATTAAGGTATTTAGATATCATGGGGTATTTTAAATATTTTGGTAGTTTTTTATTCGTTTGAATATTTTTAATTAGTTTATGTAGTTTAACTAGTTTTAAATTAGATTTTTGAATAATTTATATATTTTCAGTATGCTGTGTTGATATTTTAAGTTTTCAAATAAAAAAATTTGAGCCATTTAAGACATTTCTTATAATCCAATCGGAATCAAACCGATCCCACCCAAAAGTTAATTAAAACCTGAATATAACTTATGAGAATAGTACATAAAATTTGAATATACCGAACCAAATCTAATGAAGTTCCTGAACGTCCAAGCCTAATTATAATTACTATTTTTATTATAAAGTCTTGATTAGTAGAGCTGATAACAAGTAGTAGCAGTATCCTATATAAGCAATATGCTACATAAGTGGTATATTATTCTAAATATTTTTAATATAGTTATTGGAAAAGCAGTATGTGATTTATTTAGAAAACTATCACATATTACTAGTATATGATATATGATTTGAATATTTTTAAATAATATAAATTTATTTATATTTATAATACAAATCAATTGACAAAAAATATCTTGTTGCAAAATTTATCTGGAGTTCTTATAGATCTACTTACTGTATCCATCTTTTAATTTAAACTAGATTTTGACTTGCGCTTAAAAAACGAGGATTGTTTCCAAAATTAGAGAAACTTTTAAAATTGAACTTCTCTATGAGATAACGTAGGTTTTGTCACATTTACTCGGAGCCGCCAACCGCACCGAATCAAACTGGAAAACCAAAACAGAATTTCATAAATAACTGAACAAATCATATATCTTTAGAACCTGAAAACGAAAATTGAAATCGAACCGAAAACTAAATGAGTGCTAGAATTTATAAAATGAAAATTATATAATAATTTTATCCGAACAGCTTGAATTACCCGTTATTTAAATTGAAAACCCTAAATTATCTGATAAATACGATTACAGTTTTGATGTAAATTCTTTATTTTTTATTTTTTTATTTTTTTATTTTTTTATTTTTTATTAACAAACAATGAGTTTAGACTTATTAATAAAAATAAATTTGAAGACAAAAAAATAAAAAATAAAATTATTATTGTTGGAATGAAATTTCTTAATTGGTCATAGATGCAATGAATTAAATTAATGGATATATATATATATATATATATATATATATATATATATATATACTTCTCTGTATCGTTTTAAGTGGTCTTTAAAGTTTTTTGCACATGGATTAAGAAAATAAAAACTTCTATACAATTTATCTTGGTTATATAAAAAATCATTAAATGAAACTAAAAAACTCAGTATTTTGTCATTGGTCAAAAAAATTCAAATGATATTAAATTCTTCCTAGAATAACGAGAACATAAACTATTTTGAAACAATTTTTTTTTAAACACCTCTTAAAGTGCTATGGAGGGAATATATACTAAGCCAACAAACCAAAAGACAAAATTGTCATGAATGAAAAATATATCTTTTTGTAATTTTTGGATAGTTTTGGAAAATAGACATTTTCATTAAGAAAAAAAGAAACATAAATGTTTTTGTTTTAATAGTATAGAAATCCTGTATATCCTCAAAATATTCTAACAATTGTTAGTGTGTATGTAAAAAAAAATCGTTTAAATATTGAATATGTATGATTATCAATATTTACAAAACTTGAATTCTTGATTTTTAGATTTCGTATCAGAAAGTTTTGTGTTAAAAAAAATCAAAACTGTCTTCATTTGTGCATATTATAGTATTATAGTATGATAAAGGTGTGGAAATTTGATTCTTATTAATTTGAAGGTAAACCTTGCTACAATAGCTATAACATTTCATGAGAGACTGTTTTGTTGGTTTGATCCTAAACGTATACATTTCATGAAATCTGTTTTTCGTAATTATATTTATATAAGAGTTAAATTTTAAAGAAGCTTTGATAATACATGATTAAGAGTTAAATTTTAAAGAAGTATTAAGTGATACAAAATTTTCTTGTTTCAATCAAAATGAAACTGATGTTATACTATATGTACGACATCACTCAAAAAATTAGATGCTAGATTTATAATGTATTGATCAAAAAGAATTTATAATGCATAAGTGCTTTGTTTAAATATTTTGTATCATCACTAATATTAATTGCTTACTGTAAGTAAGAGTGTTAGAAAAATATCCACTACATTCAACTCTTAAGTGATATACTCCCTCCGTTTCGAATTACTTGTCGTTTTAGAGTAGAATTTTCGTTTCAAAATAAATGTCGTTTTCGGTTTTTAATGCAAAATTTATTGACAATATTTTCTACTTTATTTTTCTATTGGTCGATATATAGTTAGGTATATTGGTAATCATGTTTTTATTTTCAAAATATATAAAATTAAATGTTTTCTTAATCTGTGTACGTAAACATAGAACGACAAGTAATATGAAACGGAGGGAGTATATGATAATAAACGAAGGTGTATAGTTATTGTGTTTATATATTAATTGCATCATTAAGTGTTACATCCAAAAATGAAAAAATCCACGAGAATGTATCATATATTGTAGGACCAATAATTAATAAACTAGATTTGGATCCGCACGGGCGTGCGGATGTATTTTTTATAAAATATGTTGCTATTTGTTTTTAATACATTCAGGATGTTTAAATAAGAATATTCATATATGTATGTTCAAATCGATGATTAGTTAATTATGATAATCTTTTGGTTAATTTCAAACCATATAAAATCTGTTTTTTATTCGAGACAATTTGATTTGTACCGTAGTACAATAAGACAAATTCATGTATGATCAATTTGAATTGTATCAATTGAACAATGTGGGTGAAATAAGCCGTGTAATCATTTAATCATTGACCGAACCATTGAATTGAAGTGGTTTTGGTTAAGTTGTTAAAAAAAGGCGATTGAATTAAAATGGTTATGTCTTTTTTCTGTCGTCGTATTAAGCCACATGGGCTAGTTATGGTTATGTTTAATAGATTAGATTTGGTTTAGTTGTAAACCAAAAATTTAATTGGTTCATTTTAAGTAATTAGAGTTGGTTTAGGTAGTGGCATTAGATGGTAATTATTGAAAAAAAGTTAGGGCTAAGTAATATTTGTACTTCAGTTTTAATAGATTAAATAGTAGTAATAGATCCAACAACCTTTGCAAGTAGACTTTTTAAAACTCTTTTTTTTAATAGTATAGATAAAAATCAGATGTGATTTGGTTTATTTTTTCTATGTTTACCGACTTTGTTCTAATAGTTAAATTAGCTTTGCGGTTCGGATACTTCGATTAATTTCGGATCGGATAATACAGTTATACAACAATTCCAACAAACTAAACCAAAAATGGTTCAGTTCGATTTTGTTGTTTAATTTTGGTTTTCAATATTTTATCCGAAAATAAATGACTTTTTGGTTTCAGCTAGATTTCACATTTGTTTTTCTAAAAAAAACTCGGATATTTTTGGCTAAGTTCAGCTAATTCGGTTAAATTCAGTTATTTTTGGTTAGTTTTGTTCGATAATTTTGTTATTTATTTATTATTTATTTAAGACAAGATCGAAAACCGAACCGATAATCTAATTATTTTAAAATCTCACCGAACTAAACTGAATTTGAAACTGTAACCAAACCTAAAACAAAAAATTCCGGTTCGGTTTGGTTGGTTCGGTTCGAATCCGCAGTGCTGTTAAATTGTCCAAGTAAGTGGCCCTAAATCATACTATTAGGCTGAAAAGGACCGTAATATTGGGCTTATTGTGAGCCTTTGTTGTTGGGCCATAACCACAAAGCGAACAGCGAGATGGAGTTGGAGACAGTCTCTTTAACCACCGGGTTTTAAGCCGCGAGCACACTCCTCCGCTTATGATATTTTCAAATATAGCTAAGAAGAGAGAGAAGAAGAACGAGCAGAGAGATGACGTCACAGAAGAGATTCATCTTCGAGGTGGAAGCAGCTAAAGAAGCCACCGATGGAAAACCCTCCATTGGTCCTGTCTATCGCAGTACTTTCGCCAAAGACGGTTTCCCTAACCCTATCGACGGGATCGACAGCTGTTGGGATATCTTCCGGTCGGTGACATTCTCGTTTTCCTTTTTTTCGTTTTCCAGGAAAATAATCTGTTAATGTTCTTAGACTTTCAGCGAATCCTTTAGCTTTTCTTTTTGTTTCTCTGACTCTCGCTGCATGCATTGCCATTTCTTTTGGAGGATTATTTTGCGGAATAGTGCTGATCCGTCATTGTAAATGTTTTCCCCGTTCTGTTTGGTTATTTCCTTACCGTGTGTGTGTTCTTTTTCTTGTAGCACGGCTGTTGAGAAATATCCAAACAATCGCATGCTTGGTCGACGTGAGATTGTGAACAACAAGGTGTACTCACTAGCTACCATTTTTATTTTGTATTTTTGTTTACTTTTTACCATTGTGATATTGTGTTTCCAACTTGATAGTTTTGTTTCTTTTCAGGCAGGAAAGTACGAGTGGAAGACATACAAAGAAGTATATGACACTGTCATAAAAATTGGAAACTCTATCCGTAGCTGCGGGATTGAGGAGGTTCATATTCATATTTTCCATCTCCAGTGTCATAATTGACTAAATGTGGTTCTTTTGTACCTTAGGTTTTTTTTTTTTTTACTTTTTCGGATTTGGAAATGTAGGGAGGAAAATGTGGTATTTACGGTGCAAATTCTCCGGAGTGGATCATAAGCATGGAGGTACGTTGAACGTTATAAACTTACTCATATATTGTTTGATTTCTTTTACCCTGGATTCAATGGTGCAACTTCTGATGCAGGCATGCAATGCACATGGGCTCTATTGTGTTCCTTTTTACGATACTTTAGGTACGCCTTCTCTGGATAATCAAGTTTTTATTTTTCACTCTACTACTAGTATAGCCCAAAATATCCTTTCTTTTGGTGATTCAACTCTTCTGAGTCTTTCTGGTGTAGTAACGTCCAGTTTTGAACACAGGCTCTGGTGCCGTGGAGTTTATTATTTCCCATGCAGAAGTTTCCATTGCTTTTGTAGAGGAGAAAAAGATTCCTGAGGTAATCATATATTCTATCTTGACTTATAATAACTCCTGAGTTAGCCCAAATCTTCTGACATCATTGAGATCTACACATTTTTACTACTCTGTGTGGTAACTTCATTTTCCATTCAATTGTCAGCTTCTTAAGACATGTCCAAACTCCACAAAGTATATGAAGAGTGAGTCATACTAACTGATTCATTCAACCTTTTTCCTTTTCTCTAAACTTTTTGATGCTAATGATGAGCTGTGTTGACTACAAATGCAAAGCTGTTGTGAGCTTTGGCGGTGTCAAATCGGAACAGAAAGAAGAAGCTGATAAGTTAGGACTGGTAATACATGCTTGGGATGAGTTCTTGAAGCTGGTAGGAGACTTTCATCTTTTTGCGTTATTCTGAATATTTTTACTTCTTTACTCATCCTTTGACGCTGTCATTCATAAATAGTATGATATCCCTTATTTAGTTTTGTTTTTTGTTTCCTCTATGACAGGGTGAAGGTAAACAATATGATCTTCCTGTTAAAAAGAAAAGCGACATTTGCACAATTATGTATACTAGCGGAACCACTGGGGACCCAAAGGGAGTTCTCCTGTCAAATGAGAGCATTGTTACCATAACAGCTGGAGTGAGGCATTTCTTAGCGATTTTTAACGAATCCGTGAGTTTTCTTCTTTTCTATTTTGTCATGATTCATATGGAAAGCTACAACTTTAAACTTAAATGCTCTGATTTTCTGTCCGCACAAAAAAAACAAAATAAAAAAAAAACAGCTAACTGAGAAAGATGTCTACATGTCTTATCTTCCTCTTGCGCACGTCTTTGACCGGGCTGTCGAGGAGTGCATTATTCAAGTTGGTGGTTCAATCGGTTTCTGGCGTGGGGTGAGTTGCATCTCAAGATTCTGTTCTTTCATACCAGTTAAGCATTTGTTTGATATACTCATATGTCTTATGTTCTGTCCTAAGGATGTTAAGTTGTTGATTGAAGACCTTGGTGAGCTAAAGCCAAGTATTTTCTGCGCTGTTCCTCGTGTCCTAGAACGAGTATACACAGGTATTATCTTTTATCCAATATTGAGATATACTCAATCATTTAAATGTTAACATGTCATGCTGCCAATCTCCAATAGGTCTGCAGCAGAAACTTTCTGTTGGTGGTTTTTTCAGAAAGAAAGTTTTCAATGTTGCTTTCTCCTAGTAAGCCAGGCTTTCTCTCTATAACCTATAATTTTTCCTACACGTATATTGATCTAACACATGCAAAACGTGCTTAGTAAATTTGGAAATATGAAGAAGGGGCAGTCTCATGTCGAAGCCGCTCCATTCTGTGACAAACTTGTCTTCAACAAGGTAGCTACTTCTTCAAAATTTTAAAAGTTTCTGAAACTCTTTTAAGACGTTAAGTTAGTTAAAATGACTAATCTCTCTCTCTCTCTCTCTCAAGGTTAAACAAGGACTGGGAGGCAATGTGAGGATTATTCTGTCTGGAGCAGCTCCTCTTGCTAGTCACATAGAGTCATTTCTTAGAGTTGTGGCATGTTGTCATGTTCTACAAGGATATGGTATCCCTTTAGACCCAAAATTATATGAGTTCAAATAAGCTACCAATTCTCTTTTATTCATATGATTTTTTTTTTCTTGGTGTAGGTCTAACTGAGAGCTGTGCTGGTACTTTTGTCACCTTCCCTGATGATCTTGACATGCTTGGAACTGTTGGTCCACCAGTGCCAAACGTAGATATACGCCTAGAATCTGTCCCTGACATGGAATACGATGCTCTTGGAAGTATTCCGCGAGGCGAAATCTGCATCCGTGGGAAAACACTGTTTTCTGGATACCACAAACGTGAAGACCTCACAAAAGAGGTTCTTATTGATGGATGGCTTCACACAGGTGATGTTGGTGAGTGGCAACCAGATGGAAGCATGAAGATAATTGACCGGAAGAAGAACATCTTCAAACTCGCGCAAGGGGAGTACGTTGCAGTTGAGAATTTAGAAAATGTCTATGGTCAAGTAGAAGCCATTGATTCAGTAAGTCAGAACTTTTGCTCAGTAAAATATAGATCTTCTGTCATGTTCTTTATCATTATCATCAATATGATTGTTTTATATAGATATGGGTGTATGGGAACAGCTTTGAGTCCTTCCTTATCGCAGTCGCTAACCCAAGTCAGCAAACTCTTGAACGCTGGGCCCTGGAGAATGAAGTGAATGGAGACTTCGACGCTATATGTCAAAACGCAAAAGCAAAAGCATTCATACTTGGAGAACTCGTTAAGACAGCAAAAGAGAGAAAGGTTTTCATCTTCTCCTTCTTTGTTTGTGCTCTCTTCTTTGTCCTGTCTTGTCTCTTTAATACTCTGCATCTCTAGTTGAAGGGTTTTGAGATCATTAGAGCTGTTCATTTGGAACCCGTGGCTTTCGACATAGAAAGAGACCTTCTTACTCCTACCTACAAGAAGAAGAGGCCTCAATTGCTCAAATACTATCAGGTGAGTTTAAATCTTTTTAGACAGTTTTGAGTTTCTTTAAATATATTGGTATTAAATCTGTTTTCTTTGATAGAATGTGATTGATGATATGTACAAGACTGCAAAGGAAGTTCAAGCTTCAGGACAGTAGATTCCTTCTACTATATACTTTTTAACATTCTAGTATCATTCATTCTTTCTTTTCCATGATCAGGCATGACTTTCTTCATTTACGGTTCTCTAAATAAGGTTTTGTTAATGTCTTGAGATGTTACATAGCATCTTGACGTGCTACATTATGTCTTACTTTATAATTTTATTTCAAAATTTCATGTTTCTAGACTTTGTACGAACTTTAACCCGAAATCTTGTAATCAGTGGAGAATCTAGTTTTGGTTTGTTAACTACAGATGTTTTTGGTTTTTAGATTTCTGATTTTACTGTTTTCATTCTGGGCTAGTTAATCAATTTTGCACTGTTAGAATTCAGGAAACTCATATTTATCATGTTTTTGTAAATTTTATTTATTAAAATTAATTATTTTTATGAGTGAAAAAATGACATTAGATTAGATGTAGCTAAAAGGTTATTTCAAGTTTTAGTTAATATTGATACTTCAACTTTAATAATATAGATAGGAAAACATGTTTAGCTATTTTAATATTTATGTTGTTAGTATTTTTAGGAGACTTTGGAGTATTCTGAATTGTATAATGATTTTCAAAATTAAAATATACTTAATTTTTTTAATATTGTGATTGTTCTTAATGATGGGACAAGTTTGTTGACCGTAACTTGAAAATTTGTTTCAAATATATTTATTCAAATGATAATGATTGTTGCCAAAATTAATAATTATAAGATTAACTAAAATCTTAAAGAATAATCGACATATCATATATAGCAAGTTGTTTTATTTTTTGTATTAAATAATACTGATTGATGGCCATATTTAAAAATAAGAAGTGATATTATCTTATAAGTAAGATAAAAATCTAATGGTAGAATCCTTCCTTATAGTCACTGAAATCTATATCATCTTGGTAATAATATTATCAATACTAATATAACTAAATAACCCTTACATGTGCAGTCTATTGACTATAAGGAAGGATTAATATTTTAAAGAAGATTTAAGAAAACAGTATTTTATGGAAAACTATTGAATAGAATAAGTAGTAGATGACAGACATATTCTTGGGAAGTCAACATGCCGTGGGACAAAGCAAAAGAGAGAGAAGAGCATGTTCATCATCGTGTTAACACACAACATGCAAAAAAAAGGCATGATCCAAAAACAAGAAAACAGGAATAGGCATATTACTCCACTTCGATATTAGTATCCCCTTCTTCCATAGAGGCCTGCAATATCTTCTTGACGTTCACCTCTAGATATGCATCGAATTCACATGAAAAGAAAACACAAAACCTCGGTTACTATAATAAGAAAAAGAACCTGGAATCCATATCCTTCTAAACAAATCACAGACTAATTAACTCACCAGCCAGATTGGTCGCAAGGCTAGCTTGAGCATCAGCCACTGAATTGAATTCCTATAAACAAGACAGCTAACAATTAACTGCCATCTTCACTGTTAATATATTAACAACGAAGCTAACTACTGAATGGATCAGAATCAGCAGGCTAAAGAAAAGGGGCTTTACCCTGGGAACGTGTTGAATGTCGCAGGAGTTAAACTGACGCATAAGCTCCTGTGCTTGTCCACAAAGGTCAGTCATTTTCGGGTGTCGGGTTGCCCATTCACCTTGAACCTGCTGCCAATTAGTCAGAGATACTAACAACACAAACGAGACTGGAACACACATAAGAAAAGAGTCGAACTGGACCTGCTAACAGACAAGCTGTGAATCACCCTGGACGCGCACATTTCTAAAGCCGTTGTTAAGAGCAGACTGGAGGCCAAGATTGAGACCTCGATACTCAGCAACGTTGTTTGTAGCTACGCCTAAACCCTCGCGAGAAGAGAAGATCACAGTATTATCTGGAGCACGGAGAATGGCTCCTGCACCAGCTCTTCCAGGGTTTCCTCTGGAAGCACCGTCAAACTCGATGTTACATAAGTCCTGAGGATTACATTTCAGAATATTATTTTTTTGAAAAAAGGCCTAAGAGCAAGGACATCGGTGTCCTTAGGTGAAATCTCAAAGAGAGGGGGACCACAAAAGCTCAAGGACCAAGAAGGACAAGAAGAAAAAGTTCTTAATTAAGAACATTTGCATCGCGTCTTTGCACGTCCTTGCCACTGTTTTGCGGGCCTCACGACACGTGGTAGCCCACGATTTGTTCACTTTTAATTTTTCTTTTTTAAAGCAGAAAAATAAAAAAAAATAGTTTTCAAGGACTTTTATTTAGAAACAAATAATGATGGTCTAACATTTCAGAATATTATTATTAAAAAAATATGCAAAAAAAGCATGAGGGAGCTTAGAGATACTTGAGCAAAGTTGGGAGAATGATCCTCACGACGAGCCATAGCCAGCAAAGCAAAGGGTTTCCTGCAAATAGTAATTTAATAAGATGAGCCAACAGATGCTAACAAGTAAATTAACAGAGATCTAACATCATGCATGGTACTGTCAAAATAGATACTAAGCAAAGCGAAACACGTAAAATCCCACGAGATTTGATCTGAGTTTTCGATAGAATAAAACCAACAGAGAGCAAGGAGGCGAAACAAATTAGGATTCACGACGGCTGGGAATTTTTCTCTACGTACCTGATTCCGAGTGCCGCTCAAGAATAAACGAGTGTAGTTAGTAGAGGAGGATAACCACGACTTCCTTTAGGTTTATATTTATAAACGAACCATCCACGGGCCCGGCCCTGACCTAAAGCCTAACAATCAAGGGCTTTAGGTACTAAAAAATGACCAATTTTAGGGCGCCAATTAGTAAGCGTTGTCAATGATACAGTGGTTAGAGCTGATAGTGCAATAACCAGAGTTCAAGGCCAGTCTGTGAATACATAGTGCAATATTTTTTTCCTCTGCTTTAGGCATGAAAAGATGCTGGGCTGGCAATTCCACCCCTAATCTAAACGAGTCCCCTCCTTCTCCTTTGGGCCTTTTCTGGATCCAGTGTAACTATAGTTCATACCCGTTCTAAATGATTTATATATGTTTTGTTTCAGTCAATAACACACGCAGTATGTGATGATAGACCTAAGAGAACAATAACACAAGTTTACTGTAATTTTCTTTCCATACCAGGGTTAAACCCGCCTTGGAGGTAAGCAATTAAAAATGAATTCACAATTATCTTAAACTTTTATATATTTGCAAAAAAAAATTATACCCAATATAAAATAATATTAATCTTCACTATTTATTTTGTTAATCTTATTAAGATTCAAAGGCTTGAAAAATTAATAAGAAATTTATATTTTTCATTATTTTCCGTTGAACTTAAAACTTATGATCTAACAAATCAAATCTTATTATATAAAGTTTGATTTTTCGAAGTTATTAACTAACATGATCGCGACATATGACAATTATATATTTAAAGATTATGACATATGTAAATTTATCTCATAGTAAATATATATATATATTAAAATAATAAAAAACAAATTTTGTTAAAAAGTCATTATAATTATTATCTAATAGTAATTTTCCATTTTTGTGAATCCATTATATTGAGCTTGGTTTTTCAAAGTTGTTAATTAATATGATTGTGACACAAGTCAGTTATATATTTAAAATTGTGATATGTGCTAAACTATATCATAATTAAAAATAAATAAGCTAAGATAATAAAAATGATTTTTGTTAAAAATTAATTATATATATATTGTTTAATAGTAATTTGTTAGAACATTTCCTTTTAGAAATTCTAAAGAAAAGAATATTAGTAAAAACACTTATTTAATACTAATTTTATTTTTCTAAAATCCTAAAGAAAAGATAATTGTAAAAGATTATTTGATAGTATTTTTACTTTTTTAAATTGTGACATGTGTTAAAATATCTCATGATTAATAAAATATATAACAAGATGATAAAAACATTTTTTATAAAAATAAATTAGCTTTAAAATTATTTAATAGTATTTTTCTCTACCTGTTCTTTTTAAAATTATGTTTTAACATTTTTTTCCAAATAATTTATTTAATATTAATTTTTCATTTTCTAAAATAAAACACCAAACAAAACTCGTTGCAACGTACATGCTCATATCTAGTATTATATAAAAGTAACTGTTTTTTTTTTATTCTTAAGCATGTCAAAATCATACAAAGGGACATGCAAACTTATTATGTCAAACTCATTTTTTAAAAATTTGTTTCACTATTAATAGGCAAACTATTGTTCTCCTCAACATTAGAAACGTGTCTCTACTTTGACAACAACATTGATAATATACAAACTTTCATAGAGAGGAACAAATTAAACTCATATACATAAAGTAGTCGTTTAACTTCATATCCAACGACAAATAAAAATTTCAACAAAACTCAAAATTTTCTCAATAAAATAGTTCATGTGCCCAGCTATGGAAATGTATTACCTAAGACAAATTGCTTAACTTTAGGTATTTAATCTTAAAGTTTTGATCAGATAATGTTTTTTGTCATCACCGATATTAATTAGATGTTTTCGTACACCATTTTTGCAACGATAAACATTATTTTTAACTTAAATAATTTTTTAAAAATATTTTTAAATTATTTGTACTAATATTTTAATATAAATTTTGATTTTTAAACATAAAATTAAGATTAAATAAACAATTTCATTGATTTTAAATTATATTTAAGAGTAGATATGTATATAGTTAAAATTCTAATCTTAGATAGACTTTCATATTTATCTTTTAGTTAAGATATATTAATTAAAATTGTAAAAAATTAAAAAATAATAGTATAATTTTGTTTATAATTATCAGAAAATAAAATTAAACAGAATTTCTAGAATTTAGATATAAAACAGTATCACATATAAAATTTATAATTTTTGAAAAGATTGTATAAAACTTTGAAAATTTCTTAATAATAAAAAATGTATGAGTATAAAAATATACAAAGATAATATTTCAAATTTATTAAATACATTATATTATATTACTATATTATTAAATTAATATTTACATATATATATATATGTATATTTAATGATGGTGTATGATTTGTCGCTATATTCTATAAGGTTTACCAAAAAAAATCAAAATAAATATAATTTTCTATGTAACATTTAACTATGTCATTATTTCTAATATGTCATGTCATATTTTTTAGTGAAAGTGATTGTAAAGACATGTGTGAATTCACTTTACAAATAGGGCTCCTTACAAATAATGTATATGGGACAATTATGCATTATGAACAGATTTTAGAAATTATCAAATAATAGACTTTCAAAAGTAATAAAATTAGTATTATTTGCATTTTTGCCAGTTATATGTAAAATACTAAAACAGTTAAAATAATCGAAATGAAACTATAAAATCTATGTGAAAATAACAAAAAGAAAATATTAGAATTGTATCCGAAAGTGTGTATTCTATGTTATTTGTAGGTGGGATAAATTGATTAAAATATATTTAAGGTAAAATATATTTCTGATATCTCTGATATTAAATATAAAGTTCCATTTTTATAATATATATATATATATATTTCTGATACTCATCCAAATGAATTGAAAATAAAGATCATTTTATTTGTGTAGACATAGTTTAATATATTTTGCTTATATATTTTGTCTAATTTAAGTGTTATTTAATTTTGGTCAAGATCCAGTTAAACTGAAAATATTTATTGAAATAAATAAAGTTCAATTTTCAGTTATTTAAAAATATATTTTGGTTTATTTAGCATATTTTGTAAGGTGAGAGATGTTCGAAAAGTATTTTTTTTTTGTCAGTGGCCGTGATGCAAGATGTCAGTGATGCAATACTGTTGGTGGTGGGGGTGTTCAACTCATTTGGTATTCATTCCACATTCTCTCAACTAAGAAAACGTTTATTAAATAGAAAACCCCTTTGGAGAGGAAATGTACTCTTGCATTGTCATTCAAGTCCGACGGAAGCAATTATGGCCAACAGTTTATCTCTATCAACTTTATATCAACTTAAATATGTAACAGTTACAACACACGCCATTTGATGTCTTTGTTCGATCAAAACTTTGGTTTTTACAATAGACCTGATCGTTAACAAACCAATTATATGGAGACACGTGAAGAAATTACTCTATTTCACTTTTCACATTCCTTGAATTGCAAACCGTCACTCGGTGGCAGAGGATGAATTCTCTCTTCACTTTCTGTATCACCGGTCTCCAGTCTCCATGTCCACCATGAGTATACATTTACAGTCTCTACTTCATTGTAAATATACTTCTGTTTGCATAATGGATTATTGCTTTCGTCTTATTTAAATGTCCAGGAAAGAGTCTATCCGTAAATTATACTTTCACCCGAAAGTTAAGTCTGTGTTTTTAGTGACCCGAGTTTAATTTTTTTTTTTTCAAAAAAAATGTATCTAGACATACATGGATATGAGTTTTTGTTTCTAATTATTTATAAGTTCGGTGAATGAGCCTATTCGCTGATCAGCACCTTTAAAAAATTAGTGTGAATTTATTTGGACCTATGATCTCCTGAATTATATAAATTTTTTTTCGTAATGTGAACATAGTTTAATATATCCGTAAAAGTTAACCAACGAAGGCAAAAGAAACCCAATTTGGACTTTTGAGTGGGTCATTTATATGATCGTGTATTTCAGCTAACACCCCCTAAAAGGGACAATGCCAAGAAAACTCTTTTTTTTTTCAAGAAAACCTTTCATAAAACTAAGCATTGTTGTCGCCATTTGTTTATTTCTCTTTCATTTAATTTGAGCTTTTTGAAACACATGCAACTTGACGAACAAAAATGCATGCAAGTTATGAAACAGACGTGTGTCGTTTAACACATAATATGTGTCCGTTAGTGGACGGACCTCCATTGCTTTTTTTTTTTCATAAAACGAAAGATTGTTGTAAATGCTAGCTTGACGCATTTGAACTACGCGACGAATACTCAGCGTGAATACCATGGTTCGAACTTGGAAAAAAAATAAAATAAAAAATCTTTTGTCTGCATTTTTAACCTCATGGAGGGAGGTGGGTGAACAGATTTAGATATGACCAGGTACCACAAAGTGGCAACTACATCCAGGACTGACTACATCACTACAAGGCTCATATCGTGTTCCGTATTGATAACGTGTTCCTTAGAATAAATATTGTGTTATTATATATTTTAAAAATTAGAATACTATGTTGATTTAAAAAATAGAGCATTTTTTCTGCAAACCAATAAATAAGGAATATTTCATATCATTCATATGCGATTACCTAAACATTTTAAAGTATCACTATATATATTTTAAAAATAAAAATAAAACCCTTCCGATGATATCTTATAAATAACGCGGTACTTATCTATCTCTCTAAAAAGTCCATCCATACGAAATCGGTTTAAATTCTCCTGTCGAACATGTCTTCAAGCCATAAAAGAAAACTTTGGTTAGAAGAAAACTACAACAAAAGTGGACTAACCGGAATTTGATATCCAAAGATATCAAATATCACATACTGACAAACATTGTGGTCTACCAAGTTGTCCAGATTATGGTTTGTATTTAAGCTCTTTTCTTGTTCAATGAATAAATGTATTCTATAGAAGTGGCAGTCTCTGGACCGTCTTTCGTTATTTCCTTTATAATAATAACAAATAAAATACACGATAAGATATGTGAATCCATATGTATCACATAAACATAGGCTACGTATATAATATACTTTATAATATGTATATAACATACTTCTGCCCACCTCAACGGATGAGTTAGCAGTCGAACACTTCAAGTGGAATCATAGTCATGGAAAAGGATATTACTCAGCCCATTCTATCCGGTGGCTGTGACTCCGGCGATAGCAAGCGGGTACGAATGGCTGACCCTGAATCTACCGTTGGAGGCGAGAGCAGGCCTGTGAAACTACCAAAAATCGAAGAGAACGGTATTGATTCCACAATAGGAGTCACTCTAATTTCCCATATGCTTTTTTTATAATATATTCATATTTTTCGAATTTTCATGAGTGTATTTGAATTTCATTTAGTACAAAACTACCAGATTTTCATATCAAAATTAGTTCTGAGGTGCGGATTAAAATTACTCTTTTAGAAGGGAACACACTTACTTACATAAGGGGGATGTCATCGATATACCCTCCTAAGAGTTACTACTTTAGAGCAGTTTGTAACTTAAGCACTTCCCATGCGTCTGAAACCAAAACATTCCTGGTGAATATGTAAAGGTAGTACGTGTTAGTTTCCATGGTTAATAATAATATTGACATGAAGCTTTAAATGTCGTTCATTCAATTCTTATCAAAACTTGTTTTCAAAGAAAAAAAGTTTACGTTTTATCATTTTTTTTCTTAAACAAAACATAAAAATATAACAAAAGATTTTTTCCAACGGCGACTGAAACATTTGTTCCTCTATATAATCAGGAGATGTAGGGTCGACATCGGAAGCAACAAAGGTCCCTGTCGATTCACAAATGGCTGACGTGACGATTAACGATCTAGAGAGAAAAACAAACGCCGGCCACGGAGTAGTCTCGGTCATGGGACGGCAGAGAGCTATGACAACCGCTGTTTCCACCGTCGTTAACGAGATCCCGTCTTATGATATTTTCGGAATTTTCGACGGTCTTAGACTCGCTAAATTTTTCGAAGAAAGGCTGCGTCGGCTCGTGAAGGAGGAGGTAACGGCATGCCATGGTCGTAAAGTGGAGGCAGACTGGAATAAAGTGATGACCTCATGTTTTTCGGAAGCGATGGGGACGGTGAGGTCCGCGGCTGCGAAAGCCGTGGTTACGATTATAGGAAAAGAAGAGGTGATTACGCTTTGTCGTGGCGGCGCTAGGGCGGTTCTTTACTCAGACGGTGGAATCGCTTTGCCTCTTTGCCATATCCATATTCACCAGGTACTCAGCTTTGCCGCATACATTATATTACTAAGGATTTTGACCATTGGCTTCGACACAAGTCACACAACCCATGTTACAAGAGTTTCGTCAATAGACAAAACCTTATTAGTTTTTTTTTTCTGTACTATCATAGGAAAAAAAAATCTCAATCAAACAAAGTATGAAAAAAGAAGTATAATGTTCAATATATTATTAATTTTACAAGAGTTTCGTCACCAGACGACACCTTATTAGTTTTTTTTCTGTACTATCAAAGGGGAAAAAATCTCAATCAAACAAAAAATCTTTAAGAAAAGAAGAAGTATAATGTTCAATATACCATTAGTTTTACATACTAAAAAAAATCTAAATACTTGAGAAGTCACTAGTTATCATTTATGTTTTTAACCTTTACTTATTATTATAATTTTTCGTTTTACAATTATTGTTTTTATATTCACAGATTTGTCTTTTTTTTTTCTTTTTGGTGTAAAGATTTAATTTTTCGTTTTACAATTATTGTTTTTATATTCACAGATTTGTCTTTTTTTTTTCTTTTTGGTGTAAAGATTTGTCTTTTTCTTAAAGACAATAATCTCCTTTTTCTTTTTTGCATTTAACCGAATTAATTTTGTGTACAGAGTGGTGTGGATCAGCAACTGAAGATCCATAAGCGAACAATGATAGATGATTTCATAGTACTTGCATGTGAAGGTCTATGGAATGTTGTCTCCGACGACGACACATATCAGCTTGTCAAACGTTGTCTCTACGATAATTTTCCAGCAGGGTTAGTATATTAATTAATTTTGTTTTCAAAATATTTTTATTTCTTAATACGCAAAAAAGAATAAGTTCGTTTTCTGGTAAAGTAGTCTTTGCGACTTACGGAGTTTTAAGATTAAATTGATTTTTTTTGTTTACTTAAAGTGTAAAAATACGTAGATTATATAAATTTTACGTTGAGATTAACTAATGAACTCAAATAATGATTTGACAGACGTACAAGGGAATCGAGTTCCACAAAGGCTGCTGTAATTTTAGCAGAGCTTGCAATTGCTAGGGGAAGCAAAGAAAATATAAATGTCATCGTTATTGATCTCAGGAGTTCTACTGTTTTTTAGCCTTACTTTGTCTTCTAGTTTGTGATGATTCTCAATTATTATTAGTTTTATTTCCCTTTTTATATTGTAAGCATGTTTTTTCCTTCTTTACATCCGTTTTCTGGGCTATAATTTTCCATCTTAAATCCTTTTCTAGATATTTTTTTCTTTGTGTGTTTACTTTGCTTTTTAGATTTGTGTTTTGTTCGATTAGTTTGCTCTTTGATTTTCATTTATATTTGATATATATAATTTACTTGGGAGTTTACTTTTCTCACATCCCCGGTTTTTCTCAAAACAAGTTGGTAAACTAATGTATCTCATACGAAAGCTGTTGAATATTGAATACAGCATATTGTTATATACGAAAGCAACTCAAATATTTGATGTTAGTGGAAGTATGTTAAATCTTGATCTTGATCCTGTTTTGCTGAGTATACCGTAATTTAACTCTTAACTTTTCAGCCTTAGAAATTGTGTATAATGGACTGGTATCGGTGTTAGTTCAATTAATTTTCATGCAAATCAATAAATGTTTGTATATCAGTTCAACCAAAAATAAAAATGTATAAATTACTGAAATACATATAAACTCTACGACTCTTCCAAGTTCCACTCTCAGATCATCATACGAATACATTTGTGGTGTCTGCAGCAACAAGCCAGCAACACATCAAGAAGATGATAAAGTAAAATACAAGAGATACGCAATGTGAGAGAATAAGAAGTGAAACTTCACAAAAAGTATCATAAAGATCAAACTCCCAAGCATCACAACTTCACAAAATGTATCATAAAGATCAAACTGTAAGATCAAGAAAAGAGCCAAGTGTTGGGAGAATCAGAGTGACGACGTTTTACACAAAGGAGGTTGTGTGTTACACGCAGATGTCGCAGAGTTATGGAAAGATGACGTGGCGATACTCATTAGATTCCAGGATATAACTTGCACATCAAGTTGAGAGAATAATGGAAGATTTGGATTCACCGAGATATTAGGAAAATAGAATATTCGGTAAGGACTACTTAACTAGATTGTCTAGGGCAGATCTAGGTTAAGCACGTTATTGTAAAAGCTTGAGCAAGAGGTTGTTCTTGTCAAGGGTTAGACGATCGAGTGCCTTGTGTTGAGCAGCTCGATTGTGTCTTTAATATTAGAAATTGGTCCGTCTCTAGTCGTCTGTGACTGAGAGTAATTCGGATTAAACAGATCTAGGAAGATTGTTTAAAAGGTTTCTAATAATCAAGGAAAGTGTTCTTGAATTGAGTTTTGTGTTCCTTTACTGGCTGTCTCTGAACTTTCATTTGGTATCAGAGCGGGAAACCTCTGTGGTATCATATACTACTAACAGGTTGAGATCCTGCGAATTTCATGGACACCATGAAGGAACTAATCACGCTGCATAAGCCCATCATTCTAGATGGAGGGAATTTCGGACATTGGAAGGCTAGAATGCGTCACATAATCAGGGGTATTGATGAAGATGCTTGGACGGCAGTTGAAGATGGGTGGTCTGCTCCTACTGTGCTGATGGAGGACAACTCGTTAGGTCCTAAACAGAAAGATAAGTGGACTGACTCCGAGAAGGCTGCATCAAAGTTTAACTCAAAGGCGCTCACGGCTATATTCTCTGCGGTTGATCTCGATCAATTCAAGATCATTCAAGGATGTGAATCAGCAAAAGAAGCATGGGACACCTTGATAAACCACTTTGAAGGTAACACCAGTGTTCGAAGGACCAGAATTGATCACCTTGCCTCAAGGTTTGAGAATCTACGAATGGGAGATGATGAACCAATTGATGGTTTCATATCCAAACTCAGTGAACTGGCTAGTGAATCCTCTGTTTTGGGTAAAAAGTACGAAGAGAAAGATCTTGTGAAGAAGTTACTAAGATGCTTACCACCTCGTTTTGAAGCCTACAAAGCCGTGCTAAATATCGCTGTGGACACTGACGAGATGAAATTTGATCAACTCTCAGGGATTCTGAAGGTACACGACCTCGAGAAAACTGACAGACTCACTGATACTCAGAAGAGTATTGCGTTCGCTGCTGAATCAAAGGAGGAGGACAGGGTTGCTAAGATTGAAGAGAATCTAGGTTTAATGGCACGTAATTTCAACAAGTTTGTGAAAAGAATGGAGAAAGGAGGGAGTAGACCAAGTGGTCGTTTCCAGAAGAATGAATCAGATCGTGGATCCAGACAAGATGCTTCTAGAAACTCCAAGAAAAAGGAGTTACAGTGTCATGAATGTGAAGGGTATGGACACTTTCGCAACGAGTGTCCTCTCACCAAGCGTAAGGAGCTGAAGTGTATTGAGTGTAAAGGCTATGGTCACACTCGTAGTGAGTGCCCTAACAACCTAAAGAAAGAAAAATCCTTGATGAGTTTCAGTGACACAGATTCGGACAGTGAAAGTGATGGAGAAGAGCTTCACTTAAACTTCATGGCTCTTATAGGACAAGATGTTGATTTGACTAGCACGACAGAAGCCAGTGCAGTAGATAGAGAGGATGAGGATGAGATAAATCACGACCTTGAGACAGAGTATAAGGCACTCTTTAATCAGTTTGCTGAATTGAGTCATGAGAATCTACAACTGCTGAAGGATAAAGCAATGCTGAAAGCTCAAGTCAATATCCTGGAGTTAGAAAAGCCAGGAAACCAAACCTTACCTCTTTCGCCGCTGAAGGAATCTGACCAAGAGCTACTATCGGTCAAACGAGCCATGGCTGAACAGGAGCGAGTTCAGAAACTGTTCGAGATGAAAGTAGGTCAACTGAGTGAGCTACTTGAGAAGGAGATGGATAAAAGCAAGTTACTTGAAAGTCAACTAGCTGAGAATCATAAGCAGATCAGAATGCTCTCCGTGGGAACATCATCTCTGGATCATCTCTTAACCATTGGTCAGTGTCCGAGTACTAACCGAGGACTGGGATTTCAAGGATCTACCTCCAAGGCTTCCTCTGAGAAACCAATCTTTGTGAAGGGAGCAGCTGACGAAATCAAAGTGACTAAACAAGAGAAAGGCAAAGCTGTCGCCAGTGGTGCTGAAATCAAAAGTAAAACACACAATCCAAGAAGAAGGAATGGATGTCACTTCTGTGGAAAACCTGGTCATCACGTCAGGTTCTGCTACTTTCGTCAGAATCAGTATCAACGTGCCTGGAGAATGAACCTATGTTACTTGGAACCTACTGTATATGGTGGAGTGTGGATTGCTAAACGAGACTTGTACCCGAATTACAAGGAAAAAGTGCCGGTTGTGTCACACAATCAAACGAGTGAGTCACATCTTCAGGAGGAAATCACACTGTCCTGTAACTTCTCGAGTACTTTTCATGAGAAAGAGGTTCTAAGCAACGTAGCCTATACGAGTGCTGATGCTGAGGTTCCAGAGGAGTTGCCTTGGTACTTTGACAGTGGTTGTTCAAAACATATGACTGGAAAGCTTGAATACCTTGAGAAGCTGGAGCTCATTAAAGGTGGAAAAGTGACTTTTGGAGATGGTGCTCAAGCTAAAATTCGTGGTGTAGGGATAACAGACAGAGCTGATCTTCCACGACTTATCAATGTGTACTATGTAGATGGACTCAAAGCAAATCTCATCAGTGTGAGTCAGTTGTGTGATGAAGGTTTGGAGGTTATATTTAATAAGAAGGAATGCCGAGCAGTGGATGGTGATGGAAACATAGTTCTCTATGGAGTGAGGTCTGGAAATAACTGCTACATGTGGAAACCATCTCAGACTACATGTCTTTCAGCAACTGAATCCAAATTGGATCTCTGGCATCGGAAGCTGGGACACATGAACACTAATGGTCTAACTCGTCTAGTAAAAGCAGAAGTGGTTCGTGGTGTTCCTGATCTTGAGAAACACACCACTACTGTATGCAAAGGATGCTGTCAAGGAAAGCAAGTCAAGGTGCAACACAAGCAAATTACAGAAATCAGATCGAAGAAGGTTCTGGAACTTGTGCACATGGATTTGATGGGACCAATCACCCCAAACAGCATCGCAGGGAGGAGATACATATTTGTGCTGGTTGATGACTTCTCTAGGTATACCTGGATTGACTTTCTGAAAAATAAATCTGATGCTCTAGATAGCTTCCGAGTGCTCGCATTGCAACTCAAACAAGAGAAGGGTGGAATCGTTCAGATTAAGAGTGATCATGGAGGAGAGTTTCAAAATGAGCAGTTCAAATTATTCTGTCAGAGCCAAGGCATTAGACATCAGTATGCAGCTCCGAGAACCCCGCAACAAAATGGTGTTGTGGAAAGGAAGAACAGAACACTTCAAGAAATGGCTAGAGCCATGCTGTGTGGTAATAATGTACCATCTAACTTTTGGGCAGAAGCAGTTGGCGCAGCTTGCTATATCATAAATCGAGTGTACGTGAAGCCAAACACAAAGACTACACCGTACGAGCTCTTCAAAGGAAAAACTCCAAACTTGAGCCACCTGCATGTATTTGGATGTCTCTGCTATATCTTAAATGACAAGGATCATCTTGGCAAATTTGATGCAAAGAGTGATGTTGGGATGTTTCTGGGTTATTCTACGAACAGCTCTGCCTACAGGGTATACAATCATCGTACTAAGTTCATTGGGGACAAAGTGAATGTGGTGTTTGATGACAGTATCGGCTTCTACCAAACTCAAGTAACTCAGGCTATTGATTGTGCTACACAGCCGAGTAAATCCAGTCCAACAACCGCTCAGATCAAAGATGAATCTGAGGATGAAGATGATCAAGACAGAGTGGAAGTAAAACTGGATCAAGGGAGAGTGCATAAGAATCATTCACCAGATGATGTGATTGGAGGGATCTATGATGAGAGAGTTACGAGGAAGAAACAGATCGATTTCAAGGAGATGGTCAGACTTGCATGTCTTACCGTCAAGATGAATAAACTGGAGTGCTTTGTCTCTCAAATCGAGCCGAAAACTTTGCAGGAGGCATTGGATGATGAATACTGGACAGAGTCTATGCATCAGGAACTTGAACAATTTGTTCGCTTGCAAGTGTGGGAGCTCGTTCCCAGACCAGAAGGTGTGAATATCATTGGCACTAAGTGGATACACAAGAATAAGACTGATGAAGAAGGGAACGTCATCAAGAACAAGTCACGACTAGTAGGGCAAGGATACACGCAAGTTGAAGGTGTTGACTTCGATGAAACCTTTGCACCAGTGGCACGTCTAGAATCAATCAGATTGCTGATTGGAATGGCATGTAATCTACGCATCAAGCTATATCAGATGGACGTGAAGAGTGCTTTTCTGAATGGGGTTCTACAAGAAGAAGTATATGTGACACAGCCCAAGGGATTTGAAGATCCTCACTTTCCGGATCATGTATACAAGCTTAAGAAAGCCTTGTACGGACTTAAGCAAGCACCCAGAGCTTGGTATGAACGCTTAACTGACTTCCTTATTGCGACTGGTTTTCAGAGAGGAGGTGTTGATAAGACGTTGTTTATTGGAGAAAAGGGAAGAGACATCATGATTGTCCAAGTGTATGTGGATGACATAATCTTTGGAAGTACCTCTATGCCTATGGTGGATGACTTTGTCAGAACTATGACTAAGGAGTTTGAAATGAGTATGGTTGGCGAACTGAGTTACTTTCTTGGTCTACAAATCAAGCAACTTGATGATAGAATCACTGTCTCTCAAAGCACCTATGCCAAGAACCTCATCAAGCGATTTGGGATGCAAACGAGCAAAATTGCTAACACTCCGATGAGCACTACAACCAAACTCTCTCGTGATGAAGAGGGTAAATCAGTGGATGAAAAGCTATACAGGGCGATGATTGGGAGTCTTCTGTATCTCACTGCAAGTCGTCCTGACCTATGCTTAAGTGTGGGTATCTGTGCACGGTACCAAGCCTGTCCAAAAGAGTCTCACCTGAATGCAGTAAAGCGAATTATAAAATATGTGAAAGGTACTCTGGATTTCGGACTTCATTATACATTTGAGACTAACGTGAATCTTGCAGGATTCTGTGATGCTGATTGGGCAGGTTGCTTGGATGATCGACATAGCACTTCTGGTGGTTGTTTCTTTCTCGGAAACAACATGGTGGCATGGCATAGCAAGAAGCAAAACTGTGTGTCACTCTCAACAGCCGAAGCTGAGTACATTGCGTTGGGAAGTTGCTGCACTCAGTTACTCTGGATGAGACAAATGCTTGTGGACTATGGTATCATTACTAACCCTATGGTAGTACACTGTGATAATATGAGTGCTATCAATTTGTCTAAGAATCCTATTCAGCACTCACGCACCAAACATGTGGACATCAGACATCACTTTGTGAGAGAATTGGTAGAGATGAAAATAGTGCTTCTAGAGCATGTATCAACAGAAAAGCAACTTGCTGATTTGTTCACCAAACCGTTGGACTACAACACATTCCTGGGGCTCCGTAAAGCCTTAGGGATTGTGAATCTCTGAATAAGCCAAGTCAGAAGAGAAGGGTCGCTGTAAATTCGCAGTATCGCATGTAATCTCCACCACCACGACAAAACCTTAAGTCAACAAGTTCCTCTTTGTAAAGCATCTTGCTTGATCTCAAAGCATCTACTGATTCTGATTCACTGAGGAAGGGTACTCATCTTGGACTAGGATGCTGCAACATTTTATGTCTGAGTCTTGATCACTGCCTGGATTGAATAATGAAGCACAAGAGAGGTGAGTGTAAGAAGGAGTGAAGTGTGTGTGACACAAGGAATGTGAAAAGTAACACAAGTCGTGAAAAGTCAGAATAATAAGGCCTGGGATGATAGATACTCGTTTTTGGAACTGGGTGTTACAGCACTTACTTCTAAGCTCGATCACTGTCTGGACTGGGCAGAGCATACCACTGATTTTGTTTTTGAGATAGCTCAGAGTGGAGCAGGGTGTTACCCCACTTTGCCTCTACTCTTGATCACTATCTTTTTGATAGAATTAGTGATTATGCTCTTGGTGATACAGAAAGTTACAACTTATATGTTCTCTGTCGTGTTGTAGTGACAGACACAATAGGCCTACTTTGTGCTTCTATGTCTTACAGATCAGTGTGATATTGAGATCATTGCGTGGTTGTGTTATTGGGAGGAATCTTGTCTGTGACAGCTACTCGGCTGAGAAATAGCTACAGACTTGAGTTGATTTACTGAATTCTTCAAAATTTTTTGGTGGACGATTGTGTGTGAAAAACGATTTCTGCTCCCCTTCTCTGGACAAAAGGCATATCAGTTATGCCTGTAAATTAGTGTGATTGCATATTCTTGGTGCTTCTCTGTTGATGCTAAGCTTCTTGTGTGTCCAAGCTTCATTTGTTCCATCTCTCTCTCATGGTTATAAGTGATGCCTCATCCTTTTTGGTTATATTTTAACAAATGGAGTCTTTAATGGGTTTTAAACAATGACATTGGGTTACTTAGTTTGACTTGGGCTCTTAAGCCTTTTTGTTTGATTACTAATCAGCCCATTTGAGTGTGATAGGGTTTCAAAGAAGGTGCTCACATCTCTTTGTCAAATTCGACTCCTTATTCTCTCTCTCTCTTGGCGGCGACATGCAACCGGTTAGGAGAAGCTCGCGCCTGAATCGCTCTCCGATGGCACCTGGGAGCTCGTCTCAGCCCCCACCGGCGTCCTATCAGCCCTCTCCTGCTTCGTCTTCGCGGAGGCGAGCACATCGCCGTTCGACTCGAGCAGCCTCTCCCGAGCCTCTCTCGCCTGAAATTGAATCCCTCTCGGATACGGATTCCGACAACGACAATACTCCCCTTGATGCAACTGAGATCCGTGTCAATCAGGCCAAGGAGCAACGCTTTGAGGAAAGCCGGAACATGTACCGGACCAAATCGCAACTCTATCCTGAGCTCATGACACCGCGCACGACTCCTTTGGATCAGCGATTCTTCACCGTTGCGGCTGCTGAGAGGTTCCAGTCGCTTCGTCGTCGTAAGTTCATCACTCAGCATCGGATCTCTCTCACCGATGTGAACATGCAAGATGTCAGGAACGTTGTGCGTGGAGCAGGGCTACTTCACACACTCACTGATGTAGACGCGTACCAACCCACTATGGTTAAGGAGTTCATTGCAAACCTCCAAGATGCTGAGGAGCGAGATGTTGGGGTTGCTGTGTATTGCAGAGGATACATGATTGACTTCTCTTCAAGTTTAATCAATGATATCTACTGTGTGCCTGGTTTTGAGGATGACCCGAATTGGTTGGGTGAAAGCATTGATGAGGTGTGTGGGTTTCTCACTGAAGGTCGCATCAATCGATGGGAAAACATGAGCTCCAAGTTCCTTACTCGCACGAATCAAGTGCTCTACAAGTTGGTCTGCACGAACTGGATGCCTACTATGAACTACACTAACATGAACCAAGATCGTCTGAAGTTTGTGTACATGCTTCATCACAACGAAGACGGTTTCAACTTCGGGAAGCTTGTCTATGATCAGATCATGGATATGGGAGCTAGAACTAAGTCAAAGCGAGCTTGGCGCATCATGTTTCCAACGTTGATTCAGCAGGTCATTAACTATCAGCAGCGTTTTCCTGTTGATGAGTCTACTGGGTTTCCGAAGCTTGTGGTCAAAGACATTAAGGCTGGTCGTGGGAATGGTGCAGACGCTCGACCTCCGAATCTTGAAGAAGATCTGAGTCGTCTGATTACCGGTCTCAATGCGGTTCGCATTCGGCTGAGGAGTAAGAATATCAGTGCTCTTTGATTAATCTGGTTGTTTTGGCTAATGTGCATTTTTGTTTTTATCCCCATGTGCATCTAAGCAGGGGGAGAATATGTTCTGCCATATCAACAGACTGAGCCAGCTGAAGACGAGCCAGCTGAAGACGGAGGCAATGACACCGAGGAACTGAGTCACTGTGATGGTGATGAAACGGAGGATCTGAGTGACACTTTCTGATGTGTTGATTCTGATTTCTAGAACTCGGATTATCATGTAGTGTTAAAGTAGTGTGACCTTGTGGTTCTTGTGTGCTACTCTTAAGAATAAGTTCTCCTAAGCAATGTGTGTTATTTCTAGGAACTCTTTGATAATCTGATGAATCTATGGATGTTTATGCTGTCATGTCCTGTTGCTTGTGTGGAGGTTTTCATATTTATGCAGGATGCTTAGATTGTCACATTGAGATAAAAAGGGGGAGAATGTAAGATCAAGAAAAGAGCCAAGTGTTGGGAGAATCAGAGTGACGACGTTTTACACAAAGGAGGTTGTGTGTTACACGCAGATGTCGCAGAGTTATGGAAAGATGACGTGGCGATACTCATTAGATTCCAGGATATAACTTGCACATCAAGTTGAGAGAATAATGGAAGATTTGGATTCACCGAGATATTAGGAAAATAGAATATTCGGTAAGGACTACTTAACTAGATTGTCTAGGGCAGATCTAGGTTAAGCACGTTATTGTAAAAGCTTGAGCAAGAGGTTGTTCTTGTCAAGGGTTAGACGATCGAGTGCCTTGTGTTGAGCAGCTCGATTGTGTCTTTAATATTAGAAATTGGTCCGTCTCTAGTCGTCTGTGACTGAGAGTAATTCGGATTAAACAGATCTAGGAAGATTGTTTAAAAGGTTTCTAATAATCAAGGAAAGTGTTCTTGAATTGAGTTTTGTGTTCCTTTACTGGCTGTCTCTGAACTTTCACAAACAAGAGCTAAAGTTTGAGAGCTAATCAGTCAAACAAAAGGTAAAGTATCATCATATTTTACAGATCACAGATTCACAAGAACTTAAACAGTCAAACAAGAGCAGTAACATTAATCATGATTAAGCCTGAGAGCATCATACAACTATATTAGCATCATATTTAACAAGAACTTAATCAGAAACGCAGAACAGATCCATACTGCATAAAAACATAACTAAATAAGTACATAGGTAGAATACAAGAACTTAAAACTTGATCAATCATGCATTCACGAACATCATATGAGCAGTTCAAAAGAATGGACAACTACTCATACTACATAACATACTCAAGTGAACAAAAGTTAGAAAACTAAGACACTAGCAATTCTCTGCTCAACCATTATACTATTTGGCTACAACAACTTAAAACAAAAAAGTATTAAGTATGGGCATCAATCAAAAACGCATCATTACCAATTTACCACATATCATATGCTTGAATCTTCAATTCCTGGGCTACTTGCTTTCTTATTAGCTTATTCATTATCATACTCAAAGTAATCATCGATGTCTCCTACAAGTTAAAGACTTCATCGAAGGCTAAACTCAATACAACACTAGTGCACAATCAATTGTTTCTGAAACTTACAAACTAAACATACAAACTTTACCTTCAAATTCAGCAAAGCCATGTAGCCCGTTCCAAGTACAAATTAATGATTGTACACCTTTAAGGAGGAGATGGTTTCTAGAAAAATTCAAAACCCGACCTCCAACACTAAACGCAGATTCTGAAACAACAATAGTAGTTGGAATTCTGAGAAAATCACAGGTACGAGAAGCTAAATCACCATGCCTACATCATGGATTCACCTGGACGTTTGGATGAATCTTGACTAGTCTACATCAGAGTCCGCACCTTTGACCAAGACTGTCTCAAATTCGCCATTTTGACTGTTCTTCCATCATTTTCTGCACAATTGACTCATTAATAATTTTCTAGTCAATTATTGTCTTTTTCTATGAATTGTTTTCCGCATTTTCTTTTATTTCTCTTTGACTGCAAACCTTATAAATATGTAATCTCTACAATGAAATAAAAATCAGATTGTTTTCCCCTTTTTATGAGTTTTCACTCTTTGTTCTTTATTAGAACATTTCTTAGTTTCTTGGTGAGATTATCTCCAAGTTTCGATCCTTCTTTTGTTGGACCTATCCGTCACATCCGACAATGATCGAAGTCTGATAGTATCATTGGGCCTTCCGCAACCCTTTGTGTCACCATTCATCCCATCAATTCTCAATCCTTCCGGATCTGAGTTCATATCTCTCCTTACCGGGCGAGTGTCTTTTCTTGGGTCTATCATTAGAACCAAAATAAGGATCACTCTTTCGGTATGGATGATAAGGACTCAGATCCGAGGGGATTGAGAAATGATGGATCGACGGGTGAAACTAAGGGTTGCGGAATAGCCCAAAAATACTACCAAAGATTCGAAGGTTGCCGGATGTGACGTACCGGTCCAACACAATGAAGTGATTCACTTGGAGATAGCCTCACCAAGAGAAATATGAATATTCTAAGCAAAGAACATGAGAGAAAACTCAGAAAGATGATAAGAAAATTGATGTGATTTTTATTTCATTGTAGAGATTACATATTTATAAGGTTTGTAGTCAAAGAGAAATAAAAGAAAATGCCGGAAACAGTACTTAGAAAAAAACAACAATTGACTAGAAAATTATTAATGAGTCAATTGTGCGGAAAATGATGGAAGACCAGTCAAAGTGGCGATTTTGAGACAGTCTTGGTCAAGGGTGCGGACTCTGATGTAGACTGGTCAAGATTCATCCAAGCGTCCATGTGCATCCATGATGATCGGGTCCATCGCGGTAAGGAGAAGGACGCATGCTGGCTGGTCGGGCTGGTTGGCCGGATGATCTTCATGAACGGAATGAGCTGATGGGTTGACACGGTCAGTAGATTCAGCACGATCTGATGGTAAAACCTCGGTTTGGTCGAGCTGGTAAACAAGAACGCCACCTTGGACCGTGTCCATGAACCAAAAAGGACGGTGCTCAATTTTGGTTCTATCAGGGGGTGCGATGACTAACAAAACTTACGTATCCATTTCATTTTCATCCTGATTCCATACCGATTTAAAGTCCGCGATAGAGTTCTCGGCTTATACGACTTGTATGGTTGGAACCGAGCATCTCTCCAAGGACAATTTTTAAGCCTCCTGGAAGTGCTGGCCAAAAATTTGGAGTTTTTTTTATAGCGCTATTATCCTTGTGTCGGATGTACGAGAGTCATTTCTACGATATAGCTAAGTCTGTTTAGGACGTTAAGAGTTCGATGTGATCAGCATTGAACTTGGTGGTAGATTTTACCGTTTGGGTCTTCGCGAAGGGTACGTGTTTGAGAAGTTGTTAGTGTGTGTGACTGTCTGGTCTTCCAAGAAGGAGTTTTTGTCGAGGAAGGTAATTTCATCGGAAAAAAATTTCCAGGCGTCTGCGATGTCTCGCGATGCTGAATATTGGTTATTTTTTTGTATACGCTTTACGTGCTTGAAATGTTTGCAGGCTTAAAGATCTTTTGGAGTTGCAAGGGCTTAGTCTTAAACCTGCGTTTGGAGAAAAGTCTTGGTTTATCTGCGGATTTTTGCAGCCAAAATTGTTGTTCCAATTTTGATGTTAAGTAGTTTGATTTATGATACAGGGATTAGGACCAAGGGGTCGCGTAGATTTGTCCCTGGGAAGAAGCATTTCTCTTTACTGTGCTTTTGTGAAGAGTCGACCCTCCGAGATTGTTATTTCGTGCAATTTTAAAGATAATTCGTATAGATGCATGAGTTTTGTTACGAGTTTTTCCTTACATGCCATGTTTTATAGGTATAACATTGTAGGCTTAAAGTGAATTGTGGAATTTGTGAAACTTGGTCGATTATCGACAAGTTTAATTTGTCTGTTAACCGTTTTGTTGTTAGGACTGAAAAATTTATCGTATAATTTCCGCTCTGGGTTATATGATAAATAATCTGTGAAATTGTCACTTGGTGTTTTATGACAAATCGTGGATTGTTCTTTAGCTGTTTAAGTGATTGGAGCGGTGGTCGCTCAATTGTTTTGGCTTGGGATGAAGGTTGTGTTCGGCCGTATAGCCAAGAACATTGTTGGTAAGTGACCCGATCATGGAACTTTTTATTTTACGACTGTCCTCAAAAAGATGCTGAATTATGGATCAGGTTTTACGGGGAGGTGTAGTTGACCAGGGGCCAAAAAGCGTTTGTCGAGATTGATAGGCCAAGTAGAGCGGAGTTTTCCGTGTTATGGCCGATGGTTGGTACGAACAAGTTTCCACTTCGGGTTTAAGTTATACGATGAATGTTTTGTATACTTTTTGCTTTAGCCATATTAAATTTGTTTCCTTTTTATCCGAGGGAGACGAATTTTAAGAGACTCGACGCAGAACCCTTGCGGATTTGGTTGCGAGGTGATTTCCTGCTCTAGTGTAACCGAGGGAAGTGAAAGGTAGAAGTCAGCGAAAATTATCTATGACAGTTCTTCGTAAGCCCCGTTGTGTTTATTTCGGAAAGTTGCTTCGTATGACTTGATTTGACTATACGGAGGACTTTTTCGTGAAAGTATTATAAGAGGGGTTTCTCATAGAAATAAATGGAGAGTGTTTTTTACGAAGAACTTGAAAATTTTGAACGAGGAATGTGTTTTCCTCATTCACTCTTTCGTATTGTGAAGTTGTTTTGCATGACACCGATCTTGTTTTCCCGTAGACTGTTTCGTATAAAAAGTTTTTGTTACACGAAAAGTAATGGGTGACCAGTTTTACAAAGATAAGATATTGTTAAAGTTGCAATGTTCATGTGGATAACGCGCGGAACGTTTCGACTTTGATTTTGAACTTTGGCGAAAGTTGATTTGAATTACTCATGGAGTTTTATTACCGAAGTCTATTTCGTTACGATCTAGTCACTAACCGTCGTGTTATTAATCTTATGTTTGTACGAGTTTTCTTATCGCGTGATTGCGACAACAGAGGATATAGAACTCTCAATAATATGTTTCCTGACAGTTGGGCTATATTTCTAGCATTTTAGGCGAATCTTAGATTTGTCCTTTTGCCCTTTGAGACGATTTTGATGAGGCATTAGATTGCCTATGTGCTTTTCTGCCTATTGCTGCGAGGTTTTGCTTTGTCAAAAGCGTTTTCGAGATGGTCGATGCAAAAAGTTTTTTGAAGTGTGTGAGTATACGAGTATAGTATACGTATCTATTCCTTTTTTTAAGATTGGGATGATCGATAATCTGGGTCGGTTTAAAGACGACACCATAATTGCGATTTGGTGGTTTTCAGGTTGACGACTTAGAATATTTCAGTTTTTAAGGAAATTACTTGGAACGAATCGATTTTAAGACGACACTCGTGTCTAGTTCTTTCTTCCTTTAGGAAGCGAAATAAGTATGCTTGAATGTGTGGCGATCGTTTCTCGATTTTACGAGAGATTAGATTGGTTTGCCAGTTCTCACTGGTCAGTTAAGGAACAACTAGGTGATTCTCACGTGCTCATGCATGGGAATAATTACTTATAAAATATCAAATCATAATAATTTTTAAACATTTACATATGTTTTTTATAACTTTCAAGTAATTTTATAACTTATATTTTTGATGAATAAAGGAAATTGTATTAGGTATCATTATATGGATATAAATATATATACATTTGTTCATAACTTTTAAGTTATTTAATTTATATCATGAAAATAATAGTAAGTATCATTATATTCTCATCTTAATTAGATATGGGATTCCATGTATAGTAATTTGGATCAATTCATGTATGGTATTGTTGAGCTCCATATTTGGTTTCAAAGTAAACAACAATTTTTAATAAGTTAAAAATAAATTGTTATTTTAATTTCATTTAGTTTGGTTCATTCTATTAGATTTGTAAATATATTTATACAATTTCTTATAATTTGATATATGTTTTCTGAGAAAAAGAAATATAAAGCTGGAATTGCATTTATAAATACTTCTAATATTTTAAAATTTTAATATATGTTATTTTGGATAAAATTATATAAAATAAATTAATGTGCTAAGAGATTGAGAATTGAATACGCAAATCAATTCAGAAATATTTCAAAACTTCATTGATTAGTTTCGAATTCATAAGGTAGTTACATCCAGAAATTCAAAAGGTTGTGTTTATACATGTGTTTTCATCTTAACTAAGTATCTTATTTCAAACATAATATTTTGGACCGTTCAAGTGTTCATTGTTGGGTATATTTTGCATCTATTATTTTAAATTGAACAACTATTTTTTTTTACTTTAATAAGATTAAAATTGGATTACTATTTTTAGCTTAATTTAGTTTAGTTCAACCTTTCATATTTCTATACATATTTTATAAATCTTATAAAGTTTGGTAAGTTTATTTTTAAAAAGATAGAAACACACAGAAAATGTTGAAGTTACATTCATGAACATATTTATAATATTTGAAAATTCATGTTCATATATGAATATTTATAAAACAACTAAATCATAATAATTGGTAAATCATCACTTATTTAGAATTGTGAATAAATTTTATAACGTTATCAATGAAAATTAGGTAAAATTTTAATTTTAATTTATAATTTTTCTTAATGATATTAGATGATCACTTTACGTTGTTTGAAATTAATTTCCTTTAAATCATTTAATCAAAAATATAATCATTATAAAATATGTTTCCTTAATAAATATCTTAATAAATTTATTTTTTAATTATATATATACCTATATATTTTGAAACTTATTAGATATTCACTTTTTTATTTATGTTTTTAGGGAAAATAAAAAGTAAGAAAAAATAAATTTGTTTTTTTGTATATACAAATCTATATATTTTATAAATATTTCCTTTTTACTATATATGGGTTTATAAAATAAATAACTATAATAAAAATATAATTAAAGCTTTATTAATAAAAAGGAAACTAAACAATTTTAAATAATGATAATTAGGTATAACTAAAATTAATTCATTAAGGGTATTCGTGTAATCAACCATCATGAAAAATCAACGTGAGCGCGACACATATGAAACTGACTTCTCAAATAATATTATAGAGATATAACAAGACTGGAAAATTTACCTAAGACTTACCTTAATAGACTATCCACCTAGATTATAAGTTCCTTAAAGTTTACGGCAGTTCCTTAAGAGGTTTCCATCCTATTTCCTACGAAAAATTAAATTCTGATAAAATTCTCTAAATCGGACATACCTTAGTCTCATCGGTGATTCGGGATTGCCTCTTCTTCATTCTTCTTCTCCTCGTGTCGTCTGATCTGAGTTTCAATTTTCAAAGTGTTAAGTTATTACGAGAACAGGTGTGTGTTTCGTCGAAGGTTATTCCCGAGTTTTAAAGTAAGTAATTTATCAAAAGTTTATTAGGCGTTAACTTTCGATTCAATGTCAATAGACTTCAAAAATTCCGATAACTGATTTTCATATGAATTGGTTTTCGACAAAATTCTGACGAGAATATTGGAGTGAGGAAGAGATTTCAACGTCTAAGTTTCTGTTCCTGTTTCTTCGTAATGCTGGTTTTACGAAATTGACCAAATTCGCTTTGTATATCGTTGAAAAGTCTATCAAATGCTTATGAACAGATGTTTTCAACTCAACGTGGTAGAATTTTGTAAACCGGATAGTATTTCATGTACTGAAGGAATTTTACGAAATCATTGAAAAATGTGAAGAGAAGTAAGTGATGAAGCAATGGACAAGGTGTCATTCGGGTGAGGCTCTCAGTCCGTCAAGTTATGAGTGAACTGATCCTGTCATAGCCCTTATTGTCTTTATTTTTCCGTTGATTTTTTCATATGATCTTGTTCAGTTGTTTGTCCTAACGAATGATGTTTCGTGATATATTCTCGAGCTTAATCTTACGAATGCTGTTTTGCAAAATGCTAGCGAGCTTAATTTCGCGAAAAAAACTGTTTCGTGAAATGTTGTCAAATTTAATTTAACAAAAGTTATCTCCTGAAACGTTTAGTCGAGGCTCAAAAGAGGACAGTCAGAAATGAGTCGCCAGCTCGACATATGGCGAGTTGGGAAGGGATTGTGCCGGTCTCCATACAGCAACCCGTTTGTGAATGACCGGGTTTCGTGTCGAAAGAAGTGCAGCGGTGAGTTGCTTACCCGATTTGCTATGCTTACTTTTTCCGTGTCTTCGAGGAGAACAAGTTTTATTTTTCCGAAAATTTTCCGGAAAAGTCTTTTTCTCGAACTCCTATGTGCTGAGATTCCTCCAATTTGGTAATGAAACAAATTTTACAGGGTTTGATAGATTTTATCATTGCCCTCTAGAGAAATAGAAAGTCGCAATTAGGTTTTTGATTTTCTTGAGCATTGCGGCGTTGCGTAAGCATTGGCCATTGGAGCAGTTGCTGATGGAGTAATTTTATCAGTGTTTGCGAGCTGTGAAAGGTGTTTTTCAAGCTTCCTCAAGCATTCAATTGATTTCAGTGGCGGTGCTGGTAGCGTGATGGATCTGGGATCGTACTCCCCTTTCTTCCACGACAGTCTTTGTTATGTAATTGCGAAGGTTGCGGATGTCGGGACTCTTGCCAGCATTTTTCCGACCCCGTCGGCGTTTTCTGCGAGTAATTTCAGTCTGCTCTTCGGCTAGCTTCTCATGTTCGACCCAAAAGATATTCTCCTCTTCTTCTGTCATGGGTTTACTGAACGGAGAATCTTCTCGAGCCGTATGGGTTCTCATTCTTCTTGGATGTACGTCAACGTCTTCTTCCGTATCATCAGAAAGATCGTTGGAATCCAAGTCGACGCGCTCGACCTCATTAGTCTATGTATCTTTCCGTTGAGATGGAAGGTTCTAGGAGTCCCGTTTCTCGGTAGGTGATGTTTCGCTAGGCTTTTTTCATGAAGGTTTTTCCCACGAAGTTTCAGGCCTATCGAGCGGAGTAGCGAAGTCGAGTCTTCTGCCGCAGATCTTCGTGGCTCCGCGAGAAAGAACTGCCCGGGTCATTGCTGTTAAGGTTTTGACCTGTTTAGTCAAGGCACACACGAGCTTGTCTTGCTCTTCGGACCTTTTTTCGTAGGCGGAGAACATCTTTTTAAATTCCTCGAGTGTCGCGGCGTTGGCTATTGCGTTGGCCGCATAGACATCTGCTGTTGGAGTCTGCATGTTTTCTGAGTCAATGACTGTCATGTCTGATCGGGCGTGTTGTGGCTGAGAGTAAGATTAATCCGTAACCCCCCTCCTTCTAGCGCCAAACTATGGGTATCGAAAGTCGCACTTTCGATTTCCGTTTAAATTTGGAAAGTTAGGAAAACCCTAATTTCCCAGAGGTCCCAGATATCTTCTAAACCACACGCCAAGTAATTAGAATACGAAAGCAAAGACAAGAAAGATATAAGAAATCGTAAAAAAGGGGAAAATGTGTCTTATTCTGAATCTGCGTATCAGCGTTACAACAAGGTAGAAGCTTTGGCTACGAGAGCTGTCGGCTAGATCCCTAGTTCTAATAACGCAAGACTGCAGAACCTACTTGAGTCACAACTCGTATAACAAAAACGAAAAGTTGCCTAAATGCCCTAAATGTTAAGTTTGCTGTGAAAAAGTTTTCTCCTTGTGCCTCTCGCCTAAAGCTCCTTTTATACCCCCCCCCCCCCAAGTTCGGTTTATTCTTTCCTGATATGCCCTTAGGCCGACTTTGCCATCTTGCAGAAATATTTCATTTTTCTCGATCTTCATGATTTTCTTCGAAAACTTGACATTTATCTTCTCCTGAGGATAAGGTGTAAACCGTCATAGTATTGATGGGCTATTCCTTTGTAAAATCGTAAGTGAGCTCTTAGTCTCGTTTTAGGCCTCGTTGGACCGTATTGTGACTTATCGCGTTTATTACGATTTTTCCGTAAAATAGATCCTTCGTGGTTTTAATCGTAAAGTCTTGACGGTAACTCTGATAGAGATAAGGTAAGTGAAAGTACATCCGTGGTTCGTAGGAGATTGTACTGAAATTGTCTTAAAAAAAAAAAAAAATTTCAAAAAATGAATTTTTAAAAAAAAATTGAATTTTTAAAAAAAATGAATTTTTAAAAATAAATCAAGTACAATTGTTAAACTTATAGTACTCATAAAGAAAAATTCAAACCATAAGAAATTTTAACTCTGTTATAAAATATTTTGTTTCTTAATTTTATTATTTGTATTCTTAATTGTTAAACTTATAGTACTCATAAAGAAAAATTCAAACCTTGATTTTTTAATAATTTTGAATTTCTTAAGGATTGAATTTTTCTTTTTGAGTAATATAAGTTTAAAAAAATACTTTGTTTCTTAATCTCATTTTTTTAATTTAGACAATTTATAAAAAGAAATATTTGAATACTTTTAGTTTGTAAAGAAATTCTTAAAACTACGATTCTTTTAAAAAATATATTTATTTTTCTACTTTTATTTAATTTTCTGATTTTAATTATTTTAATTACCTTTTAGTTTTTAATTAGAAAAATGACATGTCAACATTTTTCACCCGTAAGTTCTGGTCATCTCTTTTACTTGATGAACAAGTAAATCAAGTTGAATGTTTTTTGTGATAGAGATGTCAAGTTGAAGATTAAAATGTTACTGAAAAATTGAAGGTTTTTATGTGATTTTCTAACTAATTTTGTGTACAGGAAAAAAACAATTAACCCTAATAAGTACAAGGGTTAAATTTAGTCAGTTCTATTTTAACCGGAATGAAAGAATAAAAAAGTTCAAGGTGGTAAATTCAGATATGGACTAAGATAACGCTTTTGACTAAAGCCCCCTTACAACATCCCTAACTGTGGTGGCTATGGTGGGCAAAATACTTTGGTACATCGAATTCTTACCGTGTGACCGAAGAAACCTGATTCAACGTGCCTTGCAAAGACCACAAACACAATCAACCGGCAACATTGGACCGGATAAACACATGCATGGTTGGAGGAATAGTCCGAAAGTAAAGCTCACAAACGATGACACCTTTTTGATCCCCACTTATACCATACAAAACGTATTGATTTAAAGAACATAAACGAGCTGAAACAACAATTTAAAGCCCAAGAAAAACATGAAAAACGAGCAGGCAAAGTTCCAATCTAAGATGAAAACATTTGGGTGGAGAATAGCTGATGACAGTCTTTTCAACTTCATATGCATTGGGTAGAAGATCTTGTAAGGAGGACCAATGAAGTCACATATTCATATCATCAAAACCAATTAGGAATTCATGGTTAATACGTCACTTAGAAATACGTATTACTCCTTTTCCCTTTCATTGGTTTGAAGAATGTGGAAAAAGAGGAATAGTTACGTTGTATGGGAACCAAAAAGGGTCTTCATAACATATGTTATTAAATCAGGCTCACTTCAAGATTGTCAGCTTTGGGACACTAAAAAGAAATAAAGAAATGTTTTGCTTCTCCAGCTACTATAGATGTTCCTTGGATTGATCCAAATCAAATTGCAGGCATGTGTTGGTTACTGATCGCAAAGAATGGTCGACCAATATTCCAAAGCAAAGCATCAACAGAACCAACCATTCACAGAAATAGAGGTTGAAGCTGATCAACCAATGCTCCAAATACTAAAGGATATCATAAAATTGTCATACAAAGGAGCAATTTTGTGGGAGGTTTGACAAAATTACAGCTATGATAAACCATGTTTGGTGACGAGCAGCTTATGGTAATAAGGAACAGACGCAGAACTGGCTAGTTTTGATCGACAATTACACAAATGGCCTTAATTTTCATAAGAATGAACGCAGTGCTCTCTCACAATGAACAACCAAACGTTGAATCAGTGTGTCCTCCGGCCACATGGATACTCTTTGCTCCGACTAAATCAATCCTTCTTCTGCCAAATGGGTACAAATATTTAGCAACAAGAACACATCTTTCTTTCATTTTTAATTGGAATAGATTTAGCAGAAACAAAACATGATAACTTACTTAGCTCATCGAAAGAGATCTTGCTAATGCTTTCCCCGTATTTGATCAGCCGAATCTTCCCTACAAAACACACACATATAAGAATCATATGTCAGCAAGAAACCGATATGTGAAAAAATGAAGATGAGGATCAAGAGTATGAACATAAACATACCATCACGACGAACGCAAATCTCAGGGATACTCTTCACTTCACTACTGATACTATCATTATAAACTCTAGTCTCAATTTCACCTTCCACATAAACCGAGGAGCTGTAACAAAGCACCAGCAAAAACAAAAGTTAAGATAAAACTAACAACTTTACTTCCAGTTCATTAACTGATCGAGCGAATAGAGAAGAAGACACAGAGAGATCCAATACAATTCCTAGTTTGAACATGTAGTAAAGCGCTTACTTTTTGGCGAGCTTTTGGACAGCGTAGGAGCCAAGCACTTCGTTGTGCACAGCGATTCTATGCCACTGAGCAGGTTTAGGCTGGTTAGTTGCTCCCATAAGCCTCTGATCAAACATGCCGCCTGTTCCAACTGTGAAGATGGTCACTGTCCGCCCGTTTCTCAAAATCTTCTGTAAAGGTGCTTGCCCTACCTTCCCACAAATGATGGCCTGTGTGGAGCAAATCATAAGACATCATCAACAACAAAACATTGCAACAGGATGACTCAGGTCAGGAATGAAGATTTGATCATCAAACATGATTTTTTTTTATCGAAATAGACTAAAGACTCTTTCTTTTCGACAGGGGTTGGGATTGATAGAAACAAGCATTTGAACACTTGGATGAGCCAAGCTTGAATTTTAGCGTTCTTGAGCTAGAACATGAACATGAGAGTAGAATACAGCAAATGTAGATGAAATGATAGTGCAACAAGATAACTCAGGTCATGAATGATGATATCATCATCATCAAAAACTACTAGTACTCTGGGGGGCATGATTTGGGATTGAAACAGAGTAAAGACTCTTTCTTTTCAATAGGGTTTTGGCAGAAACAAGTAATTGAACAGTTATGAGTAACAACAATAGATTAAATTGATTGTTGTTATTACCCTGTGGACACCGCGAAAGCCCCAACCTTTACGGGGATCAACACCATGAGGCTGAAGCTCGGGTTTTTGTGAGATGTTGCTGGTTTCTTCAAAATCTTCTTCCAACCCTTCTTCATCAATTGGACCACCAGTCGAGAACCAGGACCTCGACACTTTCTCACCACTTACTGCTACACTCCCAGAAACACACACACAAAAATTAACATGAAGCAGATGATTTAGAGGTGAAAGAAGAGAGGGAGGGGGATTTACCTAGAGGAGATATCGGAGAGGATCTGAGAAGCTTGGATACTCGGATAGCGAGGGAGTTCATTTTCTGAGATATGGGAATTAGGGTTTATAAGTTCCAAGAGGTGCAAACAATTAGATGAAGACTAATCTACGGGCTTACCTGTAACTTTGAATAACAATAAAATGGCGTTGAAGCTGCTATCTTCCTTTAAACCCCCTGACTGAAGCTTTTTAGGGTTTCGATGAATCATACACAAAAAGTATGGGTCTATGACTCGTCTCATTTCGGAGGTAGACGACAACCTTAGGTAATTTTTGTGATGTTACCAAAATACCCTCAATATCGAATGTTTTGCCACGTGGGATTTTAGTCCCGTCGGTAATTCCAATTTTCTCACATTTTTCTTTTTAATCCAGCTTTGGTTTAAATTATTGAGTAACGTAACCAGTAGTCTCCATTTTCTGGTTCAAGGTAAATTGGGATTGGTAGTTTGGTACAGGTGTGAGTTAATGAGTGAGGTCAACAACACATTTGAGAGAGAAACAAACCAGTTGTTCAAAAAGAAGAAACAAACCAATAAAAAGAAAAAGCAGATGATCATTTTGCATAAGAGATGCTAGATATGAGTTAGTAGTATTTCTTCTACTACGCAGCCTTTGTCTTGTTGTACTCTTCCACTTCTTTCTTGTAGACTTCCATTAACTCTGCAGCTTTTCTGTTATACATATCCCTTTCTTCTTCACCAAGTTCCTACACCAAATCAATCTCACAAATTAACAATTAATTATCATTAAAATTAGTTCATACTCACTCATCAGGTATAATGTGTCATATACCTTCCATTTCAATGAAATGTGGGCAGTAAGAGTTGAATTGTTAATCCCAGGATGCTCTTCTGCCAGACTCTTTCTTGCATCTTTGCTGTAAAACATTGTTTTTTGTTAAGCAGTTAGAAAATAACATTACGGGGATCTTGACTGTTTGTGGTGTTGTAGGGTTTTAGTACCAGAAGAGAAAGAACGAAGAAGCAGGCTTCTTTGGTTTGTTAGGATCCACATTCTCGTTCTTCTTCTTGTTCTTACTCGTTTCTTTCTTCATCTGCAATCAACAACATGGTGTTGTTTGTTAGTGACCAACTTAAACCCAAAATATTTTTTTTCTTATTAATAGCTAAAGGGCATGTGAGTCGAAGAAGTTAGTAGTAACCTTTATGATGTTTTCAGTTTTCTCTTTCTTCTTGAGAAGTTGGAGAGCTTCTTGTTTGTGGAGTTTCATCAGTTCCTCTTCTTCTTTCTTTTGGCTCATAGCTTCTTCTTCCTTTGTCCTCTTATATCCTTCCATCTCTTGCAGGTATATCTCCTTGTTCTTCTTTGCCATCTGTTCAAAGAAAGTTACTTAATCCCTCAGAAATTTTTACTTCTTGACACAACAATGGCAACTGATGTAAGAATCCAGACCTGTTCGTAGGGAGCCTTTTGTTCCTCAGACAAGTTCTTCCACTCTTCTCCTGTTAACTTCGCAACCTATACTCACCAATCCATCCACAGTTCCATACAACTTAGCTTCTAACAGTTTCAAATGACAAGTAAGCAAAGAAGATTATGAATTTTATTTACTTACCTCTATAACGCTCTTGTTATCTTCTCGTAAAGCAGCCCTCCTCTCATTTGCATAGATCAAGTAAGCAGAGATGGGCTGCTTAGGCTTCAGAGGATCCTTCACCTTCCTACAAAACGAGAAAACACAATCAGTTATTATTGTACCAGGCAGCAAACCAGTTCTCAAGTGAAATATTTCAGTTTTTTACTTTGTCTTCTTCTTGTTGTCATGTTCAGCTTCTTGCACAAAGTGGAGATACTGATCAAGCAGCTCCATGGCAGTCTTCTGCTTCTGCTCATCTTCAAGTAGCTTCATGGCTTCCCTCTCTCGCTTCTCCTTTGTAATAACCTGGAGATAAGCTTCCTTATCAGCCTTGTACTTCTCCTCGTAAGGCTTCTTCTCTTCTCCACTCAGAGTCTTCCACTTAGCACCAAGAATGTTCGAAGTCTCCTTGAAGTCAGAGTCTGGGTTCTCCTTCTTCACTTCGTTCCAATTATCCTTGCACCACAAGATGTACGGCGTGGAAGGTCTCTTCATCTCAGGACAATCCTTCTTCTTCTTCCCCTTCCCCTTCTTGTCGTCTTCAGTTTGCGCCAAAGATTGACCGAAAGCAAAAGTCTGAGGAGCAAAAACAAAAGTATGATTAAACCAAATATCAATCTAGAACTTTGCTAAATCGTTAGGTACCATGGTAGGCTTGAACTCCTTCATCTTTTGAAGCTTCTTTAGCTCCACTTTAAGCTTCTCCTGTTCCACGTCCCTCGTCTCGAGTTCCTCCTCCTTCTTCCTCAGGATCTCGTCCTTCTCCTTCAGCAGATCCTCCGTCTTCTCCTTCTCGATCTTCATCTTCTCCAACATTGCCTGCATCTCCATCAGGTCTTTCTCGTATGACTTCTTCGTTTCTTTCCCCTTTGCTGGCGATGATAACAACGGTGATGACTCCGCGATCTCGTTCTTCTGCTTCAATGCTTTTCTGCTGTTTCTCGATTTCTTAGCTGGAGCAGCCTCTGCGACTGTAGCCATTGAAGGAATAGTAATAGCTGTAGTGAAAGGTTTAGAGAAAAATGGAGGCTTTGTGATTTAGGGCTTGTGAGCTAGGTAGGGTGTTATATAGAAGGAGGATAAGCAACGGTCAATTTTTCGAAATTCAAATTGATACTTTCCTGGATTTAATACTCTCGTGGCGTCCGAGGGTGGTGCAGATTTTATTTCTTTCTTACCTTTATGAGTTTTGACCGTTTTTGACTTTCCCACTAAACCAACTTAATTAACCGGTTAAGAACACATTTTGTGGTTTGTACATCGGTTTATAACAAAGATTACTTTTGACCGTTCTGACTTTTCATTTTCACTCGAAATCTTACTTTTGATATATAACATGAAAACCACGAACAGTCTCACTTTACAAGAGTTGATCCCTGAACTATACCGGGTTTTAAATTCTTCATTGAGCTCTATGATCCAACCTCTTATACTTTTATCAATTTACAAGACTGAGACCAAACCGGTGTTTTTGGTTCAGCCATTGACTAAAACACAATTAAACCGGTTATTTCCCGGTTCAGCTATTCACTATGATCTCCAATATAACATCGTTTAAGTGATCAATCGGACCAGGCAAGCACCAATGCAGACAATCGTTCTGTACCTTTGCGTTCTTGTCCTTATCAAACGGCCTGAACTCTCTATACGGACCCGGATGCCCATCGGGCCGGGTCAGTAACATTCCTGCAAAATCCAGAAGCTTGAAACGCCCAGCCTCCTGACCCATCTCCGTAACCACCCTCTGGAACTGACTAATCTCAACATCTCTCAATATCTTGTTCACAACCTTCATCTCGACCTCGTCCTCGTTCACCGGCTCCGTTTTCTTACATGTCCCTCCGTTATGCCATTCACCGTTCTCAAAGTGATCGGGTATCGAAGTCCGGAAAAAGATCGTGCCTTTAGTGTTGGAACTCGCGACAAAGTCCATCACATGGCGCAGGGACGTGTTGTAAGCATAGTCGAATCCCAAGTCCGTTATGTTGGAACCTTGCGGGCAGCCGTGGCAGCCAACAGGAGTGGCATTCTCGTGGTAGATCGCGGTTTTCAAGAACCATTCTCCGGAAGAGATGATGGCATAGTCGATGCCCGGAAACAGATCAGTCCATGTATTGTCGAGTCTGTCAAGGTGAAGCTGGACTGCAGCTGACGAGACACCTCTCGAGTCCTCGAAAATGGCGGCTTGAACGAGAAACGGTGACCAAATGTTGGAGACTGTCGTATTGTAAGAAGGAAAAACCCAACGCTTTGATCTGTATTCCTCGTCGTGGTACACTTCAACAGGTTTTTCAACCTTTAAAACAAAAACACTTATCACTTCAAAACTCTACAAAGAGAAAGGATTAAATTAAAAGGCTTACAGTGGAGAGGATGCAAAGCAAAGACTCGACATGGTTACGGGAAATGGAGTCACCAACGAAAGCCCAAGACTTGTTGGTCATAAGGTGGAGAAACCTAAGAGGGTCGAAGCGAGGCAAGGAGCAGTCGTTAGGCTTCCATTTCCAGTAGAGAAAACCAGAGTCAGGACGGCCATTGGTGATGCAATTCTGGTGACTATCCACGACCACACCACACGACCCATTCGTATAGATTGGTCCCAAAGGGTCTCTGATCCATTTCCCGCTGAACAGATCACACTTCTCCACCTCAATATCTAATTCAAACAAAACACACACACATTCATATTTGATAAATCCCTAAATCGAGCTTAACGATTTTTACAAGCGACATCGTAACGGTGGTTGATGCTAAACAATAATCTTACCGATGGGGAAAAGATCCTCGTTCTCCGATATGATAACCGACGGCGGCGGAGAGATCTGAGGATCGGAGATTCCGTTCACCGACACTTGGCCGAAGCGGACGGCGTAGAAGCGGAAAGCGAGGCCGGTTATGAAAATGGCAGCGAGGACCTTGGCGAGGAGGACGTTTTGGTGAAGAGTAGAGATTGATTCCCATTTTAGCTTCATCTTCTTCCTCCCTTTCGCTTCGATTGTGAACCAAGCTGCGATTTATGGTAAAATGTTGTTGACTCCGTTGATAAAATAATAACTAGATCATGACCCGCCCGACTGGGCGGGTTTATATTTTTATAATATATATAACCATTTTTAAACTTGCAATCTAATGATTTGAATTTTAATTATATAGATGTATACTGTTTAATATTAAAATTCTGTAACAGGGGGTACGTGAAATGTTATAAGCAGTAAACATTTTAGTAAGATCTTTATAAAGTAATAGGGTTTTTGAATTTTAATTCGATTTTTCTTTTTTTTTAGTAACAAATTTTTAAAACTATTAATATACTTTATTGGAAAAGGAATGTGAAAATATAATATTGAACAAAGTAAGTAAGATTCGCTAAATTTAAGTGAGTTATTAAGATGAAGATATTTGTGGGAGATGCATGAGTAGATTTTGTAAAGTAGTTAAGTAATATATTTGGTATCATTAATTGTGTGATGTTTATTTATTAAAATGAGTAATAATAATAATTAGAGATGCTATCCATGTATCCAATCAAAGGTAATTTTTTTTTTATTCATGTTGCCAAACATTTGATTTTCGTACTTCAGCTTTAATAGTATAGATGTAAATCCAAAATAGAATAATGAATATTTAATGCTTGTGGGTCCAATTAATATTTGAATATGGAAAATAATAAAAGCATTAATATGGAATTATCATTGACTGATTGTGGAAGTGTATGCTCGACGTTACAAACTCCTTGATCGGGAACACTACCGGGGCCGGTCAATATAATTAGGGGCCCTTTGGGCAATTCTTTTCTTTAAGCTACAGTTATCAATTTAACTTTTTCTAAAAACTAGATCTTTTTCCGCGCTACGCGCGGATTTTCTACTTTTAGTTCGTCATACTTTTATTTTAAATTGCGTGAATATTATGCTTTACCCAATTTTAATTTAATGGTATTTATTATGTTTCAATAAAAGTTTTTATACTTTGGAATAGTGATGCCTCTATAAAACCAAAAATTAAAGATAATATAAGTAGGTTGGAGTTGTTATTCTTTTTATTTGTGTATTAATTTTCCCTTATTGTTTATAATATTTCTAATAAGTATATAAGTTTAGTTCTTATTATTATATGATGAATATAATATGATAATGTTTGAATTATATAGATTAAAACTAATTATTTTACTTAAAAAACTGACTGTAAAATATTACCCCTCTGTTTTATAACTATTTTTCTTTTAATATCTTTTTCTATTAAACAAAAAAAAATCACTTTAAAATCCGATGTAGTTCATCAAAGTATATTAACTGCAAATGCATTATCTTATAAATACTTTTATTTATTTCAAACACTATCAATAAATGGAGAGAGTAATATTATTCATTTAAGTTTCTAAAGAAAAGTATTTTATGATGATATAAATTTCAAATGATATCCTTATATATTTGAAGATATGTGTTAGTGTATGTATTATTTAAAAGTATGCACACCTGCGTATGTGATTAAATTTGACTATAGCTTATAATAAATCAGACAATAATATAAATAAGATTACATAAAACATGAATAAACTTATATACAACCAATCTTTAAGATGTGTAAATTTTACTACAACACGTATATTTGTAATCTTGTTATTATAAGCAAGCTTTAGAACAATAAGAATAGATTTTTCAGAAACTATATAGCCTGCTTGTAATATAAGCATGTTCACCATCAGTGTTAGATGACGATGAATAACAATTCTTTTATAGCAGACATAAACACAAAAAATAAAACTAATCAGAATCTTTTATTCCCATTGGATCATTGAATGAGGCTTTTTGATGTAACGTCTTCAACCACACGGTGGTAAGTGGTGGTATCATTAGCATTTGAGATCAGTAAACTCCTTATAATTGAAAGATAATGTAATGTCCACGTGGGGAGAGGAAGATGGGAGGAGGGTTGTAATGTCTTCCGTTCAGGGTACACCGTATTGTGAAAACCTTTTATTTACGAAAACTGGAACACCACACCTCAAATCAAAATTTTCTAGAGAACCTCAAAAAGCATACATAAAACCGACACTTTCCTGAGACACCACACAAGATACTAACTATGAATATTATGGCTAGGAGCGAGAGACTCATAGAGTGTGGAGTGTTGTACTGTTGACCAAAGGCATCACCATCATTTTAACATTTGAACAGATACACACCTCCAATTTCCAAGACGTAATCGAGATGAATCCCATCACGAAATCTGAATGAGCCTCTGCGATTTTCACTGCTGCTGCAGTTTAGTCTCCTCTAGCAAGGTTACCAGTAAGCTGGTGCATGTCTGATCGCTCCTTCCTCCTGCCGAAGAAAATCAAGACCAAGAAAGGTGGTTCAAATTCAGTAAACTACTCCGAAGATACTCAAAATTATCTGCAGCAGACAAATGACATTATTACTCTGCATATGGTTTATTAAGACAGTTGGTGATGTTTTCCAAAGTCTGTACCTTTTAGACCATTCATCAAGAATCACAAACCAAAGTAAATATCCTTGATGTGTAAGTTTCTTTAGGTAGTTTAAGGTTCTTGAGAATGATGTTGTAAAGAGCAAACCTGGGATGTTGTTTTCTTGGCATAAAGTGATAGCAGTCACGGAGAGATCCTTTGAGGTTACTTCTTGGTAAATTAGTGACTCGTGGAGGCGAGCGTTTGGGTTTCTCTTGGGAACATCGTCAAAGACTCCATCTACATTTGTTGCTTTCAGTACTACTTCTGTGTTAACTGTGTAAAAAAGAGTGTGTTAATGAAATCATTGGAGAACAGTTAGAAACAGAAACCGTCTTTTTGTTTTTTACTTACTCTCAGCACATTGAAGAGCTGCTGCAGTATCGGTAGTGAAAAACGGATTGCCTGTTCCGGCTGCGAATATCACAACTCTGCCTTTTTCTAGATGTCGAATAGCTCGTCTTCTAATGTAAGGCTCTGCGACTTTCAGACATGCGGAAATTGGTTTGAAGACGTGTCGGGATGCCGATGCTCTCCATTGTCGCTTGAAGAAATATTGCATTCATCACAGTTGCCAGCATCCTGTCAAGTTTTCATTTGGAGTAATAGAAAGTTCAGGAAAAAATAAAACACATTCGTGAGGCACCAGAAAGTTAAGAATGGATTTGATACCCGATATAATCAGCAGAGGAGCGGTCAAGGCCACTGCACCCAGCCCAGGTGGATCCACGAAATAAAAAACCTAGGGGGATATTTATATAGGATCTTAGAGTAAACAAACCGAAAAGATCCATAGAACTCAGAGGGAGAAACCGAAGAGATCCCATTAACTCCATGATTAAAGAGCAATCAGGAGTGGGAAGAGAATTGAATATCCGTAAGAACGAAAGCAAACGAAGGTAAGGAAGAGGAAAAGTCTCACAATCGAGATCGCAAAATTAGGGACTGCATCTCAGAAGAAAGAAGACGATCTATAGATGTCACGGGCTTTCAACATAAAAAAATAGATGGGCTTACCACACACGCGGCCCAGTTACTTAGAGCTCTCTGACGTGGCAAAAATCTGGTTTCTTATTGGTTGAATTAAAAATCGACGTGGACACTCTAAAAGAGCTTGGTATTCTCCTTTTAGTAGTGTTATAGATATTATCATGGAATCAAAATTTAAAATTATGATTTTTTTTCTGTCAACAATTTACAATTATGTTTAAACAAACCAGCTTTTTGTTTCAAAAAAATTATATATATATATAAACAGAAAAAAACAAAAAATAAGAAGTAAACCTTTGGAATGGGCATTAACCGCCTCCTTTATTAAGCCAACTCAAAACACTACATAGATATTTTGAGTTTAAAACGCCTAAGTTTGATTTTTAACGAGTTTTTAGATGATTACAGAAAATCTGAAAATTTTGTGCCACTTTTGTTAAACAATTTTAGAATCTTATCTAAAACTATGAGCTTTAGATTTTAATTTTTATGAATAAAAAACTTTTCTCAAACACTGTAAAACAACTAAAACATTCTAAAATCTTCAAATTATATTTTGTTCAATAATAATGGATTTTAGAGTATTTTATGAAATGACAAGTTCAATAACATTAGATTTTAAAATGTTTTTTAAATTCATGTTTGAGTAACAGTAGATTTGTCATATTAATACAAATAACCTCAAAGCTAGTTGAATACACCCCCCCCCCCATCAATGGACTTTGCTAAATGTGAAATAACTCTGTTAATAAACATTTGAAGTGACATTTTAAATTAGAATTTATTAAAAAATATTTTTTGGTAAGGAAACTTAAAATTTCAAAATTATAATTAAATATATCTTATTTAGTTGGAAAATATCTTAAATAAACTCTTTTAATTTTTGTTCTCCAAAATGGTCTCCGGAAATCAAAGTGATCAAATTATGTTTTATTAAAGTAATAAATGATAATTATATCTTTATTCATAATTTTACTTAATTAGTTATTAAATATATAAAATAAATAATTAAAAATCAAAAACTAAAAAAGGTTGAAAAAATCATTTTTCAAAAGTATTTCCTTTTCAAAATCAATGAAAAGCAATTTAAAAAACAAATAGGAATATCTTCTCAATGGGTATGATATATTTCTAAATTTGTAAAAGAACCAAAGCCCATAATTTTTATTTTTAATATAAGTCCAAACATTTTTTATTTTTTATCTCACATTGGAAATTTTACTTTCCTCCTCTTCTCCTGTACAAAAAACTTTACCATTTGAGTTATTCTCTGTTAAGTCAAAGCAGTGTTTGGCTTGGTGGTTAATTATCATTGAGTTTTCTGACTAGACACTGAGTTTTCTGACTAGCCACTGGTGAATTTTTCCAGTAAGTTTCCAATACCAGTTTCCGTCTAGTTTTCCGACGAGTTTCCTGGCAAGCTTCAACGAGTAACAAGTTTTCTAATAAAATTTCCGCCTCTCTAATTTTATTTTAGGAAAAATTATAAGTTACAAAATTTTATAATTTTAAAAAGTTTTCATTCTTAGAAATTTTCTACTTTATAGAAGGTTTTGATTTTTGAAGATTTTCCCTTTTTATTTATGGAAAATCAAATCTAAACTATTAATTCTCTTGTGGCAATTGACCGCATCTTTTCATTTATCAATTCCAAAAAGTAGCTAAAATGAAGGCTATTTCATAACATCCCATGATAGTGCAAAAACATGGTTTGTTTTGTGTGTTATTATTTATTATTTGTTTTCCGGATATAGGATTTAGAAAAGGGTACAAATGTTGCTAGCTATGTACTATCAACATATTTGCTTTATTTTATGGTTTTATTAGATGTTGTGTTTGTTTCATGTTAAAGCTAAATTATCATGGTTGGAGTTCTATCTCTGGGCCAGAGGTTTGCATGTATAGTATCACATATCTCACTGAGTAACTCTCATTTTCATCATTTTTCTTTCTTTCTTTCTTTGAGGTGAACATGACGTGTAGTTGAATATTTAGATAATTTGATGTCTTGGGATGATCAATTTCCTTTCGGTTAAATTTTGATGTGGTTTATTTTATTTAAAATTTTTACAAAGTATTTTCTTCCGATTTTTTATATGAAATGTATCAATAATTTATTTGGTTTTCAGTATTTGATTTAATTCAATATTTATCATAAGTAACACGATGTTGCCATGAGAAGATAATGTTTTTTATTTATCATATACTTTCACATTTCCTAGTGTTTTTTTTGTTTTACAGAAAGAAATCATTTCCTAAAATTAATTTCTTTAAAGACAAAATTTAAAAAAAAAAAAAAAAATTTCCAAATTAAAAACCATTTTGGAGATCACAGTTTCTTCTATTGTTGTAAAAAAAAACCATTTTGGTCACTTTAACCATTTTGGATTTGCTTGGAAACAAAACATATTTTAGGACTATTTGAGACTATTTCTATATTTAGTATTTCCTATATCTTTACAAAATTTTAATTTAATTTTGGTTTTATTAAGTTTATTGTATGGTATATAGCCAAATTTAGTTATAATTTATTTAGAAATATTGCAATAATTTTAAATTTTCATCATTAATTTTTTAAATGAGTATGATATAATAACTAGAATTAGGTTTATTTTATTTAGGAATCTCATCATTTAATTTAAAATTTATATCATTATCTTCATTTAGAAAATTTATCATAAATCAAAATTTTCATTATTAAAAGTGTACATGGGATCTTTTTCAAATAATATTTAAGGGATTACATGATTTTATAAACCGAAAACCTCATAGAATAAAACTATACTTATCATTGTTTCTTCTTTTTTGAATTTGTTGTTATATTAACTCAAATAAGCCTTTCGTTTTTGAGCTTTTAATTTGGTATATATGTATTTGATTACAAGTTTGATATCGAAAACACATAAAATCAGGTTTAGAGATATCAAGAAACATCCCAGCCCAGATAATTCAGAAATCGTCGAATTTTCACTATATATAGGGAAATAACAGAACTTTGTTAATGATGTCTACTTCTTTAATGAATATGGCTTATCCTAGTGTCATAAAAGACCAAGCTATTGAACTTTTTATATAAACTTTATAATACGGATGATTCAATCAAAATCATATACAGCGTTAGTTTATCATTAATGACTGAGTAGATGATAATCTGCGTCTTGTGCGGAATGAGTTTTTTCAATTATGATGTATTTAAATATTATAAATAATACCTGTTTTCTATCAAAACTTTTTTATACTTGATTAAAGAAGGATATTCGGGTATCATGTGGTTCAGTTCAGTTGGTTCGGTTTAGATTCTAATAACCATTTATTTATTTTAAATTAAAGTCCATACATATTTTTAATTTATATAATCTGAAAATAAAAATAATATTATAAATTTGAATAATTTAGGCCAAAATACATAAACTTCACATTAGTTTAGCTTAAATTAGGGCTGGGTAAATAAACCGAACCCGAAAATCTGAACCGAATCCGATCCGATAAAAATGAATCCGAACCGATTCGAGACATAAATACTGAATGGATCTTGTTTTTTGGTATTTCGGGTTATGGGTATTATCCGAACCGAATCCGAATCTAAATGGGTATCCGATAGAACCCGAAACATTCAAAACCCCTGAAAGATAATATACCAAACATGATCTCAATTCCTAACATGTATTCAAAATACATTAAGATACATTGAACATCTAAAATACTTATCTATTACATAAAGGTTGGTGGTTCTATTACATGAAGGTTGATGGTTAAAGGTGGCTGTTGAATTTTGAAATATTTAGATTTAGATTTTGTTTTCATTAGACAATGTTTCTCATTTCATGAGGTCGTGGTTTTTCGTTTTATGATTTCATTTATTTGGTTTTCTTTTTATCAATAAACATGTTTCCCTCTCGTCTGATTTTGAATAATCATGATTGATGTTCTTTTCTTATTTTTAAATCGATTTTACTTATGTTTTGGTTACAAAAATGTACAAATAGGTATTTGGAACAAAAAAAACAAATTTTACTTATGTTTTGGTTACAAAGTAGGTACAAATCAGATATTCTTAAACCGAAGAACCGATTGGGACCCGAATCCGAAAGTACATTGGGTTGTATCGGTTCTTTGAAGATTTACTAACCCCGATCCGAACCCGATAGAACCCGAACTTTCAAATAATCCGAATGGAGCTGATTTTTATAAACCCGAAAAATCGAAACCCGATTGGATAAAACCGAAACCCGATTGGGACCCCGAATGCCCATGCTTAGCTTAAATATTTGAATAAAAATCAATGACATTTAAGTATTTTAGGTATTTTGAGTATTGTTACCTATTTTAAACATGTACTTTATTTTTATATATTTCCAAGTATTTTGGAAAACATAAAAATAACTTATATATTTTGTATATTCTTTTATATATTAAATTTAAAATAATTAATATATTTAAGTATATCAATCTGGTTCGAATATACTTGGACACCCGAAATATTTCAGTTCGGATCGGATTCGGTTTCGGTTCTCTAAATACTAAAAATTTAAACCGGTTAGGATATCTAACCAATTTTGGTTAAATTTCAGTACTACTTTTCAGAATAAATTTGGTTCGGTTTTCTGGATTCAGATTTTGTCCAATCCTATATTTTTATTGTAACAAAAATTTTAAGTGAAAGTGACGGTGGTTCATATTTATTTACAGTACACAACAATTTTTAAACCAAAACACATTCTACTATTTACATAATCAATTTACTTAACCGCTAGGATAAGATCTGCGCTTTGTGCATGGTGAGCTTATATAATAAAAATTAAAAATATATAGTATTGGAAAATTAAATATATATATATATATATATATATATATGTGTTTAAATTTTTTAATATGAATACAATTATGTTTTTTATATAATCATCTATATGTTGGGTTAAGCATTTGTAATTGTAATTTAAATTGTAGACCGAAATCTATTTTAAATTTATGATGACATGATCGATTTGTGCTTAAATTTTTTATCACTTTTTATACCTATAAAATTTTAATATGGGCATCAAGTGAATTTTTATTACAAAATCAGATTCTATAATTTTTTAAATACTGTACTTTAACATCACTAAGAATCATTTTAATGGTTTTAGACGAACATCTTAGTATTATTTCCAAAATCAAATTACTTTGAGCTTAGTATTGCACATAGTTTTGAAAGATTTCAACTGGACATCTAAATTGATACAACCAATTTCTTGCTTTAAGTTGTTACTTTAATTTAAATATATTATTTAATTTGAATATTTACAAAATAAATCCATAATAATACAATTTTATGATCATTTGTATCTTTTTATGACAAAAAATGAAGCCATTGATCACAAAAATTTCAAATAATTTATAGTCATTTTAAAAAATTCCAAATATAACATATAAGAAATAATATATTTTTTTATTATATGGTTAATGTGATTGTTTAATATCTTTTAATAATATAAATATAAACAAAAAGAGCTAAGATACAAAAAATTGTTATCAAATATTTATTTTTCATAATCATTAATTTTCATATATACGTTAATCATATTAGGTAATTCTGTAGCATTTATTTAAGAAAAATGCGAGAATTTTCTTTTGTACACTATTTATCAATTTGATAATTACTTTACTAAAAAGTATAATATAAATTAAGATGGACCAACATATTTTCTAAGAATTCTGAATTTCATTTTAATGGTGACATGTGACTACATAACAATATTGTAATGTTTCTCAATTAATATATAAGAGATGTTAAACCATTAATCAATAATTTTTAACATTATATTTTTAACAGTTTTAGTAATTTATTGTCATTTTAAAAAATATAACATATACAAAAAATCTAAATTTTAATTTTATATATAATTTGATTGTTTAATTTATTTTAATAATATAAAATTAAACAAAAAATGACGGAGGAGATATAGATTGTTATCAAATCTTTATTATTAGAATAATTAATTATCATTTATATGTTAGTCATATTTGGTAATTTCGTAGCTTTTATTTAAGGAAAGAACATAAAATATTAATTGTACACTTTAATTAGTTTTATGATTAGTTTAATGAAAATTATAATATATACTTAATTGGACTAACATATTTTTTAAAGATTCTGAATTTCATTCTGGTGATAACAGAGTTATTATTGGGTTCACCCTCTAGGGTGAACCTTTAGGTTCATTAACCAATAGAAACTTGTTATCTTAAATTGAGTATTTTTTTTAAAAAAGGAAACAAAATAATTGTCATATATGCAATATTTTTAATATAAATGTAAAATAAATAAAAATAGTAATTAACAAAAAACGAATTTTTGAAAAATAATTTTAAATCCGCCAGCAAAAAACTATACCCTAAACCCTAATCCTAACTCCTAAACCCTTGAGTAACCCCTAAACCCTTGGATAAATCATAAACTCTAATTCATAAATATCAAACTCTAAATCATAAAAACGCTGAATTTTTTAATTCTAAATCCTAAACCTTAAGATTTATATATAGTTTTTTAAAAATACATTTATACAATTACTATTACTTTTATTTATTTTTACTTTTTTATTTTAAAACATAATATAACTTGACAATTATTTTGTTTCCTTTTTCAAAAGATACTCAATCTAAAATAACTAATTCTTATTGGTTGGTGAATCCAAAGGTTCACCCTAGGGGGTGAACCCAAGAAAAAATCATGATAACACGTGACTACACTTAAACATTGTAATGTTTCTCAATTAATATACAAGGGATTGATAATATGGAATATTGAGCAGCCTTAATAAAGCTGTGAAGCAATGGCATAGAATTTTGGTTTTCAAGCTATACATACGCATATACACTTGATAGAATCAGCCCTTGGGTCAGATTTTTAGCTGGTTGGTTAAGATTTCACGACTGCCGTATTCAACCAGAAAAAGAGCTCTGGCCAGACAAAGGTGAAACACTTTTGAACAAAAGTTGTAGACTGCAATGTTGGAACTTTGAGACAGTTCATTGCTTAGACGTATTTTTTTGCTTTTTGTTATTGAAAATGGTTGTACCTATAGGAAGCTAAAAGAAATCCAGATTCCAACGAAATGATACATATAACTACACTAAGTGGAGGTGACATATACATCTAGTTCTATGCTTTTGTCAGATGGTTGTTTGATTCATCTGATATTTTTTTTTGGCTCCTGCAATCAGCGGACAGAAGAAGAGATGGAAATCCATTGGAAAATGTTGCATTGTTTGCAAAGTAAAATATATGGGCATTATCAAATGTTCTTACTGAGTTTAATGCTTTTATATGTTCTTTTTCATAATTTATCTTTATATGTTTATAGTTTTCATTTTTTTTTCTTGTTGTAGATGGAGGATTGTATTATTTTGGAGGTTTTGTGTATGTGACACCATTAAAATTTTAAAATAATTTTATATATTATGATTAACACATTAAAGAATATAGAAATATTTAGGCTTTGTGAAAGATTACAGAAGATTGACTATGAATTTATTGAAAATGTATAAACAAAGATAAATGTATGAAGATAAGATGTAATTATGTGCAAAATTAGATTGACTATGAATTTACTAACAAAGATAAGATGTAATTATGTGCAAAATTAAGGTTACTTGTTTCTCAAATGATAATAACATGACTTCAAGCGTTTACATGCTGAGAACAATGGAAAAACAAAACAGAGATATTTTTCTTAGGAGATCTTCATACACGAACTATAACACATAACAACGAAAGTAAAACTGCATATTGGACAACAGATTTCTCTAAAAAGAGGAAACAAAGAAAATCAAAAGCAACCAAATGGGTTCTTCCATCTTCAATCTTCAGAAAAATCACACTTTTTTTTATGTTTTCACTTCTTGTCAGACTCAGAACATGTGGACAACACTATCGTGAATCCTCAACTTTTAGGTATCTGAAACACATTCACATTTCAGCTTTGTTCCATGCATCTCTCTGAAGGACTCGTGGATGGCCCTAGCAATCTAAGGTGATAAACCCAAATCCACGTGAACAGCAGTATCTATTTCGAGCAAGTTCTATACACAACACACCACAAAAGCTGATTTCTCAAACTGAGTAGAAGGGCAGTAGTAAAATGACACGAATGCAAAATCTGAAAGTTCATACCAATTTATTCTAAGGTTTACTGTATAGCACTAACCCTGCCTTTTGTCAAGTAAATTTTCACTCAACTTCTACTTCAGAGCAAACACATTAGGGATCCCAGAAACTAAAGCAGCTTCTAAGCAACTAAGCAAGTGTTCATACCAAAGCAGATGTAGAAGACAACACTTGAACTTTTGCTCAGTCCTAAATGTCAACGGACCTGGTAAATTTTGCATAGTCAACGGACCTAACATATTACTGTCACAACCAGAAAGTAAGCAATTTTGGAGACATGAGACTAATTTGCAGAATTCGATTGATGAGATAAGAGAATACCATGGGATTAGCAATGGCCACAACCAAATCTTCAGGGTTGTCTCGTATATTCATTTAATTCTCTCTGTTGGTCTCGCTTCTTCCTCCGGTCAACCATGTTAGTTTTTCAGATGTAAAAGGAAATTTTGTTGTCACATATCATTCTGCTCTAGCTCATGCTGCTAACCAACTTCGAGTATTTGTAACTCAAAGAACGGAAGCCGGAAAATCCAACTACAACACCAAGTCCCACTGGTATTCCAATTTCTGGAGGATATCTAGCTCGAGCCAAACTTGGGGATAAACTCTGTTAAAAAAATCAGTCAATGGACCCCATTAGAGACTTTCTAAATGAACCAAATTTAAACTATGAAACATCCGTTAGCCAAGAGTTATGACCAGGAGAAACTCTTTTGTCTAATAAGAAGCTACGAAGATTGGAAAGGGTACAAATAACACTATATACACATTAATATAAGGGAGAATTGCCAAGTGTGACTCAAAACTTGGAGTCAAACCCAAAAGGATACCCCAACTTGGGTCAAAGGCAAAAGTAACCTAAAAGGCTATTGAAATTACAACTATCTCCTTGTGAACAAACAAAAAAACGGATTTTTGTTTACGTTTCTACCCCTCGCAAGTCGTCTGTTTAGACAGACGACTTGAAAATAAGTCGTCTAGACGACTTAACTTAAAGTCGAGTTAAGTCGTCTGGACAGTTTTTCTTAAACATAATTTAAAAATTTTGTAAAAAATATTTTGATAAGTGAAAAATTGGAATTATGTAATTAACATATGTCTTAAGAGATATAAATTAATATATAACAAATTCCAATTATTTTCAGCCAAGATGAGTGAAAGTAGTGAGTCATGATATTCTTTAGTTTATGTTCATCAACATATGTTGTAGTATTGTCTGTGTTCTTAGGGTTAGATTTTGGAAAGCATTAAAACCGTTTTTGAAATTTTTTAAAATTACCTAAGCGTGTTCATTTCTGTGTATAGTAAACACTATTGAAGTATAATTTGATTTTATAACGTGGTTAGTAAATTAATTTAGTCATTTTAGTTTAGGGGTTCATTTTAGGGTATTGGACGACTTAATATTTAGTCTTCTGTGCACAGACGACTAAATATTAGGTCGTCTGATCTACATTATCAGCCAGAATAAGTCGTCTAAACCGGACCAAACCTTAAAGTTTACCAATGTACTTTTAAAGCTAACCGGATTATTTACCCAATATATAAGGTGAATTTTTTTTTTTGTTTCATTTTCCTCGAAATTCAGAAACCCTAACAGTTCTCTCTCACCGGCGATATCAAAGGCGATTCGAATTCCCACTATTTCCGAACAAACCATCGTTCTCAACGTCGGTTATCTATCTCACTTCATTCTCACCGTTGTCGCCGCAGCTTCTTCTAACCCTAGCGCCGCCGATTCCTCTAAACCCTAGCGCCCCCGCTTCCACTATTTCCGAACAAACCGTCGCCCTCGCCACCGTGCTCACCAACGTTCTCACCGCCGCTTCCTCTAAACACTAGCTAGCACCGCCGCTTCTTCTAAACCCTAGCGCCGCCGCTTCTTCTCTGTAAACCGTAGCGCCGTTTCTCTGTAAACCCTAACGCCGGTAAGTCATCAATCTCGAGGAAAAGATGAACATAAAATGTTGTCTCTATCAATTTACTCATTCTCACCGTTTCACGTTTATTTTTTCAGATCTATAACCACAATGACGAGTACTCCAACTCCTTCTGCGACTAATCAGGTCCGCTTGAAATTTTTCTACTGGAAGACTTGTAAGTAAGTCGTCTGGAAAGTCTTCCAACTGGACGACTTAGACGACTTAAATATAAGTCGTCCATTTGGAAGACTTTTCAGACGACTTAAATATAAGTCGTCAACTAAGTCGTCCAGTTGTGTTCTGACTTCTATTGTTGTCTTTGATTATTTTGCAGACAAAAAGGATGGATATTCCAGAACTCCCCCGTAGGTTATACACATTAGGGGAAGAGCCAGAACCCCACAATAGCATTTCGTATCATTCGGATAACAGCAAGTTGCATGCTGCTCTTAAGAGAGCTCTCACTAAGCAAGAATTTGAAGAGCTCAAGGAGTCGAGATTGGGAGTTTTCATCAAGTTCAAGGAGCAGGGATTTGGTTGGGCTTCAAGGCTGGTTCACCACATGCTCTGTTTAAAGCTGGACATTAAGAAGAAGTACGAGATGTGGTGTCTCGTTGGTCCAGAACCTTTGAGGTTTTCACTGATAGAGTTTGAAATGATCACTGGTCTAAACTGCGAGTACATCAAGGACCTTGAGACACCAACATGTGATGTTACCCCAGAGATGGTTTCTTTCTGGGGGAAGATGGGAGTTCATATGGCAGCTGGGCCAACTACTGATCAGATAATAGATGCACTGAATAGATGCGGGGATTGGACCCCGGAAGATCGCAAGCGGCTCGCGTACCTTTCCATCTTCACTGGATTCATTGAAGGGAAAAAGTTTTCAAGCGCTACACGAGCTACTCTGGCAAGGCTAGTGATGGATTTAGAACGGTTTGAGAATTATCCATGGGGGAGAGTCTCGTTTAAGGTGCTGATGGACTCTTTGTGGAACAAAGAGATTAGTGGCTGTTACACCGTGGATGGGTTTATACAAGTTCTTCAGGTCTGGGCGTACACAGCTCTGCCGGGAATGGCTGCTAGTATTGGTAGTCCCAGAGAAAACAATCCAAACAGTCCGGTTCCACCGATTCTGGCTTACGATGGCAGCAGACGCCGCAGATTCCTGAAAGCTGCTATCTTGAGTAGTCAGGTACCTTTCCATCTTCACTTAATTAAGTTGTCTGGAAAGTCTTCCAGCTGGACGACTTAGTAGACGACTTATTATAAGTCGTCTGGAAGGTCGTCCAGCTGGACGACTTAGTAGATGACTTATAATAAGTCGTCTGGAAGGTCGTCCAGCTGGACGTCTTAGTAGACGACTTATAATTAAGTCGTCTATTTAGTATTTTGTTTCAAATATCTAACTCGATTCTTCTTCTATTTACTGCAGTCCAGCGTGATCAACTTTGTTGAGAAGAAGGACATTAGTGAAATGTGGCCAAAATGGGACGATGAGGTTGAGGACGTGCCCGCGGAGAACATCATTAAACTCAAAGCAAGTATTCAACACCCCGGCTATGTTCAGTTGGGAGACTCAAAGCATCTTGTCTCCTTTTCCAATACCATTTTCCTAACTTCTGCCTTATGAACTCCAGCAGGAACGGAATCGGAAATCCTCTTGCTCGCTTCAGTGCGGAATTAATAGATTCAGCGATGTTGCTTGTTTTTATGTTGAACCTGTTCCCCTTACAATAAACCCTTGACCATAGCCTGGCGTCGGCCTTCTCCAAATACGTTGCAAGTTCCGGGTTTGCACTCCGTATCTCAGCCATGTACCGGTCAAAATCGTAAACCGTGTGCGCATAAGCAGCCCCTTTCACCAAGTACATGAGATGTTTCCCTTTAAACTTTTTGACAATGTTATCTTGAAGGTGATAATAACATATTCCTCGGGTTGCCCAAGGAAACACCTTCTCACACGCACTTTTAATGGCCGCGTGCCGGTCGGAGACTATCACCAGAGGCTTGTCATGAGATATACAACTAGCCAATTTTGTGAAAAACCATTCCCAAGAAGGTTCATCTTCAACATCCACGATCCCAAAAGCCAATGGGAATATCTGAAAATTGCCATCTTGTGCGGCTGCAACTAACATAACACCTCCATACTTTCCACTTAGGTGAGTTCCATCCACCACAATGACCCTTCTCTGATACTTAAAGCCTTTGATAGAAGCTCCAAAAGAGAGAAATAGATACTTAAATCTATTCATAGAATCAAGTTCTATAGCCGTGATAGAATCAGGATTTGCAATGGAGATTTGCTCGAGATATGAAGGCAGACGCGAATACCCTTCTTCTGCTGATCCTCTCACCAATTTTTGTGCATATAACAGTGCTCTGTATGAAGTGGTGTAATCAAGCGTCATGCCAAACATGTTCCTCATTGCATCAGTGATATGCTGTGGAGTTATCCCATCAATGATTCCAACACGATCAATGAAAAGACTACCAACATACTTTGGAGTACAGTGTCTCCGCTGAGCGATTCGGTCTCCAATTGAGCATAAATGTTTTTCCACATACTTTGTTACCCAAAACGTGTTTGGCCCATGTTTCACACTCGCTCTGATCTTCCATCCACAACCGCTAACCCGACATGTTGCCACAAGGAGAGTTTTTGATGATTTGTATATTCTGAAAGAAAACCTACCCCTCACTGCTGTCAACCGTATCTCTGAAAGCAGTGCATCCTTGCTAACAAAACTCTGGTTGACATAGATGCTGGTACAATCCGATTTTCCTCCTTCAATAGCATTTGTCTTAGCATATGTCTTTTCAATTTCTTCAAAACAAATATTATCATCATCTTCCTCGTCCTCATCTTGAACCTTTCCATAAAGACTGTAATCCCCACCATTCTGATCCGTTTCACCAACAATAGTGTTATCAGCATCCTCCTCCCCATTTTCCTCCTCCCCATTTTCCTCCTCCCCATCTTGATTTTCATCTTCAACAGACTCATTATCACCAACATCTTCAAAACATTCATCACCTTCATCATTATCACCAACATCTTCTTCCCATTCACCAGCTTCATCATTATCACCAACATCTTCTTCCCATTCACCAGCTTCTTCTCTTTTCTCTGAAACCGTTTCCACCTTGCTGCGGCTTGATACACAAAGACATACTCTATGCGTTTTGAGTATCTCGAGCAAGTTTCGAACTTGTCTATCACTTGTAACATGAATGGGAGGACTGCCTGGAGTCATCATCATTTCTGCTGGTAATGAGTAGCTAATCTCCACAGTCACTGATCTCATGTCCAGGTTATAATCTTCTTGAGCCATTGCAACAAGTTCAGCATGTGTTGAATCTTCATTCAATAAAAACAATCTTGCTCCTTTGAGATCATCAACCACAAAATCCCAACGGAAATCTCTCAACAACCATTCTCCATACACTGCATGTAACTTAAAAATCATCTGCAAATATTCAAAATAAAACACATTAGTAAACATAGAGAAAATGAAGAAGTTCAATAAACATTATCGCAGACGACTTAGAATTAAGTCGTCCAGAAGACTTAAAGGTAAGTCGTCTAAAGAGGTCACTTTTGCAATTGAAAACTAAAAGGGACGACTTAATTCTAAGTCGTCCGGCTTTGTTTGTTAAAAAAAAAATTCAGACGACTTATATATAAGTCGTCTACGAGAAACGGGCTAGTTTTGCATTTGACCGAATCGTGTCAGATCTTTGACTATTTCTGGACGACTTATAATTTAGTCGTCTCTGGGAAGTAAAAATTTCAATATTTTATTCAAACTAGACGACTTACATGTAAGTCGTCCTCGGTTAGTTTTGTAATTGAAAAATAAAACTTGAAATTTAACTTTCTCCAGACGACTTAACTAAAAGTCGTCCAGCTAGACGACTTAACTTAAGGTCGTCCGGGATAAGCAAGGTTTGACCAGAAAATTGGGAAAAATTCTGGACGACTTTGCTTTCCCCGGACGACTTTAAATTAAGTCTTCTTACGGGACGACTTTAAATTAAGTCGTCTGGTAAAAGTTAAATTATGAAGTTTTATTTTTCAATTACAAAACTAACCTAAGACGACTTACACGTAAGTCGTCTAGTTTAATAAAATATTGAAATTTTAACTTTCCCAGAGACGACTGAATTATAAGTCGTCCAGAAATAGTCAAAGATCTGACACGATTCGGTCAAATGCAAAACTAGCCTGTTTCTCGTAGACGACTTATATATAAGTCGTCTGGAGTGTTTTTTTTCAACAAACAAAGCTGGACGACTTAGTTTAAGTCGTCCGTTTGACCAGAAGACTCATCAGTAAGTCTTCTACATACAGATGACTTACTTGTAAGTCTTCTACATACAGATGACTTACTTGTAAGTCTTCTACGCGAACAGATTTTGAAAAAAATTCAAATTCGTACCTTAAACTAGGTGAGATGACTTCGTTTGCACACAGGGTCTTCTCCAATCACCCAGAACCTCAAACGAAAGCAACCGTGAGTCAAAACGAAAGAAATATGGCTCTGTCAACCATCACCCATATTTTGAATCAAAAGCTTGAGTTTTTTGGATGAATATGGAGAGAGAGTGAAAGAAATGTTGTTTTTAGTTCATAACAATTGAAACAGAGAGAGTGTAAAGAGATTTACGTGCATTAAAGGGCATTAAAAGCTCCAAACAGTTCGTACAAGGTTGTTCCCACTATTCATGGCAGTGGCAATATTGTAAATACTTGAAGAATATGAGGTTGAGACAGTAAAGAAGCCATTTTCGAAAAAAAAAAAAAAAAAAAAGTTAATGGCATTTTCGTAGATTAAATGGAGGTGTGGGGTTAAAAACTCAAAAAATAAATGAGTCAAAAGAAAAGGTTAGTTTTCTGTTTGACTTCAAGTTTTGAGTCACTTTTGCAAAAAGCCCTTAATATAAAAGGATGTACATACATGTTGCAGTGAGTGCTCAGTTGATGCAACATCTTTCCTGCCGTTCACAACTTCAATTTTCTCCTCCTGAGAGAGATACGACATCATTCATATGCGGCTAAAAGTCTTCCAGCACCATCACTGGAACCCTACAAATTACAATTAAATTGCCACACAAGTGATGGCTGTTCTCAAAAAGAAGACCTTTTCAATAAGAAAGTAAACCTTTACAGTCATCAGTGGCTTGTTATTATCAGAGATCTTCACAAGGAATCCCTAAAATTCACCACAACCAAAGAAAAAGATCTAGAAAGCTATGTAATCAGGTTAAAAGAAATAAAGAGGGAAGATACACCATTGAACGCTTACTCCCAGTAATCCTTAGACTTAGTAACTGATTACCAATATCCTACGACAATATTTTTACAAACGGTAAGATCCTTAGTCTACCAAAATCAAATTACATTATCAAGAGAAAAAAAAACTACACTGCAAAATTATCTTATCTGCAAAATAAATGCTTGTAACGTGAGACCATAGGCTATGAAATAAACAGAGTACTATCAAGCATCACCAAGAAGAGAGGCCGGAACTAGAGCCACCATGACCAGAATCGCTGGAGTTTCTAGGAGGGACGAGGGCAAAGCAGAGATTACCTCCTCCGGATCTGAAAGACCAGACATGATAGACGTTGCCGACCTTAAACGTGTTGGTGGACACAACTTGGTTCCAACCATCAACAAAGACGTAGTTCCAGTTTCCACCCATCTTCCACTTCCTTAGATCAACCACATGCTTCTTTAACAGAGGATCCACCAGAACAACACTTAGTCCTTCCGTACGATTCTTGAGTACCGACTGTTCGTATATGACTCTGCTCTCCTCCTCCGATAGAAAGTCTGAATTAACCACTTGGTTTGAAGGCAATGAGAGACGTGACTGGACTTTGTCGATATCACTCTTGTACAGCTTCTTCGCTAAGACCAGCTTTGGATCGTATCCGTTGATCTCTTCGAGCCACTCCGGGATCGAGACGATTCTGCGTTTCTTGAGGCTTCTCTCTTCTTCTTCTTGGCACAAGTTAATAGGACGACGTTTCTTGCACTCGTTGAAGACGGAAGAAAGAGGAGTCAAATTAGGGTTTTGAATTAGTTCTCGCTCTTGTGTGGATCTTGAACACGAACCCACCTCAAAACGACCAAAGATTTCGCGTTTCTTGATACTCATCTCTTCTTTGTCACCCTCCCCGCAAGTAACTGAACTCTGTTTATCGATCACACACGTTGTCGTACATTGTGCTGACATCGAAGATGATCGACGAAAGAGAAAGCTTCTCTTCTTTCTTGGGAAATTGACAAAGATTCTGGCTTTTTCTTCTTCGCCAATCTGGGATTCTGCTTTTTGGTACTCCGACATGGCGGCGGCGACATCCGCCAACAAATGCAACTTCCACCATTCACTCGGCGGTGATGAAACCCTAGGACTAACAAGCTTGTTCATCTTCGTCGATGGTTCTTTGTTGATTGGGAGCGTAAGTAGATTCGTATCAAGAGAGGAACGAAGTTGCGTTGTGCGCAAGAAAATCGAACAAGAAAGATGAATGTAGAGCTTTTGAACGAGAGCGAAAGAGAATGATGATGGTGTGAAGTAATAATAAAGTAAAAGAAGGATGTGGACTTTTATTGTATTTGATAGATATATGACATCATCATCAGGTCTCTCCAAATTTTTTAAGTGACCGTTGTCGAAATTTTTTTTTTTTTCAACCTTTGTCGATTTAGATTTTCCTTTTCTCAAGATTTTTTGTTTGCTAAGTACGTTACTATCATTAGAAATGATTTTTTCTGAAGATTTTAGTATTAGTAATAAAATTACATTTTGAAATTGTTAGGAAAAAAATTAAATACTTTCGATTTGAAATAAAAAAATATTACAGATTTATCGATTATTAGTTTTCTAAATATGATCGGAAACGGCCTGATTAAAAATAATTCGGTTTATAATGTTTCCCCTTTTTAGAAAAAGAATGAAAAATCATGTTTGATTTTCTTAAAACCAACATTTATTTCTCTTATGTCACGTATTTGATTCGTAATCATGTAGTGTCAGGATTGGAGAGATTAGAATCTCATTGGTTATTGAGGTAACAAGGTGAAAAAAATTATAAGTATAAGTATTTATGTATGAATTAGGATTAGATCCGCTCAATGGGTGAATGAACAAATGAAAAAAATATTATAAAGCTATCTTAAATTTTATTAAACATTTAAAATTATTTAGTTTATTTTCAATTTAAAATATTAATTTTCACTTATTTGTTTTTGTTAAAAATCATATAGCTTGTTTTAATCAATAATTGTTTTTGATTAAGTAACTATTTCATATTTTCAATTTTTATTTTTTATTTTTTTTATTATAATAATAAGTAGCTTATTCTAAAAATTTATGGAGGATTTCTATCTTGTACATTTGTTTTTTGAGTCCACTATTAACATTCTTTTCTTTTATACATTCTCTTAATGCAAAAAGATGAATCTGCACTATAATTTTTAATTAATTTGATAGCCTAACACGTTATATTTAATATATACAACATTCTTTTCTTTTATACATTTTCTTAATGCAAAAAATGAATTCAACATTCTTTTCTTTTATACATTTTCTTACTCATTTTTATATGCAATTATGCATGCAAATGCAGTATATACACCCAATATGCAATCTAAATGACTAAAATAACATAAAATTAGATGTTAAAAGTAATAAAAACACTATATACCACATAAATCCATATGAGTCTTTGTTTTCGATTAGTAGTATATAACATTTATGATATAGTGATATTTTTAATTGCTTATAATCAAAATAATATGTTTTATAAAATACTCATAAGTTATTATTTTAGTTATATTAACTATTTTATGTGTTTATTTATATACTAAAAACAATTAGTATGTTTATTTATATTAACAAATCTATTTTTTCAAAATAAAATATTTTATGTCAAATAAAATTCACTCATGTTTTAATAAAATAGATTTATTAAATATACACATATGGGCTTGGACTATTGGAAAATGACTATTTTGATTTACCAACTTTTTTTTTCATAAAAATGGCCCAATTTAATAACATCAATTAGGTTTGCTAAATAAAGTTTTTAAAAATCTGCATTTTTGTACATTCTACTAGGTGTTTTCCTACACCATGTGCAGTGATGAATTTTTTAAAAGTTAAAATTTATATTTAAAAATGTAATTTATTAATATTTTATATTTATTATTTTTACCAATAATTAATATAATATCAATTAATTAAGCATAATTAAGAGAAAATAATTTTAGTGATTAATCCACTTATCATATTTGAATTAAAATTAAATAATATTTCGAAATTCAAAATGTCATATTTGAATATACTTATTTTAGTGATGATTCATGAGCTATTACCATATTCTAAAAAGTTTAGCAAAAATATAAATCAACATTAAATGTAATATATGAGTTATTGCTATATTTTAAAAAGTTTTCCAAAAATATATATCAGCATTAAATGTAATTTTCCATGTCTTATTTAACCAAATGACATGTCATCAGTCTTAATAGTCATGTCACAATTTTTTTTTGTAAAAACGATTGTAGAGAAAACATGTTGCAAATCACTTCGCAAATAATGTCTATAAAAAATATCATTTAAGTAAACAAAAATTAAGAGACAATATTTTTGTTTTTTTTTTAATTATATTTAAGAATATATATGTATATGTACAAAATTAGAACCTTAGATAATTTTTTTTGTTTCTTTTGGTTAAATGTATTAAATTAAATTGTACAAAATTACTAAAAATCATGTAAAATTGTATAGTTATCAAAAATTAAAACCAAACAAATATTATATAATTGTAGATATCTAAAAGAAACTAATGATATTACGATTAAAAATTTATATTTTTTTAAATGCAGAAAATTTAGAAAATTTTAGATAATAAAAATTGTATAATTATAAAGTAAAATTAAATAATATTCCCAAATTCAAAATTTCATATTTGAATATTTATTTTAGTGATGATTTATGAGTTATTACCATATTCTAAAAAGTTTACCAAAAATATAAATCAATATTAAATGTAATATATGAGTTATTGCCATATTCTAAAAAGTTTTCCAAAAATATATATTAGCATTAAATGTAATTGTCCATGTCATATTTAACCATATGACGTGTCATCAATCTTAATAGCCATGTCACAATTTTTTTTGTAAAAACGATTGTAGAGAAGACATGTGGCAAATCACTTCGTAAATAATGTCTAGGGGATTTTTGAATGTTTTTTTAACTTGGTTTCATTGTTTTTTGGTTTGTCTAAATAATGTATTTGTTTTAAATTCCCAATAAAATTTTGATCTTTATATTCAACTTTAAGAAAAAAATATTTATAATATAATTTAATAAACCCTCAAGTATACTTAAACCTCTAATACTTTACTATTTAATTTACCAAATAAACTAAATAAAACCACAATAGAAGAAAAAAGCAATCTCGTAGTTTATAAATGAAGACTAATCACACTAAACAAGATACACCAATGTCAAACCTAAAAAACATATGAATCTATAACATAATGAGTATAAACAACTAAATTTATCAAATTTTCCAAAATTAAAACAAATGATTATGAAGAACAAACGTTCACACGGATGCATGGATCAAAAATTAATAAAAATATCAAATTTTTCATTTTCTTTGATCATTTAATAATGAAGGAGAATAAGTATCTGACAACGGTAGAAAAAATGTTGTTGTTGGTACATGAGATAGAGGTACTGAGAAAATAGTAAAACTATATAAAAAACTACTGCAGGAGATGGAAGAAAAAAAGAGTTAGTGGAATGAGGTGAGGAGGTAACATATGGTGATGGTGGTGGAAGAGAAGACGATAGCGGATATGAATTAATCGATAATGATGATGATGCATCAATTATAGAGACATGAAATTTAATACATTGTGTGTTGTGTTTTAATTCTATAAGAATAAAGTTGAAATACAAAAATTAAATATTCATCTTTTAAAATTGTGTTTCTTAAGGGAGAATCCACACTGAACTTCTCTCTAAATCTTAGAACATCTCTATTGAAAGATTTAAAATGGGGTTCACACAAGTTCCAGAAAGAAAAAACATATTAAAGCAAAAATCATGAACCTGTATCGTCCAAGTTCACCGTGATGAACATGTCTCTTCACTGTTCTGCGGACTCCACGACACGTGGCGACCCGCCATAGGTTCATTTATTAATTTTTTTTAAAACAAACCAAAAAAAATTAAAATAATAAAAATGCATTGGAAATCGAGATGGTGGATGTTTGTTAATGGGGATGCTCTTATGTCTTCTCATTAGAATTTATTCTTTATATCTCCGGCTTGCCGGCTCTGGTTTGTTCCATAAAATCGAAGCTGGTCTTTGCTCCTCCTTTTGTTTTCTGTTGTGCTTTCTCCGATTAGATCTACTAGGTTATTCTTCTTCCTCTCAACCGATTGTTTTCAGATCTCCGATCTGATCTTTTTCCAGAGGGAATAAGAGTTTTCGGTTGATCTCTTCTGTCAATTTTTCTAGAAATAGTGGTTTATATTCTCGTTCTTTTCAGATCTGGTTCTATTTTAGAATCTTTGGTGTGGTTTGATTGATTTGCATGTTGTTGTAAATCAACATGTGCTTTCTCCGATTAGATCTACTAGGTTATTCTTCTTCCTCTCAACCGGTTGTTTTCAGATCTCCGATCTGATCTTTTTCCAGAGGGAATGAGAGTTTTCGGTTGATCTCTTCTGTCAATCTTTCTAGTAATAGTGGTTTATATTCTCGTTCTTTTCAGATCTGGTTCTATTTTAGAATCTTGTGTGTGGTTTGATTGATTTGCATGTTGATGTTGAGATTTCTTTGTCTCATACTTTGATCTTCAACCTTCTATGCCTCTCAAGCAAAGATTGTTCCTGGTTACGAGTTGTTTTGCTCCTTGTCAATTATTTTAAAATTTTGATCTAAAATTTTGATCTACATGATCCGCAAAAAAAATCACATACCTGCACCTGTCCTGTTCAGATTTGCGGGTAACCACGTGACCCATATTAATATATATCTATATATTTTTAAAAATAATTATTTAATTTAATTTTTCAAGAAAGTATAAAATATATTTATAATTAAAATTTGAAATATATCAATACTATTAATTCAGGAACCCTTTTATGAAATTACCCATATTCTTTCCTGACATATTACTTTTTGGAGTGATTTACTAGATGTGTTACTTTTTGACTTTGAGCACCAAGATAAGTCACTTTCGGCTACTGGGGTAGTTTTTCAGAGTAAAATGACTAGAATACCCTTAACATCAACTTCTTTCTTTTCTTTTGTTACAACTTCGTTTCTCTATTCTCTCCCAACGAGAAGAAGATTTAATCCCTTCACCCATCAAAGTATCTTTAATCAAAGGAACCTCTGTCCAGTAAATTTGTGTACGTTGCAGATTAAGACTTCCCAACCTCATATTTACTGCAATCTCAAGTGATATTTACTGCAATCTCAAGTGGTAAGTCTCGATGTGGTAATGAATCCCTTGAATTCAGATGGAACCCTAATCTTTCAAAATTGGGGAAAATCATTTTCAGTGGTGAAGACTCACCGGTGGTTGTCAGATATATCGTAATCTCGCCATAAATCTCCACTTTGCCAGAAGACGGAGCACTGAATCGAGGCTTCTATCTTCCGTTGTATGTAAGAGGAAGAGAGTTATGAAGAAAAAAGTGAACTTTTTGTCCCTTTGAATGTTGATCGCAAAATTTCGGTTATTTAAGTGGAGCAGCATATCGACAGAGGTGAGATGTAGACCACCTTTGGAGGCAAATAAGATCGAAGGTTCTTCATTGACTAGCTTTCATATTTTTTTTGGTTTCAGAACATTTAACCTTTTGCTTTGCAGAGGTGAAATATATGTGTGAGAAGATCAGAAGATAACTCAAAAACAAAGGTTCCAAGTAAGTAAATGAGGTCATGTCTCAAGAATTCGATAAGAACCGGATATGTTGCTTTTGTTGAGATGTCAAGCACTGGTTGGAGAATGATATCAAAATTTGATTAAATATGAGCACATGATTACATATTTGAAACATAGCTCATGTTTCTTGCTATAGATTTCAAGTTTTACATGGTGTACACATAACATATGAGATCTTGTGTACATGTGGATAGAATTTGAAGATGTACATGTGGACCGTGTGTTGTCTGTACATGTGGACACTATATGTGTACATGTGGACACAATATAGTTTATAAAGATTTCTCTTATTGCTTACAAATATCTGTCCATAATAACCTGTACATAAGCGCATGTCTATATGGATATGTATATTCATTTCAGTTAGTATTCATAACCCATTGTCCATTTTATTTTGCTAATATGGCTATTTTTTTCATAAAGAAACAAGCATTAAGACTTTGATAATGTGATAACCTACCAACTACACATTCCTTGATATTTTGCTCGATCCTTTCTCAACATAACACGAGTAATGGCTTCAAAATGTACAACCCTGTAATAAATAATATGTTTCCTTTACAGACTTAGTAAACTGAGTTTAAGGAGTAAAAACAACAATATCAATTGAGGGCTTGGGCTCTATCACTTAAGAAAATACTGGTGATTCATAAATACTTCTATTTCATCAGTCAAACTGCTACACATAGGTGTAGTCACTATTATTCATTCACAATCATAATATTCGGCAAGGGTGTTACCTTGTAACTCTCTTCGCTCAAACAATTTGAACTGCATTCAACAACCGAGACATGAGATTTTGTGGTGACACCAGTTGATTGAATCTGCTCTCACAAACAAAAACTCATATGCCACTTATATTACTTTGAAGTACACTACTCCCTTAGCGACCAGAAATATCCATTCATGTTCTCAAGTTACATGTTTGTACATGTGTACAATCATAATTGTGTACGATTTTTTTTGTTGATGTACATATGTACAAAAGTATTTGGTGTATATATACAATACACTTTTTGCAGATTTCTACTTTTTTTTTCTGGTCAACTGGACGATCAGAGTAGTAGCAACCGCCGCTGCTGCTCATGAAAGGCGGTGGTGGAGGTGGAGGCTTGTGTGATGGTGAAGATGGAGGCTTATGTTGCACTCTTCTTTATTACAGTGTACATGTTGCTTTCTTCTTTTAACGCTATTCAGATTAAGTGATAATTCAGAGGAATTGATGTGGCTGTTGTAACATAAACATACTAGCAGTGATAAGGCGTACATCACATAATCCCAACATCTGCTAGAGCAATACTGAAACACGATATCACAACAGGGAGGTCACCAACAATGGAATATAATTCGATAACATCAGAATATGTGAAACAACAATCCTCTTATAACAAGTAACAAATTATATCCAAAACTATACTCCACACATAATATTTGACTACTGTTGAGACTACTCGACTATTAGAAAGTACAGACTCATGAGACTTACTGCCTCGAGATTAAAGCATCAATGCAAAAAAAAATGGAACTTTATAACAAATTAAAATTAATCTCATGAAAAAAAAATCAATTCTCTAACAAGCTAATACATTTAGAATCAGGAAGAGGTTGGAAGGAGCATAGTAAGCATCTTCTTCGATTCTTCTTATAAAGAAGAGAAACCGGAGTCACTATCACAAAAAATGACTCCTCAGATGGCTTTACCAACCACATAACTCCTATTGATAACTTATCTAAAGAAGGAGACGGCGAAGATGGAGTCCGAGAAAATCTTCCCCCGCCGCTTCTTAAAGGATCCCGCAGTGGTCCCGAGATTGAAGGTGGAGGGTTTCGAGTAAGGGATTCAAGGAGTAATAGGTGTTGGAGAAGATGGCTGAAGGGAGTAGAAGGAAGAAAAACAGAAAACGGAAGAGAAGATATGGGACTAGTGGTTGGCGACTGATTAGTAGAAGAGGTGTGGTTTTTTAGTAGCGTAGAAAAAAAACATGTGATTGATCGAACCAGATTGAGTTTTCTTCAAACTCTCATCTTCAATCGGTTTTATGGCTCTGTCTTTTTACCTTATATTCGAGGTATCATGGCGGAAGAAACTAGGAAAAAGAAAAATAATATTAGTTAGATCTAAGGAGAATAATAAAAGGGCAATGATGGTTTTTCACATGTTGACAGATCATGAATAATGCATTGAAAGAGTGAAAAAGTGTATCGGGAGCCACAAGTGATCTAATATGTTATTATATAAACTGTAAAAGTGACTTGCAGTGTAAATCTTTCTACTTTTTGTGCCATCATGTTTTCAAATGTTTTTTTATTTCTCATTAAGGTTACTTGTGTCTTTTGCTATTTGGTTCAACTTAATTATTTTCTTTATACTCATTAATTAATAATCATAGTAATCTCAACAATATTTACGTGTGTTCTTTCTTCCTCTCTCTTCTCTATCGAGTTGTTTTTTTGGTTTTCTAATTGAATCGGATTAATCTCTGATCTCAAACCAAATAATAAACTTCTGGATCCATTTTGTAGATTTTCAATTGCATTACGATTTGCTATAATTTTTGTTTGATCCTTTTTTCCCTCAACCAAATTTAGCCGCTTAAATCATACTAGATGCTATCGCCTGAGATCCTCCTTATCATTAGCTTGAACCTTTTTTAATGGTGGGAGTAATATCTATGATGTCCCTGATGGGCCTCTGAGTTAGACGTTTTGGTGGAGCTTCCCACAAATGACGTAGGATTGAGATGTGGAAAGTCATACGAGTTGTTTAGAGGTTTCTATATGTTTATTTGATGATAGCGTACAGTTTCATTAGATTTTCAACCTAGCGGTGGCGACTCGGAGTTCATCGATTTCCGGCACTGCCTCTTTTAATATCCAGAATTCAACACGTGTATATCAGATTCAGCTGATAGAAAAAAGAAAAAAAAAACTATCGGATTTACATTGGGCTTGATGGTACATAAATCATGAGTATATTGGGCTCTCGATCACCACTTTGTAATGTCCTTAGTTGACTTTTTCGTTGATGAAAAATACCAACAAGAAAAAAACTTACTTTCAATCTCTTATGTATCATTTCCTCTTTATTAACAATAGCCACATTACATATATAACCTATAGTGTTAACTCTTATATATTAAACTTCATTTGCTATATATATGGTCATAATTTGTTATCTATCACGATCACAACTAAACACTACAGGAAGTTTAATATATAAACATGTTGAAATTTTCTTTTTCTATATGGGTTACAAATTTATTTACTATATATACAGAAATAAGCTAAACATTTTTTAATGTTTAATCTTTCTATTAAAAAAATCTTTGACATATATGGGTCAAAATTTCAAAAATTATACACTATTATTAAATGTGAAATAAATCAAAATAAATTATAATAGAATAAGTTTAGTCTGATATATTCTTAAAATTATAGTACTTATATCTAAAAACAACTAAAGATTCTGGTACTGAAAAAAATTAAACTCAAGATTCAAATTATGTTTTAAAAGATATTTCAATATATTTTTAACATCTGAATTAAATTCTAATTGAAATAATATGTTCAAATATTAACAATATTTTGAAATATCTATATTTTTGACATTATCATCTGACAATGAACACATAAAATTTTCATATTTAAAACAAAAACCACAAAATCGTATTTTACAAAACTTGAAAATAATAAGAAAATACTATTTAAGAAATGTCACAGCTACTCATAATATTGAAACATATTTGAAAATTATAGAAAGAATCATTTTCTAAATCAATATGAAAATATACTAAATATACGTGTTTACAAAACTATAATTGCACAAAAAATCTATTTAATAAAATGCTAATTATTTTTAAAATTATTATTTCAAAACTCAAATAAATTCGATTTTTTAAAACTAATCAACGACAAATGACCATACATTTTAAAATTATCATTTTTGAGCTATTACGACAAATATAAAAAATAATTATTAAGTAGAAACTGGTTGAACTAATAAATTTATCATTTCTACTATGAACTAAAAAACGGGTTAATAGTTTTATTAACAAAAAATATTATCGATCTTTAAAAGTGCGGATCAAAATCTATTTTATTCAATTAAAACAGAAACATGATCTACAGATATATGTGTGGTTCAACTATTTTATTCTAATTATTAAAATATCTTATCAATCATCTAATAAAAATATTATAAAACACAAATATGACTAAAACACAAATATAAAAATTAAATTTATTTCTAAAAAATATAAAACAAAAACATTTACCCGCCCTTTTAAGGGCGGATCAGAATCTAGTCTATTATATTAAAAGAGAAGTCACAACTTCACTTCATTGTGTGCTTTTTTTTTAAATGGACCTTCCTTATCATATTTCATTTATTTCTAATTAACATTATGGTATAATTAAAATATCACATCTTAAATAATTGACATATATAACAACTTCACCTATAAAATTGTCTTATTTTCTAATTATAAAAATTTGTTGCCAAAAAAATCTAACAAAATCTTATCAAAAATTTTAAACATTTTTTATAATTAAGCATTGATTAATTTCTTGATCAATAGTCTAATATTATTATAAATTAATGTTAGTTAAGATTTTATTATAAAATAAAAATTGTATTCTATTTTCTTAAAATTTCTAAGTATAGTATATCTTATCTATTAAAATAAAAGTAATGAATTCTCTCATGTTTTATTTTATAATTTGGATCATCCTTTAAATTTTTATATTTTAGTAAAACTAATAATATATATATATAATCTTTGAACTACGTTAATCACAATATATTAAAAAACTAAATAACACAAGTTAACATTAGAAAACTATATAATAAATGTATATACATTAACATGTATTTCATTAAAGTTAATAATACAAAATCTTTTAATCATGATATATTTTTATTTTAAATATATATATATATATATATATATATACACAAATCTGTTGAAAAATATTTTAATAATTCATATTAAATGAAACTATTATATTGAACTAAATATGATAGCATTATATTAAACTAATAAATTTGTACAAATAATTTCATAAATTATGCTAAAAATATAATACGATGACATAACGACTTCGAAAACTATATAATACATATACATGTAAAAAATTGACATATCTTACACTTTTTGTACATATAATAATATAATATCTGAAATGAATAAACGTAAAAAGTATTGCTAATAGAAAATTTGGTTTCAAAAGTCGGCGGGTCAAAGCTGAACATAAATATAATAAAATATGATATTTAATATGTAATTTAATGCATATTTTTTTCTAATATATATATAACCGTAAACAAACACCCACGCAACCATTTTGTAACTAAAACTAAACCCATGTACAATTTTGTATTAATTTTTTAATATTAATTTAATATAATATTTTTCAATTAACTTTTTGGTCCTTAACTAATAATATTTCTAAATTTAGAATTGTGTATCACATGATTTAAAATATGCTATCATTGAAAGTTTAAAACAAGTAAATTAAATTATTGCACGTGAACTATACAACTTTTGTGTGTTTAAAATTTTATATTAAACAAATAATAATATGATAAATATTACAATTAGTTGTGCAAAACAAATAGTTAAGTGTGTAAAATAAATAATTATATGTGTAAAAAATAAAATAACTACCCGCATGGTTGTGAGGGTCGAGAGCTAGTCTATACTATTAAAAAAGAAGGAGTTTAAAAAAATCTACCTATTAAAGGTTACTCCACCCTTTACCTTTATTTTTATTTTTTGGACTTCCCCTTTATATTATAACTCATTTTAGTTCTAGTTTCACGCCTCTAATGTGCGACTTTCACTTTAACTATAAATCGGTTACACTAGCCACCAGCTATTGATCTAGCAATAACGTATATATAATATTAAACTATATAAACGTGATTATATAATTATACTAAGCTACCAACTATAAACTTACACACTAACAGCCCCATTTTATAAAGATAATTTATAGATTTTTTTAATATTTTAAATAGTTTTAAAACAATTAAACCTTACAAATTTATACTTTTCAATTAACCAAAAATCAGCCAAATAAATCTTAAGTCTCACCAACTCAACAAGTATAGTTCTTATAAAATGCACACAAAAAAATAAAATGAGAGAGTGGACATTCGAGTCTTCGGATCAGGTACAGATCATTTCCTTTTAAGTCTTGGTTTTTCAGATCCTAAACGTTTGAACATAACTAGATATTTGAAAATTTTTGGTCAGGTCGGTTTTTTCGGGTTTAAGTCAGGTTGGATCCATAGTTCAAAAGTACCTATAATTTTTGGGTAAGTAATGAATCTAGATTGAATCAAACTCAAAAATCCAAACAAATACAAAAACATGAAAATACCCGAAATCCAAATAAATACCAAAAAAATTCAAATAAATATCCCAAAAACTCAAAATTTTACCTGAAATATAATCCGAAGAACCAAAAAGATACCCAACTTTTTTCTGAGTACCCAAAATATTTGTTTTAGAAATATTTTGAGTTTCACCCTAAACTATAATCAAAAACACGAACCATAACTTAAAAAAGTATATGAAATACCTAATATATCTAATATACACATAATCAGGTACTTTGGATATTCGTATGAGTTCCGGGTAGGATTTAGACTTGATAACAGACCTACAGGTCCAAAAAAATCTAATATCTAGGTTGCCCTAGACGTAGACCCAAATTGCACCTATATTTTTGGGTTTATTTCGATTTGGTTTTCGGATCCGGTAAATTATCTAGGCGTAAGAAGAGTTACGTAAAAGTATATATAAAAAATTTTAAATAAACTAATTCATAAATTATATAATTTTAAACAATTTTTCTTTTTAATATAATATGAATTTGTAAGATAATATTATACAATAATTTTTAAATACTAATTCACAAACTTTACTTACGATCTACAGAAAAACCAAACTTTACTTTACGATCCACAGAAAAATCTGCGCTTTTGAAACGCAGATCAAAATCTAGTTTTTAGTTATTTTTTGTATATGCTCTTTTTCGAAAATAAACTTTAAAGTTCTTTAAAAAAATATCTTGTATAGGTTGGCGAGTACTGCTAATCAAATTTCCCCAGTCCACACCCACCCCACATAAAACATAAGACGAGTAAACTCTTTTTGAGATTTGTATTTGTCACATTCTTTTTATCAGAGTGAAACAATCAATTTAAGTTAACAAGCAAATCATATACTACTATTTTGCGTGTATTGATCTGTGGAGATATTATCGGTTTCTAAATAAGAATGGGATATTTGATCAAAAAAAAAAATATAAGAATGGGATATTAATGTGAACATTGACAAACTAAAAGGGGCGATAGTAGGGGTAACAAAAAACTCAGGCCCTCACCCCTCACCCCTCACCCCTCACCCCTCACCCTCTCTCCAGTTTATTATACTCTTTGGAGTTAAAATACTTTATCTCTGTGGTGTTCGAATCTGTCGCTTACTAAAAATAAAACAGTCAAATACATTAAAATAAAAAAAATATCCGTTTTCCAGATTTCATTTCTCTTCTCTTCTCTTCTACCACCGCCTCATTGCTATCTTCTTCTACCTCCTTCCTCCGTTGGATCTTTGTTCGTCAATGATTGGCTTCTCGCCGATTCGATTCTCGCGCCTCCTCCTCCTTCTTCTTCTTAATCATATCTAAGGTACAACATAAACTCCCCTCTCGTTTTACTGCCAAACAAATTATATCGAAGGTTTTTTGGAATCAATAGAAGAAGCCAATCTTCTATTTTGTTTCTGGATTCAGCCTTAGATGATTGTGGAAGGAATTAAAAAAGCTTATTTTATTTATCCATACTTAAAATTGAATACTGGCTTTCTAGTAGTAGTAGTTAAGATTTGGTGTGTTTTTTTCTTGAACAGTTAGTTAATAGAGTGAAAGATGGATGAAAGCTCAGTCGGTGATGTGAGTAGCAGCATCAACGAAGCGGAAGCTGCTCATATCCAATTCAAAAACGGTCAGCAATCTCTTAAACCTGATGAAATACAGGAAACCAAACAAGTTCAGGCTGAGGTTCAGCCCAGCTCTCCTGACAGCTCCTTTGGCGTGATAGCTGATTTTTTAGACGGTAAGAATGTGAACGAGACAGAGAATGAACCGTGTTCTAGCCGCCAGAACGCTAATGATGCTGGCGGCGACGACGTGGTTGAGGAGTTGACTGTTAAAACCTGCGAAGGATCGAGCGTGGCTATAGTTGGTAGTTCGAGTAGTAGAGGAGCTAGGTTAGAGATCAATCGCAGTCAGCTTCTGCATCGTGAAGGTGAGAAAGGAATAACAAGTAGTATCTTGAGAAATGCAGGCAAGTCTTCCACTGGAGAACAAGTTGGTGTTGAACCGGTTGAGGCATTGGCCCATGGAGGAGGCATCAAGACTAAGATGTTGTCCCAGTCTGGTTTCTCTCAGTTTTTTGTTAAGAAAACTTTGAAGGGAAAGGGGGTCACTTTCAGAGGACCCCCACTTAATAGATCTAAACCTAGTTATGTGGATCAACAATCTGTAGCTAGCCCTTTGGTAACGTCGAATAATACTCCAGCAAAGGTTTCGGGCAGCACTCCTTTGGCGGTGGAGGCTTGTGGTGTTTTCTCTTTGAAAGGCGGTAATCCATCTTCTTGTGCTAACCCTTCGGACAGTGGTTGTGGAGGTGAAGGCTCAAGTCTGAGAGATTGGTTGAAGGCAGAGCGTCAGGAAGTTAATAAAGCTGAAGGTTTGCGTATCTTTAGGCAGATAGTGGAGCATGTGGATGATTCTCATTCCCAAGGAGTTGTTTTATGTGACCTACGTCCATCTTTGTTTAAAATTCTCAAGGAAAACGAGGTCAAGTATGTTGGTTCAGGTTTTCAGCGGGAATCTTCTGACAAAACTTTATGTCAACTCGAGAAACCTCTGGTTAGAAGGAGGTTAGGAGATACAGGATTTGCTTCTAGTCCCGGCGTCCCTGCTGCAAAGAAGCAGAAGTCAAGTGGATCAGGCTCTAGACAGTGGCCTATGTTTCAACGAGCCGGGAACGTCAACATCCAAACTGAAAATGATTTTGGCGCAACACAGGAACTTCGTCTAAGGTCGAGTCAGCCTCAGTGTAGTCCATCTACCCGTTATTTTACGTCAATGAGTGAGCAGTTGGAGGTGAAATGGTATGCAAGTCCTGAGGAGCTCAGGGACGAGACTTGTTCAGTCTCTTCAAACATCTATAGTTTGGGTATCCTTCTTTTCGAGGTATGGGGATGATATTTTTGTTATAGCTTTTCCTTGCAATTGTAAATTTTTTCAGTCATGGATTGAAATGTGAAACCGCATTGCCCCTTGCTTTGACATACTGGTATAAGTTTTTCATGGGATAACGCTTTCTATAAGTGGGGCCGTAGCATGGGTCATGTTGGGTATCTCTCAAATCTTATTCTATTTGCCAAAAGTAAAGTTTCATGTATGCGTGCTACGGCTCCATTTTGACTTTGATTCATTTTACATGTTAACGACATTGTGGCCTGTATAACAAGTGCAGAACTATGTATTATCGCTGTTTTAGATAGTGTTGCATGTTTTTCATGTTCCTTTATCAGTGCAGTTTCTAGTCGACATTATAGTTGACTTCTAAGCTCTTAGGTTAATGCTTTGATTCGACTGTTCCTTGGTCAAACGGATGGTTCTAGTTGAAATTCTAATATGGTTTTTTTTCGTCAGCTGCTCAGTCAATTTCAAAGTGAAAGAGCTCGTGAGGCTGCAATGTCTGATATCCGTCACCGGATTCTTCCTCCCAAGTTTCTGTCAGAGAATCCAAAGGAAGCTGGGTTCTGTCTCTGGTTACTTCATCCAGAGCCTTCATGCCGACCATCAACCAGGCAATGCAAATTCTTTCGCTGCATTAATTTTCAAGTAATAGAAAAACATGTTATTGAACTTTAGTATGTTTGACTCTGTAGAAGGTTAAGGTCATATTAACAACTGGGATTACTGGAATATAGTCTTGTTATGAAATGTAAATGTGCATCAAACGTGGAGTTGTTCGCCTGTCTATAAACACAGGAAGATTGTCTCGTTAACAGTTTCATATAGGATTATTTTGGTTATACTCAGAATAATATAGTCTTTCTTGTATACGAGCTCCCCTTGTGTCTTGATAAGCTCACTCCTGTTATTTTGAATTGATTCTATATCATGAGTTGGATTAGTTTCTAAACTTTTGTAAATTCGATGTTGCTCTGTATCAGGGATATCTTGCAGTCTGAAGTGATTAATGGAATTCCAGATTTATATGCTGAAGGCTTGTCGTTAGCTATTGAACAAGAGGACACAGAGTCTGAACTGTTACAGCATTTCCTTGTTTTGTCGCAAGAGCAAAGGCAGAAGCATGCTGGAAAGTTGATGGAAGAAATTGTGTCCTTAGAAGCAGATATTGAAGAAATTGTGAAGAGACGTTGTGCCATAAGTCCTGTGTCTGTGGGAGAAGCTTCTAGCTCATCGCTTGCTTCAAGTGTACCAGAAAAGAGACTGGTCACCAACATTAAACAACTTGAAAGCGCTTATTTCGGAGCAAGGATAGATGTACATCTCCCTGAAGCACGTTATAGGTTACGCCCGGATAGAGATCTGCTAAGAAATCGTGATGAGAGTGTTATATCAGAACATGAAAATAGTGAGACGTGGAGCTCAGATGATCGTGTTGGAGCGTTCTTTGATGGACTGTGCAAGTATGCTCGATATAGCAAGTTTGAAACCCGAGGTGTTCTGAGGACCGGGGAGTTGAACAACACTTCAAATGTGATTTGTTCTCTGGGGTTTGATCGGGACGAAGATTATTTTGCTACGGCTGGTGTTTCAAAGAAAATCAAGATATTTGAGTTCAATTCCCTATTCAACGAATCTGTGGACATCCATTATCCAGCCGTGGAGATGTCAAATAGATCAAAGCTTAGCGGCGTTTGCTGGAACAACTATATCAGGAACTACTTAGCATCCTCTGATTATGATGGTATCATCAAGGTAATCTGAACCGTTAAATTGTTAATTTTTGGATTTATTATCACTTGATTTTCCTTTCGTCTAATGAATTCAAGTGTATTATGATGGATCCAGTTATGGGATGTGACAACAGGACAGGCCATTTCACATTTCATAGAGCACGAGAAGCGGGCCTGGTCTGTTGATTTCTCTGAAGCGTGTCCGACAAAATTAGCCAGTGGAAGCGATGATTGTTCTGTGAAGCTGTGGAACATCAACGAGGCATGCTCTTCTTCACCTCTACATGCATAGGCACATCATACTGCATATTTATAAATGAACAGACAGCACTTGGGGTTACTCTGTTAATGTTGTTGTTACATCCATCTGTTCAGCTTTCTAGCTGATACGCAATCTTCTTGCTTGAATGTGCAGAGGAATTGCTTAGGAACGATCAGGAACATTGCAAACGTCTGTTGTGTGCAATTTTCTCCACAGTCGTCTCATCTGCTAGCCTTTGGATCATCAGATTTCAGAACATACTGCTACGATACACGGAACTTGAGAACTCCTTGGTGCATACTGTCAGGACACAACAAAGCAGTTAGCTATGCCAAATTCTTGGATAGTGAAACCCTTGTCACAGCGTCAACTGATAACACGTTAAAACTTTGGGATCTTAAGAAAACTACTCACGGTGGCCTCTCCACAAATGCTTGCAGCTTAACTTTTGGTGGCCATACGAACGAGAAGGTAGCGAATGCTGACACTTTGTTAATCCTTATGACGTTCCTTTTTGTTCTTTGTGGTTGATTTGTCATCTTTCTGTTTGTTTTCAGAACTTTGTTGGGTTGTCTACTGCCGATGGATATATAGCTTGTGGCTCAGAGACAAATGAGGTATGACCAAAAAACATTGAGATCGCTACAGAACTTTTTGTTCCAAATCTCCCTTTCTATATGATAGCTTGATTCATCAACTTGATCATTTGCTCCAGCTTTTTACTTACTCTGTTTAAATTACGGAATAGAGGAACTAGTCTGTTGCTAGTGACATTAGTAAAATGAATTTCATATTTTATCTGTTTAGTGATCTCTCTGACTAAAACAAACGGTGGGACTTGTTTTTTCATTGCTAAGGTTTATGCATATCACCGCTCTCTTCCAATGCCCATTACGGCGTACAAGTTTGGTTCGATTGATCCTATAACAGGAAAGGAGATTGAGGAAGACAACAACCTATTTGTTTCAAGCGTTTGCTGGAGAAAAAGATCAAATATGGTTGTTTCAGCTAGCTCAAACGGGTCTATCAAAGTTCTACAGCTAGTTTGAAATCATTACATACAGAAGAAGCCTATGTATATCTTCTTTTCACCTGGAGATCCCCCCTTTGGTTTTAGGGTAAAAACAAAAAACCATCAACCCAAGACATAGACGAAACAATCATACTACCGAGGTTGTGGAGAAGGTTGAGATGATGAACAAAGCTTTCAACACAGAAGAGATATGCTCAGTAACTCAGTTTTATGTACAGTGTTGGTTAGTAGCTGCGGTTTGGGTAGTAATACAGGTGGTGAGGATACGTAGTAAGAGGTGAGACCTTTTTCTTGGTGGTGTTCTAAGTTTTTATTTATTTATTTATTTGCCCCTCCTATAGTTATGATACCAGATCTCACGTTTGTTATGTAAAGTTGCCTTCCTATAGAGTACTAGACCACCATACTCTTTTGCTTTTGATGTGTATATACATAGATGATATGAGCTTTTATCCTAAAGATGAATCTCATCCACCACTAAACTAAAAGATCTGCTCACAAAAAAAAAAACTAAAGGATCTTCAAAATTATTCTTTTTGATTCTGAAAAACCCTTTTTTCGTAATCGTCTTTTCTTCTGGTTTTTGCTCAGTTTCATTGCATCTCGTGTTACTGACAAAAGTACAAGACTAAGGGTAAATATATACAAATTTTGTTTCTGTTTTAAGGTCTGTTGCTCACTTAAAAGCTGCTCCATCTTCTTGGTTATACCTTCTCTTTGGTATCGATAAATTATTTACTCTCTGCAACACGAAGATAAAAACAACACAAAATGAATCAAAAATGGAAAATCCAGACTTTCTATTATAATCTATTTGTAAATGGCATAAAATCAGAGTGCCATGGTTCATAATAGCTACGGTCTACTGAAGGCACTCAGGACCATCTTTCGAATTTTGAAATTTCGTTTGAAGTTTCTAATGAACTTACAAAACTTAAGGCTGATATTTGTATATTACCATAGGCGATATGATATGTGAAACCAATAAACCCTATCCTACAAGGAAATAATGGTAGACAACCCCAAAAATACCTTATTTAAATATTCTTTTAAAAAGCTGGGACAAAAAAAACAATCAAGAACTATAATCAAAAGAATTTTTCAAGGGTTCACCCCTATGACAAATCTATAAGTTTACCAACCAATAGTATTATATAATGTTTTATATTCAGTATTTTCTTTTAAAAAAGAAATAAATAAAAAATATTTATCAAGTTATATTATCATTTTAATATGAAAAATAAAATAAATAAATAAATACTAATAGTTACTTTAAAATAATTTTTAATATTGATAACACTTTTAGCAAAACACTAAAATACTAAACCCTAAATCTTAAATACTAATACTAAACACTAACTCTAAACTCTTGGGTAAACGATAAACTCTAAGGTTCAAGATTTATCCAAGAGTTTAGAGTTTACCCAAAAATTTAGAATTTAGTGTTTACGATTTATGATTTAGAGTGTAGGTTTTAGGGTCTACATTAAACACTAAAACTAAATCTTTAAAATACTAAATCCTAAACAATAAATCCTAGTCCCTGAACACTAAATTTTAAATCTTTGATTAAACACTAAACTTTAAACCTTTGAGTAAAACCTAAATTATTGGATAAGTTCAGAACCTTAAAATTTATGGTTAATCTAAGATTTTAGAATTTAGGGTTTAAGGTTTAATGTTTTGCTGACGACATTAAAAATATTAAAAAAAAATTACAACTACTAATATTTTTTTATTAGTTTGAAAACAGAATATAATTTAACAATTAAAAGATACTGAATATCAAATAACATAATACTATTGGTTGGTAAACCTACATATTTATCCTAATGAATGAACCTAAGAAAAAATTAATTGAAAAATGTATCTTGATCCACGTGCGTGCGTGGATGTTGGTTTGTTTTTTTTCCTTTTATATAAATTGTTTAATAAAATTTCTAAATATAAAAGTTTATTTTTTATTTTAGCTTCATAAACATGAGAACCGAACCTACCAAGATTTAGAAGAACCCGACTTAAACTCCATCCAAAATTTATGATATCCGAACATAGTCTAGTTTCAAAACCCAAAAACTCGATATCTAAAAGAACTGATTTATACCCGAATGAATATCTAACTAATCTATATTATTATTTGAGAAATATTTTTTCTTATCTATCATTTTCTCCATAATTTTTGATAATTTTGTTTATTTATCATATTTTAAATGATATTATTGAATGTAATTAAATATAATTACTATAACTATAATTAATTGATAATCATATTTTATTCATTATAATTAAAAGATTTTAATATTAACAGCATAATATATACGCTCTAAATACTAATATTATATTACTTACGTTTTGTTATTTTTTACTTTGTTTTAGAAATATTATACCAAACACACAAAAGTTCTACATATGCTCTTTATCATTTATTTAATTTTACTTTTGATAAGTTATTTGTTTAAGTAATTTACTGCATGAATAAGAATATTTGAATAGGTATAATTATTTATTTAGGAATTGTGATTTGGCTTAAATAATTCAGAAATTGTCAATGATAAAATACTTTGATTAAATGGTAAAATTAACTCCAAAGCAGTACTGGTAGATAAGTTTCTCTGAATCGTGGCATGAAAAACAAATTGGAGGGTACTTGTTTTTTTTTGTCAGCAACATAGACAGAATCACGGGGATTCTGCAATCCAAATTGGTAGTTCTGTATCTATATGGACAACAAACGACAATGTTTTCTGGAAGTTATCGAGAAGACATCAAACTCCTTAAAGGAAGTTCCACTCATTCAAAATCATTCATATTCCCCGAACGCAAAACAAAAAAGTAAACAACTATGTTAGTATGAATGATATGTTACATGTTAATATTCTAATTTAAATATGTATATTAATATATGTCGTTGACAACAATATATAATGTCATATGGGTGTTTACATGTTTATGTATCATATTTAATATATATATTAAATTATTAAATTATTTTTATTTATTATTTAAGTATCTTGTCTTAATAATTTATTTTAATAAGTTGAAATATATTGTAAAACTTTACGAAACATGAAGTACATTTTAATAAGTTGAAGTATATATTAAAATAGATTAAGTTATTTTATATTTATGTATTGGTATACTAATTTGATTATGAATATGGAATTATGTATATAGAAATATTATTTCTTATTCTATAATCAAAATGAATTAATATTTATTTCTAATTCATAGTTAATAATAAGTACAGTTTTTACTATTTAAAGTACTTATTAAAAGAGATAAATATTTAGATTTAAACAAAAAGATATTATTAAAATGAAATTTTTTTAAAAAAAAATTAAATGTTTTACGATATTTTATTTTGAAAATATTTAAATAATGTGTGAGACTATGGTATATATTTAATGATAACCTATTTTGTTGTATGTAAATAATAGAAAGTTATATAAATGTAATGATCCAACTATGTATTTTTGTAATTAGATTTTTTTACTGATTTTTTTACTGATTTTTTATTAATATGTTTATTAAAAATCCATTGGCAGTAAATTAACATATATTTAATTTATTATAATACTTATTTTTAGGTAATGGATCTAAAAATAAATAAAAAGGTAACCCAATAGTATCCTAAATACACGTATAAATAGAGAAAGCTTACGAGAAAGTTTTTTGGGTTTATACCAAGTAAAAAAAGAAGAATGTCGGAGTCGAACAACTCTTCATCTGGTTCAAATAATTTCTACGACGAGTTTTCAGCTTTGCGAGAGGCCAGCGTGCAGTTAAGATTTCAGATAAGGATAAAAGTCCAGGAAATGAGAGAATTCAATAAGAAAATGGTAAGTTTGTAAGAAATGTTGGTGCGAGTTCTTAGCAATGTTATTGTCTGTGATTTTTTTTTTTTAATCGCTTATATTATTTTTGATTTAGAGGTGTCTAAGAGAAAGTTGTTTCTTTTTTTTTTCATAATTTTACTGTAGACCACCTCCAAAGATGAGCTCATAGCTTCCATAACTTGCATTGGCAAGTGCATTGACAGCCTTGAGAGTCCTTTGACTAAAAACAGGGTGGTGATAGATCGTAGAGTGAATCCACCTATGTTGGTTAGCATATCTAAAGATTTGACCAATGATAAACTAAGGTCAAATGCCGAGCTCCTCTTGAACCATTTCAAGGAACATACCCTCCAGTACTTTTTAAATGCTTTCTTCCCTCCTGTTACTGCACGCTGCACCAGATGATGAAGTTGTGCACAAGTTTTTTATATTCAGGTCTCATCTTGAAAAATGCGTGTCTCTCTTTGACCGGGTCATGATGTAAGGTTATGGTTGCAAGACATCTTCTGAAGATGATGAAGCAACTAGCTTACCTTATCATGTTGGATATGATTACCCACCTGTGTTTTTAATGTTATTGATGTATCAATAAGTTTATTAAGTGGATTTTGTTACCTAATGATGTATGTGTCAAGTAATAAAGTTACTCCTTTTATATATTCACTCTAATTAATGGATATGTGTTATTTTAATGTCTAATTTAATTAAGTGATTTCTCTCCGCTCTAGCTTCCTTCCTACAATACACACACACACTAAACGGGTAAAAACTTAATAATCCAAGAAGAGGGTCTCATGTTCTTATCACATTACATCGGAGATGTTCACACCTATTGTCATTCACTTGAATCATATCAGAACAAGTTGTGTTCTGAGTTATTTATGTAATTTAAGCAGCCCTTGCATGGATTTTTTCCAGGGAGACTTAGGGGGGAATGAAAGAATATAATTTTTGCTTAGTCATAATAGTGCTTTCAAAATGCAGCAGCTCTCTATCTGCATTGAATCCTCGAAGTTCATACTGTCCTGACCCATACCCATGAGTCACTATCTATGAAGGTGGAAACGCGATAACATGATAAATTTGAAGGGCTGGGATAACATGATAATTGAGTCTGCTCTCTGTAAATATTCACTAATGATTCAAGCCAGTCTAATGTTAAGGTCTTACTTTCTTTATGGAGCTCCAGTACGCATGTACGTTTTCTAACTAATCAACTCACATTGATAATATTTGTTTTGAACTGCTGTCTGAATATAGCATGGCTAATCAAATGATTTTCCGTCGTGGGAATCATGTCCAATTAACAAAACGGCCTATCCAAATCCGTAAGCTATAGATATATATCCTTTTATGTGAAAATTATTGGTGAGTGTTGCAAATCTTGAAAATTATTGGTGAGTTTTGCAAATCTTGAAGGAAGGAAACATAGTGGTGTGTGATTCAAGTAACAATAGTTCATATCAACAGCAAGAAAGTGAGAAACATTCATAACAAGTTTTAAAAGAAGAAGTTTAATTATGTATTGTAAAAGAGAAAGTGACAACTTCTTGGATTTGAATCTTCTAGGAGCGAACCAGAAAGTAATATAAATAATTTGTTGGAGACATGTAGATAGTGAAATCAGAGGATTAAGGAATGTATTATGTGAGGTGCGAACAATCTCTAGCTTACATTTAGGATCGTTTGAAGAAAGCTCTTGACAAAAGAGAGGAATGCAGACTATGAGAACAGAGAGCATATGCATCACAAGTTAGCTGGTTTCTCACGTGTAGAGACCTGGACCACAATAGATCAAGAACATAGAAAAAGAAACATACAATTGAGGAGGCTGCGAAGCTACTATTTGTAAGGCTACTAATATGGACATTCTTGTAGGGGTTGCAGCCACAATGACATTCACAAGACTTTTAATTGTTGTTAGTAAGAGATGTTGAGGAACATTCATAACTTATAAAAGAGGAAATTTAATTCCATAATTAAGCAAAACAAAACTTATAAAAGAGATGAAGCTACCCTTTAAATCTTGACAGACAAGGTTTGATGAACATTATACAGAATATAAATAGATCAAATATATGTCAAGAAAAAATTTTATCCTTTTCTAATATTATTATTTGGATTTTTAGTGATTTAAATCCCTAACTATTTCTAAACCAGATGCAAAGTTCTAAACTAAAAAAAATATTTGTAAATCTTCAACTATTAAACCGTGAATGCCGCTAATCTCTATTAACAAAGTCATCTTTTATCAACGGAGAGCCGTTAAATTGAAACGCAACATTTTTATATAATCACATAAACGACACAAGATGTTTACAGTCAACATATATTTTAGTGATTTAAATTCTTAACTTTTTAAAAAAACTTTATGATTTTAAATATTCAATTATTAATGCTTTTAACCACCTGTAAACAAATTTGTGTTTTCTGAACGGAGACTGGTTAAATTGAAACACAACGTTTTATTTAATCACATAAACGACACGAGATACTTAAAACCCCTTTTATTAATGGAAATGAACAATCACGATTCATCCCCAAACAAAAAAAAGATTAGAATTTTTCTTCATTTTTAAGAACCGTTTGAAAGTAAAATAAGTAAAAAAAACTAAGTTGTTTATAATCCTAATTATTTTCTCATGTTCATTTATTTATCAAAAATGTGACTTTTAGAATATTAAGTAACATAGCATATATTGATATCCGTCTCTTTGAACTCGAAATTTTACCTAGAATTCACTTTTTAATAAATTTTAGGTAAAATTTTGAATGTGAAAAGATGGATAACCTAGGTTACTTAACTTTTTAAAATTTATTCTTTTGATAAATAAACGAACACGAGATAAATAATTATGATGATAAACAAATGAGGTTTTTTTTACTTATTTTACTTTCGATGGTTCTTCAAAATGAAGAAAAACTTTAATTTTTTGATTCGGGGATGAATAGTTATTGTCTCTATCCATTGATAAAGAGGAAGTTTTAAGCAAATCGTTATGTAACCGAATAAAAAGTTTTTTGTTAACTGATTGAAATTCTAGCTATGTATGAGAAAATTTATTCAAATATGTGAAACTATTATGATTAACATGTAAATTAAATGATATTGAATTACTACGATAGAAAATGTGAAAAAGGAATGTATAATACATAAGGTAAAAGCTTTTTTGGGCTAATTAGTGCTGTTAAATTATTTGGGAAAAATAATTAATAAAGTATTTAAGATCAATGAAAACTAGAAAATAAAATATATAATAAATATGTTGAAAATAAGATTAGTGTTAAAATAAATAAAGAAGAGGTAAAAGTGTATTAATGGGCCAGGTAATCGGCCCGTATACATTTGAAGTTAAAACCCTTTCGAACCAATCCAAATCGCCGTCGTCTCCTCCGTTATCTCAGTAACCAAACAATCCCTCATCGCTCGCTCCCATTTCTACGATCTCCTCGATCTCTTTCTAGTATCCATTTTCACCAACGACGCAAAGAACGCAACTCTTACACCTCGGTGAGTGAGTCTCCGTTTTTACTCTTTCATATTCATTCTGCAATGAAAATGATAAAATATAATTCTTCGCTTCTCGTTTTAGCGGTTATAACTATCGAACGGTTCTTGTTTCCGAAATCAACTAGTCAAGCAAATCTCTCTTGCTACTTTTTTGTTTTTTTTTTTGTTTTGTGGAGCTGAAGTGAAACAGTTGGAAGAAGCATACTTAACTCTTAGCTTTTATCCGAGTTTGTTTGGTTTGGTGAGAGAGTAGTTGCAGATTCTTGCAACATTCTTTTTTTTTAACTAGAGCTGTCACATATGTTTACTGATGTTTCATTTTCATGATTCGTTTTGGTTCTAATTCGATCAGGTTTTACAAAAAAAATGGCGTATTCTAGGGCAGCGAGACGACCCCTTGGAGTCTTTCTTTATAGTGCTAGTCGTAGGTTCAGCTGTGGAACTGAGTACTCAAGCAAATTCGAAAGTCTGTCTCAGTACAGGAGCCCTGTTGGTGGGTTTGGGAACTTGTCGAGGAGTTTTAGTTCGGAGGCTCCTGCTGGAGTTGACCAGATGAGCCTCATCAAGCAACTGAGGCAAAGAACTAGTGCTCCTATTAAAGATGTTAAGGCTTCTCTTGTTGAATGTAACTGGGACATTGGTAAGACTTGTGTTTTTTTTTTCTTTACTTTCTGTTTCTTGTGCTCTTAAAATGGTTGTTATTTTATTTATTTGATGCAGAGGCTGCTCAGAAGGATTTGAGGAAGAGAGGCAAAGTACTGGCTTCTAAAAAGTCGTCACGGACAGCTGCAGAGGGTATGCTTGCTGTTGCCCAGAACGAGGGTAGAGTTGCTGTTATCGAACTGAACTGCGAGACAGACTTTGTGGCTAGGAACGACATCTTCCAGTACTTGGTTTGTGCCATTAGCTATTTCACTTCTTAATAATAATAAGGCTTTCCATTTCTTTTATTTTTTCTTCTGAATATCTACCATGTCTGCAGGCTTTAGCTATGGCTAAACGTGCTTTGCTGGTTGAAAACAGTTCTCAGCAAGTTCCTGGTGTTTTCCCCTTTGGCCCTGAGCTTTTTGAGGTCTGTTGTTCGATTCGATGCACTCACACTGATATCTCTTCTATCCTTTAACATTTTTATGTTTGCACCATCTGAGATATTGATATCATGTTTTCACATCTAATGCTATTCAGGAGCTAAAGCTCAATCTCGACCATCCAAAAGTGAATGGTGAAACCACAGTTTCAAACGCTGCTACAGAAGTAGCGGCGATAATGGGAGAGAATGTCAAGTTTAGGAGAGGTTTCTTGATGTCAAAATCTTCAACAGGCGTCCTCTCTGCATATCTCCACACAAGTCCCCAACCAGGTACAAACTGTTTCCTGTTGTTTACTAATCTCTTTTTTTCATGATTCATCTCTTAACTTTTGATTATGGGTATCAAATCTACTAGGGTTGGGTCGTATAGCTGGGATTGTATCTCTCGAAGTAGAAGGTGGAAACACTCAACTAGAGGCTCTTCAACGTGTAGGCTCAGAGCTGGCCATGCATGTCGTAGCAGCAAAGCCTTTGTTTTTAAGCAAAGACCTTGTTTCTTCTGAAGCTTTAGCAAACGAACGGGAGATTCTCAAATCTCAGGTCACCTTCCCTTCATTGCGCTGTAATTTGCAAACAGACATAACCTGATTTTCAAAAATTGTGTTATTAATAATATATGGTTGGTCTTTGACAGGCAGAAAGTACAGCCAAGTCTCAGATGGCTGTGGAGAAGATGGTGGAGGGCCGTCTCCGTAAATATTTTGAAGAAGTTGCTCTAATGGAGCAAAAGTTTATTGTGAACGATTCTATTAACATAAAGGTAATGTGCATTGCTTCTTATTACTTGTTGAATGGTGAAATTTTCTCAAAAAATCTATGATATTCCACAGACATTGGTGGATAATTTGTCCAAGGAGGTGGGTTCTCCTGTGAAGGTTGCCGATTTTCTGAGAGTTGAGGTTGGGGAAGGGATCGAAAGGTAAATTAATATTACAGTGGACCATATATGTTTGGTATATATGATGGCTTTATTCATAGGATAGCGGCTAAAGAACATGTATCATATTTTGTTTTTGGAAGGCTTGAAGCATCTGATGAACCGGTTGCTCAAACTGCTTGAAGATGATGAATGTGGAGATGGTGTTAAATTTAGAGACCTCTTTCTTTTTGGTTCATTGGGTTTGGATACCGATCACTCACCATACGGCTTTCCTTTCCCCATGTTTTGTTGTTTTAGAAGTGTGAGTTTACCATACAATATCCCAATAAGATCAATTTGGTGATTGTGCACTCTTTGGCTATACAGCCTATGGAAGCTGTGTGACAAAACCATGTCTTGTTGAGTTTTCTTACTCAAATTACCAGATATTTTGATAATTTTCACATAGATATATGAACAGTTCATAATTCATAATTCTTTAGTTCAATACCTTTTAGTATAGCGACTATATGTTTGAAGCGGTTTAAACAATTATTTTTTGATAATTCAATGATGAAACCGGTCACTGATGAAATATTCGAAATCAACGGTTGAGATCAATGAAATACGATCGTATGGTTATTATCATAAGCTGTATTAAACTTTCAGTAAACGAGAAACACTGAATAGGTGTAAAGGAAAAAATAACTTTTTTCAAAAAAGCAAACTTTCTGATTCTCTCTACTCTCCACTCTTTCCCTAGATCATCTCTTCTCTCTCCAAACACACACTCTCTCTCTCTCTAGATTCTCTGCTCTCTCCACGCCAATCATGGTCTCAGAGACAACCCGATCGACTCTTAAACTCACCAACGTCCCTCAGACCATAGTCGCGGACGAACTCCTCCGCTTCCTAGAGCTCCACCTCGGCGCAGACTCCGTATTCGCCCTCGAAATCCCCACCTCTCGCGACAACTGGAAGCCACGCGACTTCGCCCTCGTGCAATTCACCTCCCTCGAAGCCAAGTCCCGCGCTCAGCATCTCTCTTCCCAGAGCAAGCTCCTCTTCAAGTCCCGTAACCTAAGAGTCTCCGAAGCCTACGACGACATCATCCCTCGCCCCGTAGATCCCAGTAAAAGACTCGACGGCGTCGTTTTGACCGCTGGGTTCCCCGAAGCTGAGGAAGGGAGGTTCTGTGCCCTAGAGAAATGGGGAGGCGTGAGGTGTTGGGTTATAGAGGAGAAGAGGAGAGTGGAGCTTTGGGTTTGGGAAAGTGGAGAGTGTTACAAGTGTGAGGTTAGGTTTGAGGATATCGTTGAAACTGTTCCCTGCTGCCTCAATGGCGTCTCTGAGATCAATGCCTTTCTTCTTAGGGTAAACTTTTTTTTTTTTAACTCATCATGTCTTTGTAACAATTTGCATGTGAAAGTTCTCTACTTTCATAGTTTTATCTGCATAAGTGAGATCCTTTTGTTGTTACCTTGAATTATAGATAACTTTGTGAACCTTACTTCTGCTGAGAGATAACTCTCTGATGCAAAAGTGTCTTCTGGGGCCCACAGAATAGTCGGTTGACCTCGGTCGCCGGATACTCTGGTTAATTAAAAAAAGTATGTAAAGTCAGAAAAATCTGAGGAGTGAGTTTATGTTGAGCTTATCTTGCTTGCTGTTGGTTTTTATAGTGTTTGGTTTGTTAAGTACTACTTTGGTTATTGTCTTCTTAGTTTTGTTTTACCTGTTCTCTTATTTTTTAGCTGAAATATGGACCGAAGATATATAAACAAGTATCAGGACCGAATATAGCCACCAAGTTTAAATCTGATCGCTACAGTTTCTGCAAGGAGGATTTTGATTTCATGTGGATTCGCTCAACTGATTTCTCCCGTGGAAAGTCAATCGGTACATCCACTTGCTTTTGTTTGGAAGTGGATAACGGATCAACGATGTCTGACATCTTCTCAAGCTTCCCTTACTACAAAGAAGACACTCTGAGCCTTACCACAGTGGATGTGGATGGGAATACCTTTGCCTCTGCAAATCAAATTGTCCCCCTCTTGAATACAGCTAATCTGGGGATAGAGATTCCATACGAGATCCTTTTCCAACTCAATTCGCTGGTTCACGCGCAGAAAATCAGTCTTTTCGCCGGTTCAGATATGGGATTGATCAGCGTCCTTTGTGGTTTGAGCTTGGAAACTGCATTGATGATCCTCAAGAAACTGCACCAGCAAAGCTCTATCTGTTATGATCCAATCTCATTTGTCAAGGCTCATTCGAAATCCGTGGTTAAGAAGATGGCGCATTCCCCTGCATCAGCCTATAAGAGATTGACTGAGCAGAACATAATGAGTTGTCAGAGAGCTTATGTCACACCTTCGAAGATTTATCTGCTGGGTCCAGAGCTTGAGACTGCCAATTACGTTGTGAAGAACTTTGCAGAGCATGCCTCTGATTTCATGAGAATTACTTTTGTGGAAGAAGATTGGAGCAAGATTCCAGCGAATGCGCTTTCTGTGAACTCAAAGGAAGGCTATTTTGTGAAACCCTTTAGAACCAACATTTACCACAGGGTGTTGTCAATACTTGGAGAAGGTATCACCGTGGGGCCTAAAAAGTTTGAGTTCTTGGCTTTCTCAGCGAGCCAACTGCGAGGAAACTCCGTCTGGATGTTTGCTTCTAACGAGAAAGTAAAAGCTGAAGATATAAGAGAATGGATGGGTTGTTTCCGTAAGATCCGAAGCATTTCTAAATGTGCTGCTAGGATGGGCCAGTTGTTCAGTGCTTCCCGGCAAACACTTAATGTCCGTGCGCAAGACGTTGAGCAGATTCCTGACATAGAAGTGACTACTGATGGTGCTGACTACTGCTTCTCGGATGGCATAGGGAAAATTTCCTTGGCATTTGCTAAGCAAGTTGCACAGAAGTGTGGACTGAGCCATATCCCTTCGGCATTCCAAATCCGATATGGTGGCTACAAAGGTGTGATTGCCGTTGACCGCAGTTCCTTCAGAAAGCTGTCTCTGCGTGATAGTATGCTAAAGTTTGATTCCAACAACAGGATGCTCAACGTGACCAGGTGGACAGAGTCGATGCCTTGCTTCTTAAACCGGGAGATCATTTGCCTTTTGTCGACTCTCGGAATAGAAGATACTGTGTTTGAGGCGATGCAAGAGGGGCATCTATCTATACTGGGGAATATGCTTGAAGACCGCCACGCGGCACTGAACGTTCTGCAGAAACTGAGCGGAGAAAGTTCCAAGAATCTGCTAGTTAAGATGCTGCTACAAGGATATGCACCGAGTTCAGAGCCTTACCTCTCAATGATGCTTCGTGTGCACCACGAGAGCCAGCTTTCTGAACTAAAGAGTAGGTGTAGGATACTTGTACCCAAAGGACGGATCTTGATCGGATGCATGGATGAAATGGGTATACTGGAGTATGGCCAAGTGTACGTTCGTGTAACGCTGACTAAAGCAGAACTAGAATCCCGCGAACAGAGCTACTTCCGCAAGATTGATGAAGAAACATCTGTGGTGGTTGGGAAAGTGGTTGTGACGAAAAACCCTTGTCTTCACCCTGGAGACATCAGAGTTCTTGACGCAATATATGAGGTCAATTTTGAACAAAAGGGATTTCTAGATTGCATCGTCTTTCCTCAGAAGGGAGAAAGGTATGTAATAAATCAATCCTTTAAAGCTATATGCACCATATGCTTCTGATTCTTGACTTTTTGTTTAAACGTTGATGGTTTGTTTGGTGACTTTTACAGGCCACATCCAAATGAATGTTCTGGTGGTGATCTCGATGGAGACCAGTTTTTTGTTAGCTGGGATGAGAAGCTTATACCGAGCCAAATGGACCCTCCAATGGACTACGCTGGAAGCAGACCTCGTATAATGGATCATGATGTCACCTTGGAGGTTAGTTTCTCGAAAAAGGGTTCTGATATTGTGAAAGTTTCATAATCTTTGGAGCATAACCTGATTCTCACTGCTTTTTTTTGTAGGAAATCCACAAGTTTTTCGTTGACTATATGATAAGCGACACGCTTGGGGTGATCTCAACTGCACATTTGGTTCACGCAGACCGTGACCCGGAAAAAGCCCGTAGCCAGAAATGTATAGAGTTGGCAAATCTTCACTCCAGGGCTGTTGATTTTGCGAAAACTGGAGCTCCAGCTGAGATGCCTTTTGCCTTAAAACCCAGAGAGTTCCCTGATTTCCTGGAACGGTTCGAGAAGCCAACATACATCTCTGGCTCCGTGTTTGGGAAACTATACCGTGCTGTGAAAAGCACTTTAGCACAGAGAAAGCCTGAAGACGCTGAGAGAGAGGACAAGATGGCTTATGACTCAACACTTGAAGCTGCTGGCTTCGAGAGCTTTATAGAGACGGCGAAAGCTCATAGAGACATGTATGCTGAGAAACTGAGCTCGTTGATGAACTACTACGGAGCTGCTAACGAAGAAGAGATTCTCACGGGGATTTTGAGAACCAAGGAGATGTATCTGCAGAGAGACAACCGGAGGTATGGTGACATGAAGGATAGGATTACATTGTCGGTTAAGGATTTGCAGAGAGAGGCCATGGGATGGTTCGAGAAGAGGTGCGAGGATGGACAAGAGAGGAAGAAGCTAGCATCGGCTTGGTACTATGTAACATACAACCCGAGCCATCACGGTGAGAAGCCGAGATTCTTGAGCTTTCCGTGGATCGTAGGAGACGTTTTGCTGGGGATAAAGGCTGAAAGTGCGGAGAGAGAGACAGAGGGAATGGTGATAGCGTGAAGAGCAAGCATGTGGACTTACTATCTGTTTGGCTACCCTAATCACTTGTAGGTTTTAGTATATAGTTTGCTAAGTTCAAGACAATTAAAACCGCCTGTATGTGTTTTGAGGCAAACCAAAATCAGGTCGACTCAGTGACTCGGCTATAATCCCTACGTTTTAAATTACTGAATCTAACTTTTACAATTGTTACTAGGAAGTAGTAATAATCTATACAATAATGAGTGGTGTGATATTATATGAAAAGCAAATGGGCCTTGGCCTTTAAGCGGTTCGTGCTATATTCAGACGCCTTGTCGTTTCTCTTATTTTATGGAAAACTGTATACAGTTTCAATAGTCTTCTACAGACAAACAAGTTCAAATAAGTGATCACCACGTTGAGCAAATCCGATCTCTCCCCAATCTTCCTGCGCCACATAAATCTCAGTATTTTCTCCAAATCTCCCGATCGTTAACGGCGACCAAACTCTTTTACCGGTAAAGATGAACGACTTAGATGTGTCGAAGCAGATCCAGCAGATGGTGAGATTCATTCGCCAAGAGGCTGAGGAGAAGGCAAACGAGATCTCCGTCTCCGCTGAAGAAGTACCTTTCTCACTGTTGTTTCTGTTCCATTTTTCCCCCAGGTTTGACTGGCGATTCGTTCTGACTGATGATCATGGATCTGATCGGTTGTTTAAATATGATGTGTAGGAATTCAACATCGAGAAACTGCAGCTAGTTGAGGCGGAAAAGAAGAAGATCAGGCAAGACTATGAGAAGAAGGAGAAGCAAGCTGATGTACGCAAGAAGATGTGAGTTTCAAATTCATTTGATTCACCCATCGTTTTGACTTTCTGATCTCGATTTTAGTTTAAGTTGGATCTCCAATTCTCTAGATTTTGACCTTATTAAACGTACAAGTGTATGATCTATATATAGATTCGAACTTTGTACTTGATTTGAAATTGTAATCTGCAAAGTGTTTGTTTCTTGATTGATCATGTGATCTTCTTTTATGTATGTTATAGTTCACTGTGTTAGTCCGTTTTCTATTAGATTGATCTTTATTGTTTTTGTTCAGTGATTACTCGATGCAGCTGAATGCGTCAAGGATCAAAGTTCTTCAAGCTCAGGATGATATTGTCAATGCCATGAAAGACCAAGCAGCTCAAGATCTTCTCAACGTCAGTGCCGATGAGGATGCCTACAAACAGCTTCTCAAGGATCTCATTGTTCAGGTTCCTGCTACCCTAACCTCCCTCCTACTTGATACTGACTTTCGTATTATATTTTAAACACTGCTGCCTTCTTTTAAGCTTATGGTTATGTAACTGATGGCGGCAATCTCATTCTTGAATTGTTGCAGTGTTTGCTTCGGTTGAAAGAGCCTTCTGTGTTGTTGCGTTGTCGTGAAGAGGACTTGGGTTTAGTTGAATCTATTCTTGAGGATGCAAAGGAGGAGTATGCTGGCAAAGCAAATGTTCATGCTCCAGAGGTTGCCGTGGACACAACCATATTCCTTCCCCCTCCTCCTACTTCTAGTGATTCTCATGGTCTTCACTGGTAACATTCATTTTTTTTTCTCATTACATAGAAAGTAACTTGTTTATAGATTTTATAGATTCTTACAAGAGTGCATAATCGGTGTCTTGATCCGGCTTGATATAGCTAATGTGTAATGTTGAACTTGTTTGTAGCTCTGGAGGTGTTGTGCTAGCTTCTCGTGATGGGAAAATCGTGTGCGAGAACACCCTCGATGCGCGTCTTGATGTGGCATTCCGTATGAAACTTCCAGTGGTATGAGAACAAATCGATTTTTCTTTTCCTTTAGCTCTGTGTACGTTAGTCAACACTTCTGAATCACTCATTTCTTTTCGCAGATCCGTAGGTCATTGTTTGGCCAAGTTGCTGCCTAATGAATGAAAGAGATGTGATTCATACTGGTTTGTGTGTTTGTTTGTTACCCATTTGGGAAAGATTTATCTTTGTTGTGATTCTTTGTTTCTGCAGAATTTTACTTTGATGCCCAAAAGAACCCATCGAACTCTTCGTTTACTCGTGTATTTTTTCCTCCTTCCTGAATGTTATCATTGGCTATAAAAATAAATAAAGGAATGAAAGACTTTTGTTATTGTTCTTTTTTTTTCAATATTAAATCTCTATGCTTAAGGCACTATTTATGGATTTTTGGACAATGTTACAATACTTATTCATCTACGGATGATTATCGCTCAAATGATAAAAAAACATTGTTTTAACTTTAAATTTCTAGCTAGAATCCTTCAAAATTGGGCAAAAAGAAAAGAGTCGACATCTCGCTCAAATGATAAAATGCATCGACATCTCCGACGGAATTTATAGTATTCTTTACTGATACGTCTTAGGTCATGGAAACAGTTTCATATTCTGTCTTAATTTAAAATTTATGAAAAAAAGATTTACTATCTCTGTCCTTGTTTGTTTTATGCTCAGAAGCTCTGATTCACATCAACAATACATCTGTGTGAGAAGAGAGACTATCCGGCTTCAGTTTCATGGAAGTGGTCCGGTTAAAGGTCACATTTTGTTTCAAGAATTACTTTATCTATGTAGGAAGCTACACCGAATCAAGGTACTAAATCTATGCAATGTCTCCACAAGTACGAGAGAGTTTCAGTCGGAAGATAAATGTCAAAAAATCAGCCATTACATTCAAATAGAATGTCGATGAAAGCATAAAAAAAAAAGATTAAACAAACAATGGGAATATCGAAGGAAATATAGATTGGTGTATACTTAAGCTTGCCTAAATTCCTAAGTGGATCAAAGACAAAGCTGTAGGGATACATCAAATTTAGAGTATTGGCTAGGATTACTGAGTGATAGAAACTGATCTCGGAAAGAGGAAAAGAAGTGCTACTCAAATCAGTGGTTGTGTCTATGTTAGTATATGCTATGTAATGCTATCAGTTCCTTGTTGAAATCTGTAAGAAGATCACAAGAATATTGATAGATTTTTGGTGGAATAGCTCAAACTTACAAAAGAAGTTACATTGGGTAGGATGGGAGAAACTTACTCATCATGGAGATTGATGCTTGATCCAGGAATTCTGTTTACTAGTTTCTTCAAACGAATGTATTTTCCTAACTCATACTTCATATTTCCCCCAAATGTACACACCCATCATATGTTGGCGAAGCAAAGTGTGGGGAAAAGAACTACTTGTTAAAAGTCTTAGAAGATAAAGGACATGATGAAAAAACCATGGTATGGATAGATATATGAGACACAAAATGTCCCACATCGGGAGTTGGAACTAATATTCACTAGTATATAAGATAGATGGGTCAATCCACTTATCACCAATTGGTTTTAAGTGTGAAGCTCATCTAGCTTAACATGGTATCAGAGCCCATGATCCACAAAGTTCAACCCGATCCACATCGTTCCGTGCCCAAAGCTGGCCCATCGATCCATGCCCATAAATTCCGAGATTGACGCTTAAAGAGCCATCATCTCGAGGGGGCGTATTAGACACAAAGTGTCCCACATCGGAAGTTGGAACTAATATTCACTAGTATATAAGATAGATGGGTCAATCCACTTATCACCAATTGGTTTTAAGTGTGAAGCCCATCTAGCTTAACAAGATAAAGTGAATATATAATAAGAAACCAAGAAAAGAAATAAGTAAACAGTCATTCAGAAATATTCCATTTAATGTCAATGAGATCATAGACATGGAGAATATGGATTGGAATACTTCCAAATTGCACGAGATGTTGGAGAGATGTGTAACTTAAACGTCATAACTACCCAACATGTATCCGGGAAAACATTTATGTTTAGACTGAATCAAAGTATGTGATCTACACAGTGAAAACAATGTATGAATTAGGCTTCAAGTAGGGTAGACTATTTCAAGGGCAAAAGTCTCAGCCCACGGTGAATCTGTTACAAAAAAAAAAAATATCTGGAGACAAAAATCATATCCACAAATCAGAACATTCAGGTGGAAATACATGGACGGATGGTGCAGCTTTGGATAAGTTATCTCTCCATGTTCAGTTGAAAGGGGGGGGGGGGCGACTGGATGAAGAGATCAAGAGGCTACTAGCATTTTTGATGGATGGTGAACTTCTCCTTACAGCTATTGAATTTTCAGGATGTTTTGATACTCTTTTGGCAAATGATCACCCTGCTTAGTGTCAAACATGGTTCACGTGAGATCACTCACCTTAGTGTGAAGGACGTTATTCAAGACAGAACAAAGGTAATAAGTCTTCGAATGAGAAATTTTAACTGAAAAGGTTCTTAGATTTTTAATGAATCACTTCGAGTCTGGGGTACATTTTTTTGTAAAAAGCCTAAAAGTGAAAACCCTAATCTTAAACCAAGTTGGCTAATGAAAATAAATTCCTAATTTTATTTCTAATTGGGTATAAGAATACCAAATTTATTCCAAATGAGTTTATTAGTCCTAATTGTTTATCACTACAAAAAAAACAATTACACTTAAAGTCGACCAATATGACCGGTTTTGCTCTTCTTTGACTGAGTTTAGACCAAACAGGTCGGTCCTTCCATTTTATGGGCCGATAAAGGCCTTGATCGACCAACTCTTGGTTGATTTCGTTCCACTTCAGTTATGGCCTTAGAATTATGTTTCGTAGGCCCACTTGGTTGATGAAAATGCTTTTGTTGCTCCATTTCCAGTTTGGATCTTCGTCTTCCATTTCTAACTAATTCCTCAATTATTTCAGCTCGACTAGTCCATTTTATGATCATTTCTACTTGTCTAGTCCATTTTCTGTCCATAAAAGTCTGTCCCTTCCATTTCCTAACCATATTTTTATCCTTCCATACTCTATAAAGGCGATATTATAGGGCTTTGTCTTCTTTCGGTCCAAAACATCATGGATTAAGCCTATTAGATCTCCTTTAAGCCCACAGACCTTCCTTGATTCTATTTCAGTCCATTAGGTCAATGCATTGGCCAGTTTTTTATTTGGTTCTTCCATGGTCTTCAAATCTTTAAAATTGAGGCTAATCCAGATTGCACCATCTCATCTATACTATTAAAGCAAAATACCTAATAGGTTTTTGCCATTGGTTTTGTGAAATAATTACAACTTGTGCCATTGTCATTTATTTACAATAATTTCATTTAATTAGAGTTACTATATTAATAATTCTTATTAATACACGATACATTTAATAAAAGGCCATACAACTATTTTCTCTTTTTAGATTTTGTAATCCAACTTCAGTGAGAGGTTTAGAAATGAGCTTTGCAAAAAGGTATTTGATACAATGATTTTATATTATGGATCTCTTTCCAACAAATGGGCAGCAGATCAATATGACGACTTTACATTATAATCATTTTCGTGTTGTTATAGCAGTGGCATAAACCGTTTTTCCTATGAGGTTTTATCAAGGAATAACATGATCTTTTTTTTAGTTTTTGCAGACTATTTTATCGATATTTGAAACTCAAAGTTTGAACTGTATCATCAACATTTTTAGTATTCAAAATACTACATATTTGAGTAATCAAGATTACAAAAATATTCTTCATTCAAAAGTTAGTTAGAACGATTACGGTGCTTCATAAAAACAACCATATTTATATTTTTAAACAAAAACAAAACTCTCATATTTGAACAAATAATAAATAATACTCCTAAAGAATATTGGAAAGATCTTAAACCATATATTCCTATATATTAGAATATTCCATTACTTGCTATATTCAAGATCATTATTCCATTTACATATCTTATATTTCCATTAATGGTACTAAGGATGGACGTTCGTGTATCCATTTGGATTCGGTTTGGCTCTATTCGGGTTTCAGTTTTCGGGATCAAAGATTTCAGCCATATTCGGGTATTTCTAAATTTTGGTTCGGGTTCGGTTATGATCTTTGTGGGTTCGGTTGAGGTCCGGATAACCCTTTTAAACTATTTTAAAATTCATTATATACTTTAAATTTTTCAAAATCTGTAAATAAAATAATATATTATAAATAAATTTGAATAACAAATGTCAAAATACCTAAACTTCATATATAAATTAGTTTGGTTTGAACATTTGGATAGAGAATCAATAGATTGTTTAAGTATTTTTTGGTGTTTTTAGTATAGTTTAGCTATTTTAGACATTTACTTTTGACTATTTGTATATATTTTCAAGTATTTTGGAAAAATAAAAATTATCTTATATATTTTGGATATTTTTAATATACACTAAATCTAAAAATAATCAATATATTTAGGTATATATATCTATTTCAGATACATTAGTGTACCCAAATATTTAGGTTCGGGTCGGGTTTGGTTTCGGTTCTATAAATACCAAAATTTTGAACCTGTTCGGATATTTAATGAATTTTGGTTCGGGTTCGGTACTACCTTTTCGGATCGGGTTCGGTTCGGTTTTTCGGATTCGGATGTTGTGCCCAGCCCTAAATGGTACAAATGTCGTGTATTTTTCTTCGATTTTGTTTTTTTGAAAACTGAGGGAAATTGAGATTAATTGACAACCATGCAATTATACATAATTATATGAAAGTTATATATCGACAATTCATATTGTATCAAATAAACCATACCTATCTGTAAACAACAAAGTAAACATAACTATACTGTAATTAGTTTACAAAAATTTAAATTGAAATATAAATTAGCAAGACTTTAATTTTTTTTCTGATTAGATTTTAACAATTAAAAATTCCCGCGCTTTGAAAGCGCGGATCAAAACCTAGTCTATACTATTAAAGCAAAATACCTAATATGTATTTGCCCATGGTTTTTCAAATCTATTACTATAAAACATGTTGTATCCCTCCTATTGCGACACCTAGGACGCCACGTCAGAAATAGGAGTTCTGCGACGTCGACACGTGTCCCCCTGCAGTAAACGCACTGTATCATTTATTCATCACCATTGTGGGCTTCGTTCGCTGTCTGAGTCTGGGCCGTCCTCTAACCCTAATCGGACAAGAGAGGAAGGTCGTCTCTCCGTTTCTTGCGACGGCAAGGACGTTTGCGATTCTTCTCACCATCTGAAACGGTCTGAGTAAAGGCTATGTGATTACTCCCACTGATTCGCTCCCCCACTATGTTCTCTTCAATACTTTGTTTCGATATGAAAGACGGTGATTTTGGTATATATATTTGTGAGTATTTCTCTCATTTCATATCTTTATATCTCTTATATCTCATACTGATAGATCGTGTTATGGATAATCCGAGGCTGCGGATTTCTACTCACCTCTCCGGCGTCGAGGAATCAATCAATCCCGCACCATGGCGATGAGACACATGGACGCAATCACGACTCTATCATGATGTTCTTCACTCTTCTCATCCTCTCTTTCACCGGCATTCTCGAACCGTATCATCGGATCCGTTCGGAGACGTCCTGGTGGCGTTTATAAAATGGGACTTGGAAGTGGTTGTGCTCGGTTCCGGGAGAATCATCACAAGGGTTCGATCCGAGGCAATGTTAGTTTGGGTTCTCTACAAGAATCCAGCGGCTCGGGTTTGCGGTGAGATGAAGATGGATGACGATAGGGTTTTGGTGAAAGGTTGAACTTGGGTTCCGGATAATTTGGAGAATTTTCTTACATGTTGACTTTTGAGCTATGCAAATATCTAAAGGATTCTTCTAAGTCTTCTGTCTCTCAGTGTGCTGCTTCCATGAACGTTGGTGTTGGTTCGTTCTCAGACCCGGAAGGCATGGACGGGCTAGCTCAATTCCTTGGTACTTCTTCCATTAATTATTTTTTCTCAAAAGATATCTCCATCAATGATACATCATTGAGGTGCCTATGAACCCTTTGCTTGATTGTGCAGAGCATATGTAGAGCCCATCAGCCTCTGTTCTTTTTAAAAAAGATGAAGAAGTTACCGCTTAAGCTAGATTCTGTTTTATTGTTCAGTAATGCAAGTGATTCAAATCTATATAAAACACAATTGATATAAGTTTTCGATTAAGTCACTAAGACTCCGTTACAGGTTGCTTCTGGTCTTTTTGTTTGGCGAAAGTTACTTGCTTGATGGTTCTTTTTGTTACTTATATGCTGTTTCGGATGTCTTAAAAATAAATGTTTTCTTTTCTATGCAGATGCAAAAAACCATCAGATTCTCATATATTACAAAGCCTCAGAGGTAATAAACATACATCAACTCCTTATTGCCTTTCATCTTCTATTTTTAGAAGTTATTAAAGTACAGTTTTTGGTGGTTTTTATATGATTAGTTATTTGAAAGACATGGTTTGATGCTTTGATGATTATGATGAACTCAATATGACTGCAGCATAGGACAAGACCTTGGTGGGGTGTTTAAGTAAAGTTCAGAGCTCATTAGTCCGTATCACAACTTGCTTAAATGTATGTTCTTTTCTCGAAAGCAAACTTCTTTGTTCATCATCATTAAAGTGTATATTAACATTTGAAAATTTCTCTTTAAGGTGGGATTGTTATAGAGATTGTTGTTGGAGGTGAGTAATCGTATGTTGGATGGGGAAGAAGCGAATAAGCAAGTTAGAGTTGGATGGGAGAAGAATCTTTCTGCTACATATGTTGGTTTTGTCTTTAATTTACCTTTTATTGATGGATATGTGAACAACTTAAGAAACTCACAAAAAGTCATCAGGCTGTCATTCAATTGGCTGCAAAAAGAAAAGTAAGAATACTTTTGTACTAAGCTTAGCCATACCTAATATCTTTAGACCGATTTGTCTTATATTTATCTGTTGTCGTTACTATCCTACATGTTCAACTGTTCAAGTACATGAGACGATGTGGGAATATCTGTAACCATTTTAATAAATACGTTGGTTAAACACTTAAACCTGAGAGGTGACTGTAATATAAAGTTATTTTTTATTGATAGCCGTGTGATCGTGTACTATTACCGCAAGCCATGGAATTGGTTTAACCAAACTGGGTTCTACATGAGTTAAACCTTTTCTAAAACGAGTGTACAGTTTGAGAATATTATAATGTAAATAGATACAATCATACAAATCCGAATTATTGTAACTAACCAGCAAGCGCATATGAACATACATATACAAACTATAGATATTATATTTATATAAATGAATTAAAACAAAAAAATGCTATGACCGAAATGATGTGTCCTAAAACCAACGTTGGCAAATTAATTGGAATGGAACAACTTTCGTGGAGAAACTGAATATTAAAATATTTTCCTAATTAAGAGTATCAAATGAAAAACCTGCCGGTCCACTACGTCAAAAGCATGCAAGAGTACTTTCGAAACAACAACATAAACTTAAGGTTCCAAAATCTGCAAGCAACAATGGTTGGTTCATACGACAATAACATTTACCTATATGTCATAAAAATATTATGCAAAGGCAAGCCCAAGATCAGTAAAGCATGCTTTGGTATGCTTGGATGGAAACTAATTAAAACGAAAGTTGACCAATAGTGGAGAGACGCATCAAAGAATCGTTTCACAGAGTTGAAGTAAACAAACTACCATGCTATTTGAAACTTTTAGGAATACAAAAACAATGATTATATACCACCCCAACAACATTAAAAAAGCATATGCGACACCTACTAATATGATATATACATATAAAAAATGTTTACCTAATTTAAGGAGTAGATGTAAAGTATTGTGACCAGATATGTGTCAAAACTTTTAAAAAAATGAATTCAAAGTAAAAGAAAAATGTCTAGCATAATCCCATAATCTTAAATAATTTTAAATTAAATATTTGTATAGTGTTTTCAAAAAAACAAATTATAGTGCAAAAGAACACCACACTATACAACAATCATATACAAAGAACACATAAGATCTGACATGATAATAGATGACTTAACATAAGACAAACAAACTAAAATAATTACTCCGCTAAACATAAAAAATGAACAATGCTCCATTCAAACAATCATAACTATTGTATATGAAATTTATTCAACAACGACTTTCATGCTCAATCTTCTAATAATTAGCAAAAAAATCACGGATAGGATGAATAACAAAGAATATACAGTGAAACTTCTATAAATTAATAATGTTGCGACTACACCAAAATTATAATTTTTTATTAATTCATAGAAATTATTAATTTATCGTATATTAATTGAACCAAAAACTCAATTTGGGACTATAAAATTGTATTAATTTATATAGATTTTAGTGTATATTAATTTATAGAGATTTTAGTGTATATTAATTTATCGAGTATTAATTTAAAGAGGTTATAATGTATATATAACCTAACTACTGAACCTGAAAATAAATATAAAACAATATTTGTATATACAAATATAAAAGACACTCAGTGAAAATATAGAGTAATATAGTTATATACATCACATAGCCCCATAAAATATAATCAATATAGTATTTATTATTCTAACATAATTAGATATACATAAATATAATAGTGATTGTTAAAAAACAAATAACAAAATTGTACATCCATAACATTGTTAGGTTAAAATGTATTCTTCACATATTGTGATGTAAAGAAATGTATATTAATTTATACTCATTATTAAGATTTAATACATAGTATATACAGAAAATATAAAAATGAGTAAGAAACCCCTAAGATTTTTTCCTGTAATAATATATATATATATATATATATATAAATAAATAACATGGTTTATTTAGTCACCGCATACAATGTATGTAAAGTTTCATATATAAGAATATATATTAAACCTATAATAAAATTATTTAAAATTTACATCCCGCCCGTATGGCGGGTCGGCCCTAGTTAATTACAATAGTATGTCATTGTATTTTTACTAAACATATTCATTAAAGATATAATTAAATGACAAGATATTTATAGGATCCACTGCCTATATTTACGTTCCTTTCATTTAAATCATACTATTAATTATCATTTTTAGAACATAATTATATTTTACCACAATATAGTTATACTGCCGTGAATATAGAAGTTGTATAAATCAATAATCATTAAATACAAACCTATATAAATCGACCAGCAAATCAATGTTACTTATAAGTCCTCCACTATTGACCACTAATCGTCAGATATAAGTCTAAAGATCCATGTTGCTTGCATGAGTATAAGTTGTCCACTTTAACCATTACCTACCAAATATATACCTATAACCTATGTAAATAAGTTTTTTTTTTTTGAAAAAAAGCTATGTAAATAGGTTACATGGTACATAGCACATATATTTATTAACTAAATCCTGTTAATATAAGCTATATGATTTGAATCTTTTATTTATGATTGGTAGAAGGGGAACAAAATAATAGTATAAATATATTATCTTACTCACTTTCCAAAATAAACCTTTTAAGTTTTAAACAATACTAGATTTTGACCCGCGCTTTAAAAAGCGCGGGCATTTGATTTGTTGACGGTTTCGAGAAAAAGTTTACACAAATTTAAAAAAATTTAATTGAAAAATTATAATTCAAAAATTGTTCTAATATAATGTTTGAGTTTAAAATAGTATTTTTATATTCGACTTTAGTCCATAGTTGAACTGATAGATATGGCGATTTGTATATAATTAGATTTGTATTTTATGAAAAAATATTTAATTAAAAAATCGATAAACTCAGTAAAAACTGGCTACAAACCTGTAGTCTGATACCAATTGATCAGATAAAAAACTCGGAAAATCTGATAATATTTTTAAAAGTTGCTTAAATTATTCATATACTTATTAATATTATATGAAATTGATTCAATGTCTGATTCCTAAAACTTTGTTAGTTTTTTTATAATGTAGTTAAAGAAAATGAATAAATGGTTATTAAAAAAACATAATATCACTTTAATTTCATGTATATATTCATATTTGATCACAAAATTGCCAAATAATGTCATGCACGAAAATAATATTTAAAGAAAAGAGTGGTATTGTCTTGTAAATATGATGAAAATCCAAGGGCATAATCCAAAATTTTAAAAATATGATCCTACTTTAATAGTATAGATGATTTTTTTCTTTTACATTATTATTTATTTTTGTTAATTATAAAATTATATATTTGTACGTAAGATTATATAGTATAATTTACTTACACTTGTGTTAATTGTTTATGTTTATAAAATATGCAAACAATTAGAATTGTTATATAAAGTTCTATAATTATACAAAAATTAATACTTAAAAAAATTAAAGGTAATTTTGTTTTCATAGTAAATTTATATAATTTATAGTGTACATTGTTTTAGTTTAGGATAGAACACTATTGTTTTAGTTTTAGGATAGAACACTTAGAAATTTGGGCTTCATAAATCACAATTTTGTTTAAAATTAAGACAACACTCAATTATTGAACTTCATAAATCTAAGAATTAGAATATAATCTATTTTCTTTATATGATGGGTTTAATTTTTGGGTTTTATTGTAATACAATTGATCAATTCTATGATCTTAATTTAGATATCTATTTATAGGCCCAGCCCACATTAACTATAGTGTTGTTATTACACATTACAGACACAAAATATCAAGCTAAAAAAAACAAATTTATCTCTGCAAGTTCATCGGTGTTTAAAAAAAAAAATTTCTGTAAAACCCAAAGGACGATTGAACTTTCGACTGACGACTCACCTTCTCCGATCTCTAGTCAAAAATGATTTGTGATGGGGTTTCATAGTATAAGTCTATAAGACTTGATTAAGAAGATATTCAATGGGCTGAACAATCATTTCTGTTTGGATTTTTTAGAAAATGGGCGTACTCGGCAGTGGGCTTAAATAGGTTTGATAGACTATAAAAATTGAAGCATTCTAATTGGTTAGAATAAACTGGCGACATTTATTTTTTCTGCTTAAAAAAGAGACAATGGCATTTGGTCGTAAATAACTCAAAAAAACAGTGGCAAAAAGCTATTAGGTATTTTACTTTAATAGTATAGATTTTCGAGATTCATTACTTTGTTAATGAAAATATTATCAGTTATCTAACTTATACGTGAAGATAATGAAATTTTAAATGAAAATGTTATAAGTATTTATTTCGTGAACATGGTGATAAACAATATATGCAAATTGTTTAAATGATTATAAATAAAAAATATCAACTTTTAATATATTTTAAAAATTTATTAATGAATTAAAAAAGTTTATATGGTAACAGTATTTTGTTTATCGTGATATCTTAGCCTCCATTTTTAACAAAAATTATGATAAAAAATTGCATCGACTAAAAAACATTGGTTAAAATTCCTACGATTAAAACCTATACAATTTGAATATTATGTCTTATGATTAGTAGAATGATACAAAATGATAAATTTAGCGTAGTATTAATGTGATACTATATAAAAGAAAATAAAATAGGTATGCTAAACATTTTTAAAACAAATGTCAAAATTTTCATAAAATTTATTTAAAAATAAATAACTTAAACATTTTTAATAAAAATATACTTCCAATTAAATTTAAAAATTGAAAATTAATATTGAATTTTACTGAATATTTTATATGCTTATAACATAATTTACGGGTTTAAATGAGCAACTTTATTGAATTTTAAAAATTAAAAGTCCAAACTATCTCAGGTTTAAGTGGAGCAGGTCCCAAATGAGATGAATCTAACACTATAAATCTTAAATTTCACATGTAGTGTCAGGAATCAACCGTCTTTCGTTATTCATATGGACGCATAATTACCCGTTTGGTTTACAGAGTTAATATGACTCTGTACTTTATGTTGATGACAAAAAAAATCTTAAATTTCAGGTTTAAGAAATCATATATTAACAATATATCACTATAAAATATTTTCTTAAAAAGGAAGAAAAACATACACTATATTGTTATAAAACCTTTTTTTTTTAAATATACTGTTATAGGCATCAACAATTAGTAACAAACAATATTAAATATAAATTAAATGATGATAAATAGCTAGAAGGTAATAAACACATATGTATATATAAAATATTCACAAAACAAAAATGATTGTTACCATCAATCAACTAATTAACTAATCAAATTTGGGAATATAATTAAAATAATTTATTGTACCAATCAAAAAGCCAAAATAGTAACCCATATATATATATATATAAGAAAATATAAAATATAAACTTTTAATATTTAAAACAATAGGTTATTTATAGAAATTTTTAAATTAAATTTCAAGGAAAAATCCCGCGCTTTGAAAGCGCGGGTGAAAATCTAGTTTTCCCTTAAAAGGACTTGTCCTCAAAGAACTTCTATATCCACAAAATCGTCCATGTACTGCTTATAATGCATTGCTCTATAACTCAGCACAAAAGGACTCCCTACAGACTCGAACAAAAAGTGTGGTAGCCCTTTCTCAAGTGCTTTATCCACTTTATTTAACTCCTTTCTCATTACAATCAGTATCAAATAGCTGTAAGAAATCATACAAAACAAGAAATAATATTGGAATGAATTCTCTTTGTAGTAGACGGTTTGCTTCAACTTGTTTTTCTCTTTATGTAGCCACTACACACTTCCTTATCTTTCTAATGACTAGACTGTTAGTCCAATCCTCTTTCAGGCCAGATGGCCGAGTGAATGATCTCTATACCTCCACCTGATATGTGATTTGTCACTGACCTCTCCAAACTCTTCCATGTCCCATGTCAGCCCCTCCTCTTTTTGAAAAAGTTTTCCACAAATCTTATTTTTTTTCTTTGGATCAATAGAGACGGTTTCCTTAGGCACTTCCAGTTCATTATCTCATGTTGATAAGCATTGTGTATACTCTTCTTCCTTGCACTTCATTGATATTGAACCTATTGATCCTGGACATTAATAACAAAGCCAAAATACCCAGTTTTATATGTGTATAAGACATGTTCATGTTTAGTCTAAAAACCAAGATTTCCTTCCTTACAACATATAGCAATGTTTTAGACATTCATTATGCAAATCAAAGGAGGTATTGTAGACCAAAATATCATCAAGGCACAAATAACATAGTTCTCAAAGAACAACCATTAAACATGAACACTTTATCAGAAATAGAAGACAAACTATCAAATGCTACTTAGAAATCTTTTCAGACTTCACAAATTTAAACTCAACATCAATTGTAAGCAGTTTTGGTTCATGCAACTTCTTATCCCTAGGTTCTTTCCAGGCATATGTGGATGAAAATAAATCATCAAGGATTAGTTCATGCTTAGAAAATCTCATAACAAAACCTTTTTTCTCTGAAGATAGCAAGGGATTCACAAGGTTTTCTAAAGCAGAAATCATGTTGCTTCAAAATAAGCTCTAACGTATTTTTACAGTGATCAAAGCTTTTTTTATGTTCCTAAACTGTTCAACACTTAAAGCAAGACCAGCATAGTTGTCTTTACCACAATACACACATTTTTATCACAAGATTTATCTGGTTCAAATATCTTAGAGAATAAATCATGTTATCAAGAACATAGTTTGAATCACAAAATTCTTTCACTTTGTCCAGACCAAAACATTTCACCTCTTTAAATTAAACCATGACCAACAATTCAGACACTGAACAATCCATATCAAATTACTTTAGATGCTTTTTAAATTAAAATTGGGGCTCCAAGTTGATATGCTCACTTTATGGTGAACTCTTTGGTTCTTCTTCTAGTAAGTGATCTTCTAAAACCTGTGGAACTAAAATATGGCTACTCGGCTGCACAGGTTCAAAAAAAGTTAGCTCACCACAAGTATTATTAATTACAAGTTCAGATTGAGAAGAGATAATGGAACATTCATGTTCTTTCTTTCCTTACCACAGTCTTTTCTACTCTCACCTCTAGGATGGCCATGTTCCTGTTTGCAACAACTTGGCTCATCCAAATCTAAAGTCTGTCGTGGGCTAACTTCCTCTGTTTTTTTCGGCATTACTACATTGAGTGGTTGTCATATATCGTTCTTGATGGTGATCATGGAACTGTGGGCTTTGCATATAATCAAGTTGTGCTGAAAGTAGTTGCGAATTTATTAGTTCCTCATGATCACAATAAGTCTTTGGATATTATTTGTGTGACCTAGCATGTCCCTTTGTCCTCTCATTAGGCTTATCTAGTGGCCTTCCTGGCCGTGATCCAACCTGAACATAACCAAATTCATCAAAAGCATATGCATCTTTTGTATATATTTTTCTCTTCTTTCTAGTGTTGCTTTTATTGCTGAGTTGAAATGGCTATTGTCTAAATTCCTCTGAGGATGTCTCCTCCTGTCTGACCCAAACATCTTGCTACCTGAAAATCACTTAAACAAACTGATCAAAGAAAAACAACCCTTTTTCTCTCGATTTGTAAGTAATCACTCAAGTTTCTTTGTTCTTCTTTGAGAGTTAAACCTTGAAAAAGATTCCAGTCACCTAAGATATAAAACATCAACACAAAACATAAATAATATAGATATATTTGAAGATTTTTGGTGCCAAACCAATTGACCAATCCTATCTTGATTCTCCTAGGCTTTTAATTTGTTTTGTTTTCTCTTTCTTTTGGATTGTTTGAACTCTTTTTAATCTTTCTTTTTTTCCTTCTCTTTTGATTCAAAGGAAGGATTAGATAGAAAAAGATGAAGTTGTTTAAGATAGATAGATTTTGTGAAACCAGAATAAGAACACAAACCCTAACCTTCAAGTGGCTCTGATATCACTTGGTACAATATTGGATATTGTCTCTCCCTGGATCACTTAAAGGGGGCGTGAGTGAAGAGTTCAAGAGGCTACTAGTACTCTTGGATGGATTGAACTTCTCCTTAGAGCTATGGGATGCTCTCAAGATGTTTTACTACTCCTTTGGCACAAGATCACCATGCTTAGTGCCAAAGATGTTTCACAGGAGATCACTCTCCTTAGTGTGAAGAACAATTTCCAAGGTTGAACAAAGGTAACAAGTCTCTAGGAGAAAAATGTTGACTGGAAAACAAATCTTAGATTGAATGAATCACTTCATGTTGTGTGTATATGTCTTAAAGCCTAAAATGGAAAAATCATTATCTTAAACCAAGTTGGTTAATAAAAACTAGTTTATAATCCTATAACTAATTGTTCTAAGAATACCAAATCTATTCCTAATGGGTTTAGAAAGACCAAATGATAATCCTAATGGGTTTATCATTACAAGAAAACCAATTACACTTAAAGTAGAACAATGTGGCCAGTTTGGCTATTGGAGGGCTCATGTTAGACCAAGCTGGTCAATCCTTCCACTTTGTGGGCCGATAAAGGTCTTGCTCGACCAACTCCTTGTTGGGATCATTCCGCTTCAAGTCTGGCCTGGCCGTTGATGAAAATGATTTTGTTGCTTCATTTCTGGTTGTGGATCTTCATCTTCCATTTCTAAACCATTCCTCGACAACTTCAGATCTTATAGTCCATTTCATTATCATTTATACTTGTCTAATCCATTTCCTGTTCTAACACATTCCATTTCCTGGCCAAGCATTGATCCTCCACACTCTATAAGGGATGTATCATAGGCCTTTGTCTTCTTTTGGTCTGAAACCTCATGGATTAAGCTTCTTAGATATCCTTCAGCTTATCAGACATCACTTGAGTGTGCATTGGGATATCGTCTAGCTGGTTCTTCCATGATATTCAAATCCTTGGATTTGACGCTGATCCAAGTCGCACTAAAGGAGATATGTCGGTTTAGTGAGGATAAAACACTGGGGGAAGAAACAATCAACCATGTTCAATTTCAAGAAAAAACATTCAACCATGTCATATTTCAGTGCCATTTTGCTCGACTGGTTTGGATTCTGTCAATCATACATGAATGAGAGAGAGGGTATAGGGATCGTTTTTGCAATTTCTTTTCTGATTTGATCTGATCTCAAAGCATAAAACAGTCCAGAAAAATACAAATATTACCACATGGCATCTATATAATCTATGAAAATGGATCATGTGGAATATATGAAACAATAGGGACTCAACGCAATTCATGAAATATTTTGTCGAACTAGTAAAGTAATATAAAAAAACAAATAAGGATATGTGACGATGGAAAATAGCACATAGAAAAAAAATATGTGGGGTCCGATATTTGGAAGGAGAGCAACAAAGAAGATGTATTCGACTAGAGATGGATTAGGTAAAATGATTGTAGGATTCTCATGGTCAAAATTTAAAAAAATAGCATGAATATCATGAGTGGTACGAAACTAGAATGGTTAAAGTCTTCTTTCATCATCACTAGTCTTATTTCCAGGTTAGCTCTGTGTTTCTTGCAAAAAAGTAAAAGCTGGCTCTCGAGAGTATGAGAACAGCCACACTGGCAGAGTATCTCAAACAGAAATAAACAATAAACACTGCTCTCTCGTTTATGAGTTCTCAAGGTATTGATTGCCTTGTGGAAAACCATAGCCAGAGTCCATCCTCGTACTTCGTCTGACCTTTCTCACAGAGGGATGAGTTTCTGTTTTCAACATTTTTATCAATTATCTAAGTTTGTCATGTCCGAGGGGTAGCAACTTCGCCATGGCGGAAACTGTTTCTCTTCCACCATACCTGATATAGCATAGCCTGGAATATGTATCTAAGTATACTTTTGGAGACCATTAAAATCTTTGTGGTGAAGAATAGGCATTTTGCCATCCCATTCTATCTTGAATTTTTAGCCTAGGAAATTGAACATGTCAAAGTCCAAATGTTCTCAGAGTAGATGCACTCAAAAATAGATGATTACGGGTTTCTCAGGGTGTTCCACATAACACACAGTTTGTTTTTGGCCCTAGGTTCCAGCTTGACCTACGCCTCAAGTGGATAGTCTGTTTTTCACTGCTAACCTAGTAAGAAAAGCACACTTTGGTGTCTACTTTAAGAACCAAACATCCATCTCCCAATCTTTCTTATCCTCCACATTCCTAATCAAACCGTAAGTAAGTCATCTTAGCAGTGAAGACAGTTCTAATTTATCTCCTTTATATCTCCATTGAGCATGATTCTCCTCTGCTCTTCTCCTTTTCCTACTCGTTGCTCTGTTTCTATCTCGTCTTCAATTTTGTTTAGCGCTGCAAATCTGTGTTATTGTCTGTGGTGAGAGAGAACATTGTTTCTAATGTTGTGTGTAGTGGTATACCGAGATTGATTACTCCTCTTGATCTTTAATATCAAACAAGCTTCCCAATGAAGACCAATAATCATACCAGAAGAAGGTCTTATTACAATTTTCGACATCCATTTGATTGTGCATTTTTGCTATAGTTCGATATTTGAGAAGCTTCTTCCACATTGAGGAGCTTTTATTTGCTTTTTCTTCTTTACCAATCAAAGAGTTTTCTCCCTTAGAACCATTGCTTTTATCCACTTCGTTCACAATGTACATTTTCCAAAAATGAGCTGCCATACAAGCTTTAAGCAGCTTACTTTATTAGCTTCTGAGAGAGATTTCACACCTAGTCCCCCTTCGCGCTTAGGTTTATAGATTTCCAACCATACTACCTTAGATTTTCTGAGGTGGAGGTAAGACCCAGACTACATGAAAGATGAACAAAGATTCTCTATTTCCTTTATACAACTCTGAGAAAATTGATAAAAATAAATCATATAATCTAATTATATGAAATTTCAAAATTAATTAGAAATTTTCTTAAGAACAAAAAGGTAAACAAATCTATTTACGATTTTTAGGTTTCACAAATACATACCAACAAAACAAAAAAGAGTAAATATAACATAAAATATTTTCCTCCAAATTGAAATAGTTGTTGGAAAATCAGAACCAGTTATTAATTAATAAGTAAAAATAGTTTTAAAATAATAATTTGGAAAACTAAAAACAATACTATAAAACCAGTAAAACATATAAAATTACCCAAAATACATAATATAACAAAAACATGATTTCAAAAAAAAATGCAATATATATTAGAATAAAAATTAGGTAAATTCATTTATGGTATTGTTGTTCACATTTTTGTCAAACCAAAATCAACAAAATAAAATATGTGTAAATTTTATGCATTTATTTTTCTTTTTGATCACTAAACTCAAACCTTTGTAAATTATCAAGTAATTTATGAAAACTTATAACCAAAAAATACACAATTAATTTTTTTTTTTAAACTGTTGAAAAACAGAAAATAAGATTAACAAATAAAGCCCTACACAAAAAAGGATGATCAAACTTTATTGTAGCTAAATAAATGTGAAAAGAAGAAAATTTTTATGTAATGAGTTCCAAAAAAATCTTCAAGCACAAATTCAATATTGATATGAAAATTTAAAACATAATACTTTTACGATAAAAAGACACATTATAAATAATCTGTGAAAGACAATAAGGATAGAAATTAACATATATGATCTAAAATAAGACAAGTATTTTACACCTCCAAAATGAAAATAGTCTCACTAAAGATCTTAATACTATATCAATAATCTTATTGTAAAATTAGTTTACACAATGAGCTTTACAATGAGCCTAAAACTGAATTTAGTTTTAGTGTGAATTATGATTTTTTTTTTTACTTTTATCATTTTCTGTTAAAAATCATTTAATGTTATGATATTTGAATATCATAACATTAAAAAAAAATTCACCGAAAATGATAAAAGTCCACACATAATATATTATTAAACATTTTAATATAAAAACTAGTTTGAAACAAAATCTCTAATAGAAACAAATTTCTAGTGTGAATCGCGGATTAACTATAGAAAAAAATAGTAACATATTCAAAAACAAATGTATAATATGAAGAAATAATCCATGATCTATGAATTGTATTTATATGGTAATTATGAGTATTTTCTTTTACTAATTTTTTATAATAAAATATAACAAAAAATAAAAAAAAGAAAGAAAACAATTACAATAGTTAAAAGAAATTGCAAGCATGTGATTGATTTGTACGTAGAGAGCCAGGATTATCCTAATGTAAAGATCACTAGACCATCAATCGAATCTAGCAAAAGTAATCAAATTTGTATATCTTCTATGTCCTTATTGTAAATAAATTTGCGAATCAAATCGAAAATATATGAAGAACGATGATTTATTATTCAAATAAAAGTTATATTATGTACGGCTCGACAACGTGAATCTTTTGCTCTGAAGTCATGACTCATGAATGATATGTTTCAGGCATCGGTCGGTGTCACATTTTTAATTGTTCACTTGTTATTTACTCTTTTGCTCTGAAGTCATGAGTGATAATGTTTCAGTCGTTAGATGGTAAGGACTATTACTTGTAAATTCTATTAATAATAAACTAGGGTATACTAATATATTCGGTAAAGAATCTTTTATAATTAAGAAAACCCAACAATATTTGTTAATTGTTTTGCCAACACCTGAAAAGCAAACAAGTACCACTACTTTGGAGAATCATCTAAAGTTAAAACAACAAAATGATACGCCCATCTTATTTAACTGTGGCTTATAAAAGAGCAGATTGTAATGAATATCAATCTATATATGGTTTGAAATGGTTAGGGGTTGTAGGTTCGGCGCAGTTAGGGTTTCTAGAAGTTATTGTCAAAGAAAGTGTGTTCAAGGGTCGCTATTATGATGGCTCTCAAACAGTTCCAAGAGGTGTGTATGATGCATCGTTATCTCCAGCTTTGCTTCTCATGTATGCTAGTCCCAGGGTCTCTTAGAAAAAGAATGATGCGGAAGATTAACTTTAACAAAACCTTTCGGTAGCTAGGCACCAAAGTATCGTGTCACATCACGCGAATATTTTCTTAGATTACACTAAAAGATATAGAACAAAAAGTTAAACCGTGCTTATTTTGTTAAAACAAATGCTAGTGAAAGTGAATCACGTCCGTTGGATATGCAAAATGTGTATTAAGTATTCAAAACCTGAAGAAATATTAATGTGTAGTTTAGTAGGGAGAAAAGAATCAGTCTTCAAAAGAATTATGAGAGAGAAGAAAGAGTGGGATGAGATTAGATGTGTGGATGGACAGATGATGAAGAAAAGTTTGATTGGACAAATAAGAATTTGCATTTTCATTTATTTTTCGTGAAAGGTAGAACTAAAGAGGGATTTAGAGATGCGATGCAACTGATGATATCAAATATCTCTAAGTCGGGAGATTCCAGTCGTTATGAATCATTGACTAAATAGTTCTTTATTTTGTATCGCTACTTCTTATGGATTCTAATCACTTTTGTTTCACTTGCTGTTTTTTTACCACCACAAAACTTTCACTGATTTTTATCACTAATCGAATCCATCATATAGCAATAATATGAAACTGTTCAGTAATGATTACAACTGCAAAACTTTAACTATGACAAATTTACTAATCCTTTTATAATAGTCGAAACCTTATTCGTAAAGCCCAAGGAGTTTGCAACTACGTACATGAGTAACACTACGGTTCAGACATGTATACTTTAACAAGCAACAGCCATTATTCTATTGAGTCCAAGCTTGTTTCCCAATGAACCTAAGAAAACAATAATATACGAACACGCATAAACTTTATTTTTAGCCAATCAGAACTTTATCCTTTCCTACATGTTTAAACAATTTACCTAAAAAGTTGCAACTTTAGGCTTATATATACAATCCAACCTTCAATTGTATGATATCATCCATAGTACTGTATTTTCTACCATTCTTATATACGCCCTTTCTAGAGATATCAAAATCTCTCCCTTCACAATCAGATCTCTCTCTATCTCTCCAATTGATTTTCTCTGCATCCTACCAAAAAAAATGATTTTCTCTGCATCATATAATATAACACAATCAACTTCTTATTTTATAACTGATATATCTTAGATTGTGCATAAAACATTATTCAATTACTTTCTTTAGAATCGATCTTGCAAAATATGTTTTTGAAGTTAGGGTTCTAGGTCCATGCACATATTAGCATTTATACATATGTGTAGTTTTAGATGCATTCACCACTAGTTTAATTGTACAGGGGTTGTTGTAAGATTAATACCAAGAGAGTTTCCTTAAGTCCATTCACATGTTGTGATTTGATCCAATTAGCTCCAGACTCATTCATTCACTTACCGAGTCACTAAAAAGGACTGAACTCGTTATATGAGTGAATGATGCGGGAGACTTATTGGATCTTAGATTCATTGCGATTGGACTGAAGGGAACTCCCTTTATTTTTTTTTTGTCAACTATGTTAATTCATTTCATGAGAAATGGGAAAAATGATACAACAAAATCCTTAGATCTCAAGCTGCTAACAATCAAATATACATATGTACCCCAAAAAGATAAAAAGACACAAAGATAAGTAATTAGGTCTAATCTTAGTTTGTAAACCAAGATTAAAGTTAATCATTTGGCGATTAAGCTGACAGCATTTCAACATTCGTAGACTGGTTTGAGTCGAGAATCCCCGGAGACCTGCAAAACAACCCAGCACCCATTGAAGGCTAGATTCGGAGAGATTCCCGGTGGAGACTTGACAGGTGACAGGCGGTTCCCTTTATTTTTATTCATCCCAACACACTTTTGTTTGTTAAACATTTCAACAGCTGTTCTTCATACACTTCATCTAGGAATCTGGCGTGTCACCTGTTGCAACAGCACTCTCGCCGGGCTGCTTCAAGCATCGGCAGAGGAAAAAGGCTCTTCTACTGTCATGGCAAACAATCATCGATCTATGAATCATATAAACATGGAGGGAACCAAATCACAGAATTCACTGAGGCCAATTACAAACGCACTCTGATCTCTTCAAAGGAAATACAAGAAATGGGGATCTCGAATCCTATAAACATGGTTTAAGGATAAGACTACGGCTACTATTACTCATTCTCGGGACATGGCCTTAACTCAGGCAGCTATCACTGTTCTAATTCATATACTCACGACGAGCTCCTTTAGAAGATTTCTAATTCTTTTTGATTCTAAAGCTAGCTTATTTTGGGTTAAATATTAGGGCTTTTATGAATTACAATTTATAAATTGTAACCGTAATTTAAGTAACCGAAGTTTTAGTTTCTTGCTTTTACTTGCTCGATATATTCAAGAAAACACAAATTATTTAAATATGGAGGTACATATAATTTTGCCGATGGCCATATATATGTGCAATGTGTCTGGTACCTATGTATAGAAAGTTACTTTCAACTATGTCGTATAATTTTGCAGAACTCTTAGTTTGATGCACTGATTAGACGAATATACAAATGAGGGAAGAATGTAACAGAAAAACAAACAGATAAGATGTTACATAAAAATGGGATGTAATACATATCTCTTTTGATACATTGAGACGCATGGCATCTTGGTATTTATGAATTTTAGCATACTTCTTAATAGAATGAGAGATCAGTTACTATATTTGCCTTTAAGCTGTGATGCTAATTTAATTCTGACATGTACAAATTCGTACTATGTTAAATATGACGTACTATGTTCATAGTTCATGTACTTCTGATTCTAATAAACCTCCCGGATATGCATGTCGCCTTTTAGGGTTTTCCTCAGAAGACTTTTTTTTAGGGCATCTCCAACTACTAACACCATTTTAGTGTCAAAATCACACTATTTTGGTGTAATTTCGAAACTAAAAACAAAGTCTTCTCCAACCATAACACTAAACTACAAACTAAAACTATTTTATAATATTATATGTATTAATTTTTTTTTATTTAACATTTATTTAATTGTATAATTTAGTAATAAAATAAGAGAATTGTATTTTAGTGGGATGAATAATACTTTGGTGTGGTGAATAGCGTCACACCAAATTTGGTGTCAAATTTTAGTGTTACACTAAAATGGTATGATTTTTAAAGTTTTATTGGAAAAAAATTGGTGTAAAAAATACACTAAAATAGTGTTTTACAGTTTGGTTGGAAATGACCTTAGTACTTGCTAATTAAATCACCTAGATGTTTAAAAAAGTAATAAATCACATAGATGTCTTACAACTTTTACCCAAGAAACTGAAAATTTTCCGTAATTGAAAAACTACTATATTCGTATCATAATATGTACTCCCTCATTTCTACTGTTTTCATATATATTAAAAATATAATAACTACTACAATTAAATATATGTTTTAGTATACGCTTTTTTAAAACTATCAAATAACTATATTTTATCAATTTGAGTATTAAAATTTACCTTTATTAATATTAAATAATGAATATACTTAAAAATATAAAACAATTATTTTTGGGCAACAAAAGGAAAGATTTAAAAACCTATATTTTGAAAACAAAGAGATTTAAGGTTTCACTGGTGTAACCGTAGCGATTGCGTCTACAGTTGCAGGTATTCGTGGATGCAGATGGTTGTAGTTTTAAACGTTTTTAAGAGATTTGTATGAATGGTACATCAGTGAGAAAATTTGTGCGTTTATGGAATATTTATGACTGTTTAACTACCAAATACAGTAGCAGTTAAATAATAAATTAATATTTAATTTTTATATAATTATAAAAGTATTAAATCATAATATTATAAAAAATATAAAATTATATTTGTAAAATTATACAATTATTTTTTAAAAATTTATAGAAAATACTTTTCAATTTTTTATAATACGAACTAAAATATAATATATCTATATAATTGTATTTCTATTATTTCAATTTATTTTTTTTACTGAATATTTTTATTTTTGTAATGTTTTTCTTTTTTAAAAAAATTATCCTCCGGCAACTACAAACGCCAGCTGAAACCAATTTTTAAATTTAAGAGGTGTAGAATGGTTTGGAACGAGTTATAGCGTTTTTATAGTCATTATAAAATATCAACAATTTTTATCAACTGCCAAAACGGCATTTACGGATAGTACCGGAGAAACCAATTACATTTATTTAACAAAAGTTTTCCCACATATATATTTAAGTATATATTTTTCTCTATTGTACTCCCTCCGTTTCAAATTATATGTCGTTCTAGAGCAAAATTTTTGTTTCAAAATAAGTGTCGTTTTCGGTTTTCAATGCAAAATTTATTGAAAATATTCTCTATTCTATTTTTATATTGGTTGATGTGTATTGGTAATAGTATTTTTATTTTGGAAATATGTAAAATTAAATGTTTTCTTAATCTGTGTGAAAAGACTTAGAACGACAAATAATATGAAACGGATGGAGTATTTAACAAAAGTTTTCCCACATATATGTGGAGAAACCATATAGATTGTTTTTATTATCATAAGTGTGGTTTTTCGTGTGAAGTGTGTGAACATGCAAAAAAAACAAAAACTATTACAAAGAATAAAAATAGTGAGTGGCCAGAAGGCTGTATGGTTTCTTTATCGGGAATCGAAGTGTTTATAAACTGCAGCAACAAGTTCCCACAATCTTCATTGTCCCCACTTCCCAACTATGCTCTTCCATGGCATTGCTAATTAATTTTCGTTTTACTAACATTTTATTTGGTTTATATATACTGTATTATAGAATAAACGCTACCATTCTTCTAACCCTTGGAAGTTGAAACGATTGTGTTTTGTCTCTGTCGGAAGAATATTATAGTGAACAACTTCAATAAGAAATTACTGTCGTGCTCAAGATAACTAGCAAAGATAACTAAAGTTAATGTCAAAATCTTTAAACTGATGTGGAAGTAAAATGACCGTTTGCAACATTAATGTGTGCATAAACAAATCATAACCTTACTTATGATTTTAACTAAATTTGAATCACAAACAAATAAATTGAAAAAAATTACAAAATACAATTCTAGATAAAAGACATGTATTATGGGATATTCTATACAAAAAAAAGCAGGTACGATTTTTCTCTCTCCTCTTGAGAGCGACTAAAAAGATGATTTTTAACTGTTTCCCGTTTTGTTCCGTCGTGCTAGGTCATCGTTTTGATGGCTCTGCAAATCTCTCCGCCTTCGCTCCCACCAGATCCTGCTGCGCCTCCGTCCTTGCTTCCCCTGCCTTCTCCACCTTATTTATCCGTCAATTCTGTTTCTAATTTTCTTGAAGCTTCGGCTTCTCCTGTCCTGGTCTCTTCTGACCAGGCGTCTCTTTCCGCCGGCGGTCAGTAAAAAGGCTGGCCTCATCGAAACCCCAGAAAATGTCTCATCAATTCTTATGGGTATGCGTTCTACTCCTTATACCGGTCAAGGTACTACCAGCCCAGATCCGATGCATCCTCAAGGCAAAAATTTCAATTGGGCGAAAAATCTGTACTCTGCTCATTTTCCTGTCATTGAGGTCCCTGTTTCCACGTGTGCAGATGGTAGACCTAGAGCTTGGGTTTCCAATGGGGTTTTTGAACGGGGTGCAAAGCTTCATAGCGACTATATTGTCGGTATTTTCTACGGTAAAGCCCCTTCATATGGCAAGATTTGGGGAGTCCTAAACTACCTATGGTTCAAGGATAAAAGAGTCACCATTCATCACTTATCCAAGAACGCTTATCTTTTCTACATTCCTTCACCTATGCTAAGGAATTGTATCCTCCAACACGAGCTTTGGCGAGTTGGGGATTCTCCCTTCTTTGTCACGAAGTGGAAGTCAGAGTTTAGCACGAACCCGCCATCCCTGGAAAAGGCTCCGGTGTGGGTTACGCTTCAAAACCTACCGTTTGATCTCATTACTCATGAGGGTTTAAGTTCGGTCTGTTATCCTCTTGGTAGAGTCGTGGACTCTAAACCGTTTACCAGTATCTCTTATGAGGAAGTAAAGGTTGTATTTGATCTAACTAAGCCAATGCCTCCAGAGGTTGAAGTCGAATGTGATGATGGTAATGTGCTTCTTGTTAAAGTCATCTACCCCTGGCTGCCTCCTTGTGTCCTTCCGCTCCGACTCCTGAGAAGAAAAAGGAGAAGCAAAAAGGCAAACATAAAGTGTTCTCAGAAAATCAGGAAGAGAAGCAGAAGGTTTCTTCGGGCTCGGAATGGCGTCCTAAATCGACATTGGAAAAGCGATCTACGTCTAACAATGTAGGCTCTCCTAAGACCATGACGAGCTCAACTCCTTCGACAGTAGTTGGCCAGAACACTCAGGATGAGGTTCGGTTCCCACTTCCTCTCAAGATGGCTTGATTATTCCGAGTTCGGCACCAGCTCCTCTATCTCATGGTAATGATCCGCCTCAAGAGGAAGCTCCCTTCACAGAAATCAAAACAAAAGCGGCTTCTAAAGGAAGAGTCTATGTCAGTAATGAGGGCCTCCTCGTGGAGGACAAAGATAAGATGATAATCTGTGTCAACCAAGAAACTTCTCCTTCCTCCGCGGCTCTACTCAATCGTAATTTGAAGAAGAGAAAGCTCTGAAACTCTCCAGTTCTCGGTGGTATGCTTCCCATTGCGTGGAAGGATAATCACCCCACCATATAATTTTTAATGTCAAAAACATTTTTTTTAGAATGTGCGCAGATTGAACGAACCATCAAAGCATAGCCCACTATCTAGTTGGTTGTATAGAAGGCCGGTATCTTTTAGGGCGCTTTTAGAAACTCACGTTAAGGTTACGAACAAGCATCATATTTTGTCAGCTATTGTAGGTGGTTGGTCTGTAGAGACTAACCACGAGTCTCGGATCTTAGGAAGATTTGGGTATTGTTTAAAGCTCCAACCCGAGTAAGAGTTCTCTTTAAAGATTTAAAATCGATCACTTGTGAAGTTATTTTGGAAGACAGCGCAGACTTTATTTATACAGCAGTGTATGCCGCTAATGATGAGGATACGAGGAAGGATCTTTGGACTTCTCTTCGGGATACCTATGCCTCTTTCAGTCTTCTTGGTAAACCATGGATAGTTGTTGTTGCTTTTAACGAAATTTTGTATCCGGATGAAACCTAATAACAACATCTTGACCACAACGAGAGGTACGAGATCCTTTGGCGATTGCTTATCTGATATTAGATTGTTCGACTTGCCTTGGTCTGGCTCTAAATTCACCTGGCTTAATGGCAAACTGTCTGATCCGATTGGTAAGAAGCTTGATCGCTGTCTGGTTAATGGCTATTGGCTTCTGCAGTTCCCATCTAGCCACTGTTTGTTTGAAACCCCAGAATTCTCAGATTATTCTCCGGGTTTCATTAAGTTCTCCTCTGATCCTCCGTCCTTCGGTACCCAGCCTTTTAAATTCTATAATATGTTACTTAAGAATCCGCATTCCTAGAAAAGGTGAAGCAGTCATGGTCAAATGCAGGGTTTCGGGCTGGGACGTTGAGAGATTTTGGCTTCAAGATAAAAAAGCATAAAGCGCCCGATGAAGTCCTTGATGAAGGATAACCAGAGTGACATCAAAAAAGAGTTGCAGTGGCTCTAGAGGACCTCTCATCAAAACAGACTGTGGCCTTGAATGATCCTTCTGCTCTGAATGTTCAGAATGAGGTCATTGCTCGTAGAGTTTGGTCGGAGTTAAGGGTTGCGGAGGACAATTTCTTATATCAATGATCCCGTATCAGATGGATGAGTGGTGGGGATATGAATAGTCCATTCTATCACAATATTACCACTTCTCGGAATGCTCAAAACGCCATCAAATTCATAATAAAACTGATGGCTCTCTGACTTCATCCTTGGAGGAAGTGCATCGAGTGGCAATATGCCATTTCTAGACCATTCTCAACACTTTAAGAGGCACCTTCTGCCCTGAGCTTCCAGAAATACTTGAGAGCCTCATTGTGGTTAAATTTTCTTCGGTTCAGCAGTTTCTATGCATTTGCTGATTTTTCAGATGAGCAGATCCAAAATTGTCTATTCAAGATGCCTCAAAACAAAACTCCGGGACCATATGGGTTTCCTGTGAAATTCTTCAAAGGCGCTTATCAGACATGAATTCTTAGCTTCGATCAGGAGCTTCTTTGTTCATTGTTTTGTGCCTACCTCGCTAAACGCCACCTCGCTGATTCTCTTAGCAAAGCGTCTATGAGCTGACACAATAAAGGAACATCGTCTATTGCCTGTTTGAACACTCAGTACAAGCTCATCACTAGACTACTGTCAAATAGATTGAAAGTCACACCATCGGGCCTGATCTTACCTAATCAAACAGAAATGGCATAATAAAATTAGCATATCATTATTATGTAAAAAATAGCATAATAATATTTTTTAATCTGCATGTACTGTATATATTCATATCCGATCTTTAAAGAATATATTATAAATGAAAAAATGATATTGAAACTAAATGAAAAGTATAATCTGCATAAAAATTAAAATTATTATCATTCATAAAATATGGAAAGAATTAATTATCATAGTTATAGAGAATATTCAATTTTTAATTTAAATTAAATGATAATGTAAGAACTTATAAATATATTGAAATGCAGGGTAGAATCCTAAATTTTAATAATAGGATACTGCTTTAATAGTATAGACTAGGTGATTTTCCCGTGCTCATGCACAGATATAAATATTTATAAAATAAATATATTATAATAATTGATTTCTATTATTTTTAGTTTTTGAGTTTTATAATGTTTGAGCATAATTTATATTAATAATATTATATTAGTTTAAGTAAATATATTATTTTAAATATGTAATATCTAATCGGTTTTGTATTTTTTACTGTCGATTTAGTTATCATTTGGATATATTTGATTGCATCTATTTCTCTGAATTCAACTAAAATATTATTTATTCTAGATATAGTAATTTTTTACTAATTTTCTTATTTTCATTTAGATTGGTTGTTATTTTAGATATGCAAATATATTTTAGGAAAATCATGTATTCCTTAAGATATATTGTGTTTAGAATAAAATAAAAAATAAAATAAAATGTCTGATTTCAAATTGCATAAATTAATATAATGATAACATTGTGATCTCTCATGCATATATACAAATTTTACAAAAGAACTAAAATTTAACAGTTGGTTAATATTTTATTTTTATTTGTTAATATGTTTTAGTCATCCTATAATTTATATTTATAAAATAAATTATTATCACTACAAAATTATATACTTTTATTGTAGTTAAATCTATGATTTTAGTTATAAGTTGGACTAGTCGTGTCACTCATGTTGTGAGTATTGAGTTACATATATTCTTTCAAATTCAGACTGAAGTATAATTATTTTTATTAGGATTAAGTCAGATAAAATTAATTTTATTAATCATTTAAATATATGTGCATGTATTTTCATAATATTTATCAAATTATATGTTGATTTTCAAAAAAAATATATTAAAAAGTAAAGTAATGTCAATAAAAAGATATATACATAAGTAATAAAAACATTTTTGGAAGTTCACGAACACATATCAAAACTACAATAGTTAAAATATTTTATAAAATCTAAATAAATTTATACCTTAGATTTATTGAATGGTAAACTGAAATTTATTTTAAATAATCTTAGAAATGAGAATTCAGATTTACTTAGGTATTTTGATTATTGTTATATTAAGTTCTACAAACATGATAACATAAAACTTAAAAGCAAATATATTATTAATAAATTTTTAATAATGATAAAATATAATATATCTACCTTGTTAAAATATATAGTGTTATGCTATTTAAAATTATTTAGTAATTATTTAATCAAAAGAAGTTTATTGTTAATTGTTTTTTACTTTTTTATATATTTTAGAAATAAGCAGTAAAACATTGTGTTGTATTTGAGAAATCATATTATTTTAGCAAAATATAATTTATATTTTTTGATTTAATTGAAAAATATTGTTGTCAACTAAATATATGAAAATAAATAAAAATTTCAATAATTTTAATTGTAAATAATTTTATTCAATTAAAAATATATCAGTTTATGTTACTTATTATTTTATGTGATCACCTAAGAAAATAAATAGATGTATAAAAGAAATAAAATTATGTTTTAAATAATAAATAGATACATAATTTTGTATTGTTTAAAAATATGTTTTAAAAGAAATAATATTTTTTCTCAATATCAAGGTTATCTGTGTGAGTTTCTTATTAAATCATATTACATACGAATATATGTTTTAATCTAATAAAATAAAGATATAAAGAAAGTATTTTATTACTTCAAAATTATATTTTATGTTATTTTAAAATATTTTTAATTGAATATTACTATTTTGTGAACTTTCTTTTTTATTTTATGAAATAATATTATATATACATATATTTCTGTTTTTAAATTTGCTTTTTAAGCTTTATAAAGTTTCCTTTTTTATTATATGTTATTTGGAAAATTTTAAAAGTAAAATAAATAAAATTCAAAAATAGTATTTAAATATAATATTTTTAAGGAAAAATGGTTGTTGGCTACGTGAAGTATTGGCCATCACATGGCTAACCATGCAAAGTATACTAATGTATACCTAGCTACACGAAGTATATGTTATGCATGACAACATCCCTCAACTTAATGATGCTATGTACCTAACATCACAAGTTTAATTTTATTCATCGAAAAACAAATGTAGATGTCAGAGACCATTTAAATATCTCGTTTAAAATATGACCAATCCGACAATAATTTAACTAAACTTAGATTTTAACCCAATGTATTAAAAGTGTAAGAATATTTTTATACATATCCAATATACATGTTCAATATGTTTTAACATTTTTTGATATGTAGTGTTTTAACATTTTTATTTTAGTGTATTTGAAAACTATATATTTATATTATTTTATTTATATTAGATATGAAAGTAAATATAAGATATTGTGTAATTTTTTTTCATTATCTTAATATTTTTTTTATGAAATTTTAATAATTTTCTGTAATTTGTTTGATGAATTGTATGATATATAGTTATTTGATAAATTTTAATTACAAAACTTATTTGACGTCAATTCATTGACTCTAACATTTTATTTGTTTAAAACTTATTTTATGTCATTTAAACCAAAAATTAATCTCTCATCTATAATTATTAATTATTGAATTTTAAGAATAAAATAATATAAGAATATAATATGGTTTAGTCATTTAAACGAATGCAATTTTTATGAAAAAAAATATATATATATATATATATATATAATAATTCATTAATTTAAGTACGTTAATTATTTTTATATTAAACAAATAAGATATTAGAGTTAGTAAATCGACATCAAATAATTTTTATAATTAAAATAGATCAAAATAATTACATATATTTTACATCCTTAATCAAAAGAATTACATATATTTTATTGAAATTTAATAAAAAAAAGACTAAACTAATTAAAAAAAAAGTTAAATAATATCTTATATAACTTTCATATTTAATATAAATAAAATGATATAATTGTATAGTTTTCAAATACACTAAAATAAAAATGTCAAAACACTACTTATCAAAATTTTATAAAACATATTGATTTTATAAATTATATTTTGTTAAATTACCATAAATTACACCATATTTTAATTGATGAAACAGTAAATTTAAACGGTTTCTGAGATCTATATAACTTTTTGAATTAATGAAATTAAACTCGTGATGTTAATTACATAACATCATTAAGTTGAGGGATGTAGTCATGCATAACATATACTTCGTGTAGTTAGGTATACATTAGTATACTCTACATGGTTAGCCATGTGATGGCTAATACTTCACGTAGCCAGCAATCATTTTTCCTATTTTTAACTCACTAAGAGTATCAGTGTAATCAACTATCGTGAGAGTTAATGTGAGCGCGACACATAGGAAACTTACTTTTAAAATAATATTACAGAGATACTTAACACACGTATCAACTTAACACTTTTTATTCTAAACCGTATACTTCTTGTGAAACCCTAAAGGCCATAAACCATATTTACGAACGATAATTACAATTTGTTTAAGACCCAAGAATGCATGTTGGGCCATATGCAATTGCATCTTATGGTGTTTTTGAATTTTTTCTATTTTAGGCTTTATGCAAGTAATTGCATTTTGGGCCTTGTGCAACGTGTCTTGGGTTTACGGATTCTTCTAGAAATGATATATCGTGTACCTGAACGCAGCGTATCATATCTCAGACACGCCAATTTTCGACCAGAGACTCGAAACTTGTGGTGGTTTCTATAGAAGGGGGGATACAAGGAGATTATTAACAAGAGAGACGCTTTGAAGATAAGAGAGAAGCCCATAAACAAAACAAAAATGCTTCAACTCTGCTCCACTTTCCGTCCTCAACTTCTCTTTTCTCCCCAAATCCGATTCACAGATGGAGTTTTGATCCGGTAAGTTTCCCCAGTTTCATCCTGTTTTCTTTTCTGATTCCGACATGTCTAAGTTATGTTCTGTAATAGCTAGAATTGATTGTAACAAATATTTCACTTGTTCGACGGACATCAATCACATCACTGTTTGTGTTTAACACTCGAGTTAGAGATTGCTTCTTTACAGAAAAAAATCAATTCTTTAACGCTTTTGTGTGTGTGTGTGTTGTCTTTGCAACAGCCAACTAAACTTTGGTTCGAGCAATTCAGTTGTGAGTATCCGTCCAGTGATACGTTGCCAGAGAGTAAGTGGAGGTCGAGGAGGAGCTAACCGAAGCAAACCCGCCAAGCCTCCTGTTAAAGAAGGCAGCAACAAAACAGTGATCGAAGGTTTAGTCACCGAATCGCTTCCCAACGGCATGTTCCGAGTTGATCTTGAGAATGGAGATAACATTCTTGGGTACATTTGTGGTAAGATCAGGAAGAATTTCATACGAATTCTCCCTGGTGATAAAGTGAAAGTTGAAATGAGTGTTTATGATTCTACGAAAGGTCGTATCGTTTTCAGAATGAGTAGTAGAGACTAAGAAGAATCCCAAAAGGGGATGTTTCAAGATCATGTTATATTCTATCTTTAAGTGTAGGCAAAGTTTGATAAAGCTTTAACATTTATGCAATATGAAATACATGATTAGTCTTTCATGGATAAAGCTTTTTTTTTTATGTCCAAGTTGATTCTTGTTTTGATACTAGTGTTGTTCTGCGGTTTTATAACCAGACGAAGTTGCTAAAACCCTTTATTGAGAACGACTGTATGTAAAATTATAGCTTTGTCTTCTATCCTTTGAGCTAAGCTCATTTCATATTACAGGTTAAAGGGTTTGAATGTGGTGGGTCTTTATCAGTTTTGTTATTTTTTAGATGAATTTATTCTCGTTCAGTGTTGCACTTCTGAAACTTGTTCGTCCCATACAGTTACACTGAACGTTTTGATATTGGGCAGCAAAATCTTGTAAGACATTTAGTTTAGGTAAATTCATATCTGAGCAGAAGCGGGGACCTTAAGCTTAATTATCTAAGAGTATCTTCAAAAGAAATTATATTTTTTCAATATATAAATTTTAAATTTAGAGTTTTGAAGAATGAAACTTCAAATAGTTTTTTGCATTTTGGTCATTATAATTATTTCACTATTCAAACTTTAAATTTAAAGTTTTATTTGTATTTTAGTCATTACAGCTAATTACATTTCACATTTATGATTTTTAAATATTTTTTGTTTTTAGTTTTAATCTTTAGTTTTTTATATATCATTATTATTTCTTTTTGTAAATTCAAAATTTACACATAACATTAAAATTTATGTTATTTTAAAACTAAAAATTGACAACAAAAATATTAAAAAGAAATTTAATTAATTTTTTTAAAGTACATGAAGACAAAAATTATGATATATATTTAAATATTACAATAACACTGATAGTTTGGTAAATTTGTTTCAAAACCTCCAAAATCTCTAAAATATTGTCCAAATAAATTTGGTGTAATCGAAGATGGATTATTAAGGAAATAATTTTAGGGAATTATGTGATATTTTTTTGTATTTTAATATTTAGTTATGTATTTTTATTTATAATTTTATATTATAGTATAAGATTTTATTAATTGATATTGTTGTAATATGTTTTATATATGTAGCTATTTATAAAAAAAAATATTTGATCTACATTAATTGTGATAAATATAAAGATTATAGAATAGACTACAAATAATTTTAAAGTTAAGTTTGAAGTTTTACTAAACCTCTGAAGTAGGTGGACAATGTAACACATATACTATTGTAAGTTCATGAATATGATCAAGCTTAGAGAACTAACATCTTAGAGCTTAGGGCAATCTATATATTTCCTTATGCAATTGACATACTTTGTTCGGATCTGATGTTTTAAAACTTTGAGGCACACTTCCTCTTTAAGGTCTTCATGCAGGAATGCATTGTGAACATCCATCTGATGCAAAATCCATACTTTACATGTAACCACTCGCAACAAGCTTCGCACCATTGTCATCTTAGTCACTGGTGTTAACATCTCTTTAAAATCTCTGTCTTTCACTTGTCAATTTTCCAAGACAACCAGTCGTGACTTACGTCTTTCCATAGTACCATCGACATTGTACTTATACTTGTACACTCACATGTTATCAATAGCTTTCTTTTCTGGTGGCAAATCAACCACATTGAACGTCTTGTTATCTTCAATCGCCACAATCTCTTTTTGTATTAAATCACACCAAATTATCTGTTGCATTGCTTCTTTATAACTCTAACTCCTTGTACTTGCTCATTTGTTATTGCCGCCAAGAACGCCTTATGAGCTGAAGAAAAACGTTCATTAGATATGTAGTTATCAAGTGGATATGGTGTTTTAGCTGGAGAAAAACCTTACGAACTAGTCAAATTATTTTTCTCTCATTTTTATTTATATTGTAGGTATTATTTCAGATTACTCTTGAAATTGTGAGAGAGCTCATGAGTAGCAGAAACCGCGGAGAGAGGGAGTATCATTCAAATTCAGCTTCTACGATCAACAAGAAGCCTATCAAAGAAAACAGGTTTGACAAGCCCTAATTTCCGATGGAAAAAAAAAGTTTTGATGAAGAAGACTTTTGATTTTCTATTATATATTAGATGAGGAAAAATTAAATACCAAAATAATTATTTTTGTGATGCAACTACTGATGATTTCATTTTTTAATCCCTTTCATGCCCGATTTGTTTTAGCTTAACGTTAAATGTAATTTTTCAATTTGGTTTTGTTGTTTTTCCTTTGATAAAATTACACCCTTAGTCACTTTTAACTTTGTAATTATATTTACAGTCACTTATCCCATGTGCACACATTTTTGAAGTCAAAGTAATTAACATTAAATTTTGTGAACTACAGCTCAAACTAACGACTATTGGATCTAGACATAGGCAAGTGAAACATTGGCTTTGATCCTCACAAATTTTGGAAGTTTTTTATATAGGTGTCGACTCCTAAATGTTGAGAAAATTTGTTTTTACCAAGTTTCTTTAAGAATTTTTTTACTAAACTTTCTGAAAAAATTTACAAAAAGAAAGTTTCGAACCCCAAAATTCTCAGATCAGACATTGAATCTAACTAAAGTTTGTTTTCTCATGTAGTAGGTCCCACTGTTAGGACATCTCTAACTATATAATTACTCCATTTATGGAGGATTTCTACACGTTACTCTATTTCAGATATGGATTTGTTTTATTTATAAAAATGATCCTTAAATTTTGAAACTTTTATTTCATACTTCAGTATTTAAAAATAATACACTAGCATATCTGATCAAGCGAACTTGGCCGTCTTCTAGGATCCGACTTGTTCAAACGCAGCGGTTGCGGTTGCGGATGCGAGAGTTTGCGGATGCGGGTGGTTGTGGTTTCAAACGTTATTTAGCGTTTTGTATGATTGGTACAACATTTGAAATTTGTTGCATTTGCAAGATATTTGTGACTAGTTGATTATGAGATATTGCAGCGGTTTAGTAATAAATTACCATTATAAACATATTATAACATTATAAAAGTTTTTAAAAACATCTATTATGAAAAATATAATAATTATCAATATGATATGATTAATAATAATATTATGTTTATTTCTTTATTCTTTTAGTTAGTTAAAAGTTATAATTTATAATTTTTTAAAAAGATTTTTTTTAATACTGTTTCGTTTTATATGTGTATATATTTATATATTTATGTATATTAGTTTTTCAAAAAATCTAATGAATAGCTAATTTAAAGTTTCTCTAAAACAAATTATGATACTTTTATGAATTTAATTTATTATATAAAATATGTATATATTTTTATTTATAATATTTCCATTTTTAATTTTTAATTTAAAATTTAAAAATATTTTTTTAAAAATTAATTTTATATTTATTTATCCATCCGTAACCGTCTGCTACCGTAAACGCTAATTAGAAACAGTTTTTGATTTTAAGTGATTCAGAACGCGCAGTTTGAACCGATTTGTAACAGTTTGTATGACTGTTTTGAAACACTGTCAACCGCTACCAACCGCAAAAGCTGCGTTGCGTGTGGTAGCGGAGAAACTAGTCAAGCCCTTGATGTTTAGTGGGATTTTTGCTGGTCTTGTTTTTCTTTATTTAGGTTGGCATTTTTCTAAGAGGGTTTGGTTATTTCTTGGGTTGGAAGTATTATTGTTTTGTTTATCCAAATTCTATTTTTGGGGAAAAAGCCTAGTTCACTAGAAAGTTCAAATGAAACACATTGTTCGAGCAATAGACGAGAAAGTTTGATCATCGGTACAGCTACCAATGGAGTAGTTTTAAGATAAGATACTTTTGCTCTTTCTCTCTCCAACTTCTCTTTTTTTTATTACTCCTTCCGTTCCAAAATAAATATGTTTTGTAGAATTTTTATGTTTTAAAATATATGATGTTTTAGTATTTTCTTTTAGTTTTATTTTTATTGAAAATTGTGTAACTAATGATGTTCAAAGTTTTTTGATGATTAGTTGAATTAATTTTTATTTATATTTTTTATGATAATTTCTAAGTAAAAATGTATGTCTTAACTCTTGTGCATTAAACCAAAATATCAACTATTTTGAAACACAGGAAATATCTTTTATCTATAAGAAACTGGGTAAGAACCCTTTGTTAATCACGCTCGAGTGCACATGCACAAAGTTCTCACTATTTTACTAAAATTTCTTTACAATTTTAGGATCTTACATTTGAAAGTTCTTGTTAATTAAGGATTCAGTTCTTACACGATTACTCAAACTAATTTAGGAAATATTTTATTATAGCACAGGGTCCAATTGTATTTTGAGCCGGCCTGATCATCAGTCACAGATAGTTGTATGAACCAACAATGATTAATGACAAAAAGAAAGTGGTGATAAAACTATCAAGTCAATGGACTGATGCAGAAAAGAGCACATATAAACCTCAGTGTTGCAGTTAGAATTGAATGGTGTGTCACAACAGATACACTATAAACGACAAGGGACAAACGAATATCCGAACTTTAGTTGAATCGAGCATTACCAAATTACATTGTATTATATGTTTCTTTCTTACATTGCGCATACATGGAAATAATAAGACCTACGATAGCAGGAGGTATAGACGTATTAGCCTTGCCATTTTAATTGGTAGCCAAAAATGTAATCACACATATATAAAGATCTTACATGAAAACATAAAATAAAAACCACTTAAGAGAGTAATAAATGTGTTTATACCGACGGACGCACAAGACCTAATTATCACTCCTCAAAAAGGAATCGCCTCCATATCCTCTGAAGTACTGTTGCTCGTCCACGTATCAGTTTCATGCGACATCGGCGGCGGAGGAACACTGAGTCTCAGCAATCCAGCATCATCCCCGCCATATCCCCCAATATCCACCACATCGGGTGACGACTGTCCCATCTTCTCCTTAACCCCTCGCAAGATCTTCAGCACCTCATCCATCGTCGGCCTCATTTCCCTCTCATGCTGCAAACATCGGAACGCAAGCTCAGCCACCGACATCATCTTCCTCCTTACTTCCGGATCCTTCTCGAATCCCAAACTCGGATCAACCAGCTCGTGCAACGCGTTGTTCTGGATCTTGGCAACAGCCATTTTCGCGAGGTTGATGTCGCGGCTCTGTCTGGTAACGTCCACAGCTTCTTTGGAAGAGATGAGTTCTATTAGTACGACCCCGAAGCTGTAAACATCGCTCTTCTCGTTTAGACGGTAACATTGGAAGTACTCCGGATCTACGTACCCCGGAGTACCTTGCGGAGCGGTGGAGACGTGAGTCTGGTCCATAGGAAACAACCGTGAGAGACCGAAGTCAGCTACCTTCACAGTGTAGTTCTCGTCCAGAAGAATGTTTGTTGTTTTCACATCCCTATGTATGATCCCTGTCAAAAGAACTGAATCATTATTCTCTGTTTTAAAACCTAACTTGATGCTCAAGTTTGTATTTTTTACCTGATGAGTGGAGAAATGTTAAACCGCTTGCGGTTTCGATCGCAACGTTTAGACGGACTGACCAAGAAAGAGGACGAGATTCAGCTCGATCTCCGTGGAGATGATCCGCGAGAGTTCCGTTTGAGATATACTCGTAGACAAGTAAAAGCTCTTTGCTATGTCTCGATGTGCATCCGTAGAGAATCACAAGATTCGGATGCTTTAACGATTTCAAGATCTCCACCTCGTTCTTGAACTGTTCGACGTGTTTTAGCGATCTTTCGTATAGTCGTTTCACCGCTACAGCTCGTCCATCCTTCAGCACGCCTTTTCATAAATTGCCAAAGATTCTTGAATCAAAAACTCAATGCTTCTTCTCTGGGAGATTGAAAAGAGAGTGGTTATTACCGTAGTAGACGGTACCGAATCCGCCGTCTCCGAGTTCTCTAGAGAAATTTTGAGTGGCTTCCTCGAGTTCTTCGTAGCTGAAGACTTGAACTCCAAAGTAGACGCTTCTGTTTGCAAGGCTAGTAGAGACTGAAGGGAGAAGAGGGAGATCGGTGTAGGAAACTGTTGTGGAAGTTGGATTGTTTGATGCTTCCCTACTCGAAGACTTGATGGCCAAGTCTTTGCTAATGTATTGAGCTGCCTGCGTTTTCTTTCTCCGGCTGAACACACTGAACAAACCTCCGGCTATAAGAATGATTGACACCAACCCTAAAGCGGTTCCGATTCCTAGAGACGAAGAAAATAAACTTTCATATTCAGATATGATAATGATGGTGCGTACTATATGGTATCTAATTGGGTGAAGCAAATGAACAATAACAAGTACCTGCTTTCTTCCCCGTTGAGAGACCTGCGTCAAGAGAATAACACCAAGAAAAGGTTAGTCAAAACTTTAAAGAGAGAATTGCGTATCTTGCTACAAAGTTTCCGTAAATAGATATCAGAAACTAGAGAGAGAAAAAAAAACTTGGTGTTCTTGTGTTATTTAGTAATCAAAGTCATGTTTCTTGAAAGAAGAGGAATAGTGTAGGCACCTGCTTTTGCTCCGGTAGAGAGACCTGTATCTATGGTAAGGCACCAGAAAAATGTTAGTTCGAACTAAATAAGTAATTCTGAATCTTTCAAGAAACGAAATAAACTTGAAACCGCATTTATTTTGTATATAGTGATCAGAAACTAAATATATTTCCTGTTGATGATCCGATCAAAAGGTCGGTGGATAGGAGATTTAGGGAAGGGATAACTGGTGGTTCTTGTGGAAGAAAAATTAGAATATATCTTACCCAAATTTGTAGAACCACAAGTAACGTTTTGATGCCCGTCAATACAATAGCAGACGAATCCATTTGAGCTCTGATTATATCCACAAGCACCCTTAGAAGATACGCACGTCGAACATTCTAGGTTAGCTCCAAGCTCGAAACCCTCTGCGATAACCATCTTTAGATTACCTTGAGTTGGATTGCTTTGCAGTGTATTCAGAGACGTTCCAGCTGCGGGAATACTGACGTGACGTTTGCAAATCGCACGAAGTGAACGAGACGATAGGTTTCTCGACACATAGTAACTTTTCTCATCACCGTCACCATCATCTTCACAATCAAGGTCAACAAGGTAAGTAGAATCAGTTTGTGAAACCTCGGGGCATCCGTAGTATATCGTCAGCATCTCGGTGCCAGTAGCGAATGGAAGGACATGTTTGTTGAAGGGCAATGAGGTTGGTGGGTATGGTGGACAAAGATCGCCTATATAATCTGATCTAGCGAGTCTTGTGACACGAGAAGTAGAGTTTGCCTCTAAGATTATGAACTTTGCGGAGGAGATGGTAAGCTCTGCAAATCCTCCACTGCAGTTGAGTTTGAAGTCGGGGTGGCCACATGCTTCTCTGCCAGATATCCAGAAAGGGTAAAAGAGACCTTCTTGGTTGGCACAGTTAAACGGGGCACTGCAGAGTCTGTGAAATTCACTAGCTGAGTGAACACAAGAAGGGATCACAAAGATCATACATATGATGCTATAAGACACGTAAGATGGAAACAAACTGATCATTGTGTTCTCCCTCTGTTTTTCTTGCCTTGAAGGTCACTCAGTAGAAAAATTGTGAAGGAGGGGGAAAACGCTCAGAGCAGATTTAAACGATTTTCTTTTTTCTTTTCCCTTTGCTTTTTGCAGTTTTGCCTTGGTGATATGAAATTTAAATCAAGTTCCCACCGACGAAACTAAAAAGTTTGTACTTTTTCTTTCCATCATCTTAAAATGATTATGCCTATAACTCAACATCAGCACATTAATATGCAAAAAGAAAAAAAAAACATATTGATTTGCTCTTGCCTTATGATTAACAGATTAGGTAAATCACGTAACTCTGAATTGACTTGGCGCTAAATAAATATCAATGTTTATTAATAAAACATATGATTTTGTATATTTTCAAAATAAAAGCATAATTACCTATACACATAATCGTACTTCAGCCAATAGAAAAGTGAACTCGGAAATCTTATTAATAATTTTTTCATTGAAATTCTAAAACAACACTTATTTTGAAACGAAAATTTATTTTACAACGTCAATTAAACTGCAACGGAAAGAGTAATAGCTAATTAGACGTCCGGACATATTTGATGCCAAAACAATAAATCAGGTTATTTTACGGAGATTCAATAAAGATTTGTTTTAGGATTTTTACTCGCACTTATACTATTATTTTAAAAGTGATTTTATTGATTTGTCACATTTTCAATAATTTTAGGATTAATCATTAATTTTAATAAATAAATTGTATAGTTATTAGTTTTAATAAAATATTTTAGTGAATAACTTAATGTTGCAGAATTATTAGTTTTAATAAATGATTTTAGTGATTTTCTTAATATATTAATTAACAGAGATTAAAAAATTATATCAAATTTTAAAATATAAAATATTATGTATTTTACTATATCAAATATTCTGCTTGAACCAATTTTAAAAATACATTTTACAGGATATATAGGTTAATGTTTTAACATGTATTATATTATTTTAAATTAGGCTAATTTTCTATAAATAATTATATAGATAATGATTTTTCTGATTGGTCACAGTATATATAATTTTTGGATGAATCACTATTTTTACTAAATAAACTGTACAATTATTAGTTTTATAAACGATTTCTGTGCTGATCTTCATGCATTAATTAACATAGAACAACAAATTCTATAGAAAATTAAAGTTTAATGTGTTTTACTATATCAAATATTCTGCTTGAAACAATTTTAAAAATATTTTTTTACAGAATATGCAGAGTAATATTATGTTTTAACATCAATTATATTATTTAGTATTTAGCTAATTTTCTTTTAATAACGAAATAGATAATATTTTACAAAAGATAGAAAATTTTATGATAACTACGACGTGTGATCTACATAAATATTTGATATTATCTTATTTACTATTTTACAAAAAGAAACTTATCATCTCTTACATATTAAAAAGAAGTTATATTGGTTTGAGTTTTATTAATTATATACAATTTTGGATTTCTTTAAAATTAGCTTATCAGTCAAAAGCTATGGCCCAAAAAAGATCACACTTTTAATGGTTAAGAATGTAATTTATTATTTTTAGTTTATAGGTGTGTCGCTAAAAGAAAAAAAATCACAAGTTTTAACAGATGTATGTAATTTATTATTTTTAGTTTATAGGTGTTTAATTAAAAAGTATCTTTTAATTACTGTAGGCTTTGATAATAGTTATAACTATAAAACTTATGTTTATACTCTATCGATATTAACTTAGTGCTCGATTACAGATCTTATTAAAAAACATACTAAAAGCAAACTTACGAAGAAGAAAATAATTAATATTTTAAAATATAAAAGACCACGTAAACATTCTCAAGATACTGATTCCAATCACCTATATAAAATATATAATTTGAAGAAACATCATGATATATATGATTTCATTTATTATGTGACTATAAATTCTGATTCTAATGAAGATGAAAATTATCTAAACTTTAATAGGTTCATCGAAACGGAAAAAATGCTTAATAAAATATATTGTTTGATGAAAGGGTGTTTACTCTCATAGGCTTTATTAATAAATGTAATAATAATTTTGTTTTTGTAAACTGATATTTTATGTTATTTAAAATTATTAATAAAATTTTATTAGGTTATTATGATGATGATGATTTTTCCTACATATGTGATTATTGTGAAAATTTTATATGATTTGGTGAAAGAATTAATAAAACTAGGTAATAACCCACGCCATGCACAAGATGAGGTGATTATTTAAAACTATATATTATATATTTGTTAAGATTATACATTACATATGCATTTATAAAAGGAAGGTTATTTTTCTTAAACACACCACAATTCTTCCATTGTTTCATACCATCAATTATATCAAATATACGATTAATAGTAGATGAAATTTTAGCCTAATGCTCCAATATAATTTTTCCCAATTTTATATATTTAAAAAGATAAAATACAGGTTTGAGCTAATAAAAAAAAAGGCTGAAGCATTTGCATGGTACCGTACGTAGTGGACATGAGTTAGACAGATTTAAAGCAAACATTTACTAATTATTATCCCTAAATAAGTGGTACATTAGACATATATAGTTTCCCCAAAACATTCCCGATTCAAATATATGGGCCACATATGTATAAAGCAGTAAATCGCTGTAATAAATCAATGGCTATAATTAAATAAAATTCATATCTATCTACTTTTAATTCACCCATTAACATATCAAAATAATACATGGAAAGAACAATTAATAAGATGAATCTTTTTGACATTAGCTTGGACACCACCCCGATTTGGTGATCACAAAAAATCCAAGTTTCAATTATATATTATAACGATTGGACCTTTTAAATGATACAGTCTGACCACTATTTTTTTTAAAAAGTCGTAACAAAATTATATTTTAAATATGGCCTTTACTGATTGAAACACCAAAAACACGAAAGTCAATCATTCTGAAAATATTTGATTGACTCAAATATCATGACCAACTTTCATTAATCTTTTGAATTGGAGCATTCAATATCTGACACCGAGATTTACTCCATTAAGGAAATATAGCTTAATCAACATCCAATGACATCGTTTTTTCCGATTCATTCAAATTTATCATGAACTATATCTATATGTTTCATTTTTCAGTAATATCTTCATATTGTATCTAAGTGTTTATACTCAGAAAAATATGATTATATTGTTTCTGTGATCAAATATACACAACTATTATGCTAACATATTACTAATAATTTATTACTAATAATAACTAACTAATATACAACAACACATAGACAAATCGCACAACATTCTGCTTTTCTGGTTTATTCAGCATAGTATATTATCTAATATAAATTAGAAAAAATTATATAACATGATGCCCAATGACATAATATTATCTTTGAGTTGATGTGGATGTTAAAAAGTATTGATATAACTTAACAGAGCATATAAATTATATTATCCATATAGTTCACATTTTATACAATAGTGTCGTGACATGGATGTACAAAAAGTTTCAATATTTTAAATTTAGTGAACAGGAAATGAGACTATATATTTTTGGTAAGTTGCTTAGAATACATGCTTAGAATCAAGTTGTATAAAATGAAACACATACTATATGTTTTTGACAATGGCATGACGTGTAATTAGTCTAGGCTAAAAAGGATTATTTAAAAAAGCTTGTAAGATGAAATGTGGTGTTGACACTTAGGAAATTGTAAAGTTGTAAATCACACATAGGATAAAAGTTTATTTATAAAAGTTCTCCTCAAATCATAAAAAGGGGATTTGTAAGTACCAAACTACTATTCATCTTGTGTTTCCATAAAGGAAAGTCAAGCTATCTCTTATTTGAATATCACTTACTTTACTGTTAAAGCGTTTTACAACAATGATGAAATGAGGAACCATCATAAGAAAAAAAATTGAATATTCTTAGAGATATTTAATATGTGATATTTTTCTAATATTATATAAAAAAGTAACTCTAAACCACTGAACTAAAGTCAAACCAATCAAATTAGATAAATATCATTGTTGTTCGATCTTGAAAGAAATTTCAGTAAAAACAATATATTGACCGAATCAGCAAATAGAAACAATAGAATAAGAAAACAGAAACTAACTGTCAAACTATCTTATTGTACCATATCATTGTTGGAACATAGGAACACAAAACAAAGAGAACAAGTGTTCCTGAAATGCTTTGTTTTCTTCTTTAAAAATATCACGATTACAAGCTATATTATATAGATTAAGCTACAACTAAAATCATGGAAGTACTGAGCTTCCTATAAACTAGGAAGATTTATTCTAATCGACAACAAAATTAAACCATTCTAAAACTGATTTAGACAATAAACATATCGACAATATGACTTATTCAAAGACAATAAACTTTATTCTTCAATCATCACAACAACAAAAGATTTGAGACAAAGATGAAATTTAATTTAAATATGACTGTACCATGTCCAACATTCAATCAAGGATTCAAATCAGCATATCTTATATAAACTCAGAGTTATCTGAACACACAAAATAGATAATATTATGTTTCAATAACACTTGTTACTATGGTATATAGTTTAAGCATGTGGAGTACATTCTCTGGTCAAAATGTCTAATCTAATTGGAGTTTTGGAAAGTATGTCATATTGTAAATAAGTACTTTAAGAAGGATAGTTTACATAAGAAAAGAAAGAAAGCCGCAATGATTAGGGTTTTAGGCGACAAAGGAGGCGATTGTCAGATCCGACAATTCTGACGGCGCACGAGGACAAAACAGCCAAACTCTTGCCCCCTCTGCAAGGAAGACTACTCCACACTTCTTGCTAGGGTTTCGCAAAGTTGTAGCCGCTATAAAACAAACCGTTCTTCTAGTTTTTGCTAAGTTTTTTGCCTTTTACCTTGAAACAGATCTACTTCTCCTAATCACTCTGCAGGGTTTCTTCGGTTCTCTAGCCTTGTGCTAAGATTGTTTGCGCCAATCCCTTGTGAAAACAATGAGTTTACAGTCAAATCTGATCCGTCACGAAGGTACATCCTCTTCTGCGAGACGCCATCTTGATCTGGCGACAGAGGATGAGATCATCCGAATTCCAGCGTGTGACCTTACCGCTGCGTCTGAACGCTTCAAAAGAACCCTCATCGGGAGAGTCCTTCACATAGGAGGAAGAAGCGTTGAAGCAATGATTGCTCTGCTCCCGAGAGCACGAATCTGGAACGTAGAGGGTAGAGCCCGTGGAGCAAGTCTTGGCAATGGTCGCTTCAAGTTTGATTTCGATAAGGAAGAAGATCTCCAAATGGTGCTGAACAAGAGACCATGCCATTTTAATCACTGGATCTTTGCTCTGGAAAGATGGGAGCCATCAACCAGTGAGAACTTCCCCAACAATGTTCCCTTTTGGATCAAAATCACTGGAGTTCTGGTGCACCTTTGGAACGATGGCAATTTCAATGAAATTGCCAATTTCAATGAAATTGCCAAAGCTTTGGGGAAACGAGAGAACACTGATGCGGATAATGCTAGGATCCAAGTATCAGTTGATGCTGATAGTCCGCTCAAGAGGGAGGCGCGAGTGGAGTTCCCAAATGGAGAGATAGGCAAAGTCTATATGACTTATGAAGGCCTAATCCGCTACTGCTATGAGTGTAACCGCATCTCCCATGACATTTACTCATGTACGCACCTGACTCCAGAAGAACGAGAGAAGAAGATAAAAGAATTACGTGAACAAAACCCAACTGGACCAGATGCAACAAGATACCAAGCTTTGAGTGGACCAATGGGAAATAACCGAGGAGGTTTCCAAAAAAACAAGCGACCTCGATCCCCAAACGGTGAAGCTTACCAAAGATCACCAAACCGGGCGACCTATCCTGGACAATCCAGAGATGCAAAGCGACAGAAGGAAGCAGGGAACTACTGGACGTCTAGAACAAATGAGAACAGAGATGCTTCTCAAAAGGTGATGGAGAAAAAGAAAGAGGAGAAAGATGGACGCTCCCCCCGCTATCCAGGAAGATCTACGGTGTGGAACCGTCTTGATGATCGAGAGAGAAGAAGCCTAAAGGAGAACAATTCCCGTCTGAGACAAAGCCCGACAGAGCACCACAGAGGGCGTGAGCCATACAGAATGAGGGAGAGACCTTACTCTCATCAATCCCAAGCTTCTCAACAAGCTTGGAGACCACGAGTAACCACAAGAGAAGGCAAAAGTAACAGCCCTTCGCGAACTGAGACAAACTTGAAGTTTCAGAGAAACTCTCTTGCTGAAAGAGAAGACTCACAGCAAACCATTTCAGGAAGGCTACAGGAACCTAGCGAAACGAGAGGTCAAGGAACCGGGGTCCTGGTGGTGCACAAGAATGAAACCTCGGAGGAGAGACTGAGACGCCTCAAAGGAAAAGCCACAATGACTGCAACCCCAGTAAGTGATATCCCCATCTCAAGAAACAGAGGGACTGTAGTGATAAGAGAAGGGGGAGTACGGTCATCTCCACCAGCTCCCAGGCCTGCTTTCTCTCCTCTGAGACTCAGGGATGGTACTGAGGAACCTAGGCCAGCTTTAAACAACCTGGTGTGCGCAAATCAGTTAAATGATATGGGTCTAACTAGGGAAGAAGAAGCAGAAGTAGCTAAGCTAGTGGATGATTTCAGTGACGTTGCTATGGATGATGACATGATGGAAGATGATGATCTCCTAGGTGATGATGAGCTTCTTTTAGACGAACCGGGTGCTGATGCAGAGATCATTGACGCAATCTCGCAACTCTCTCCAGCAAAGGCTGTGAACAAAACGAAGGGAACTGGACCACCGGTGGTAACTAAGAAAACACAGCCTCTACCAACAAACCAACTGAAGAACAAGAGCTTGGAACAATCAAAGCCCCATCAAGCAGGCTCGGGCCAAGGCAAAGCGGGGGCTCCGGAAGAGAAGAAGAAAAGCTCTCAAGGTCCGGAACTGAAAGGAGCACAAGCCTCCAAGAAGCTGAATGCTCTAAGAGGACGTCCATTTCCGAGGAAAAAGATCTCGGGTAATCTTAAAAAGTCTAGTTCTCTTGCTGTCCCTCGTCATGAGCTGGTTCTCTCTGCTAAAAGTACGATGTTGTCTTTTGTTTCAGGTTCGGTGGGGTCCCAGAAACCACCTAGTAAGAAGATATGAATACAATTTCATGGAATTGTCAAGGGGCAGGGGCCTACTTGACAAAGCAGCACCTGCGGGAGTTGCATCGTTACTTCGCACCTTCTTTTTTATTTCTTTCTGAAACAAAAAACAATCGTTCCTTTTTGCAAGACTTTCAAATTTCTTTTGGTTATAATAAATTGTTCACCGTGGAACCAGAAGGGAAAAGCGGTGGACTCGCACTTTTTTATATGGATTCTTATGATGTGTCAATTCTCTATTTCGATAAACGTATGATTGATATTGCAGCTACCATAGAGGGACACAGAGTTTTTATTACTTTTGTTTATGGAGATCCGGTTGCTCAATGCCGAGACTATGTATGGGAGAGACTGACTCGTCTGAGTACTACCAGGACTGGTGCTTGGATGATGAGTGGAGACTTCAACGAAATCACCAGAAATCACGAAAAGAAAGGAGGACGAAAGCGTCCAGAAACTTCTTTCCTCGGCTTTAGAGCCATGCTTGCTGACTGCGGGATGATTGAATTCCCATACAAAGGTAACCCAATGTCCTGGATGGGTTACTGACGATCCGGCAAAGTCCAATGCCGACTAGATCGAACAATTGGTAATGAAGAGTGGCACCACAATTTTTCCCACACCAATGTGGAGTACTTAAAGCTTTGGGGTTCTGATCACCGCCCCATACTAACTCGTGTCCAAACGAAATCAGTTAGACTCAGCAGAAGCTTTAAGTTTGACAGGCGCTGGCTTGATAAGGACAGGTTAAAGGAGGCCATTGAAGAAGGATGGGGACGACAAGAGCCAAATGAAAATAGACCCCTCCACATTAAGATAGGTGATGTCCGTAAAGCTATCTCGAGATGGAAAAAAGCCAATCCATCCAACACGAAAAAGAAGATTGAAGCTATCAAGGAACAGCTCGAAAAAGCCCATACGGATGCGAACATCACAAGCGCAGAACTTCTAAATCTGAAGTGGAACCTTTGTACTGCCTTCCGAGAAGAAGAACTTTACTGGCGACAAAAGAGCCGTGCTCTATGGCTCAAAGATGGAGATAGGAACACGAAGTTTTTCCATGCTATTACTAAGCAACGAAGAGCCCGCAACCGCATTACCAAACTAAAAAACCCGAGTGGGGGATGGGCAGAGAGCGAAGAAAGTATTGAAAAGGTTGCTACTGAGTATTTTCAAAATCTTTTTACCTCATCTGAGCCTGGAGATTTTGAGGAAGCCCTCCGGTATATTCCTGAGAAAGTAACCCCAGAGATGAACGAGATGTTAACCCGGGCCCCAACTGATAGCGAAATAAAGAAGGCTATAGATAACATCAACCCTGATAAGGCGCCAGGACCAGACGGTATGACGAGCTTGTTCTACCATAAGTTCTGGGAGGTAACGGCAAAAGAGATAATAGCTACGGTTAAAGACTTCTTTGGCACCAGTGCTTTTGATGCTCGCCTTAACCAGACGAATATTTGCCTAATTCCCAAGACCGAGAGACCACAAGAAATGGCTGAGTTCCGACCGATCAGTTTTTGCAATGTCAGTTATAAGATAATTTCAAAAATCTTGTGCTCTCGACTGAAAAGATTACTCCCGAAACTGATTTCGGAGACTCAATCTGCTTTTGTAGCAAAGCGCCTAATTTCAGATAACATTCTTCTAGCTCAGGAATGTGCAAGTCGAAGTTTGTAGCAATCAAGACAGATATGAGTAAAGCTTACGATCGAGTTGAATGGAATTTCCTAGAAGCTCTCTTGGTAAAAATGGGTTTCTCTGAGAAATGGGTATCATGGATCCGATGCTGCGTATCTTCGGTCTCGTATCAAATTCTGTTAAATGGCGAGCCAAAAGGGAACATTCAGCCATCCCGTGGACTACGCCAAGGAGACCCTATCTCCCCGTTCCTTTTTATCCTGATGACTGAAGCTTTGATCTCACAGCTAAAAGCCGCGGAGGAGGAGGGAAGGATAACGGGTTTAAAAATTGCGAGGGCCAGCCCGGCTTTCTCACATCTCCTCTTTGCTGACGATTCTCTCTTTTTCTGCAAAGCAGATGTCCAGCAGTGTGCTGAGTTAATGAGAATTATCAAACTGTATGGTAGAGCTTCGGGACAACAGTTAAACCCCGAGAAATCTTCAATCTTATGCGGGAACAAAGTGGGCCAGGACATAAAGAGAACACTTAAACAAGCTCTGGGTATTCACAAGGAAGGAGGTATGGGTATGTAGCTTGGATTGCCCGAGAAGATTTGTGGATCGAAACGTCAAGTCTTTGCCTTCATCAGAGACCGTCTTAATGGGCGAATAAATTCCTGGTCTGCGAGACTTCTTTCAAAAGGGGGGAAAGAAGTTCTCCTAAAATCAGTTGCTCAAGCTTTACCGACATATGTAATGTCATGTTTTCTTCTACCGAAAGATATTATCACTAAGCTGCAAGGCGCGATCGCAAAGTTTTGGTGGAGTACAAAAGCTAACAATAAAGGGCTCCATTGGATAGCTTTGGAAAAAATATGTATGCCGTTTGATAAAGGAGGATTGGGATTCAGAGACCTCCACGACTTGAACATCGCCTTACTAGCCAAACAACTATGGAGGTTCATGCATCACCCAAATTCCTTACTGGCTAGAGTCTTGAAAGGCCGTTACTATAGACATACTAGTCCCATGGAGGTTAAGTCATCTAATTCTCCATCGTATGGATGGAGAAGTATCCTAGCAGCACAAGACCTGCTCCGAGATGGTTTAAGGAAGACGATAGGGACAGGGAGCAGTACGCGTGTCTGGCTAGACCCCTGGGTACCAACGATTCCGGCAAGAGCAGCCCTAGACGCCGGTGTTTATCGCGATAAAGACCTCCTAGTCCGGCACCTCATCGATGACGACTCAAAACAATGGTGATCGGATATCATCGAAGCTTTGATTGATCCTGCAGATATCCCGCTTATACGGAGCCTCCGACCAAGCTACAATGGTCGAGAAGATGGTTACTGTTGGATCCATACTAAAACAGGCCAATACACAGTCAAGTCGGGGTATGACTTAGCGTCTCAACGGAAAGAAGAAACCCGCCTGGAGTCTGTTTCGGAACCTAGTACGAACGGGCTTAAAACCTTAATATGGAAGCTGAAGACAACTCGGAAAATTAAGCACTTCTTATGGCAAGCCCTATCATAATGTATTGCGACCTGCAGTCGGCTGGTAGATAGACATTGTGGAACAGAGCGCACTTGCCCAAGATGTGGAACCGCGGATGAAACGATCAATCACTGCTTGTTTCTATGCCCACCCGCCCTTCAGACCTGGGCGCTCTCAGCAATACCAACCTCTCCGGGAATCTTCCCGAGTGAATCTCTTTTGAGTAACCTTGATTACTTACTTCTTAGAGCAAATAATCTAGGAACTCCTGCTCATGTGCTAGCACGCTTCCCTTGGATAATATGGTTCATATGGAAAGCACGTAACGAGAAGATTTTCAACGGAAACGACATCCTCCCTCCCGATACGGTTAGTCACGCAACAAGAGAAGAAGAGGAATGGCGTGTTGCACAGATAGTATCTGGGGCAAAACCACCAGCAACTATGACAAATGAAGACAGTTTGAACGAATCACCAACCCCTCGATGCCAAGTGGATGCATCGTGGGTGACGAATTCGACCGTCTTTGGAGGAGGTTTTGTCTTTGACTTCGAACCAGGGTCAAGTACCTACGGTTCTATTGGGATGAACCAGGTTCCATCCCCACTTCATGCTGAGTTTAATGTCTTGCTTTATGCAATGAAAAACTCTCTACAGCTGGTTATACTTCTATGACCTTTGAATCAGATTGCCTACAACTAGTAAAGCTGATAAATGAAGATGAAGATTGGCCAAGTTTGGCTTCCGAGATGAATGAGTTCACCTTTTTAGCTTCTGAGTTTCATGATTTTTCTATCTCTTTTATACCTCGTACTCGCAATGTAAGAGTCGATCTCCTTGCTAAAGGAGCTCGCCTTAAAAATTCTATTTTCTCCCATGTAAACTCTTTGATTCCGACGTGGTTGGCTCCACAGGCTAACATTTTCGTCTTGAATTAATAAAACATGGTGTTTGGTGTCAAAAAAAAAAAGAAGGATAGTTTACATACTAGAATACTTTTAGCTTGAGGCGTATTTAAAGTATCCTCTCCCATTTTTAAAGACATAATTGCCACCAAAGAGAAAGTGTAGTTTGGTGTACTTGTGATATCTATATTTTATTTACGAAGTGATTTTGTTTATTTGTTGTGTTCTCTATAATTATAGGTATTTTTTCTTATTTGTCATGTTACTAGTTAGTGGAAACTCTATCATATATAAATATATATGTGTTCATAATTTTATTATTGTTCTTCAATCTTTCTCAAAGAAAAATATATATACATAATGAGTTGGACGTCATTGTAATGATCATAATTTTAAGGTCTTCATGAGTATAACATGTATTGTATATATAATTAAATAAATGGAAGTAAGAGTTATAACATAATTTTGATAATATATCTTCAAAACTAATTATGAATTATATTATATTAAATATTTTAATTTAGGCAATCGTTAAAATAATATTTTATAGAATATGTTGCTTAATGTTTTAATATGTATAGTTTTATATTTGATTGCAGTTTAGCATGATTTTCATCTAACTGTATACACAACTAAACTATACTTAGTAATTATTATTGGTTAAAATTCTAAAATATATTTATATTATAATATATTATTTTTAAACTTAAATATTAGATTTATATATTACAGCTCATATGGTAGTCAGTTTCAAAAACAACAAAACTCATATGTTAGTTTCTCTTTATAATTTGTATTTTTCATAATTTTGAGATACATGTGTTAAGATGATTGATATAATGGAATAAATTTAATGTTATTCTTTCATTATTAACCAATCAAAATTTTCTCTCAATTTTTATCAATAAATTTAATGTATAAAAATTATTATAAATTCAAATATATACACAACTTATTTACCATAAGTGTATTTAAATGATATCATCCCCCTATATAGCCGGAAGTCATCTAGTACACCTTTATATACTATTTACATCACATTCAAAACTTTAATATATAACTTAAGTTTTTTTTTTAATATATAATTTAGTTTTGACTACCTGCTAGTTGTTAATAAACTGCATCAAGAAATATGGAACCGGGATTCAAAAGGAGGTTCTATCTTCATTCTGCATAAGTTAAGATGTTCCAAATCTGTCAAGTTTAAATCGCAGATTGTGGACGCCTAATCTGCTGTTTGGGTTTACAGCCACAGTTGAGACTTCAGGCTCCTTTAAATAAAAGGAAGATGACATCTTTCGATTTGAGAATATCTAGAGGGTGAAAGACTTCAACCTTCTGTTTAATGGTAAAGACTTTTAGTCTTATTAAATTGACGTAAGTCTTTAAGTTTGCCTGTGAAAAACAATCAAATTGGTGACTAATTAGTTTCTTAAATCTTCTTAATTAGTTTTTTAACATTTTGACCCAAACAAAAAAAAAAAGTCAACAGGGAAATTTAGAGGAGGAAGATAAACTCATTTAGAAGATTGTAAGATACGGATTTATCATTAAATCCTTCTCATTCCCATTAAAATATTAATTAAATGTCTCCTCATTTTCCAAGAAAATTATTGAGCATTGACGTGTAGCTGATATCATCTTATACTAGGATAAGATCCCGCCTTGCGCGGAATGAAGTTGTTATTTTTATTATGTTTTGAAAAATGAAATAATAGTTCGGTTTTATTTGGATTAAGAGTGTTCAATCCGAATATCGGGTTGGTTTTGGTTTGGTTTGGTTTAGTTTTTCGGTAGTTCGGTTTGTAAAGTATAACTAATATTCTAAATCCATATTTACTTCGGTTCGATTTGGTTTATATACCGTCGGTTTGCATTTTATTCGGTTTTATACCAAAAAAACAAAATTACTTAGTTTGAGATCATATTATATATTATACGAATTTTGGAGTCATGTGGTCAAAAAATCATTTATTAAAAAATATTATATATTTAAATAAAAGAATAAAAAACAAAAAAATACTTCTATCATCTAATAAAATAATCAAATCTAAAATTAATATCAAAGCTCTAAATTTTAAAAATAAATAAAAAACAGAAGCATGAAAGAATTTTTTTTATTATTTTTTCATATTTAGTGTTCATCAAATTAATATGTCTTCAATTGAACACAACTCTGTTTGTTTAAAGAAAAATAAAAAGTTGTAAAAAATTTCAACTAATTGTTATCCATCAAATTTATAATCTTCACTTCAACTTATTTACTGTTAAAATAAAGCAAAAATATCAAAAAAGAAAAACTAAGAAAATAAGAAACCTCAGTTGTAATAAATTTTTACTTAATTATAGTTCAAGTGATTCAAGTGATTTAATATGTAGGAGATATGTTGGACTGGACATTTGTAATTGTAATTGTGGACCGAAATCTATTTTGAATTTATGATGAGCCTGATCGATTTGGGCTTAAATTTTTTATACCCTGTTTATATCTATAAAAATTGTAATGTGGTCAATAAGTCGATTTTATTCCAAAACATGTTCTACAATTTTTAATATTAACTTTTACATCATTGAAAACCATTTTAATGATTTTAGAATCAGCACCTTATTATTTTCAAAATCGAATTACTTTGACTTTAGTCTTCCACATAGTTTTGAAAAGTTTCAACTGGACAACTAAATTGATGCAGCCAACCTTGTTGCTTTAAATCGTTAGTATATATATATATATATATATATATATATATTATTTAATTCAAATATTTATTAAATAAAATTTTATATTAATACAATTTTATGATCATTTGTATCTTATTATAACAAAAATAATTAAGCTATTGATCACAAAATTTCTAAAGTGGGATCTTCACATTTCTAATAATTTATAGACATTTTCAAAAATTCAAAATATAACATAGAAGAAAAAATCTAAATGTTTTTATGGTATAGTTAATGTGATTGTTTAATATCTATAATAATATAAACTAAATAAAAAAGAAACTAAGATACAAAAATTGTTATCAAATATTTATTATTCATAATCATTAATTTTCATATATATGTTAATCATATTAGGTAATTTCGTAGCTTTTATTTAAGGAAAGCTATTTAATTTGAATATTTATTTAATAAAAATTCATATAATACAATTCTATGATCATTTGTATCTTATTATAACAAAACAAATTAAGCTATTGATCACAAAATTTTCAAAGTGGGATCTTCAAATTTCTAATAATTTATAGACGTTTTCAAAAATTCAAAATATAACATATAAGAAAAAATCTAAATGTTTTTATTATATAGTTAATGTGATTGTTTAATATCTTTAATAATATAAAATAAATAAAAAGGAAGTAAGATACAATTTTTTATCAAATATTTATAATTCATAATAATTAATTTTCATATATATGTTAATCATATTAGGTAATTTCGTAACTTTTATTTAAGAAAAGTGCGAGATTGTTTTTTGTACATTATTTCATCAATTCGATAGTTAGTGAAAATTCAATTACGTGGGGTTTAAGCAAACAAGAGACTGTTGTGCTACCGTCATGTGAAGCTGAATACATGACATGGACTGAATCTATGGAACAAGCTATATGGCTTCAAGAGTTACATCGGCATACACTTGGGGAGTGCACAGAGAAGCGATATCATGATGAGAGCATCGGGAAATCGAAGCTCAAAGAGATGAGAGGTATTGATGAAGACTTATCAAAAATGGATTTCAAGTTTAAGAGGGAAAATGTTGGACTAGGCTTAAAAGAAAAAGAAACTTGAGAAATTAGTTAATGACCTAATCCTACCGAGTTATAGTTATGGAAAAGGATTAGAAAAATGAAAAATGAAATATGTTAAGTTCATAGAGTTTAGGAGAAATCTAATTTCGATATAAGAAGATACCAAGTGTGGTATAACTTATGAGTTTTGTGATTGACAGATTGAGATCTTATGGTTTTGAGTTATTTTCCTTAAGAGATTAATAAGAAAATTATTCTTATTATCAAAGTTCTTATTCATCCAAATTCGAGATTCTTTACTACCGCCTTCTAATTCAAATCTTATTCTGTCTCAGTTTCTGTCTTCTGCTTGAAGATAAATTGAAGAAGAGATGAGTTTTCAAGTGTGACTTCTTAAAGAAATGTGACTAAAAAAACTATGGAATGTCTCTCTATATATACACTACTTATCCCTATCGACTTGGTCCTTCACTACGTTTAATGTTTTCATTCGCTCTTCATGCATCTAACCAAAAAAACAGAAGATAATGTTCATATATATTAAACAGAACATTAACTATCTTCCCAATTCTAATATGGTCTTGTTTTGCCTCTTCTACTTATTCCACGTGGTTACGTTATGTGATGAAAGTTTTACGATTAACGTTTCTAAAAAAAAAAATTCTAGAAGAAAAATAACTTAATTTGACACTCTTAGATCGATGAGATAACATTTACTATCTTCCCACTTCTTAATAACATGGTCATGGTCGGTAAACAAATGTTTCGAGCTACGAATAAAACTTACCATCGAATATGGTGACCCATATAACTAGAGAAAGCGCATTGTGGGAAAACAGGAGAGGTGAATATAGACATTGCAAAGTTGTATTAAAGTTGGTTAGTCGTCTTGGTTCTAGTCAGAGAGGCAATTAGGGACATGTAGAGTGTGTAACGATGACGCTGCGCTCTATGAAAGTGATTGTAACATCCCAATTTTTATTATATAGTAATGTATACTGAAAGACTAAAAAGAACTGATTCGGTCACATATCTAGAACTAATTTCTTGATTAAGCATGCTTGATATGAAAAAAATATAAAGATGATTCACAATTGGAAAGTGATTCACTGTATCGAAACCAAAACATAGAAAAGGATTATGTTGTGATTGGAAGGTTCATAAATAAGTTTTTAGAGCTTAAAATAAATATCGATGCTCTCCCAACGATCTTGAAAAAATAGGCCCATGGGCCTAGAGAAGAGCGGGGTCACACATGAAGGACAAACAAAGGCATTACAAGGATATATATACACATTGATCTTGAGAAATCTTGAGAAAGGAGAGAATGAAATTAATGATTATCAGGAATGAAATCAGCATCGAGAAGGGATAGCACATAAGACGAAATTGGTGGATTTGTTTTGTGGTGTATTCAGTCTTCCACATTAAATTGACCACTATTTAACATAATAGTAGATATGAAGGGAGACATGGATGCTCTTCAAGTGCCGTCTATGCATGTTTTGCAAATTCCATTAACAAATTCTTCACGAGTCTCATTCGCTCTCTAAAGAATATTTCGGTTTACCTAAGAGTAGGACGTCGTCGTCTTCGCATAAAGAAGAAACTTTTAAAAGCATGCTAGCCGAAATACATTTATTGACTCATTATGTTACCATATAGACTTTTTCCTTCTAAACATATCAACGCTCATTTGAAATTTTTCTGAGGCCTATTAGTCGTCTTTGTAGGTGCAGTGACATCAGAGTAAAATGCAGAAATAAATAAGACATAATTTTTTCTCTTTTCGAATTTACTAAAACAAGAATTTTTTAGGATACCCAAATCACAAGCTAAAACTCACCATATATTCTAGATTTTTGTTTATCAGAATCACTTAACCCGAGCTAAACTCCTCATGAGTCTAGACTTCAATCTTCCAATATTCTGGAAATACGTCAACAACTACGTCAAAAACTAACGCAGAGCAATAACATTAAAGACTTGATTACACATGCACTAAACAAAGATCTTTCTACTTTTCTTTTCTTTTTCTGCAGAGACGACACTCTCTTCATACATGCACGTCCTCCATGTTTAGATAGCCAGAACTTACTTTTTAAGTTCTTCCAAAATCAACTTAACTAACTTTCATTTTTCTTTCAAGGAATAACTCTCTTATTTTTTCATCTTCAAGTAATATCATTTACTTTTAATGTAAACTTTCCAATAAATATATTACTTCTTGTCTAAACTTAATAAACCCACAAACCTCACAATACAAGAACTTCAACCAGTCCCATCTTCACGACACACATATGTACTACCACATGTAATATTTCACGAATTGATACAGAATATTCATCTTCAATCTTATGACTTCTCCAACTCCAACAAACTATGTGGAGTGTTTTTATCAGCAATCTCACTCTATGGCAGCTTTTTCTGCTGGTCTATTGCCAAGTGATACAGAGAAAAAAAACAATAAATCTTCTGATTTGCTTCTTCACTATCTTCTGAATGAAACAGGGGAAAAAACAGAACACTTGTGTGAATATTTTTCTCTTTTGTAACAAAACAAGTACGATACATGTTCATGTTCAAAGGGTAAGAGGCTTCAAACTTTTCTATTTAACCGTAAATATTTATTGAAGAAATACTCGTCTCTAATATTACTGGTGAAAAGAGATAATCATATTGTTGACACTTCAAGTCTCCCAAATCATCACATATGGTCGATGATAAGTTAAAGAGATGAAGACAAACACATTTAGGAGATAGTATAGGTCGTATACTAATAAGTCCCTCTCATATCCCACTTGAACATTTTCCAAGAAGACCAGATTTTTATGTAATATCAGCGGAGGTTAAGAAAGGGTAACAAAAACAAAACAAAAATGAAGAGAAAAGATAGCTGATCTGGTAAATGACCTATGAAGAGATTCTGTTTTCTTCTACTTTCTATTCATATATCCGAGGAAACAAAAAAAAAAGTCAATTGTGCAAAAAAACTATCGCTCTGCCCTAATTTCCTGGCCAAACGGTAAAAATATTAAGTTAATGAAGAGACGACTAATAACTTATAAGTCAACTAGTAAAGCCATATTTTTATAAGTCGCGAGTCTTGAGTCTGTCTGTATTCGTCCACTATCTAGGAGTTATTGTGCATAAAAGACCACTACTTTTGTTTTTCTATCTGTGTGGTGTACGTCTCCAAGAAGAAATAAGCTTGTCAAGTTAACTTCCGGCGAAGTAATCCGACAATGCGAGCTTCAACAGTTTTACTCTGTTGTGTTGTTCTGATTCAGCTGTTTGCTGGTCTAACCGATGCTCGATCTAGTAGTCCATGGCAAACACTCAGTGGTGAGAGTGGTCTCACTTTCTATATCTTTCTTTAAGCATGAATGTCTGGGAAAAATAGGAGAAAACAGTACTTGGACTTTCCTTTTATAGATGTGTATCAGAAGTTGGGATACTCATAGATATTCTCTTCTCTTAAAATAACTTGTGATTACTTTCTCTTTTATTTTTACCAGGTGATGCGCCTCTAGTAATTGCTCGTGGTGGGTTTTCTGGATTGTTTCCAGATTCGAGTAGTGTTGCTTACGGTTTTGCAGTGCAGACAAGTGTACCCGGTGCTGTTCTATGGTGTGATGTTCAGCTAACCAAAGATGGAGCTGGGATTTGCTTTCCTGACTTGAAACTAAACAATGCTTCAACTGTTGAATACGTTTATCCAAATCGCCAAAAATCTTACCCAGTTAATGGAATCTCTACACAGGGGGTGTTCACCATCGATTTCTCCTTGACAGATCTCAGTAATGTTGCTTGTAAGTTTTTATGGACTCAGTTACAGTTTCTGTAAAATAAAATAAAATAAAAAGAATTTTGTGTGTTTTTTCTTTAGTTCTCACAAATGTCTTTCTTTTTTTTGCTTTCACATGTTTGAAGTGATCCGAGGAATATATTCTCGGTCAGAAAAATTCGATGGAGTGTATCCCATTTTGTCGGTTGAAGATGTAACCATGCAGATTAAACCAGAAAGCTTTTGGTTAAATGTTCAGCACGATGCCTTCTACGCGCAACAGAATCTGAGCATGAGTAGTTTTCTGATATCAGCTTCAAGAACTGTTTCCATTGACTACATCTCTTCCCCTGAAGTGGATTTCTTCACAAAAATTACTGGCCGTTTTGGGCGTAATGGACCGATTTTCGTGTTCCAGTTTCTTGGAACAGAAGATTTTGAGCCGACAACAAAACAAACTTACGGTTCTATCTTGAGTAACCTGACTTTTGTCAAGACATTTGCTTCAGGGATTCTTGTCCCAAAGTCTTACATATTGCCCCTTGATGACAAGCAGTACTTGCAGCCTCCTACATCCTTAGTTCAAGATGCTCACAAGGCAGGATTACAAGTATATGTGTCAGGTTTTGCCAATGATATTGATATCGCTCACGACTATAGTTTTGATCCGGTGTCTGAGTATCTATCTTTTGTGGACAATGGAAATTTCTCTGTTGATGGTGTGCTCTCTGATTTTCCCATAACTGCATCTTCATCCATTGGTAAGCAAAATCATTCCAAGATGTTTATTGATCTCCTTGAAACATAACTTCAAATACTCAAATTAATATTTTTCTTTCATATTTTCCTCAAGACTGCTTCTCCCACCTTGGCAAAAACGCTATAAAACAAGGTAGCAAGAGTAATTACTTTATATAGTTTTTTTCTTATTGTAGAAAAGAGACCTACCTATAGTTGACTTGACTCTGTTAAATGGTTCATGCTTCAGTTGATTTTCTTGTTATATCAAAAAATGGAGCGAGTGGGGACTATCCTGGATGTACAGACTTGGCATATAATAATGCCATCAAAGATGGTGCTGATGTTATCGATTGCTCAGTCCAGATGTCCAGCGACAGTATACCTTTTTGCTCAAGTTCAATAGATCTCTTGAACAGCACAATGATCTCCCAAACACCTCTCTCGCAACGTTCAACACATGTTCCTGAGATTAGTTCAAATAGTGGGATATACACTTTTAATCTCACATGGGCTGAGATCCGGAGCTTGCGTCGTAAGTTTCTACTCCTACTTAACTTAAAAGAGGTTACATCAAACAATTTTACATTCTCCAAGCTTGATACTATATGGTCAAAATTATATACCTCGAGTGTTACCATAAATATTCTCCCCTCGTTTTGTGCAGCTGCGATTGAAAACCCCTATAGGCCATATAGTATGTTCAGGAATCCGAATGAGAAAAATTCTGGAAATCTTATTTTGCTTTCTGAGTTCCTAAACTTGGCAAATAATTCAACGTCGCTCTCCAGTGTTTTAATCAGTGTAGAAGTGAGTTCTCTTGCTTCTTCATATTTTTTTGTTTATTTATTTATTTATTATTATTATATTTTTGAATATCAAAAGGTTCAGGGCAAAAATTCATAATCTCCCCGGTCCAAAACCAATTATGTAAAATCATAGAACCAATAACAATGAATTTGAATATAAATTCTAAAATCACATAACCAATAACACGAGATTTGACTTGTATTTTCAAATTCATTAAAATACATAAACCAATAACACCCATAACCACAGCCCATAATCTTACCTGTTAATATTATGATTTTGACAATCAGACTATGACGTCTTCTAACGGCAGATCCACTTAACTTTTGTTGTGTCTTTCAGAATACAGTATACCTGAGAGAGAAGCAAGGGCTCGACGTGGTCAAAGCGGTTCTCGATACCCTTATGGAAACTGGATATAGCAATGGAACAACCAAAACAAAGGTCATGATTCAGTCAACAAACAGCTCGGTTCTTGTTGACTTCAAGAAGCAGAGCAAGTATGAGACTGTCTACAAAGTGGAAGAAAAAATTGTTGATATTAGTGATTCTGCTATCGAGGACATAAAGAAATTTGCTAATGCTGTGGTCATCGGAAGAGATTCAGTTTTTTCTTTATTTGATTCTTTCATTACTAGGCAAACCAAGGTTGTGGAGAAGCTCCAGAAGTCTAAGCTCCAGGTTTATGTGGAACTGTTTCGGAACGAGTTTGTATCTCAACCATATGACTATTTCGCTGATCCAACCGTCGAGATAAACTCATATATCACTGGAGCCGGTATCAATGGAATCATCACAGAGTTCCCTTTCACAGCCGCAAGATACAGAAGTAAGTGGCCCCAAACTTTCAGAACCAAAGATTTCACAATAATGCCTAACTTTGTTCCCTTCCGCAGGGAATCGATGTTTGGGGGAAACAAAAACTCCACTTTACATGGCTCCTTTAGAACCGGGTTTTCTCTTACAAGCTGTGAATGTCATACCTCCAGCCCAAGCGCCAACGGTCTTCACAGATGATGATGTAATTGAGCCACCACTACCTCCGGTTACAGAAAAATCCCCAACCTCAGCCCTTGGAACCTCATCAACCAATGCACAAGCACCTAAGCCTAGCGGACAAACTCGACTCACTCTGTCTCTTCGCCTCTCTGTTTTTGCCTCTCTGCTACTTCTGTGATCAGCCATTGATCTTATCACTTCTTTGTTCATAATGTCTTCTTCCCTCGTAGTTTCCCTGTGTGACTTACTCAAATCTTTCTTTCCCTTGTGAGCCGTTGTGAATCTTTGTCGTGCCAACTTCTGTAGATTCACTTTTAAATATTAATCTGCTGTGTTATATTAATATTCTGGTCGGTTTTATATCAAGTCAATGTCAGAAGTATGGACATAAGTATCCACATCATAGCGAGTTGCTAACTTATGCAACAGGATTTGCATCCGAGAGGAATGGATCGACCCATACACCCGTAAGATATACTGCTACAGTTCCCAAATGAATATTCAAGAGCCCAACGTCCACATGTTCACTCCGGATCTGACCTGACTCGGTTCCAATTATTTTTATACTCTATGCTCGACTTTACAAAGCAACTTCTTCATAATTTTTAATTCTTTATTTGTTTTTGCGCATAAGCATAATGCAAGAGATCTCTGAACATGAATCACTTTGGTTATGTTGAGAACTCTGCAAATTAAACTTGAAAATGTAAAAAACTAGAGAGAAAACTCGACTGAGGCAAATAATCAAAGCTAACGCAGTGAATCAACTTTTAATTGATGGTCAGAAAAGAAATTTTCTTTTTTTGAATGACTAGGAGTGAATACATAGGCTGTATAACCTGCTCAAATTTACCTTCAAAACAACTCTGTAATTTCAAAGTGTCAATTGTAATATTTAAAGATTGAATCAACAACAGGGATTGGGATCACTCAATAGACTAATAAATATCAGACTAAGCTAGGTCTGAATAGTTGTAATGCAGTAAATATCACAAAGTAAGTCAGTTACAAGATAGGCGGAGGAAGAGTTAGATTTAGGGGGCCTTATTGTAATAGGGATTTGAGAAGGTTTTGAAGATTTTAAGTTTTGGTGGAATTTGAGAGTTTTAGTTGAATCCAAAGATTCTGGTGGGGATTTAGTAGGAGAATTTGGTATGATTTGGTGAAATCTGTTTTTAATATTCAGATTATTTTCCAGCACCAGTTTATTTCTTCTTTCTCGATATGCACCTTTGTACACCAAAATAAAAGTTCACAAACTACTTCTCTTCACAACGAAGTAGTCTTTGTTGTGAGTGTCTTCTTTTGATATGTCTTGCCATAAACCATCTCACACATATCAACCAAGCAATATACCAGTATTGTTGTCACCATAACTATTTAAAAAAAAGACAAAAACTTATAACTTTCTTTATGTGTATATCAGCGCTGAGATCCGCTAAAAATATCATCATTCTACATTAAAAGTTTACGTGGAGGAGAATCACTGACTTGAGAGTTCGATCATCACCATCATCATCATCACTCTCAATAGATATGATGAGTCTGACCTGGTGACACTCTCGGCATGAGTTTCCCAGCTTGAGCCAGAGGTGGACACTGTTTCTCCAGAGGCTTCATCTGATTCTGCTCTGTTGAATAAACTTGTTCTTCTCCTTCTGAGCTTGTTCCAGACTCGGTTCCTCGATCCAACAACAAAGTTGGTTTCATACTAGCCATCTTCTGTGACGTTCTGCTAGGCTTCTCGAAACCAACGGACCTCAGAGGACGAGGCGGTAACGGCGGTCTCGACTTAACCAGAACAATCTGATCATCATAACGGCTTCGAACGGTTGCATTATTATTATTCACACTTCTCAGGCTAGGTGCTACGCTCGATGTTCTTGTAGTCTTCTGACTCATTTGCCTACTCCTTAAATAGCTTTGTCTCGGTTCCATCAACGCTTTCTAGTCTAACCTTTAAGAAGGCATTAAAGAAGATGAGTAACCTTCTTCTTCTTCTTCTTCTTTTTCCATAGGAGGAGGGTTGCACGGCCGTGTTCTTTCACCACAAGTAGAACAAAACTGAAAAGCAGAGAGCTGTGTTTCGATAAGTTTCGATTGAATCAACGACTTCATGTGTTAAAGCAGCCTTACTAGGCAACTTGACGACGATACCCCCTGAGACAGAGTTTACTTTAGAAGTACTCGGTGTAGACACCCTCCTCTCTGGTAAATCTAACTGTGCTTGTGCAAGTACCTGTAACCAAGTACATGGAATGTCGAGAGGTTTTGTTCTCTTTGTTACAGTCAATTTCAATCCTTTTGTAGCCATGCTCAGACCAAACATAAAAACTCAAGCTTCGTCTTCCACGTAAAGGATATAACGAAGAAGAATATAGATTTTCGAATAATCCGACACCTTATTCATTTCTTCTTGTTGATTTTTTTTTAAAATACCATCTATGTAGATGGTATTCTTTCTTATTGAATTTATAGGGTAAATGATGGTTTCTAATAACCCAAAAGAACTTTTTATAAATCCCATTGATGAAATCCATGTTTTACAGTAAGAGGAGATTTGATAGGATTTCTATAAATACTATATCCAATAACCATAGATTTGTAAAGGTTCTTATAAATACCATGTTCAATAAGGGAGAATTTGACCAAATCATATCTTTTTGTGAAATCCCCAATCCAATAAGCCCCACTTAGGCTCTGAATGGAAAAAACGTATCAAGCGTTGCAGATCAAGCAGATCGAGTGGAACAAGAGTGAATCTAGCCGTACAAGTGTGGTTCTAGCGGATCTATCGGTCTAAAATATATGTTTGAATGGTGAAAGTGGATAAAAAGCGGTTCAAAATATTATTAAAAAAATATAAAACATTATATTATTAATTATTCTCATAATTAAAATTACTTTAATAATTTATAAATGTGATAAATATAAAATTTCCATACATACCATTAAAATTTATATAATTACAATTAAATTAAAAATAATTTATTATTACTAATATTATCTAGTTTTTTATATACTACATATTCGAATAAAAATATAATATTTTAAGATATATTAGATTTTTACTATATAATTTTCATATTTAAATTATTTATTTAAAATATAGTTTATAAGTGCGATAATATAATTTTATAATGCATATATATATATTGTTATACTTATATTTATAATATTATATCTATTATTTTAAACAGTATAACAAAACAAAACAATATTATTTAAAATAATAACATATATCTATAAATAGTAGAAACACACAGACACACGAATTTATCAATCACACTATCAAAATATTAAAATTAATAATATATGTCTTAAATAATCAAGTTAAAATAAAACAGTACAAAAGGCATAAGATACACTCCAATTTTGCTGCATATTACTGTCCATAGCAGTTCTCATACTTTTGTTCATATAATTGAACCACAAGTGATTCGGTAATATTTTATTATTTTAAATAAGCAGTCTATCCTAAAGTTACACAATTTGTTGAATGGAGTAAAAAGATGGTTCGTCCGCTTCACCCTAATCGACCGCTTTTTATCCACTCCTCATTCATAATCTTTGTAAAATCAGTCAGATATTTCAGTTAACAGATGTCAGTGGTTTATTAAGAACTTTTCTAGAACTCAAATTACAATAATCAAATCAATCAGCTTTTAGCTATGAAATTATCTATGTTTAGATCCTAGAAATTCAAATTTCTTTGTGAATTCAAATAATTAAGAGAAGCATTAAAATCAGTTTTGATAATGTTCGATAAATATATATAACCCATGTTTTGCCGATAAATATTTAGCTACTCAAGATTATTTCAAGAAATCAATAATACCGTTGTGTCTACCAATTATCCTATAATCTAGATTTCAGATTGTCAATCCAGATCTAACATTAAGAACAATCAAAACGAAAAACTCTATAGATAACCCTTGTAATTCTATTAAATTTAGCAATTCATCCTCAAACCCTAAATACTACTGTTGGTTTATTCAGACATAATCAATGAACTCATATTCGAACTCATAATAAATTACATTAAAATAAAGATAGAATACTGGAGTTCTAAATTAATCTCTGAAGTTATTTTTATTTTTCTTTCCAAAGCTCTCTAAAAGTAAATAAAGAGCCTAAACAAATCAGTATATGTAAGGTTTAAAGAAGTTTGAGACTTCTTTGTAAATACTAGAAACTTTTGGAAAAACATATAAATACTAGAAACTTCTGGACCAATTTCTTTGCCAATTAAAAACTAAATTTTAATCTTTTATAAAAGATATATTTGTTATAATGTTTCTCACAATAACATCCTTATAAGACTTATATTTTTTTCGCAATGATTCAAATTCAATGATAATGTTGGAGTCGTTTTACTCTCAATTAATCTTTGTTATGTTGTTTACATTTAAAGAAGTTAGACTAACATATCATAAATTATTATTCTCTTAAACCAAAACTATTCGCATGATTACACAACTAATCTTAAATACTTCTGTACAAACATAAAACCAAGATTAACATAAGAGTGGCTAATAGGATCAAAAGATTATAACGACAATGACCAAAACTTGGCTTTAAATGAAAAAAAGTGTACCTCAACTTCAGTCAAATGCAAAAGTGATTCCAAAATACTAGTGAAATTACTATCATCCTCTGACGACATAAAAATGAATTCATTTTTTAAATTATATTTTATATTGATAAATTAAATAATGAATGAGCATTTACAAATGATAAGTTGGATATAGATCAAAACTGAGCTGAAGAAAGAGAACCCTAAACAATTTTTATTATCTTGAATATACCTCAGACCAGCGACGAAGTAGACCTTCCAGCTTATGAGTGCATGTGTACTTCAAAGAGAAAATCTTGTTCATAAGCTTTATCAATACATCGGATCATTGTTTCCGTTGTAAACGAAACTCCCTGATGCCGTCTCGATTTTCTTTTCTGCCAATTGTTATACACAGTAGTGTGAAAAGCCATCTTAAGCAGAATAACATCCAGATTGTTTCGGGGCTGTCGCCTAAGAGAAGCCACCGTAGTGGACCAGTCCGGAGAGGCTGAGGAACCTAGAAAATTGGCTGTTAGAGTAGTCCAAATTGTAAATATGATTGGGCAGGCAAAAAACAAGTGACCCCTGCTCTCTTCTGTTTCCCCACATAACATACATCCTTGTGTGATCCCCCATTTATTCATCGAACACCTGTAGATAATCTATCTTTAAAATACAGCCAGACAATAAAAGCATGTCTTGGAACCCCTTGAAATAACCAGACAAGATTAAACCAGGATACCTCATGCCCCCAAACTCAAATCTGAGCCCAAGTTCTCGATGTATAAAAATGATCCTTATACTCTTCGTCATCACGTCTCCAACGAATGACATCCCGTCCTGTGCCTGGAGTTGGCTTCCCCTGCATTCTCAATCTCATCATAAACAGACCCAAAGACTCTCCTTTCTCAACTCCTCAAACTCCACTCCACTTCGGTACAAACATCAGATACGAGCGCTTGCCGAGGAACGCCAAGATAGGATAGACCCAACTCTTGAGTCTTATCTATTATCAGTCCAGTTCCAAGCCAGTTGTATAACCAGAAATATGTTGTAGTACCACTCTGAACTTCACATCTCATGAACTCCGCTGCATGTGGTCGCAATTTCAGCAATTTTTTCCACATCCAGGAACCTTTATTAGTCTCTTTAACATCGCCAAAAGACCCCCTCTTCATCAACTCAATACAAGCCCAGTCCACCCAAAGAGAACCCGACAAGGAGAAGAGCTTCCACACCGGACCCAATATGCAAACACTTCAGAGGTTTCTCGAAGTTTTCGTATGCCCAGACCACCTTCGCTTGTGGGCAACATAAATCTTTCCAAGCAACTTTTGCCTTGTGATGAATATTTGGCGATCGCGACCAAAGAAATGCACTACAAAGGCTTTCTATTTCTTACAAACAAGCTTTAGGTAAGATAAAAGCAGTGCACCAGAAGTTAATTACACTCGATATGACTAATTTGATCAGTTGGAGTCTACCCGCAAAGGAGAAATACCAGTGGGACCAAGAAAGAAAGTTACTCTGGATTCTGTCTATAATCGGCTCGTAGTCGAGTCTAGTGCCTTAGACATTAATAGGAGACCCAAGTATCAGAATGGCAGGAACCCTACTGAGAGTCCTCTAGATTCAGCATTCTGTTGCAGAAAAAAAGTTTATTCTGACCTTCGGAGTATATAGATGACTTTGCTGCATTAATATGTAACCCAGACATTCTTGCAAACTTATCCATCCCACTGAGAACACCATCAAGAGAAGATACTTTACCATCAGTAAAGACCAAGATATCATCTGCGAAACTTAACTGCATCTATCTCAATGTCTTACATGTAGCGTCGTACCCAAATCCATCCTCAGCCTCTTTATTCAGTAGTCTGGACAGAACATTGTTCAATATCACATAGAGGTAGGGTGATAAAGAAAAACCTTGTCTTATTCCTCAGGCACTGAACCCTCGTTTTCACCGTTTATAGCCAATGAGAAATATACAGTCGAGACACAAAGATGAATCCAAGAAATAAACAGCTCCGGCAAACCCATATCCTGCACAACAGAAACTATGAAACCCCACTTCATAGTATCAAATGCCTTAGGATATTGAACGTGACTGTAGATCGATCAGTAGTATAACTGATATGATAACCCTTGACAACTTCATTTTCCAGACAAATATTTTCCATCAACAGCCTCCCTTTTATAAAAGCCCACTGGTTCGGTTCAATGGCGAAAGGAAAAATCTTTTTCAACCTGTTGGAAAGTAACTTTGAGATCACCTTATAAATCAGGTTATAACACGTGATCGGCCTGAAGTCTTTCATTTTCTGGGCAGGAGTCTTCTTGGGTATCAGAGAAAGAATAGTGAAATTTACTCCCATAGGTAGAAATCCAAACTGAAAGAAAGATTGTATCGTAATAACCAAATATCTTCCTACTGTGGGACAAACTGCTACAAAACACTCTTTCGTATATCCATCTGGTCCTGGGACTTTTCCATTAAGCAGTGACATCAAAGTTCTGTGTATCTCTTCAGATGTGAAAGAAGCAACCGGCATATACGCATCTGTCATGGAGCACCTATAACTAAGAAGTTCTTGCAGGTCTTCCATATCGGTGTTATCTGCACTATCCGGCTAAGACTGCATAAACGCTGGAAGTAGTTTATTGCTTCTCTTTGATGGCAGAAGGCTTAGTGAGAATCTCTCCATCCTCTGTGAAAAGAATATTTATATTATTCATATCTTTTCTTTCCTGACAAGGATTGTGAAAGAATCGCTGTTCTGGTCACCTAGAGCAAGCCACTGGATTCTTGACTTCTGCCTGTACTGCTGCATTCCTAAAAACAAAATGCATTATTAGGAATATAACGGCGCGAAGTCTTATGTGGTTTGTAAGTTTTCTGTGAGAAGACTTCTTCTCAAGTAGTAGATCTTAAAAATAATTTATAAATTGTATTAAAAATTATAAGGGAAAAGTTGAAATCACATAATTAAAATATTTGTAAATGATATAAATTAATATCTTGTAAATTGAATTGTTTTCAACATAGACATGTGAAATATGTGTAGTATGTTTTTTATTTATAGGGTTAGATTTTGGAAGCCTAACTTTTTTTGAAAAAATAAAACTTGACATGTATTTTTTTGTTTCTTAAAATATGTTGTACATTTAGAGTTTAGTAAAATGTACAACATATTTTACTTAAAATCAACTTTAAAAAATGTAATGTTTCACACCCCAAAACTCTTCAACCTCTCTTAATCTCTTTGAACTTGAAAACACCAAATTTTATATTAATTTCTCATTTTTGTCTCATGTTTTTCTCACTGATTTATCTTGTTTTTGCAGGTTTTTCATTACATAGTTCTCATATTCCACACATTTAAGGGTAGATCTATAAATCATTTACTTTATTTGGTAGCCTCTTGTTGCTTAAATCTCTTTATTTTTGAAAATTCTTTATGTTTCTTAAAGCTTTTACAATATTTTTGAAGTTTTCTGTGTTTTGAAGTCATTTGAATACTTTTAGATATGCAGGTTTTCAGATATGAGTTAAACTTTGGAAAACTTCCCTTTTTAGAGAAGTCTTCTCATAAGTCTTTTAACATATAATCTACTAGAAGCTACAGGAGGTACGATAAGTTTTCTGATGGAGTCTTCTCTATGTCTCCTCTTTCATAACAAATCTGAGAATTTTGGTAAGTCTCTATGTCTGATTTTTCTCCATTTGGTAACCTTTTGTTGCTTAAATCTCTTACCTTTTCAAAACTATTTTTGTTGTTTAGAGCTCTTATCTTATTTTAAGATTTTCTTTATTTTGATGTAATTTGAATGTTTTTGGATATGCAGTTTTGTCAGATCTGAGTCAGATTTTAGAAGACTTTCAGGGAAATTTTCTCGTATGTATCCTAACATATAATGCACTAGAAGATTTTCAGGAAGTCTTCTGGCAAATTCTTATTCCACGTCTCCTCTTTCGTAATAGATCGGAGCGTTTTGGTAAATCTCCATATCTGATTATATTTTTCTTCATTTGGTAACTTATTGTTGTTAAAGCTTTTACTTTTTGAAGATTTGTGTTGTTGTTTAAATATCTTGCCTTATTTTTTGATGATTTTCTCTGTTTTGAAATCATTTGAATGATTTTCGATTTGCATATTTTCAGATCTTAATCCGACTTTAGAAGACTTCCAGAATATTTTTCTGAGATATAATGCACTAGAAAACTTTCTGGAAGTCTTCTTATGAACTTTTCTCTATGTCTCCTCTTTTATAACAGATTTGAGCATGAGGACTATCGAAATCTTCTATAAATTCTATAATCTAAAACCTGAACATGATGACTATTAAAGTTTATGATTTGTATGTCAAGTGGTGTCCAACCTTATCTATGTGGGGGAATGATCTCTAACTCCAAGTGTAATAGTTTTGTTTACGGTATGTTTTGTGATTTGTATGTGTACTCTTTTAATTGTGTATTCTTTTGTAAATTTGAAGAGATGTTAATGAAACGAGTTTAGTAAATATGTTCATGTCTACAATATTACAACCTCAATAGCAAAACACAATAACACAAAAATTTAGGTAAATTTACTAAACTAAGGGAGAAGATGTCAAAAAACATATTTAAATTCAAAAAATATCAAAACATTACATAAGAGAAGAACATATAACACTTTCACTAGAAGTCTTTGGTGAAAACTTCAGAAGAATTATGGGATGTCTTCTCGGAAGACTTCTCAGAAAACTTAAAATTTAGGAGGAAATTCGTAGCAAAAATTTAAAATATAAGCAGAAAATTTAAGCGGAAACTTCAATTGTAAGTAAAACTTAAATTTTAAATATCATAAAAGTTAAAAAAGTATATATTATGATATAAGAAGACATGTTAAACCACATGACTTGATATTTTTGAAATTACTTAACATTTTTTACGTTAAAAACAAACATATCTTAATGTTACAACACTTAAAAATACAAGTTTACAAAAACTAACGTGGAAGACTTCCACGAATAACAAAAACACAGAAGTCTTCTTAGATTATCTAGAAACATTAATAACGTGAATGTTGGTAACCTCATAATTATTACCAATTAAATTATATATTCCATTCATAATCTCTAATATTGACTAATATACATGAATTAACAAAAAAATATTTAAAAAATCTTTATATTTTCGAGAAAATGAAAGTTTATTTTACATTCAATTAGAAGACTTCTACAGACGTCTTCTCATATTGTTGTTGAAGTCTACCAATTATGTCATTTTAAAAATTGTAAATTACGAAAGAAGATTTTCACAGAAGTTTACTCTCCAACAGAATTCTCTAAAAGTCTTCCTCTGTAAATATTTGCTTACTTTTATTTTTGAAAAATTCTTAGAAATACCACATAAAACTTACGGAGAAGTCTTATAAGATAAACATGTTAGTTTTGCAATTGACCAAATTGTGTCAGAAATTTAAATTTCTCTAGAAGTCTTCTTAACTGTCAATGGAAGTCTTTTTTTTTGTTAAGAAAGAAAAGTTAGAATATTTCCAGAGAAGTCGTATCTAAAACACACACACACATAAAGTCATGCAAAACTAACCTATGCATTGACCAGAAGAATTCTGTATAAGTCTTCTACGACGAGAAGACTCAAACGGAAGTCTTATACGGAAATCTTCTCTCATGAACAGATCTGAAATTTTAATCATTATTAAATGCAATAAGGTTCATGTTTAACTTTTACAAGGACACACTTAATGAAAGTTACCAACTCGTTCTTAATCAAAAATCGTTAAGTAAATCTAATAAGTTTATAAATTTTGAAATAAAAAAGTTGAGTTTTTGGAATGAAATAAGAGAGGAAACAAAAGAGAAAATGGTTTGTGTGTGTAATAAATAAGAATATGAAAATGTAGATGTTGATTTGAGGTGAATTTAGAGCTTGAAATTTGTTATTCATGGTAGTTGGTGTATTGATGATAATGAAAATGTTATAAATAAAGAGGAAGATAAAGGTGATTGAATAAAACAAGCATTTTTTTTAAAAAAGACATTTTTATGAATAATCTGAATTTTTCAGCTGAATATGACAAATGAAAGTTCTAAAACAATCATAATTTGTTTTTGCATTTAACTTTAAATTTTGACTTGTTTTTTACAAAAATCCCAAAAAAATTATTGTACATGTGATATCATTGTTAGTTAAATTACCAAAGATACCATCCACATCAGCCAAATTAGATGATGTGGCAATTGATGTAGCAAATAATATATGATTTCACCTACAAATAAATAAAATATATGTTAACGTCATTTAAATTTTTCGAAAGTATTTTTTGCACGATAATATAAACAAGTTATAAATTAAACATATAAAAATATGTTTGGTATTAAATGACAGTTTTCCCTACCAAAGTTTTAAATAACTTATTTATTAAGAATATATTAAAAACATTAAATATGAAATGCACTGTATTTAATTTTGTGCAAAGCCAAACTCACATTATGCGGACGAACCTAATTTCCCTACCAAAGTCTTAAATAGCGTTTTCTACCCTCCATATACAACATGTAATCCGTATACAACATGATGTTCAATTCATCGAGGGGCATCATCTTCTTCTTCTGTTTAAAATACTTTTTTGTCTAAAATCAGCTCATGAAAGTCTTTTCACCGAAAGAATATCACCAGTCGACATTCCATCAGGCATCAGCTTCTATCTCAAGTGGAGACAATTGAAACGTTGTTAATCACTCCATAATCCGGCCATTCTGTTCACCAGAAAAGTGACTCCCGCTACTTTTCCAAATTTGGTTAGAATCATATACTGTCTCTATAGTCGACTCATCTTGTCTTCCTTGGTCTCTTTATCATCTTATTTGGGACCATTGAACTCATCTTTGTGGCAGGATCTTGCAGCACTCGATCTGCAATGATGGGATTGCTCAGTAGTACCAGAATCTGAGACTGGGCCGTCTTGTTGTGGCAAGAACAGTAAGCTAAACAACAATCTCCATTAAAACAATGAATATCGTTAGTTGAGCCATTAAAACATTTTCCATTAAAACAAATGATACTTGGCACTCTAGCTCGGGAAGAGATAAAGGGACATCAACAAACACACTCTTTCTCAAATCCATTTTTAGATTTAAAAAAGGACAAAAACACGTGAATTATACGTATATAAATAAGGTTTTAAAAGCTGTCTACATATTCACAAAATCAACGCTACTTATATCTACTGAACTCTCCAGTCTCCACCCATGGCAAAAGAAATCTCCAAACACATATTGTCCTTCGTATTGATTTTACTACTCCCCTCCACGACTGTCTCTTTTGACTTGAAAAAACCTTGCAGGAGTTTCGTTCGAAGATGTATATTCTGTATCAGTTCGTGAAGTACTACAGGAGGTAGTACATGTGTGTGTCATGAAGATGGGCTGAGTTGGAGTTCGTGTCTTGTGATGTCTGTGGGCTTGTTAAGCTTGGAGAAGAAGTAATATAATTACTGGAACATTTACATTAAGTGTAAATGGTATTACTTGGAGAAGAAAAGGCAAGAGAGTTATTTCCTAAAGAGAAAATGGAAAGTTGCTTAAGTTGCTTTTGGAAGAACTTGTGGAGCAAGTTCTGGTTATCTACATAAGGAGGACGTGCCTCTATGGAGAAAGATGTCTCTACTAAAAAAAAGAAGAGTTGAGAGATCGTTTGGTGTGTGCTTGTGTGATCAAGTCTTTGGTGTTATTGTTCTGCGTTAGTTGCTGGCGTAGTTGGTGAAGTACTTCCGTGAAGTGGAATATTGAAGCCTAGACTCAGGGAGAGTTTAGCTCGGGGTTTGGAGGATCCTGATAAATAGAAGTCTAGACTCTAGGGTGAGTTTTAGCTTAGGATTGAGGCTAATCCTAAAGGATTCTTGTAATAGAAAAGATTGGTGTAAGACTCTCTTATTCTAGTGAATTCGAAAAGATAAACTTGTGTGTTTTACTTTCTGCTATTATTTCTCTGCCCTCACTACATTAACAATTGGTATCAGAGCGGGGCTCGATAGAGTTAACGACTTAGTTTCGAGTAGATCAAGGTGAGTGACAGAGACTGCGTCAGGAAGAAGAACAGAGTTTGTGATGGCGGCATATCAAGAGCGAACGTCTATGACAAAACCCCCACGTCTTGATTCATCCAATTATGGATATTGGAAGGTTCGTATGCAAGCTTTTATCAGTGGGCTTGATGAGGATTGTTGGAGTTCTATTGAAGCTGGTTGGAGTCCTCCGGTGATGCTTAATGATGAGAAAGTTGAAGTTCTTAAGCCAAGAGATATGTGGACTGCTGTAGAGAAGAAGGCTTCAAGTTGCAACTCTAAGGCGAAGACTGCAATTTACAATGCTATTGATGCGAGCTACTTCAAGTTGATTTCTCAATGTGCTTCAGCTCAGAAGGCATGGAAGACTTTGGAGAATATGTTTGAAGGTACTACAAGTGTGAAGCGTACCAAACTGGATATGTTAGCATCAAGTTTTGAGAATCTGAGGATGGATGAAGAGGAAACCGTGGCTCAGTTTAGTGCTAAGTTGTGTGATATTTCCAATGAATGTTTTGCACTTGGAAAGCAGTACAAGGACAAGAAGCTGGTGAAGAAGCTGAAGAGATCGTTGCCATCCAAGTTTGAGTCAAAGATCTCTGCTGTAGAAGAAGCTCACAATCTGGATGAGACCTTTTGATGAGTTTGTTGGGATTCTTCAAGCTTTTGAGCTGAGTAGATTACATGGAGGAAAGGTGAAAAGCAAAGAAGATCCACATGGTATTGCTTTGAAGAGTTCATCTTCTGAAGATCCTATGGTGTTGCTGTCAAGAGATTTTGCTGGCTATCTGAAGCGCAGAGAAGAGAGGATGAAGAATGCAAGAAGAAGTGATTCAGGCAGATCATCATCAAGGGTACAATGCTATGAATGCAATGGATTTGGCCATGTCCGCAAAGAATGTGGGAATTTACTGAAGTTAAAGAAGAAGGATGAATCTGGTACTGATTCAGATGATGGTGAGGAGTTGAAGAAGTTGGTGGCGTTCACAACTTTTGTGCCTAGTTCTAAGACGGAATCTGCGACGGGATCTGCGTCAGCGTCTGCGTCAGGGTCTTCATGTGGAGGTGATGATGATGCTGTAAGTGATGATGATGATGGAGACTTTGATCTTGCTGGGAAATATGAGAGGCTGTATGAGAATTGGCTCAAGCAGGTTGATGCTAATTCACAGTTTGCTAAGGAGAAAGCTAAGCTAGAAGCTGAAGTTGCTGAAGCACTTAAGTATGCCTCAGAGAAAGAAGAAGAAGCACGACAGGCTGGTGCTCAACTTGCGGAGACTCAAAAGGGTTTGAAGATGCTGAATGGTGGGACGAAGCAGCTAGATCATCTGCTCAGTATTGGGAAAAGTGATCGATGTGGCCTTGGATACCAAGGAGAATGTTCTACAACTGAAGGTGTATTTGTATCAGCAGAAAAAACTGAGGTTTTAGCTACGTCTGCTATGAAACCAGAGGTTAAGATGTCTGCTGGGAATGCAACAAAGGGAAAGACTGCAGAGAAGACTGCAACTGATGTGAAGAACGCGACTGCTACGCGTACTGCTACGGCAACTGCTACGGCGACTGCTCCAGAGAGAGTTTCTGGATTGAAGATTACATCTCAACGAAAGTGGCGGCCTGTTTGTCATCATTGTGGTGTGGTTGGGCACATTAGGCCAAGGTGTTTCAAGTTGCTGAGGGAGAAGAATCAGATGGTACAAGCTTATGGTGCTTATGGTATGAGGAGTCATGGTCCTATATGTTATTCTTGTGGAGTTCAAGGGCATATTCGACGTGAGTGTTTCAAGCCAGTTCAAAGAGCTAATCATGGAGGATTTGGGCTCAGAAATTCGTGGTCTAAGAGATTTGATCACTATGGAGATGGTGGAATGGGATTTCCTCCTTACTTTGGAGGATATAGATCTTCATATTAGTTTTTGACAATGATGTGACTCATAGGGGGAGATTGAAGACGTGGTCTTATGTCCAGAGGTGATGAGTTCACATGCATAGTCAAAAAGGGGGAGATTGAAGATGTATATTATGTATCAGTTCGTGAAGTACTACAGGAGGTAGTACATGTGTGTGTCATGAAGATGGGCTGAGTTGGAGTTCGTGTCTTGTGATGTCTGTGGGCTTGTTAAGCTTGGAGAAGAAGTAATATAATTACTGGAACATTTACATTAAGTGTAAATGGTATTACTTGGAGAAGAAAAGGCAAGAGAGTTATTTCCTAAAGAGAAAATGGAAAGTTGCTTAAGTTGCTTTTGGAAGAACTTGTGGAGCAAGTTCTGGTTATCTACATAAGGAGGACGTGCCTCTATGGAGAAAGATGTCTCTACTAAAAGAAAGATGAGTTGAGAGATCGTTTGGTGTGTGCTTGTGTGATCAAGTCTTTGGTGTTATTGTTCTGCGTTAGTTGCTGACGTAGTTGGTGAAGTACTTCCGTGAAGTGGAAGATTGAAGCCTAGACTCAGGGGGAGTTTAGCTCGGGGTTTGGAGGATCCTGATAAACAGAAGTCTAGATTCTAGGGTGAGTTTTAGCTTAGGATTGAGGCTAATCCTAAAGGATTCTTGTAATAGAAAAGATTGGTGTAAAACTCTCTTGTTCTAGTGAATTCGAAAAGATAAACTTGTGTGTTTTACTTTCTGCTATTATTTATCTGCCCTCACTACATTAACATCGTTCTCTACCAACATAACATCGCCTACGATAGTGATAACACGGACAATGCCACATCAGCAACAATCTTGAACCCTTTAGGACTAGGGAACTTTCTTTTCGGAAAGTTTGTGATCTTTGACAACCCTGTAACAATGGACCAGAACTATCTCTCCAAACCGGTGGCTCGTGCCCAAGGATTCTTTTTCTACAACAAGAAGTCTAATTTCAACATTTGGGTCGCTTGCACGTTGGTGTTCAACTCAACGCAACACAGAGGGACATTTACCATAATGGATGCGAATCCGATAATGGATGCGAATCCGATAATGGAGCCGACAAGAGACTTATCGATAGTTGGTGGGACCGGTGATTTCTTCATGACTCGTGGGATAGCTACGTTCAAGAGCGACCTCATTCAAGGCAGTAAGTATTTCCGTCTCAAAATGGTCATTAAGCTCTATGAATGTTACTAATTTATGTTTGGATCTGATGTCCCGGACATTGTATAAGCTTTCAGCTATTAACGTTTGTTGTTGATGACCTTGTTCCTCCAGTATTTCGCAAATGGTATTGTAATTTGTTTGTAACAATTTTATTATAAAAGTATTGGATTTTGATATGAGATTGATATTACCGAGTTTTATAGACAACAGCTACAAGTTATTTAATTCGTAAAAAAAATACAAATTAATGTCGTCGATTATATCAGCAAAATATACTCCCTCTGTTTTTTTAAGATACATATTCTAGACTTTTCACATATATTAAGAAATCACATTAAAAATGCATTGATTTTTGTGAATAACAATTTTACATAATTTTTAACCAATAAAAATTCAATAAACACAATTAATTTTCTTGAAGTTAACAGATTTTCATTAAATAATACATTGAAAAAGTAAAAAATATATCTTTTTAAAACAATTTTTTTCCTAGAATATAGATATTTAAAAAACAGAGGGAGTATAATGTAAACGATAAATTCACGTTTCCAAAATCCCAACCGTTAAAAAATACTTGTCGAGTTCTATGTAAGTAGGGAAAATGGCATTTTTGGACCTCAACTAAAAAGTAATTTGAATTGTACACCTAGACTCTGAATCGTGTGCACAATACAGTCTTAGAGGTTTTAAATATCACAGTCGTTTTGTGGTAGAGATTTTTTTTTTAAAAAGTTGCACTTGCTGGAAATCGAATCTTGATTCCTCAGACATAATATAGCTAAGAGTATCATTAACTGGGGAGCTTAGAACCGAATGCTTAAAAAAATATATTAAACAAGTACGTGGATTCCAAGAAAAATTTAAGCAACACACGCTTGTTTAAACATCGCTGTTTAGTCTATTTACAAAGTTTCACTGACAGATGATAATCTGCTATTGGTCTTTTTTTAAGATTTTTAATCACACAAAAATATTAAATTTAATTCACCCCTTTTTAGTTCCCCCATAGTGCTCTTACTTACCACTTGCTAGGACACATCTATTGCCTCCTTATTATATTTAAAACTTCTATTTTTTTCATTTGTACTCTCTCTCTGTACCATTTTAAATGATGTTTAATTATTTTTATTTTGTTTTATAATAAGTTAGGTTCTCACATTTCTAGATAAAATTTAATGTCAATTGAAATTTACAATCAATTACAAAATACTACATGTTTTTTTTATTGGTTAGACTGATTTTATTTAATACAATTTTTATGTAACCAAGATAAATTGTATAGAAATTTGTATTTTTTTAATCTTTGTGTAAAAATCTTAAACATCACTTAAAATGGTACAGAGAGAGTATATTCCAAGGGGAAAATTATTTTTGTTTACAAATTTTATTAAGTACAAATTATAATTGCATCAATATTATCTAATTTTAATTTTGTTTTTTTAACAAATTTTATTTAGAACTATTTTAAAGTAACATTTCTCAAATAGTTATCCAATTTAAAATATTTAAATTTTAAAAATCTATATATAATTGTGATTATTATTTTTTTCTTAAATCAAAACCTAACTTTTAAAATAAACAATGTACACAAAGCTAAGATTTGTACTTAATATTAAGTACATATTTTTTTTTTTAGAACAACAAATCAAAATATAGATGTTTTAGTTAAATCTAATAAGAGGACCATTGAAATGTTGAACACAGAATTAAGTCTTTATTAAATCAATGAGACGAAGGTTCGACTTCCAGCAAGTGAATATTTTAAAATAAATTCTCTATTAAAAATTCTTCACATATTGGGTTCAATTTAAATTAATTTTTAGTTTAGATCGTATTTAATCACTTATTTTTTGTTGGAGTATAAAAATGCACGATACAAATAGTAGAAGTCGAAAAAAAAACCATTTTCTCCTATAAGTACGGCATCAGAAGTATGTGATAAAATCATAAAACCAACCGACCCAGACCAAATAAAAAAATTGTTGACCAGACCAACAAATTATAAGAGCTATTTACTGGGAGTTTCTTTTTTTTTTTTAAATTAACAATGAGATAAAAAAAATAGTAAATAGAAGGTAAAGTAATCTATGAGATACCGTGAAAATATCTTTTGATACCAAGTGTCATTGATAAAATTTATTTGGGCAATTCTGTAAAATAATCTTTTCCAAATTTTTGTCACAATAATAAATCATAGGGTAAAAATGACCAAAATATTTTATTTAATAGCAAAAAAACAATTATATCGTAGATATATAAATAAATAAACAAAAATATAAATAAAAATACAAATTTTTTTTATAGTTTCAGATTATATGTTTTCAAATTTGAACTTTTAATAAAAAAACTGAACTCTTATTCAAAATTTCTTTTTTCAAATTTTTCTTTTTGAAATTCGCAAAACAAATTTGAAACTATTTTTAAAATTTTCATTTTCAAATTTTTGATATTTATATTTTTTAATAAAATTTTAACCTTAATCCCAAATTCAGAAAATTGTATTTTCAAACTGTTTCGAATCCTCGCCTATTGAAGTTTACGGGAAAACGTGCTATTTCCCCACGAGAAGTATCGCATCCTCCCAGATGTCTCCCAAACTATGACCTCATCTTATATGTTCACGAGATAAAAGTTCGAAATCTATTTCCCCATGGAACTTTAGAAAACCTCTTATATCTCTCCGACATATAAGTTGAAGATCCTTAACCCCATAAAATCAAATTTATCTGGTTAAACCTATAAACCAAAACTATTTTCGTTAATTAAACCCGATTAAAACCTGATTTAGATCTGATTGCAGTAATTAAACAAGAAAAGAAAGATAAAGACCTGATTTGGATCTGGTTTAGTTACTGTAATTGGATCAAAATCAGGTTTTAATCGGGTTTAATTAACTAAAATGGTTTTCGTTTATAGGTTTAACCAGATAAAATTGATTTTATGGGGTTAAGGATCTTCAACTTATATGTCGGAGAGATATAAGAGGTTTTCTAAAGTTCTATGGGGAAATAGATTTCGAACGTTTATCTCGTGGACATATAGAATGAGGTCATAGTTTGGGAGACATCTGGGAGGATGCGATACTTCTCGTGGGGAAATAGTACGTTTTCCCGAAGTTTACCCATCTATGTAGCCAGACGACTAGGGTATCTAATTCTTTTTGCGAATAATTGGATTTAACTGGCGCCGGTAATCAGGCTTTAAAGAGATTAGTCCGTTGATTTATAGTCGGTTGATTTACGGCCCGTATGATACCCCATGTTTAATAAAACATTTTGCTTATTTTTTCTGTTTATTTTAATCTTTAGAGTCTATTTGTGACGACAAACTTTTTTATTGCAATCATAGAGTATTTTTTATTTATTTTAAGAAGGAAATCTATACTTAATTAATAAAATAATATTAAGATAGTAATATTTTATTACCCAAAAATTACTTTGAATATCTCGTGCTCATGGGTCCCACCATCGAACCAAAAATCAAAAGACACAGAAGAACTGAACTATGCATGGACGTATCAAATATTCAACCGAAGAAAAAAGAGCAAGGCCCGCGAGCTTTAGGACTGGATCGGATTTTTTTTTCCTTCTCGATCATATCGAAAAGAAGATAGATAACTAGATAATAGTATTCATTTTTCTTTTCAATTCAACCTCAGAGTTTCCGACAAATCTCTCCCTGTAATTCCGACAAATCCTTCCCCTACGACAAAAAACATGGTACACCACTACTCCTTATTCTTCATCTAAATCTCTTCGTTCTATCGCTGCAGGTATCTCAATCTCTTACAGTTTTAAACCCTAGCATCGTAACATGGCTACTAAATGTCGTAAATGATTGCTACGCGTTGATATGATTGTACCTTATAATCTGAATATCAATCATCGAAATTTTTAACTAGCTTTGTTGTTAAAAAGAGAGTTATTTTCTTGTCTTTTTTTGAAAAAAAAAACTTGAAGCAGGCTGATAGGAGAGACAGGTGTACTCATGTTCTCCTCTTAGCATATCAGAGTTTTGGGCTAGCATTTGGAGATTTGAGTATCTCCCCTCTCTATGTGTATAAATGTGCATTCTATGGAGGACTGCGTCATTACGAAACAGAAGATACGATGTTTGGAGCGCTTTCTTTGATATTTTGGACCATAACTCTCCTCTCACTCATCAAATACATGGTTTTTGTCTTAAGAGCAGACGACAATGGTGAAGGTAAGGTGCACTGGTTTTGCAAAAATTGTTTTCTTTTACGTATTTAAATTCATGACCGTTGAGGTTTGGTTGTTTATTCTGTTGCATGCAGGAGGGATTTTTGCGTTGTATGCTTTGCTGTGCAGACACACGAGGTTTTCTTTGCTTCTGAATCAGCAAGCTGCTGATGAGGAGATATCTACTTACTATGGCCCTGGAGATGCAAACAGGAGTTTACCCTCTTCTGATTTCAAAAGGCTTATAGAACATAATAAAAGATCCAAAACAGCTTTGCTTCTCTTAGTCTTGGTTGGTACTTCAATGGTCATTACCATTGGTGTCCTTACACCCGCAGTTTCGGGTAAAGGGACAGTCTTCTCTCTCAGTTCTGTCTAGCCTTTTCTTTTCCCTAAAATGAGGCCTAAACCATGTTAAATTAACTTTTAATTTGTAGAGAAGATCTCTCCTAAGAGGAATATTACTTTTCGTACCTTTATGAACAGTTTATCATCGAACATTACTTTTCTCTTGCAGTTTCTTCCTCCATTGATGGACTTGTGGCCAACACAAATTTGAAGCACAGTAAGCAATGTTGCAAGTACTATTTCGATTTCCAGATTATAGGCATTTTTTATTATTTGTTTTTGCCTGTTCAGGTACCGTGGTTATGATAGCATGCGCTCTGCTCGTTGGACTTTTTGTTCTACAGCACCGTGGAACAAACAAAGTCGCCTTCTTATTTGCACCCATCATGATTTTATGGCTGTTTTCCATTGCAACTGTTGGTCTGTACAATATTTTAAAATGGAATCCCAGCGTATACAAAGCTTTGTCTCCATACTATATCTATAAGTTCTTTAGAGACACTGGTAAAGAAGGGTGGTTGTCTCTTGGAGGCATTCTTTTATGCATCACAGGTGCTTATCATAACTCAAATAATATTCTATTTAAAATCTTGTTTCATCTTGGAGAATTTTGGGAACTTCAGGAACGGAGGCTATCTTTGCTGAGCTTGGCCAATTTTCAGCTAAATCTGTAAGGGTACGTACGTTGAGAAGCTTATCTGGCCACTCACCAACATAAGTGATAAACTGGTCTCTAGCAATACTTGCATCGCGTCAAAGAAACTAGCTTATAGAAAGTATCAAGATTTGGATTCTATAATGATGAGACGGACGGGTTCTATTTGTCAATGCATTTATTTGTTCCAGTTCACTTAGTTGATTTTTTTTGGTATGGCTGGTGACAAAATAAAAGGAACAGTAACATGTTTGCAATCTCATGGCTTTATGCAGTTTGCGTTCTGCTGTGTTGTTTACCCATGTCTGGTGCTTCAGTACATGGGTCAAGCTGCGTTCTTATCAAAGAATTTTTCTGCTCTACCCACTAGCTTCTATTCCTCCATCCCAGGTAAGCATTTAGTTTGTATCTGCAGGCCTGAGTATATGAATCTTTGGCTTTAGTTGTTACATTTCTAGGCAATTTATATATGCCTCATTTTGACCTTGTGTAACATGTTATATGATCTTGTCTTTATGATTTTTCCTCTTGATATCCAGATCCATTTTTCTGGCCGGTTCTAATGATGGCAATGCTGGCTGCAATGGTTGCTAGCCAAGCCGTCATATTTGCAACGTTCTCAATTGTCAAACAATGCTATGCCTTGGGATGCTTCCCTCGTGTAAAGATTGTTCACAAACCAAAATGGGTACTAGGTCAAATCTATATTCCCGAGATCAACTGGCTCCTCATGATCCTCACCCTCACAGTCACCATCAGTTTCCGAGATACTAGACACATAGCTTTCGCTTTTGGTACGTAAACTTCCTTCATACTCAAAATAATATATATTCCATCAAAAACACAACTAAAGTTTCTGAAAGGTTAAAATTATTTTGTCTTATTGGTTTTCATCAGGACTTGCTTGCATGAGTCTGGCGTTTGTGACGACTTGGCTGATGCCTCTAATCATATACTTTGTTTGGAATCGTCATCTCGTCTTTGCTATTCTCTTCATTATCCTATTTGGGACCATCGAACTCGTCTTTATAGCATCTTCTTGGACCAAGATCCCACACGGCGGATGGATCACTATCCTCCTATCTCTACTCTTCACTTTCACCACATATGTCTGGCACTACGGAAACCGAAGAAAGTACCTATACGACCAACACAACAAAGTCCCCATGAATACAATCCTCACCCGTGGCCCGAGCCTCGGGATCGTCAAAGTCCCTGGCATAGGTCTAATCTATACCGAGCTAGCAAGCGGTGTCCCAGCCACATTCACTCACTTCCTCACCAACTTACCAGCGTTCTACCAAGTGGTTGTCTTTATCTGCTCCAAAACCGTCCCTATCCCTTACATACCGCAGAAAGAACGATACCTTATAGGCCGCGTCGGTCCCAAAACGTACAGGATGTACCGTTGCATAATCCGAACGGGATACAAAGACGTGAACAAAGACGGAGACGACTTTGAAGACGAGCTTGTCGATAGCATTGCCGAGTTTATCCAACTGGAAGCCGAAGGCTCGGGATCAAACAGGGACCGTTCTGTTCATGACGGTCGGCTTGCGGTTGTGAAAACTTCAAACAAGTTCGGAACAAGGCTGTCTCGGTCAATATCAGACGTTAACATAGCGGGAAGCAGCAGCTCGAGGTCTCAGACGACTGTTACTAATAGCAAGTCGCCCGTGCTGAAGAGACTGAAAGCGGAATACGAACAAGAGCTTCCCAAGCTTAGCATGAGGAGGAGATTTCAGTTCAGACCGATGGATACAACGTTCAGACAACCGCAAGTGAAGGAAGAGTTGTTTGATTTGGTTGAGGCGAAAGATGCTGAAGTGGCTTATATAGTTGGACACGGTCAACGTGAAGGCGAAACGGAACTCGACGTATGCGAAACAGTTGGTGATAGATGTGGCTTACTCGTTCTTGAGGAAGAACTGTCGTAGCCCTGCCGTGATGTTGAATATTCCTCATATTTGTTTGATTAAAGTAGGTATGAATTATTATTTGTAGTGAGAAAGAGTGGAAAGAGTTTTGATTTTAATTTTTGTGTTAAAGAAGTTATGTTGGACTTTGTTTTTGATAATTTGGCTGGTAAACAGTAGCGGAACCGAAAATAATTTAACACGTGACACAATATATATTTGTAAGTTTTATTATATATATATTGTAGTTCACATTGCATAGACTGATAGATCTAAACTGTGTCGTCTCATTCAGTTTGTCCGTCTTAGAAATTAGGCAGATATTAGTATCATTTAAACTCTGAGCCATTGTTTCTTCAAAGAGAAACTGATTAACAATACGAATTAAATCTTTTTTGACAATATCCCAAAATTTTTGATAAAATAGAACTGTCATTCCATCTGGTCTCGGGGCTTATTCTGAATGCATAGCAAAAAATGCTAGTTTTACCTCCCACTCTGTTACCGGAGCTGTAAGATCCTTATTTATTGTCTTAGTGATTGTTGCCAAGACCTCTATTAGCGCATCTGCTATATCCTCTGGATTTGAAGATTCAAATATTTTCCTAAAATAACTAGTAGCAATGGGTACTAGTCCTTCCTCGTCCTTCACCACACATTTCTATTTTCATCTAGGAGTTGTGTTATCCTATTCCTCGCTCTTCATTTCTTTACTAGCGCATTGAAAATTTTTGAGTTCCTATCAATTTCGCTTAACCAGAAAATCCTATTTTTGTCTCCAAAACATCTTTTCTGTCTTAAGAGCAGTAGATAATTCCTTTAGTGTGGCAGCTATTTTCTCAGTGGTAGCTTCATCATTCGAATACAGATCTTCCATCTTTTCTTTAAGCTCTTCCACTAGTTTTTCTGAATTCACATTGTTCTGCCTCCTCCATTGGCTCAAAACTTCGACAACTAGCAATATGTTCCATTATATTCGCTTTAGGAGGCAGATCCTCTAATTTCCAGTCTTCAAAAATGACTTGTCATAGTTCTTCATTATCCATCCAGCATTTATCAAATTTAAATTCTTTTGCTCGTTTACAAAAAAATGAAGAAAATTCTCCCACAACGGATATCTGAAACTCATACTGCCTTTGTTGCTGGAAGACAAATTACAGATAATATTATGATGCTCAAAAGCATGGAACAAAGAACTAAGCCAGCTGGAATAGTTAAGAGAATGACTATAAAAACGGATATGAGTAAAGCATATGATAAGTGGAATGGTCATTCATTGAGGCATTCATGCGGAAGATGAGTTTCTTAGAGATATGGATTGATTGGATTATGAGATGCATCACTTCGGTCATATACAAAGTACTAATGAATGGTGAACCAAGGGGAAATATTGTCCCCGGAAGAGGATTACGTCAAAAAGATCATTTGTCTCCTTTCATATTTATTCTATGCACGGAAGCGCTCGTTAGCCTTCTTAATCATGCAGAGAATCAATGGAAGATAACGGAGATGCGAGTCGCACGCGCCAGCCCCTCGGTATCCCACCATCTCTTTGCTGATGATAGCCTTTTCTTCTGTAAAGGCGGAG